>JARQOC010000004.1:462913658-463585272 GCA_033576535.1 Allobates femoralis
TTTCATCACTTATTTTATTACTTTTTTTATATCTCCATTATCAAACAATATTGGTGGGAAAATAAAAAAATACGGTGTCTGTTTGCACATTTGTAATCTTTCTTGTGACCCTAAAGTACTACTAAATATGTTTCAAATGTGTTTTCCTTTCTTTATCAATTATTTTTATATATAAACTTTTATATATAAGATTGTTTTAATGGAGGTGGGGCTACAAATAACTATTTAGTTTGCCATTTGCTTTTTTTTTTTTTAATGAATACGTCTTTTTATTTTGCTTTATTATTATTATTATCTATAGTTCCCATAATTAACCTGCATAAGGTCCTAAAAGACCTTTTGGGGGAAATTCATCAGTTGCAGTTGGAATGCAGCCTCCTGGCTATATAGCAAAGCTGATTGGGTTTCCTAGCATGAAGCAGCTTCTGCTCACTCTTCATGCATCGATCACAAGAAAGCTAAGTCCAGGATAGAAATCACTGCTAGCATTTCCTACTACCTTATACACAGCGCATCACCCCTGTGTACATAGCGATAGAGAAGGCAGAGACAGTAATAAACTGTCTCAGCCTTCTCTATGGAGCACTTGGCAGTGTATCTCAGCTAGCTCCCCCCTTCCACGGTCACATGATCACTTGCAGATGCTCCACTATGCAGTGATGATAAAGAACGTCACTACAGAGTAGAATGCAGACCACCTGGATGAAAAAACAAAACAACTTTCACATGCAGTTCTTGTTAATAGCCTTATTAGCAGCATGCACAACTGTAAAATATGATCTTACCGTGGGTGTAAATTCTGGTATTATTTTTTTCTGCAGCACTGCATCCCAGTTAATATCTGATAAGCTAGGAAACTTCTGTATATCAGTCAGGCATGAGAAGCGTTCCTCTGGATTTCTGTCTAACAACTGCAATGTATAAATCATATAGTAATATAAAATGCTAAACATAAAAAAATGCACAGAACGTTAACAATTCCAGTTATTCATCCTTAACTTTTGACTGTTGAAAAAAAATGGAAATAGAGATGTTGAAAAAAAACTTCTCTGTGGATCTCCGAAGCTCAGCCATATCCACCCATCCTCTGCTTCACACTGTCCTGTGTGTGGCTGTAAGAGATGTGGCTGCATCCACCTCTGTACTGTACACATTTGATCGTTAAGTCACCTCCCTTGACCAAGTCTCAACCTCCCTTCCTTACCTCAGATTATTCCCTTTACTTTAATCATTCCTTTTTCATTTTAATGAATCTTTAAAAATTATTACAAATTTAATTTCTATAAGGTACAAAAAAAAGTGATGTGTAAGAAAGTGAGCTGACTCATACAAAAGGAATGTATTGTGCAGAATTTGTGGACAAATGCTGCCATCTAGTGATCATTGGCAAAAGAATTAGGAACTAAAGCAGGAGGATTGATTGAACAAGGGAGAGAAGCTAGATGCACAGACAGACAAGTTATGTGCTCTGAAAAAGCAAAAATATTTAAAAGACACAGGAGACAGGACAGGAATTTAGTCATTACCCAGATTTATAACAAGTCACCTGTGGAGCAAGGTCTGCCCTGGCTTAAAGTCAAACCCTGGTTGAAGACTTAAAGCTGGTGTCAGATGCAGATGAACAGAGAGGTGCCCAGCTTTACTGGAAATAAATTATTCTAATCTTGAAGGCCTCATTAAAGGAGTGGGATTTTGAATGAGTGAGCTGAGGCCTGGTTAAAGAAATGGCACTTTCATTGAGTGAGTGGAGTTGTTCAACTTTCAGTGGAGGCCTGGTTACAAGAATTTGATTTCAATTTGAGTAGGGGAAGGTCTGGTTAAAGAGACAGAATTTTAAGAAATTTAAAAAGTGAGCAGAGAGGAACATGCGCTCTGTGGAATTGAAGACACTGCGAACTCCTGTTACAACCTGGAGCAGAAACACACATCAGAAATTGCTGGAAGAAGGCCTCTATAGAATAAGCTCGGACTCTGATGGCAGACTGGTGTATCATTGTTAGTATTATTTAGTGTTTAGTAATTCTACAGTTTGTAAATTGATTGATGTTCTATACACCATTTATGAATTTAGACAGGCAATGGTTATCTATTTTGGACAAAGTTAGGCGGCTGTCACACGCTACAATATCGTGAGCGATATCGTTAGCGATCACGTGCACGCGCGATCGCTAACGATATCGCTCACATCGCTGGTGAGCTGTCACACAGACAGACTCACCAGCGATGTGGGCCAGCGAGATCGCTGGTAACTATGGTACACATCGGGTTACTAGGCGCCGCGCGGCGCTTAGTAAGCCGACGTTTACCATAGATACCATCTCCCAGCATAGGCTCTGCCGCTGGGAGATCGTTCATTGTGGTGTCACACACCACGATGAAGCAGATTGAACAAGCGATCATCGATTGATATGAGCTCCGGCCCTCATATACTGCGATGTCACGATCAAGCGATTTTACATTGTAAAATCGCTTGATCGCACGTAGCGATGCACAAACGATATCGCTTAAGCAATCAAAAAGCAGATTGCTTAAACGATATCGTTGAAGAAATTGAACCTTGTGACGGCCGCATTAGGGATATCTAGTCGATGACTAGTCTGTCAGTGTCTCACTTTTTAGTTCAATAGCACCTGTGTTATTATTTTGTAGCGCAATGGATAGAGTAACAGGGACAGAGTTAGTGACTTATGGTAGCCACTTGGTCAAAAAAGGCAACAAGAACTGTGTGACATTGCTTCTTATTGAAATAAACAAGAAGAAAGACTGCATGTATAAAGAGCGCCCTCTTGTGTTCAGCCTCCTGTATGTGTCATCGCTGTTGCTGGTGTCCTCCCCGCCTCCAGCCATCAGGAGGCTGAACAAGAGAGGGCTGGACGTGCCAAAGAGAGGGCTGGAGGTGGGGAGGACAACAATAGCAGTGAAGATACATACAGGAGGCTGAACAAGAGAGGGCTGGAGGTGGCACAGAGAGGGCTGGAGGCAGGGAGGACACCAGCAACAGCGATGACTCGTTACTGAATAAGGCCCTCCGAACTCATTATCTGTACACTTTTGAAAGTCTTTTAACAACTTACAGGGGAAATAGAGACATGGGGGACCCCTTCTCTGAACTCAGCAGACATGCTGCACTCAGTGGTGCATTCAGTTAGCATATCACCAGGGGATGACAGGTTCTCTTTAATGTGCTTCTTTTTGAGCCTTTCCTTTGTTGCCTTATGTTGCTGTATGTTTTGGGTCATTGTCAAGCATGATATAGCGATATGGGTTTATGTTTTTGTAGAAGACTATATCATGATTACTCTCTTTCCACAGAGACTGTCTGGCTATATACCTGTTTTCCTGCACCTATATCTGAGGTTGCAATGTGTAATGGTGGCCATCCTTGCCATATAGAAGTGACTACTACGCTTCCATATATGAAGATACCTTAAACTGCTGTTCCTGACCTATGTACTGAGGACGCTTCATTTGTGGTAAAGTCCATTTTTTGAATAAATAAGGGGTACATAATGCCATTTTATTACAAAATGCTACCATAGTTACTCTCCTTTTGTAGACACCAAAGCTTTGAGACGAAATTAGAACAACTGAGGACTGTTAACATTTATAAGAGGTATTTCTATAGAATCTCGTTTTGATTTAATCTGTGTTTAAAAACTCAGGCTGACAGTCTCATTTTTGTATTATATAATGTTCTTGGCGACCTGCATGACATCCATCGACTCAAGCCATTGGCACTTAACTTACCAGGCTGGGAATATGTAACAAAAAGCATTTGAGGTAAAAACCTTCTACTAGCCAGGTAATTATGGGCATATATGGATTACCTATCATTTATCTTTTGCCCATTATGAACTGTAGGACTGTTTTTTCTGAAGCCTCAAGATATATAAGAATAAGAAGACTGTTTTTGAAAACATGGAATATCCTGAACCTATTATGGTACCTTTACACGCCGCCACAGAGGGCAGCAACAGGCAGACACCGCACGTGCACGTTTTCAACGGTTGCTAACAGTGCCTGATGCATATACACGCCGCCACAAGGTGCTCCACAGAAGGTATTTTCGTTCCCCGGAAGTGCTGACGGGTGCCGCGGGTTACTTTCTGTGGAATACCGTCCCTGATTTACATGCCGCTACCACAAGGGAATATTGGCGTACATATTGCGCGCCGCAAGGACATAGGCGTGACAGAGTTGTGTATTACGTGACGCTCGTACGGTGATTGGACAATGCAATAACATCATGATTGGCCAGCCGGCGCAGGAAGGCAGGCTAATACATGACGCTATTGCAAATGTGTAGTGTGACTGGTCAGCTCGTTAAATATGGCACCCTGTGCAGGGACAGCCAATGGTTACACAGTAGCCCCCACCAATGATCGCTGATGGGGCGTGGTAACCATGTCGCTGTGGAACGCCCCTGGGTTTTCCCTAGGCCACGCAAAAACCTTGCCTGTGCCCGGATAACACGCTGCCACCATAGAGATTATGCCTGCCTGTTTTTGAGCACGGCTCAAACACAGGTATCCGAAGACACAGGAAGGAACTTCCTGAATTACACGCTGCCACGTCGCGGTCTTTTCAAGGCAAAAGGCACAATTGTGTCCGATGCCTGGCGGTTTCTACCTTCCTGTGGCGGCATGTAAAGGTACCATTAGTCTGTAGCCGTTATTGTAAACTTGGCTGACATGATTGCCTGGTTAAGCCTGTAAAGTCTCAAGTGTATAACCTGATAGCTTTCTATATTTCCTTTGGTAGTTTTCTTATTTACCCTGTTGGAACAGAACCATCAAGTGTAAAAATTCTCCAACGTGTTCATGCTATCAAGCATTATTAGACCTCTGAAGAACCTCATTCCCAGCAAGGAGACACATGTTGGGTCATATATTGGGTCTGTTTTGTTGTTTTTAGGTTACTGCACAGCCCTTGTGGTCTAAAGTAAGCAAAATATACCCTTGCCTATTGTGTATACATGTTTTACATTATACCAATCACCTTTCTGATCATCTTACACATGCGGTCCTTCCTCTACCTCTCTATTCATATCCCCCATAATTTATTTAGGTGAATGTTTAGGGTCAGTAGGGATAGCTACCGTACGCGTGGGAGTGCCAATCTGGTGGTGTAGTATATCGTAGGGCAATATACTGTTGTTCTTATCTTGAAGTACACGTTTGTATCGTGATGTCATTCATGACATTTTTTTAAATAAATTTTGTAATAAATTTATCAATTTTAAGAGTTGTTTCTTCTCTTCTGTGATTCCACAAACTTCAGATGGGCCTGCACATGCGCCTTTTTGAGCAGTGGGACTTTGCGGGCACTGCACGATTTTGATTCATAACGGTGTATTGTGTTACCAATGGTTTTCTTGGTGACACTAGTCCCAGCTGCTTTCAGTTCATTAACAAGTTCCTCCGTGTAGTTTTAGACTGATCTCTCACCTTCCTCATGATCCTGGATACCCCGCTAGGTGAGATCAAAGTTGATTGACACTCATTTTGTATTTCTTCCATTTTTTACTATTGCACCAACAGTTGTCTCCATCTCACCCAGCGTCTTACTTATGGTTTTGTAGCCCATTCTAGCTTTGTGCAGGTCTAGAATGTTTTCCCTGACATCCTTAGAAAGCTCTTTGGTCCTGCCCATGTTGTAGAGGGTAGAGTCTGACTGATTAATTGAGTGTGTGGACAGGAGTCTTTTATATAGGGGACAATTTAAGACAGCTGTTTTTATTGCAGGTAATGAGTTGATTAGGAGGGTCTAACTGGTCTGTCGGAGCCAGAGTTCATAATGGTTGGTAGGGGATCAAAAACGTATTTCTCTCTTCAAAATACAAATACATTTATATAATTTAGATCATGTGATTTTTTGTATTTTATTTTTCATATTCTATCTCTCACTGTTAAAATTAACATACCTTTAAAATTATAAACAGTTCATGTCTATGTCTTTGGGAAATCAGCAAGGGATCAAACTATTATTTCCTTCACTGTATATGGTCTCCATCCTGCTATATATGAGAGCCCATCCTGGTATACATGGTCTCCATCCTGCTATATGTGGGTTAATCCTACTATTTATGGTCCCAATCTGCTATAAATAGTCTCCATCCTGCTATACATGGGTCCATTCTACTGGTATATATGGTGTACATCCTGCTATATATGAACCCATCCTGCTATACATAGACCATTCTACATGGTCCTATCCTACTGTATATGGGCCCATCCTAGTATATATGGTCTCCATCCTGCTATATTTGGGTCGATCCTACTATATATGGGCCCATCCCCCTGGTATATATGCTCTACATCTTGCTATATATGGGCCCACCATGCTATATATGTAAATCCTGCTATATATGGTCCTCCTCCAGGTATATATGGTCCACCTCCTGGGATATGGCCATTATCTTGGTATATATGTCCCTCATCCTGATATATATGGTCCTCCTCCTCCAGCCACCATAGTCCTCCAATTATTATAATGCACCTCATATTCCTCCACATATTATATTGTACCCCGATAGTCCTCTATATATAATAATACACCCCATAATCTACCATGCATAAGGTTGCTCCCATAGTCTTCCATTTATTATGTTTCCCCCTTGTTCCCCCATATGACATAATGAGCAGCCCCAATAGTTCTCCATGAATTATAATGCACCCCCATAGTCCTCCATGCATAAGGTAACCCCCATAGTCCTCTAATTATTTTAATGCACCTCCATTATCCTCCATATATAATGCAGCCCCTCCAATTATTATAATACAGCCTCATATCCCCACCATATATTATTATGCAGCCACCATATATGCAGCCGCAAAACCCTCCATATATTATAATGCACTCTCATATCCCTCCATATTGATTAATGAACCCCACAATAGTCGTTAGGCCACTGTGTGCTCACTGATTAAAAAAAAAATAAGTACTCACCTCTCCTTGGTCCCTCCCCACTGCTCTGGTGTCTATGGTAGCATCCTGTGCTCTAAACAGCTCAGCACAGAAGGTGTGCACTGGTGAAGTTACCATGCTTCATTACGCTGAGGTTATAGAACATAGGCACGGCGGAAGAATGATGAAGGAGGAAGTGGACAGTGGAGCGCTCACTCTTTCATCATTAATTTGTGCGATGACAGGCAGGGGGAGCCACGGGTGAGAGCGTCCCAGTGCTGGATCTATCACCAGGCCCCCTGACTTATGGGTCCTATAGTGGCCTCAAGGTCTACCACCATTGGCGGTACGCCACTGCTGAGCTGGATGTGAGTCCTTGGGGATGCACATTCAGCTGAAGAAGGCGCTGGCGTTGGTGGGCCTCTGTTCCCTCGGACCCAGCTGAGGTTGTGACTGTGATCATTACGCCCCTGATCTCTCACTAGAGATGTTAGATGTGGTCATATGACTCAAAGTAAATAACACTGCCCCAACCTATCTCGACCTACCTACCTTAGTCCGAGAAACTGCAGAGAAACTTGATCATGGCAGATGTGGCCCTGCATGCACAGTGCCTATACTGTACCTCCATAGGGTTTAGATTGCACACATTGTGATAAGAATTCTTCACTAAAGCATTGTTTTTAGGGGAGAATATCTCCATTCAGTAAATGCCTGACATATCCAAGAAATTAACAGATAAAAGCTACTATAATGCTTGAGAAAGTATAGTTAGGTTCCACAGAAGTCTATAGGTGTTCCCTTTGGTCCTACAGTATATAATTCTAAGGGCAGAGGCATACTATGCGGTATGCATGTGAGATACTCGCATGAGACTCGCATGACTCACTTGGTTTGGCAGACCCCTCTCTGGATGGGAGCATAACAGCTCCATAGAAACACAAGCAGCTGATATGCTTCTGTCCACAGAGCTGGCAGCTGTTCCAGATGAGTCATGCAAGACCCATGCAAGTATCTCGCATGCATCTTGCATAGTGTGTCTCTCCACTAAGGTTGATTTCACACCAGCATTTTTCTGCATCCGGCAGGGGTTCAGACTCTTCTTTAAAAACCGAAATGCAAACCAGATCCAGTTAGTGCCCACTGTTTTTCAGTGGGCATTCCGGCTCCTGCATTTGCATTCGGTTGCATCTGATTCCTGCCAGATCCAGCAGAAACCAATACTTTAACCACCTACAGAAACACAACATGCAGTGTTTTTTGGGGTGGTTAAAAACCTGGATTCGACCGGTTCCAGTATGATGCAGCATCAAATGAAGTGGAGGTCAATGGGCGCTGGTTTTGGTTTTACCGAATCATGCAGGATGTGGTAAAACCAGATATAGTATGCCTACTTAGGACTGAACTGTAATGGGCAATCACAGATAGTCACTCTTTTTAAGAGTGTCTGATTGGCTGTTGCACTCAGATTGCACACCCCAACAATCTGTACTGGTATCTGCACTTGGTTGCCAAATACATTAGTGCGTGGCAACCAACCTGCCATCATGTGTGTGTAAAATAAATAAATAATGGAAAAAAAATACGTAAGAGTTCCCTGTATTTTTCATTCTCGGCACAGATAAAGCGGACAACTGCGGGCTGCCACCCCCAGCTACCTAGTTTTACCTTGGCTGGCAATGAAAAATACAAGTATAATACAATAAATAATAAAAAAAAACAGTGTGTGCTTCGCCCTATTTTTAATTGCCAGCAAAGATAAAACTAGGCAGCTAGGGCTGGTATTCTTAGTGTGGTGGGCCCCAGGGGCGTAACTGCAACAGGTGCAGGGGTTGCAATTGCACCCGGGCCCTGGAGCCTAGGGGGCCCCTAAAGTCTCTTTGGCCTATAGAAAAAGACTACTGCTATTAAAGATTTGCAATACTTGGGGGTCCCATTGAAGCTTTTCCATCGGGGCCCATGATCTTCAAGTTATGCCACTGGTGGGCCCCATAGTTATTAGGCCCCCACACGCTATAGAATAGCAACCCGCAGCTGCCCCAGAAATTGGAGCATTCATTAGGAGCACCAATTCCTGACGCTTCACCTGACTCTTCCTGATGGACTGGTGCGGTAGCATCGGAATGATAAAAGTGTTTACTGAAAGATGAGTATTGACGTCTTATCATTATCAAGCCCTGGATTGGTAACGTCAGGAATCTTCTGATACCTGCCCATTAAAAATCCTGTAAATGAACAGTTAATAAACCCCCACAAAAAGACAAAATTCCTTTACTAGAAAAAAAACTCACTAACAACCCTCATTTATGCATTTATTAAGTCCCAACAACATACCCTCTGACAATAATCCATGAAGTCCCATGAAGCAGACTCATCTCTGCTGCATCGGATGTCACGCTGAAGGAGAAATTATCCTATTAGCGTGATCTCCAAGGACACAATGACAGCACCAAGAGTTGCAGTAGTGGTGACTGTGCCAGCTTGGAAAATCACGTCAGCTGACCCCAGAACACATCAGCTCACCAAGAGCTTAGACTGTGTCTGCGGTCAGCTGATGGCATTACTATGGTGAGCGGTGTCCTCGGAGCTCGCACTGATAGGATGCTTCCTCCTTTAGCGTGACTTCCGATGCAGTGAGATTAGAGTGCTTCTTAAAACCTTGGGGATTATCGTCGGAGGGTATGTTTGTTAAAACTAAATAAATGGGCAAATGAGAGTTGTCAGTTTGTTTTATTTCTAATAAAGAAATGTTCTCTTTGTGTGTTTATTAAACTAGTCACTTAATGGGCTCCCTTGAGTGCAACACCCAATCACAGATGCTCTCAAAGAGAGTGAGCGTCTGTGATTGGCCATTGCAGTTCAGTGCAGTGAATATTCCTGAAGCTTAATATGTGGCTTTGGAAGCAAGCAGCGGGAGACTGGTAAGCTCTAGCTATATATATCTGTCTATCTGTATTTTGAAGGATCCAGAAAAAAATAACCTGATGTAGCCGGAGTTGACCGCACTGGTATTATAATAGATCCGTCACCCTGACCCAGAATAATACCAGTGTGGTCATTTCCGGCTACATCAGGTTATTTTTTTCTGGATCCTTCAAAATACAGATAGACAGATATATATAGCTAGAGCTTACCAATCTGTATTTTGAAGGATCCAGAAAAAAATAACCTGATGTAGCCGGAAATGACCACACTGGTATTATTCTGGGTCAGGGTGACGGATCTATTATAATACCAGTGCGGTCAACTCCGGCTGCATCTGGTTTTACAATTTAAAACGGATAAGGTGAAACGCGGTAGGATGCGATTTTTGCCGGATCACCAACAGATGCAAAAAAAGCATGTGTAAGCGCCCTAAACCTGTACTGAGCCATGCAGTAATGTGGATGCAAATGAATACTTATATGTAAGTTCAAGTCGCATCTAAAAGTAAATCAACCCTAGTTCAGGAGTCAGTTTTTTTCATGGCTGCACTAGCTCAAAATTCAATTTTAGCAAGAAAAACAAAGAAAACCTGGTGTTTACATTGTCCTTTTTTTTCAGTTTGTGGAAATCTAAATGAAAAAAAATTAATCTAACCACCTGCGGTTTTCTTCCCCAATAATCTATACGTGACTTTACTTGTTTTCGTGAGGCGAACAATGGTGTTTTCAGTATGTGACAAGATAGATTGTATGGGTTTTGTTGTAAATGATACATAGACAGGCAGTTGGGACAAGTAAATGTTTCAGGCTCCCCAGGTAATTGTAGTAAATAATCTGTTTTGTGATTATGTGAATTACGCAGCTGGGGAAAAGACACAGCAAACCTATAAGGAAAATGACTCGGAGAATAAGGAGCTGGAAACATTAAATGAAATTTGCTGTAAATTTAACAATGGCAGGTCAGAGTGACTGCTGCTGGGATGACAAATGGAAAATGCTCACTAGATGGTAAATGGCGACAGCCAGGTCTTTCAATGCTTACAAAATAGACAAGAAGAAAAATCACTTTTACTAATTGTTCTAAGACCAAGTAACAGTTCAGAATTAAGAAGATGTTCAAGTAAAGCTTAAATCTTATGCATAAAGCAGAATCTAATAAGTCTGTTTCTGTTAAAGTATTCTATACATCACCAATGATTTCTATCATTGTTGGCCTAATATAGCTGACATTACCATAGCTATTGCGAAAAAAGATGTATTTGTGGAATACTACTGACCTACCTGCAGACTTGTGCCATAAACAGGAAAAAAAGATGTTGGTTCCCGTGTTTTCCTGTAATTACTTTATGAACAAAATGTGCAAAAATTGCAACAATTCGCTCTAGAAAACCCTTGAACAAAAAAGGAGACTTTTATGTACGCGCCGTAAAATCTCTTTCTCTTAGGGTGCTTTCACATTTGCGTTCCCCTCCGCAGAACGCTGCAACATGTTGCATTTCTGGTGCGGACGAGACTGGGTGATTTGTGTGCAGGCATCCGCTGCGCACAGATCACATATGGGAGTGAATGGGTGTGCACGGTCATGCGCAGTCAAGCGCAGCACTGTGCGCTCCCATTATAAAGATAGGGGCTTGAGTTGCTGCGCTCACATTGCGGCTCCCCTCCGCAGAACGCTGTGGAGGGGAACGCAAATGTGAAAGTAGCCGTAGGCTGTGTTCACACTGGGCGTTTTTGGGCTGTTTTTGCTCATCAGTTTTTGTAGCCAAAACCAGGAGTAGAGCAATCAGAGGAAAAGTCTAATAGAAACACGTCACCACTTCTGAATTTAATCACCCACTGCTGGTTTTGGCTACAAAAACTGTTGAGCAAAAACAGCCCAAAAACGCCCAGTGTGAACACAGCCTAAGCCTCTAATTTACATAGTTACATAGTTTTTAAGGTTGAAGGAAGACTTTAAGTCCATCTAGTTCAACCCATAGCCTAACATGTTGATCTAGAGCAGGGGTGGGGAACTCCAGTCCTCGAGGGCCGCAAACAGTTCAGGTTTTCACGATTTCCTTAGTATTGCACAGGGGTTGGAATCATCACCAGTGCAAGTGATTATGTTATCACCTGTGCAATACTAAGGAAATCCTGAAATCCTGCACTGTTTGCGGCCCTCGAGGACTGGAGTTCCCCACCCCTGATCTAGAGGAAGGCAAAAGAACCCATATGGCAACACTAAGCTCCACATTGGGGAAAAAAATTCCTTCCTGACTCCAGATACGGCAATCAGACTAGTTCCTTGGATCAACGCTCTATCAAAGAATCTAGTATATATAACTGGTAATATTCTAGTTTTCAAGAAAGGCATCCAGGCCCTTCTTAAATGTTAGTAGTGACTCACTCATTACAACATCATGTGGCAGAGTGTTCCATAGTCTCACTGCTCTTACAGTAAAGAATCCGCGTCTGTGATTATGATTAAACCTTCTTTCCTCCAGACATAGAGGATGCCCCCTTGTCCCAGTCTCAGACCTAAGAGTAGAAAGATCATTAAAAAGGTCTCTGTACTGTCCCTCATATATTTATGCATTATTATAAGATCACCCCTAAGCCTTCATTTTTCCAAGCTAAATAACCCCAAGTTTAATAACCTGTCTTGGTATTGCAGACCCCTCAGTCCTCTAATGACTTTTGTCGCTCTTCTCTGGACCCGCTCTAGTTCAGCTATGTCTTTCTTATACATCGGAGACCAGAATTTTACACAGTATTCTAAGGGTGCCGTCACACCTGGCGACGGCACCGCCGATTTCTTAGGCGATGTAGGGGCGTGGCCTATCAGCGCCGATATCGCCCCTGCATCGCCTAATGTAAATGGGGAATGTCAGCACCTCTGAGTGCTCGCCTGGTTTCACATCAGTGATGTGAAACCAGGCGGCAGATCTGTGTGCACAGTGCCCCATAGGCTCCCATTATACTGCATCGACGCTGGGGTTTTGAGACACCTCGGCGGAGATGTCGCCTGTCAGCTCGCCAGTGCATCGCCGGAGGTGTCTCCTCGTGTAAATGGGGGGCAGCGATGCTGGCGGGGCTCCATAAGCGGTGGTCGCACTAGTGACTTGTATAGAGGTAAATGCCTCTATGCCTCTTTTAATGCATACCATTATTTTATTTGCCTTTGCAGCAGCTGCCTAACAATGGCCACTAAATGTGAGTTTGTCATCTACCCATACACCCAGGTCTTTTTCAGTGACAGTTTTTTCCCAGTGTTTTACAATTAAGCACATAATTATACTTTTTCTTTCCTCTGCCCAAGTGCATAACTTTATATTTATCATCATCAAAGCTCTTTTGCCATTTATCAGCCCAAGCTTCTAGTTTACATAAATCCTCCTGTAATATAAAATTGTCCTCCTCTGTATTGATTACCCTGCAGAGCTTAGTGTCATCTGCAAATATCGAGATTCTACTCTGTTTGCCCCCTACAAGGTCATTAATAAATATATTAAAAAGAAGCGGGCCCAACACTGACCCCTGTGGTACCCCACTGTTAACTGTGACCCATTCTGAGTGTGTTCCATTAATGACCATTCTTTGTTTCCTATCACTAAGCCAGTTCTTAACCCACTTACACATATTTTCCCCTTTCCCCATTGCTCTCATTTTATGTATCAACCTTTTGTGTGGCACCGTATCAAAAGCTTTTGAAAAGTACATATACACCACGTCCACTACATTTCTTTGGTCCAGTCCAGAACTTACTTCTTCATAGAAGCTTATCAGATTAGTTTGACAGGAACGGTCCCTCGTAAAACCATGTTGATATTGGGTCATGACGTTATTTTTCTTCAGATACTCCAGTATAGCAATTGGGGGACACAGGACCATGGGTGTTATGCTGCTGTCCTGAAAAAGATTAACAGTGGCTCCTCCTCTGCAGTATACACCCCTGGCCGGCCATAACCTTAACCATTTTGTGCTAAAGCAGTAGGAGGAACGTAACATAGATAATATAACCATGCCTATAGAAAAAAAGGGAACTATGTACGAGCTCAAGAACATTATGAGAACTCAGTATAAAAACAGCCTGGAACAGGCAACAGGGCGGGAGCTGTGTCCCCCAATTACAGGCTAAGAGAAAGAGATTTTACGGTGAGTACATAAAAATCTCCTTTTCTCTTTCACCTCATTCACAAAGGACCATGGAACGTCCCAAAGCAGTCCCTGGGTGGGAAGCAATATTGTGCAGACAGTCCCCTACAGGTGGGGCACTGCCGCCTGCAGGACACGCCTTCCCAGACTCATCTGCTGAGGACTGGGTATGGACTCTGTAGTGTTTGGCAAACGTGTGTAAACTAGACCAGGTGGCCGCCTTACACACTTGTTGTGCCGAGGCCTGGTGCCTAACGGCCCAAGAGGCCCCTACTGCACGGGTAGAATGTGCTGTATTACCAGCTGGAAGAGGTGAATTTTTAAGCCTGGGTAGCTTTGGAAGGTAGCATACCCTTGCGGCTGCCTTCCAGAAGAAGGAAGAGGGAATCCGACCTCTGGAAGGACGCAGTCCTAGACACATAGATATGCAATGCCCTGACAAGGTCCAGCATATGCAGAGCCTTCTCAATCCTATGAACCGGTGCCGGACAAAGGGACGGCAAGGAGATTTCTTCGTCGAGATGGAAGGTAGATACAAACTTCGGGAGGAAGGATGGGACCGTATGGAGAACTACCTTGTCCTGGTGAAAAACCAAGAAAGGATGTCTGCAGGAGAGAGCTGTCAGTTCTGACACTCTGCGTAGCGAGGTGATTGCCACCAGGAAGGCCACCTTCTGGGATAGAAGGCAGAGTGGAATTTCTCTAAGGGGCTCAAAAGGTGGTTCGTGTAGTGCTTTCAGCACCAGGTTGAGATCCCACGTCTCTAGTGGTCGTTTGTAGGGTGAACCAAGCGGGAGACCCCTTGAAGAAATGTCCTGACTTGCGATTTGTTAGCAATGTCTCTGAAAAAGAATTGAGAGAGCTGACACTTGGCTCTTAAGAGAGCCCAGGGACAGTCTGGCCTTCAGACCCGATTGGAGAAAACCTAGTACCCTGGGCAGGGAATAGGGCAATGGTGTGTGGCCACGATCTTCGCACCAGGTAAAGAAGGCCTTCCAGGTACGATAGTAAATCTTGGCAGAGGCTGGTTTCCTAGCCCTGATCGTGGTTCCAATGACATCTGGTGGGAAACCTGCCTGGGTTAAAACCCAGGTCTCAAGGGCCACGCCGTCAAATTGAGGGCCCCTGAATTCTGGTGGTAGAATGGGCCCTGAGATAAAAGATCTAGACAGTTTGGAAGACGCCAGGGGACGTCTGCGGAGAGCTGTACAATGTCGGCGTACCATGTACGTCTTGGCCAGTCTGGGGCAATTAGGATGGTTGGAACTCCCTCTTGCTTGATTTTTCTCAGTACTCTGGGAATCAGAGGGAAGGGTGGAAAGACGTACAGGAGCCGGAATTGGGTCCAGTCCTGGACCAGGGCTTCTGCTCCTAGTGACCGCGGATCGTGTGTTCTGGCCATGAAGCTGGGTACCTTGGCATTAAGGTGTAATGCCATTAGGTCCACATCCGGAGTCCCCCAGCGATGGCAGATTTGTTGAAAAATTTCGGGATATAGGGAACACTCTCCTGAGTCTATTCCTTGTCGACTGAGGAAGTCTGCTTCCCAGTTGTCTACTCCTGGAATGTGGACCGCAGACAGGACAGAGTCTGTGTTTTCCGCCCATTGGAGAATGCATGTTACTTCTCGCATCACCTGGGCACTGCGACTCTCTCCTTGGTGATTCATGTATGCCACCGCTGTGGCATTGTTCAACTGTATTCTTATGTGAGAGGCCGCCAGTAAGTGCTGGAAGGCTCTCAACGCCAGTAGGATGGCACAAATCTCCAATATGTTGATGGGCATAGTCGCTTCTGTTGGGGACCATTTGTCCTGTGCTCTGTGGTGCAGGTGCACCGCTCCCCAACCTGTCAGACTCGCGTTGGTGGTTAGAACTTTCCAATGACCCGTGAGAAAGGATTTTCCTTTTGCGAGTGAGGTCGGTCTGAGCCACCAATGTAGGGACCTCCTGGTTGTCGGTGTCAACCGAAACGTTCTGTCGAGGGAAAAAGGACTCTTGTCCCAGGACTTGAGGATGACCAGTTGGAGAGGCCTGAGATGAAGCTGGGCAAATGGAACCGCTTCCATTGCAGCCAACATCCTGCCTAGGACCCTCATGGCAAACCGGAGAGATCGAGGGTGCGTCCGGAGGACGGTGCAAACTCCCAGACAGAGAGCAAGCTCCTTGTCCTTGGGAAGGAGCACTAGACCCCTGGAGGTGTTGAAGTGCATTCCCAAGAAAGTCAGAGACTGACTTGGAATCGGTGATAACTTGGGTAGATTTACTAACCATCCCATGTGACTCAGTGTGTCTACCGTGATTGAGACGCTGAGTTCACAATCCCTGAAGGTGGGAGCTTTGATGAGGAGATCGTCCAGGTATGGAATGACAACTATGCCTCTGGAGTGTAGGACGTTCATGGGGGCCGCCATGACCTTGGTAAACACCCTAGGAGCCGTGGCAAGTCCGAATGGAAGAGCCACGAACTGGTAGCATTCCTGATCGACTGCGAACCTGAGGAATCGCTGGTGGGCAGGTGCTATTGGGATATGCAGGTATGCATCTTGTATTTCTATGGAAGCAAGAAACTCCCCCTCCTCCATGGACGCTATGATGGATCGGAGGGACTCCATTCGGAAGTGACGCACCCGTACATATTTGTTTAGTTGTTTGAGGTCCAATATGGTATAGTAAATAGAGTTACAGCCTCAGATATGATCTTACCCCACCGGTGTGCCCCTCTAGTTTCCAGCGCCGAAGTCCAATGTCCTGTGCCCCCCGGAGACTGGCTGGCCTGATCCTGAGGCTGCTTTCTGCAGAGAGGACCCTGTGTCCTGTGACTGTGAGCTGCAGAGTGTGCTGCAGCAGTAATGGCGGCCGGGAAGATGAGGGAGGGGGGCGGAGAGCTGAAAAGGGCGGCAGGCTGAGCAGAATCGCGCCCTTTCAGCTGCGATCCGCCCCCTCTGTGACACTGTGCAGTGTCATATTAGTCATCCAGGGGGCGGGCCAGGGGGCAGAGAAAAGGTGGCGGCTTTGGTGTAGGCCAAGCCCCGGCCTAAATTAGAAAGCTGAGGCCGAAAACGGCACCAGGCCAGCGCGGAGGACCTGGTAGGGGCTGGAATTGATCTGGACCTCTCCAGATCCTTAGGCAGGGTGGCAGAGGGGCTGTAGTTCAAAACGGAGGGTCCTTGGAGGGTGTCCCTGGCACCTGTAGGTGCTGTGTTAGTACACAGGCACAAGGATCCTGTGCCTCTGAATGTGCCATGCCTGCCCTGCACTGCCCCCGTTCCCATCAGGAGCCCACAGCACAGCTGTGGCTCCTGAATAGTGCAGCTGTTGTGCAATCCTTGAGCCCTTGAGGTGGATGCCGTATCTGCTGCCACTGTCAGCCCTACCTGAGGTGTCTCAACCTAATGCCCCCAGAAGGGGTGATTAGGGAGGGTGCAGGTGTCCCCATCGGAGGGATTCTCTATCGCATCGACCTCAACCCAGAGACCAGAGGAATTGGGGAGGGAGGACCTCAACTGAGCACCCCGAGATGCTGAGGAGGGAGCGGCATGGGAGGAGATGGTCTCTACCTCAACCCGGCACCCCCGTAATGGGGGGTCGTGGAAGGAGCCATGCCGGGATCTCGAAGAGACCCACTTTGCTTCTTCTTTGATTGAAGAGTAAAATTTAAAAATTTAGGTGTGCCTCCTATGCGACACTAAGCAAAAACTGGTTAAGGCTATGGCCAGGGGTGTATACTGCAGAGGAGGAGCCACTGTTAATCTTTTTCAGATTATTCATAGTGTCGCCTCCTAGTGGACAGCAGCATAACATCCATGGTCCTGTGTCCCCCAATGAGGCGAAAGAGAAAGCATGTTTTACTACAAATTACCTACTGGTACATGACAGTTCCTGCTAACTCTAGCAATATGATCAAGAGGACCTGGGCATTGTTGGTACTGCCTTGTTTACGTTACTGCCCTGAGTACACAAGCGTATCTCCATGCTCAGACATCAGGGCAGTATGCAGTAACTACCTAATTGTCAAACCTAATTGTCACATGGCATTTGGCTCAAAACTCGCAGTGTTACAGCATCTGGCACCATATGGTGGAGTCTTCCCATGGTGACTATAGCTTTTACAATAACTGTCCATGTGTTCTGGTGATCCAGTTGCTGGTGATCTATTGAAGTGCTGTTTGGTGTTCTGTGAAATCCTCTTGTCTGGTATTATCCTTGCTCTTTATTTCATCCTGTGCACGTGTTATCTTTTACTTCTGTTGGATATTGCAGTGAGTGTGAGTCTTTTGTTTCCCTGGTGGTTTCTATTTGTGTGGGGATTTACCACTAATTTTCCAGACTTCACTGGGTGGAGGATATTCGACCAGGGCTGGCCAGGAGCAGGGCAAGGGTGGTGGCTCAGACATCCTCACCATAAGGTGCAACTCTGGGATAAAGGACAGCTAGGGCCCCTCTAACCTGAGGGTCAGTCTAGGAGAACCGGTCCCTTGGCTATTCCTTTCTACACTGTGACAATAACATTTGATCTGCAAATAACTGAATTCAGTGGATGTTAGACTCTATATACAGATATGCCCATAAATATTTGGACAGTGACCGAATCATCATGATGTGGGCTCTGCATGTAATAATATAATATATATGATAATAATATAATATTTGTTCACTTATATATTGCCATTACTTCCAAAGCACCTTTCATACATCAGTAACAGTGTCACCATTGGGGCTCACAATTTACATTCCCTATCAGTATGCTTTGGCTCATTGTTTATCTGTACTGTGAAGTGCCATCCAATTGCTGCATTTAGTTGAATTTGAGTAGAATGTATATCCCTGTACATTTCAGAATTTTTTGGTTGCTTCTGTCTTTAGTATTATCATCAATAAACAATAGTGACCCTATTCCAATTGAAAGCCATTAATACTCATGCCATCACACTACCTCCACCATGTTTTACAGAAGATGTTGTTTGCTCATGATCTTTTCCAAGCCTTCTTTTTTTTCTTCTTTCAATCGCTCTGGTACAGGTTGATACTTAATTGCCTACTTCCTGACCCGAACCTCATTGAAAGTCACTAATTGTGCAGTTTGGATCTCCGCCCACATACAGCCAGCCATAAACAAAGCACTTCCAGGGGAGGGAGAGCTGGGGTTTGTCATATTGTTTTTGTACACACTCAATCCAACATTGCTGACATTGCAAATGGCTCGCACTGGGGTGAGCACCAAGCATACCCAAGCACAGCGATGCTCGTTCCAGTGATTTGCTTACGTAAAGCCCATGAACTCCGAACCCGAACGCTGTAAATTTTTCTAAAGTCTAAAGTTCGGTGTTCATACGAACACAAAGTCTGGTTCGCTCATCCCTACACATATAGAATAAGCCCCAAACCTTGAAGCTGCTTAATTGATTATGGATTACTGATGAAATAGCCAATGTAGTTGATTAAAGTGACTCTGCTAGTCATTTTTCAGTATGATACTAATATTACCCTTGAATAGTGCCTGGGCAGACTTTTAAAAATGTACAATCATTATTTACACTTTCTAGTTCCATGCTATATGCTTAAGCATTTTCAGACTGAGGGAGCTGGTACATTAGTTCTTTTCCAAATTATTGAACAGCCGAAGTATCAGTTTGCTGTATTAATGTTCTTTAATATTCACGCCCACCCAAGATGGAGTTGCTGGCCCTCCCCTCTATGCTCTGTGATGGAGGGAGAGTAGTGTTTTGTGCTGCAGACTGTGCAGGTCTGTAAAATTTTTGTATATATGAACTTTTAGTTTTCCTGCATACATGTATTGTGTGTATCTGCTGAGCAGCAAATGATTCAAATGTTCTTATAATCACATATAAATATCTCAGACTGCACACACTGCACATTTGTATCAGATACGCACAATGACATGAAGAGCTCATAGCTGCAGCTAATATCATCCCTCCTCCCCTTTTCTTCTCTGTCTTCAGTGAATGAGTCACACAACAGACAGATCAACTAGGAGGACTGGACAGTGTAATGATGCATGAATATTCAGTCTTTGGGGAGTGGGCAGCAGAGAGCTCACTGTGATTGACAGATGGAATGAATCTTTTATTTTGAAGTTTACAGAGGATAGGAGGGAAGTATAAATAATAGAAATACATGAATTGAGCGAGCTTAGAGAATGAAATTAGAAAAAGATAGCATAATAGCAGTTGCATATGGATTTTTGGCCTGACAGATTACTTTTAAAGAGCTTTCAGATCAAATTACTTTTGGTCCCTTAAAAAACAGGAAGTTACATATTGAAGATCTGTAATTTCCAAACCCTTACTCTTGACTAGGATGTGAATAATCTCAAATAAAACTGTTAGTGTGCACCTTAAGCCCATATTGATATATATCTGTATCTTGATTATGCTATGTTAAACAGCTAAATGCCAAAACATGTGTCACTGTCCAAATATTTCTGCACCTAACTCTACTCCAAGGAAAGCAAAATCAACACCCTGAACCAATGTTATACAGTACAACTCGGGGGGCGTGGCCTGGCTATGGCTGTGTGAAGACGTGCACACTGTGAGCTCTCCAGACCCAGGACTGAAACTGTGACCCGCAGCCCGCCAGCAGACCCCAATGTCCCGCAGAAGGAGACTGGAATCTATCCCTGGCCAAACTATGCCACCGGGAGTGGTGGGAGGCACCTCAGACATCTCAAGGCTGTTTGAGGCTGCGGGAGGAAAGCGAGGAGCGCGGCTGTAATGGCGCCGTTGTCTGGGAAGAAGGTACCGCCCACTCCACCTCCACTCCAGCAGAGAAGCCGCGCTGCGCTCCGGGGCTGGGCAAACTGAGAATCTGCCACATACAGAGGTGAGAGGGACCGGTACAGCGATGCTGGCCCCTGGAGGAAGGGGGAAGCCGGGTGACACTATGCATCAAAGGGGAGAGGTGGGTCAGCGGAGACATCCTGGTAGGAGAATAATAGACGTGTTCCCCCGCAGCCAGCCTACAGTGCAGGATCGCCAGTTAGAGTTGCAGGCTATACGTGACCTCATACAGGCCCTGCCATCTAAACAGGACTTGAGGCAGTTGTACAAAAACTAGAGGCCCAGGAAAAGGTCTTAGGTGCTTTTGCAGCTGATGTGGAGGCCCTGAAAGAGACCGTTTCTTCTGCATTAGAAACCAGAGTGGCAGATCTGGAGAATGAAGTTGCCACTCCCACATAGTGGCTCTAATCCTGCAAACTGATGATAATGAAAATAGGGAGTGGCGCAACAATGTCCGGCTGAAGGGCCCAGAGTAGGCGGGCTGTTGTGGCATTCAACACCGCTACCTGCACCGGAACAAACGCACCCATACAGCCCAGTTACAAACAGCAACAAAAGAGTGCAAGAAAACAGCTCGCCTACTGAAATGGGGGCTAATGTAAGCGGCTGGGCATACACTGTGCAGGCCTGTGTGAACTGCGCCCTATATGGAGCCCATTGTGTGTGCAGGACAACCAGTGGTCACTCCCTCTGTGTGAAAGGAGGTTGCTAGTGATTGGGGCTGGTGTCTTGCATTCATAATGCCTTCAGTTATAACCTGGGCAAAGCTGCACACAGCACTGAGTGTAATGGTCTCTGACCAGAATCTGCTGTGGTAAGAGAATTTATTTTCTATTTTGTCCTTTGCTCACTTGAGATAAGAATTTAGTGGATAGGACTTGTGATCCGTGGGGAGCCGTGTAGGGGCTCACAAGCTTACGTGTTTTGGACCAAAAGACAAACCAATACCCCACAATTTGTTATAGTTTAAAACTAACTAAATTTCCACAATTTCAGTTTTCTGTCATTGTGGTTTTTCTTGCACTCTTTTGTTGCTGTGTGTAGCTGGGCCGTATGGGTGCGTTTGTTCCGGCGCAGGTAGCTGTGTTGAATGCCACAACAGCCCGCCTACTGAAATGGGGGCTAATGTAAGAGGCTGGGCATACACTGTGCAGGCCTGTGTGAACTGCGCCCTATATGGAGCCCATTGTGTGTGCAGGACAAACCAGTGGTCACTCCCTCTGTGTGAAAGGAGGTTGCTAGTGATTGGGGCTGGTGTCTTGCATTCATAATGCCTTCAGTTATAACCTGGGCAAAGCTGCACACAGCACTGAGTGTAATGGTTTCTGACAATCGCTGTGGTAAGAATATTTTCATTGTCTTGTGCTCATTGAGATAAGAATTAGTGGATAGGACTTGTGATCCGTGGGGAGCCGTGTAGGGGCTCACAAGCTTACGTGTTTTGGACCAAAAGAAAACCAATACCCCACAATTTTGTATGTCTTAAATTCTAACTAAATTTCACACATTTCAGTATTTTCACGTCATAGGTGGTTTTTCTCTGCACTCTTTTGTTGCTGTTGAGTGGGGGCGTATGGGTGGTTGTTCGGCGCAGCAGCTGTGTGAATTGACCAAAACGAGCACCGCCTAACTGAAATTGGGGCTAATGTAAGAGGTGGCTATACAACTTGCAGGCCTTGTAACAGCTTCCTGTGAATCCCATTCTGTTTTGCTGGACACAAAAGTGGTCACCCACTCTTGTTGAAAAGAGGTTGTAGTGATTTGGGCTGGTGTCTTCATCATTAATGCCTTGCAGTTATAACGGGGCAATAGTGTCACCAGCACTGAGTGTAAATGGTCGTCTCTGTACAGTGAACTCTGCTGTGGTAAAGAGGAATTTATTTTTTTTTGTCTTTGCTCACATAAAAAATTTAGTGTATAGTGACTTAGAATCGTTGGGTAGCCAATGTAGGGACTTACAAGCTTACGTGTTTTGGACCAAAAGAGAAACCAATACCCCACAATTTGTTGTAGTTTAAAACTAACTAAATTTCCACAATTTCAGTTTTCTGTCATTGTGGTTTTTTCTTGCACTCTTTTGTTGCTGTGTGTAGCTGGGCCGTATGGGTGCGTTTGTTCCGGCGCAGGTAGCTGTGTTGAATGCCACAACAGCCCGCCTACTGAAATGAGGGCTAATGTAAGAGGCTGGGCATACACTGTGCAGGCCTGTGTGAACTGCGCCCTATATGGAGCCCATTGTGTGTGCAGGACAACCAGTGGTTACTCCCTCTGTGTGAAAGGAGGTTGCTAGTGATTGGGGCTGGTGTCTTGCATTCATAATGCCTTCAGTTCTAACCTGGGCAAAGCTGCACACAGCACTGAGTGTAATGGTCGTCTGACCAGAATCTGCTGTGGTAAGAGAATTTATTTTCTATTTTGTCCTTTGCTCACTTGAGATAAGAATTTAGTGGATAGGACTTGTGATCCGTGGGGAGCCGTGTAGGGGCTCACAAGCTTACGTGTTTTGGACCAAAAGAGAAACCAATACCCCACAATTTGTCATGCCTAATATTGGCATGACCCATGAATTTCGAGCTTAGGGCCAGCTGATAATACAAGGCTGGCCCTAACCCCTTTATTACAACGCCAGAGGATGGTGCTTCTCTAAACGCGGCATTTTTCTGGGGTGGCTGCGGACTGCAATTCGCAGTGGGGGGGGGAGGGCCAGAGAGCTTGGGCCTCCCAACACTGCGGATTCCAGCCCCCAGCTGCCTAGGTGTACACGGCTGGACATAGAAATAGCGTGAAGCACAACGCATTTTTTTATTATTATTTCCTGAAATTCATGAAATAATAAAAAAAAGGGGCTTTATTATATTTCTATTTCCAGGCATATACAAATAGGCACCTGGGGGTTGGAGGCATCCCGTTCTTGCCTCCTGTACCTGGCTGGACACAAAAATATGGCGAAGCCCACGTCAAATTTTTTTTAGAAAAATTCGTAAAAAAATACATTTAGGGACTGCACCTTTATTAACCCCTCAAGGCCTGAGCGAAGCGGCATTGTAAGGGGGGTTAACTCAGGTCACCTGAGGACAGCTGAGGTGGCATGACCTGAGCTATCCTCGGGTGACCTGAGTTAACATCCCCTTACAATGCTGCAACGCTCCGGCCTCGAGGGGTTAATAAAGATGCAGTCCCTAAATGTATTTTTTTAATGAATTTTTCCAAAAAAAGGCCAGCTTTGAGTTATCAGCTGGCCCTAAGCCCAAAATTCATTGGGTCACGCCAATATTAGACATGACCATCATGAATTTCTAGTAAAGTTTATTTTTAAAAGACACAAAACAGAGAAAAAATTCTTTATTAGAAAAAATAACAAAACAACATTAGACTCTATCTTTATTAAAAAGAATGTCTTCAGTTCGACGAAGTCCAATCAGGCTTTCTTCTTCAGCTCAGCTACATCTCTGGTAGAGAACCTCTACCAGAGATATAGCTGAGCTGTGCAGCACCTGGGCGTGGGAAAGTTCATGGAGTTCATGCTGCATGAACTCACATGAAACTTTCCCTGAACGCACCGTGGCTTCTATAAATGAACAGCTGATCTGCATCAGCTGATCATTTGAAATAACCGGCGGGAAAGCTAGTGGTGAGACTTCACCGCCGGCTTTCCTGCTCTGGGGGCATCAGGGAGCGCAGCACAGAGCAGGAAAGCAGGCAGTGAAGTCCTCTTCTCACCGCCGGCTTCCCCTCCTGTGTCTTTCACTCCCTGCTCCTGGTGTTGCGCTCCCTGTAGTTGCTCCCCCCGCCTGGTACTAACGTTAAAACATATTTAACATTCATTTCCAATAGTGTTCGATGTGTTCGATGGTTTCGATGAACATTCGAGAAATGACGAACAACAGCAATTCGACGAATCAAATCGATTCGAACACGTGTAGAACATCTCTAATATAATATAAATTACACTAGCGGTGCGATGCACATGCATCGGGATTCTGAGGACGATTTCGACTGAATGCTTCGGGCCAAGCTCGCGCTGCTAGCGACTCGCCATGCCTGCGCGCATATGAGTGTGTTGCTCCAATGGCATGCGCGCCAATGCTTCGGCTATCACATGACACGTGATCGCAGCGGGGACTAAAAGGCAAAACCATTTGATTAATAATAATTCACATATTTTAGGGTGTTTTTGTGGCACCCCTGCAGGGGATTGCCAACAGGATCCACCGGTGCAAGGAGGGAATTACACCTTGGTTCACACAGCACACAACACCTTCCACCCCAGACCTGAAGGGGGAGCTCCACTGGCTGCCTTAAGCCAGTTCCCTTTAAAAGATCCAGGCCTGAGGGGAGGAGTTAGTTAGTCTCAGTTAGTCCCAGCAGAGTCTGAGGAGAGAGCTGGAGCAAGGAGCTGTTCGCTGGGAAGGATCCAGACCCAGGACCAGGGACCATGACTGCTGTGTCTGCACCCTAGGGAGAGGGTCGGAGGCCAGTGGAGGAAGCAGGGAATTCAAAGAAAGAAACCAGTTGAGGTTTCCTTATAGTACACCCGGACACCGGAGTCCGACACTGCCAGCATCTACTGCAGCAGTAAAACCCAGGAGAACCAGGAGGAGTTAACCCTTGAAGCAAGTCAAGTAAGAGACACTCAAACTGACCAAGTATAGGAACAGGGGCCATAGGAGAAACAGGGACCCTGCAGAAGGACCTCATAGTCAGTTTAGAGCAAAACCCTGAGAGGGAGAAGAAGCGGCTAGTCCAGTCACAGGCAGGACTTACCCTAAACCAAAGAGCACAGAGACAGAGGAGGCCTCACAACTTTCTAAGGTGGAAGTTCCAAGTTGCACCGGGGACCTGGTTAGTTCTCTGGACTGTACCTGTTACCCTGTCACCAGTAAACGGTATCGAAGCAACAATCACTGTGTGTGTATGTGCCCGCTAGTCACTGCATTGACTGCAGAGACGCGACTGCTACTCCCCTCATCCATCTCCGCTGCCGTGAGGTAAAGCTCTGAGGGGAGCTGTACCACACTCTGCTGCACTCACCATCACCTCAGCAGCCGGCTGCAGTGCTGATATACCCGTTATCAGGTACCATAGGTGGCATCATGTTACCAATCCCCTTATCCCCTACCATTCCCCGGCATTGAGGGTCCAGGGCATGGGACCGGGGACTGTCCAGCCATGATTCCCCATCAAAGTCGCCATCAGCCCTGGTACCCGAGTACCCCCTTCCCTGTCAGCCGCCTCAAATCTGGCGTCACGAACAGGATCCCGTGCCCGGTAAAACCGGGTACTGTGTGCCAAAAGTTTAACTTTATTACCTGTTTGAGAACTGTGAAACCGGGCCGCCATTACAAAAATTGAACTGCGCCACAGTACGGGCGGAAAACAGCAGGAAGATAAGCCCCGCCCCTTCACTCTGCCGGAGATCGGCAAAGCGCAGTGCTTAGTTCTGGAAATACCCAAGTTGCTCCACTTCCCCTGTTGAGCCACCGATGACCGGAAAAGTTTGTTTGTCCCTCACCGGCTGGCAGCGATTAACTAGGGGGGCCCCATCATGAGCGACTCGGACGATGCACAGGTCCCTGACAGGGGGGATGCCCGGAATGCAGCACCCGGAACAGCGGCCCAGATAATACCAATAGCCTTGCCGTATATACCGGGTGCCAAATGGTTACCAACATATGAAGGCAAATCCGGTACTTTAGCAGCCTTTAAGCAAAAGATGTATGCAATGCTGGACATGTATACGATGACAGAAAAGCAGCGAGCCACCATTGTGCTGGGACAATTAACAGGCGCAGCGGAGCTGGAGGCTGAGTCCTGGAGTGATGCTGACAGGGACTCTGCTGCTAAAGTGTTTGATAAGCTAAAAATGGTTTTTGAAAAACGCACACAGTCTGAATTGAGGATGCTGCTCTACCAATGCAAGCAGAGACCGGAGGATACCATCAGGGACTATGCCCTCCTTTTGCAAGGGGCTCTCCGGTCTTTAAAACAGGTAGACCCGGCAAGTGTATTGGAAGAGGATAAAATGCTTGCTGAGCAGTTTACAGAGGGATTGAGGTCAGAGTACCACCTGCAGCAAGTACATATGTGAGTATTGGATCACCCAACTGTGACCTTTAATGACTTAAAAGATCGCGATATAATAGTGTTAAGAGATCCAGTGCCTGCAGAACCTGCAATACAATCCTGGCAGGTTAACACCTCTCCCATAAACTATAAACCCATTTCTAAAGACCCTGCAAAGGTAGAAAAGACAAGCTGTAGCAGATAACTCAGATGATGACCTGCGCAACCAGGTGCTGCAGCTAATCAAAAACATGGACTGTGTACTAAAGCTCTTGAAAACCATGCCTGGAGCACCACCACCAAGCAAAATCCAACTAGCTGATTGCCCTGAGGATGTCCCATGGATGCGGAGGAAGAACAAGTCGCCCGTGCAGGGGACCAACGCACCATTCCAACGTAGACCCATGTCGCTCGTGGATGGGACCAACAAGTCACCCGTTCAGGGGACCGACGCACCATTCCAATGCAGAGCCAGGGACAACCCATCTGCCTACGATGCAATAAACCAGGCCACTTTGCAAGAGGATGTCCTTTAAACACGAGATTCCTGGGCCCGAGGGCCAGCCCCCAGGAGTAGAGCAGCTGGGCCCATATGACTGGCGTAACCGGTACGTGGGAGGCCTTCTGTACCTCGACATTACGCTAGAAGGAATCCCCATGTCGGCCCTAATGGACACCGGGTCGCAGGTCACTACGATCCCACATATCCTTTACAAACAATTTTGGTCTGATACGGATCTCAAACCCCAAGACCCCAATTTTCATTTTATTGCAGCTTATGGACAACCACAGAATCAGGTGGGGTTCAGAGAAGTTACAATAAAGTTGGGGAGGGTAGAGTTAAAAGGCCAAGGGTTATGTGTGGTAGAGGACAATCCTAATGAAAATTACCCCTACATGTTAATTGGTACTAATGTTATGGAAAAATACTTTGGAGAAGTGTTGCTTTTACTCCGACAGATTGCTGAGACTGCTGGTTATGTGCAGACGAGAGTCATCCAAAGAGAAATCTGAGCCCTCATCCACAAGCAACAGGTAAATCTGTCTGGGGGAAAAATTGGCAGTGTGCGGGTAACAGACCCGATTCCCATTGTGTTACCACCAAAAAGCGAAATGATGATATGGTGTGGAGCAGCAATAGGTCTCAGAGGAAAGGAATACCAGGCAGTTGTAGAGCCGGTATATTCAGAGCATAGACCTACACTAATGACAGCCAGATGGGTGGTGGATGTACCCAAGGGAAGAGTACCAATCCATGTATTAAATTGTGGGAAGAGGAAGTAAAACTACCCCAGTATGCTACTGTAGCAAAGCTGTATACCGTCTGTAACAACAACATACGGGCAGAAGAACCCGTTTCCTCGCCTAGTCAGGCGGAAGATAACAACTCCAAAGGACAGCTATAGGAGTGGTGTCAGAAGTTGCATGTAGGAACTGATGCCACCCCTTCTCACCAGAAGCGCGGAGTTTACCGGGTAGCACAGGAATTCGAGCAAATATTTAGTAAGCATCTATTAGATTTTGGGAGGATTAAATGGGTACACCATCGCATACCCACAGGAGATCATCCTCCAATTAAATTGAGATACAGACCCATTCCTCCAAATCACTACCAGCATGCCAAAGAGATGCTGCGGGACATGAAGGAGGCCGGGGTTATAAGATAGCAGTAGTCCCTGGGCAGCCCCTTTAGTTCTAGTCAGAAAGAAGGAAGGCACGATGAGGATGTGTGTGGATTATAGGGAGGTCAGCAAGATCACTCTCAAAGATGCTTACCAGTTACCCCGAATAGAGGAGTCTCTTGCTGCATTAAAGACTGCTAATTATTTCTCCACATTAGATCTCACTAGTGGGTATTGGAAGGTCTCCCTTGCAGAAGAAGACTGAGAGAAGACTGCATTCACAACACCAATGGGACTATGCGAATTCAACAGCATGCCATTCGGATTATGCAATGCACGAGGAATGTTTCAAAGAATCAAGGAATGTTGCCTGGGACACCGGAACTTCGAGACAGTACTTTTATACCTAGACAATGTCATCTTGTATTCCAAGACCTACGAAGAACACCTGTAATACCTGGCAGAGGTATTTGAGGCTATAGCAAAGTACAGGATAAAGCTCAAACCATCTAAATGTCACCTGCTGAAACCTAAAGTCCAATACCTGGGGCACGTGGTCAGCGCAGATGGGGTAGCACCAGACCCGGAAAAAGTGACAGCTATCCAGGATTGGCAGAGACCAACCACCGTCACCGAGGTACGTCAGTTCTTAGGTTTGGTTGGGTACTACAGAAGATTCAGGGCTACACAAAGATGGCAGCGCCCCTGCAAGATCTTCTGGTATGCCAATCTAAGAAGAGAAGATCTTCAGAGCCACCATTGAAATGGGGAGAAGAACAAGAAAATTCCTTCCAAAAGATGAAGCAGGCTCTAACCGGTGAAGAAATTCTGGCTTACCCTGATTATAACCTACCATTCATCCTTTACACCGACGCAAGCAATGTAGGCCTGGGTGTAGTCCTTTCCCAGATCCAAGATGGTAGAGAGAGGGTAATTACCTACGCCAGCAGAAAGCTTCGACCCACCAAGAGGAACCCGGAAAACTACAGTTCATTTAAGTTGGAGTTCCTGGCATTGGTCTGGCCTATAACAGAAAGGTTCAAGCATTACCTCACAGCTTCGAAATATACCATCTACACAGATAATAACCCATTAACAGATAATAACCCAACGTTGGATGGCCCGACTATCGAACTATGACCTTACTATTAAATACCGAGCAGGCCGCAACAACGCAAATGCTGATACCCTCTCCAGAATCCCTCAAGTACATGTACAAGAAATTGAAGAAGGAAGAAGAGGATGACTTAGAGGAGATAGAACTCCCAGCTTTCCATAAAAGTAGAAAATGGAAAATTGCTGAAAATCACATCTACCAGAACCGTCAGACTGTTGAACTAAACCCGTTGCCTCACTATGGATGGAAGGAGACTCAAGACAGTGATCCGGCAGTGAACCTTGTAAAGAAGTTGATAACCCAACCGGATTCCCAACTTGAAAAAAATGCTCCACCAAAGGCTCAGTACCTGTGGAAAGAAA
This sequence comes from Allobates femoralis, assembly GCA_033576535.1. NCBI lineage: Eukaryota > Metazoa > Chordata > Amphibia > Anura > Aromobatidae > Allobates > Allobates femoralis. Next base: position 462,943,589 of record JARQOC010000004.1, read on the forward strand.
GAAGCAGGTTATTCATCTATCAAGGTCAACTGTGCAGACGGTATATCAACACAAGAACACATGAAATGGTATGGCAAGTTGTGGTTCCACAGAGAGATGTCCAAATGGTATTGGAAGCGTACCACGATGGAGCAGGACACTTTGGATGGAGAAAACTGGAAATATTGTTACGTGAGAGATTCTATTGGATCAGCATGAGAACCTCCATAGAGAGATGGTGTAAAAATTGTGGACCATGCTCATTAAGAAGAAGAGACTGTAACAGCCAGAAAGCACCACTCCAGCCTATCATCACCAAACAACCATTAGAACTGGGAGCCTTAGAACATGGCAAACTCACACCCAGCAAATTGGACTATACCTATGCTCTTACCATGGTAGACCACTATTTTCAGATTCCTTGTGGTAGCTCCGGTAAAGGACTTAACAGCTCAAACAGCGGGAAGAACATTTCAAGCCTATTTCTGCAGACCACATGGTTATCCAGAACAGGTATTGACAGACCAAGGTCCTGCCTTTGAAGCTGAAATATTTCAAGAGTTCTATCGCCTATACGGATGCAAGAAAATTCACACCACGCCTTACCATCTTCAAACTAATGGAATGTGTGAAAAGATGAATCATGTGGTAATTCAATTGTTGAAAACTCTGCCCTTAGAAGAACGAAACCAATGGCCAGAGAAGTTACCAGATCTTGTTGACATCTACAACAACATCCCAGTAAGCTCAACAAATTGTACCCTTGCATACCTCATGAGAGCAAGACCAGGAAAATTGCCAGTAGACTTTGAGATATGCATAGTAGTTCCTGAAGCAGATACTACAGATGCAGATTGGGATAATCGTAGGAAAGAACAATACCAGAAAATCCAAGAATGCGTTGAGAGAAGTCTGGAAAAATCTAGACAAAAACAAGAAACCAACTTTAACAAAAGTGCGCAAACGACGCCTTTAACACCAGGTGAATTGGTTTTGAAAAGAAAAAGAAGAATGCACAAACTAGATGATCAATGGGAAAAAGAACCATACACTGTATTACCATCTGAATTTGATAACCAGAAAACCTGTGTCATCAGCAAAGACCATGGCGAAACCACCGCAACAGTGTCCAGAGATCATTTGAAGAAGTGCCCTCAACACCTTCAACCAGAAAATGTACCTTGTCTAGACTCAGAAGAGAAAGAGAAGCCAAAGACAGCCCAGACAATCATTGGAGAGTTACCAGCGGATTGGCCTCAAATAGAAGGTACATAGCTAATTCCAACTTTGATGTTCCCACCAGCAGTAGAAACGCCAAGAGTACAAGAACCACCCGTTGTACCGGAACCAGAGAATCCTGCAATCGGTGTACCTGCCATTCCTACTGTGAGATCAGGTAGTTGCAGACTGCTACCCAGTTTACCAGTTACACATAGACCCACTTTCACCAATACTACACCAGAATTACGTAGGTCAACACGTGTCAATCTAAAACACCCACCACTCAGGTATAGAGAATAAGTTGTAGAATGTGGAAAATGTAAATATGTTTTAAATGTAAATATGGTATTAATGCTAATATACAGAAAAGGGAGAATAGTAGGCAAAAACAACCCAAACCAGGTACACAACACCAGTAAGAGGGTTGAGAGGAGTTGGCGTAAGGAGTTGTCTAGGGAGAGCAAAATCTTGGCCAATCGGTGACCCCAGGGCCAGGAGGCCTACAGCGATTATGACCCGGTGGAGGCCCCTGCAGTATCTAGGACTCCTACGCCACGGCACCCATATATACTCCTCCCGGAGTATACATCACCTGTCACCGGCTCCCACGATGCAACACCATCAAGACTGAAGAGCCTGTGATGATGTCGGAGAGACGGTCAGCTGGCGGGTCATGTGACCGGCTCTGTGACATCATCACAGGTCCTTCAGCCCCGATGGTGTTGCAGCGTGGGAGCTGGTGACAGGTGATGTATACTCTGGGAGGAGTTTTTTTTTTTTTTTTACACACAGGGAAGGGAACAGTTGACAGGATAGGGATTAGATAAGGATAGAGGAGGACAGAATAGAATAGCGGGGGGATAGCATAGATTAGCGGGGGGACAGAATAGAATAGCGGGGAGACAGCATAGAATAGCGGGGAGACAGCATAGAATAGCGGGGAGACAGCATAGAATAGCGGGGGATAGAATAAAATAGCGGGGAGACAGCATAGAATAGCAGAGGGAAGAAGATGGAGGAGGCAGCAGCAGGGAAAGACAGGGGACCGCAGGATCCACACGGATCCTGCATAGAATCGGATCGGATGGCTATTTGTCATCCGATTGCAGGGATCCGTGTGGATCCGTGCTTGTCCGTGGGATCCCCCTTCAAAGTCGGATCCCATGGACAGGCACTAAATCGTTATGTGAAAGCAGCCTAAGACAGCAAGAAACAATAACACACTTTGTGAAAAGAGACAAATGGATGAATTCTCTATGTTAACCCTTACAACATGCTGTCTTCAGATTACCGAGCAAAAACCTGCTGGCAGTGTCTTACACAGTCTTACACAGTCACAAAACCAATTACAGTACTGGTTAATGTAGTAACAGATCAAAACATGATCAAACATGCATTCCTAGCCACACACAGATTTTGCATGGTTAAAGAGGACCTGTCACCAAACCAGGCATGGTGATCTAATTACAGCACTGGCTGCAGCATGTCTGCTGCATCCAGACAAGGGGTCCCCCAGCCCTTGAGCCCCCCTGTACCCCGAGTAAATACACTTAGAAAACTTACATCCTGCAGCCAGAAAGGAGGTGGCTAGAGGCTGGAGCTGAAGGGTAGATTCACACCCCCTGCATGTTTAATCTGCCCAACGCTGCCAATCATTGTCTCCCTCTTCTGCAGCATAACTGAGAGTTTTCTTTTTTTTTTTAGAAATGGCCATTTAGCCCTGCCCCCTGCGGTGACATCACCACTTATACCCGCCCTGCTCTATGGTTAACATAGAGCAGGGCGGGGAAAGGTGGTGATGTCAGAGCAGGAGGCCAGTCTATGTTAACCATAGAGCAGGACGGGTATAAGCGGTGACGTCACTGCAGGGGGCGGGGCTAAATGGCCATTTCCAAAATAAACTCTGTTATACTGCAGACGAGGGAGACAATGATTGACAGTGGTGGGCAGATTAAACATGCAGGGGGTGTGAATCTGCCCTTCGGCTCCAGCCTCTAGCCACCTCCTTTCTGGCTGCAAGATGTAAGTTTTCTAAGTGTATTTACTCAGGGTACAGGTGGGCTCTGTGACGACCATCCACCGTGAGGCCGAGCTGCTGGTAGGCAGCACCCCGAGAAACCCCGAGACCCTTAACCCCTATACAGGGATCTGGAATTACAGCGGAGCCCAGGGGGTAGCTGCCTATATGAGCAACAGAGCCGGGGAGGTCGCCAGGGGAAAATCAAGACCCGAAAAACAAGTCAGAAGTACGAGTCAAAACCGAGAGGGCAGCGAAGGTACAAAATCGTCAGGCAGTAGCAGAGTCAAAAATCCAGGCAAAGGTCAAGGGCAAAAACCAAGAGGGCAGCTGAGGTACAAAATCAATAGGCAGAGGCAGAGTCAGAAATCCAGGCAAGGTCAGACACAAAACTAAACACACACTATCACTGGGGAACCAAAACTATATCTGGCGGCCTGCAAGCCAGGCTCCAATGTACTTGAAGGGCACGGCTACCTCCCATAGGCTGGAGCTCACAACCTGATGACCTCATCCGGACCGCCCCTAGATCCAGGCCAGATGGAGATGCACGACTGGCTCCACCCACGCCACCTCTGACAGAAGAACGCAGGCTGCGCCTAACGGACACCTCTGCAGGGCCCTTTCCTCTGCGACCAACACCACCCAGAGGGGAAACACAGCGGCGCTCAGCGACAGAGGCAGATGTTGCGGGAGCAGTTCCATATGAGGACAAGGCCCTCCTATCACCGGCGCCACCAGCCGAAGGAATCCGGCTCCTCCCAGCGGCTGAGGCAGGAACACCAGCCACCGAGTCCAATGGCGATGTGACAGGCTCAAGTGCTGGGGGACCCTTTGCCTGGATGCAGCAGACATGCTGCATCCAGTGCTGTAATTAGATCATCATGCCTGGTTTGGTAACAGGTCCTCTTTAAGGCCGGATTCACACTATGGCTGGGATCCGATCCGTGGCTGTCCACTTGAGGCAGACAGCCCTAGACCTGATCAGCACACAGAACTGGACGGCTAATTTGCCCTCGGGTCCGGTGTGCAGCCGGTGTGCAGCCGCACGCAGTTGCTGCCGTTGATAGGTCGGGACCACGGTGCGCGGAGAGCGAGCCGCATTCCTGATCTGTCAGGAGGGGACAGTTCCATGGTGCTGAAGCTGACCTATAGGTCCTGACCTATCAGCAGTGGCAGCTGCGTGCGGCTGCACACCAGACCTGAGGGCAAATTAGCCCTCCAGTTCTGTGTGCTGATCAGGTCCGGGGCTGTCTGCCTCAAGCGGATCCCAGCCGCAGTGTGAAGCCAGCCTTAGAAATTCAACTTAAAGCTTTATATAAATGAGGCTGCAAGTTCACAGGTGGCAGTCCAATTCCTGCAAGTGTGTATATTTTCCGCAATATTCCCTCCGTAGAGCCATCTACATGAGCACATGAGCTACATTTCACATCCTTTCATTGCTACATATAACTGTGGAGCTACAAAGAAAAAAATCTAATTGTGTTAATATGTATGAGCTCATTAATAGCCCTCCCTATAGCTTCCCTTTAAATTGTAATGATGTTTTTGTTACTATTACATGGTGTTCCTGCATTCTAGAGTTTCACTGCTATCACTAAAGAACGCTTTCTTATAACAATGATGAAAATGCATTTCCAGCACAAATACACAAATAAGGTCATCATGACTTGTTTTCATCTACCTTGGTTACAGTGACGTATTACAGGAACAGGGCAAGAAAACATGAACGTGAGCCCGGGAAAGGAAAAACCTTGTAATGTCCTAAATAAGGGAATATGTTCCTTGACATTCAAATGGGAACCATATAAGACTGATCTTGTAGGCTCTCCTGGCACGCTTCCTAACAATGAATTAAGAATTTGAAGGAGACAAAGGGGTTGTATTATATCTCATATTTGACTAAATCAATAGCCGAGACTTGGCAATATCTTACCTTGTGCAGTAATGAAACTGTCTCTTTAGACCAAGCAGGAGGATAAGTAACAGTCGCTGTATGAAACACATGGACGATATCTGTTGCTGCACTACTTGAGTGAATGTGAAAAGGTCTCTAAGGAAAAAACAAACAAACACGATTACAGTTATTCTAATCTAATAATATTCTCTTAAATATATGCTATATTATTAAGGATTATGGATATGCAGTATTGACAGTGGATATGATGCAGAATCATTCACTGTCTGTGGGAAAAAAGATTATATTGTAATTAGTGATGGGCGAACCCGCCGATGTTCGGGTTCTGCAAATTAGCCCGGACTTTTTTTAAAGTTCGGGGTCGGGACCGAAAGTGGCTCAAACTTGAATCCGAACCCCGAACTCAAGCTGTAAAGTTATGGGATGGGGGCTAGGTGGCTGTAAAAGAAATAAGATAGTTATTAAACGGCATTATACTTATCAGCATCCACCCACTTGTATTTCTCTGGCCGTTAATTAACTTCCTAGATATTCACTGTAGAGGGACCCAACAGCCGATCACAGACGCTGTCACAGAGAATTGGCGCACCAAACCTTGATGCAGTTTTTGCCATTGATTTCATGCTGTTTTGGTGCACTTTTGGCACAAAACTGCATGCATTGTATTCAATGTGTTCATCTGCATCTTCTGGCCAAAATAAGCACCAAAACTGTGACACAGTTGAGTCGTTTTTATAATATTATTCCTTGAAATAATTTTTTAAAAATGACTTGAGGCTTTGCCATATTTTTGTATGCCAGCCAGGTACAGCAGGCAGATACTGGCTGCCCCCTACCTCCAGCTGCCTATTTTTACCTAGCTGGAAACCAAAAATATAGGGAAGCCCTTTTTTTAATTATTTCATGAATTTCATCAAATAATTAAAAAAATTGACACAGGACTTTGCTGTATTTTTTGTTTCAAGACAGGTACAATTAGGCAGCTCGGGGCTTTCTGGCCCCACTCCCACTGTGAAATGCAGCCCACATCTGCCCGAGAAACATTCACATTCATATAAATTCCATTCTCAGGCGCTGTACCCCTACTTTTCCAGTGGCCCTGTGTCACATCGCCATTGGACTCTGTGGCTGGTGTTCCTGCCTCGGCCACTGGGAGGAGCCGGTTTCCTTCGGCTGATGGCGCCAGTGATCGGAGGGCCTTGTCCTCATATGGACCTGCTCCTGCGACAGAGGCAGACTCTGTCGCTGAGCGCCGCCATGTTTCTCCTTTGGGTGGTGTTGGAAGCAGAGGAGCGGGCCCTGCAGAGCTGTCTGTTAGGCGCAGCCTTCGTTCTGCTGTCAGAAATGGGGTGGTTCGTGCCAGTCGTGCATCACCATCTGGCCTGGTTCTAGGGGCGGTCCGGATGAGATCATCAGGCTGTGGGCTCCAGCCTATGGGAGGTAGCCGGCCCTCTCAAGTACATTGGAGCCTGGCTTGCAGGCCGTCAGATATAGTTTTGGTTCCCCAGTGATAGTGTGTGTTTAGTTTCGTGTCTGACCTTGCCTGGATTTCTGACTCTGCATCTGCCTATTGATTTTGTACCTCAGCTGCCCTCTTGGTTTTTGCCCCTGACCTTTGCCTGGATTTTTGACTCTGCTACTGCCTGATGATTTTGTACCTTCGCTGCCCTCTCGGTTTTGACTCGGACATCTGACTTCGTTTTTTCGGGTCTTGATTTTTTCCTGGAGACCTCCCCGCTCTGTTGCTCATATAGGCAGCTACCCCCTGGGCTCCGCTGTAATTCCAGATCCCTGTATAGGGGTTAAGGGTCTCGGGGTTTCTCGGGGTGCTGCCTTACCAGCAGCTCAGCCTCACAGCGGATGGTCGTCACACCCTGATGGCGGTGGCACACTAGGTAATAAAAGGGTTAGTGCCAGCTTTGTATTGGCAGCTGGCACTAAACCCAAAATTCATAGTGTCAGGCCAATATTAGACTAAACCACTATGAATTTCTAGTAAGCAGTAAAAAAATCACAACACCAAAAAAAACCCATTTAGAAATAAGACACAAGACATAAAAACCCTCCCTACAACATAATCCATAGGGAACATCTTCAGCTCTGCTGCATATCTCTGTGAGCAGACGCCCATTCTCTGTGACAGCGTCTGTGATTGGTTGCTGCAGTGAATATCTAGGAAGTTAATGAGCAGCACTGGAAGTGGACGCAGTGCGGCGGTGGAACACGGTAAGTATAATGCTGTGAAATAACTATTTTCTTTATTTTTACAGCTTCCTCACCCCCAAGAAAGTCTGTGTTCGGAATCTGTGCCCAAACACGAGGTGTTTGGTACAGATCCCGAACTTTACAGTTCGTGTTTGCCCTTCACTAATTGTAATCTATAAGCACAATAGTGTAGATATGAGATGTAATATTTTATAATGGTTGGACTATCTTTTTAATGATTATAATTTTTAGCATGGTTGGGAATCTGTTTTTTTCAGTCTATTACCTGTTTATTAGTTCTGCATCCATTTAATGCATAATAGTTATCTAATATATAAAGCTGAGTGTGTGTGTGCATGTGTGTATGTATTTCCACTAAAGGAATCCAATATCGTCACATTTACAATCACAACATTTTGCATAGCCACTCCATTTGACTCAGGAAACTATGTTTGAGGTGACATTTTAAGCCTGTTACAGTTATTCACCAAAAAAAGGCCTATTTACTGTGTGTGTGAGCTAATAGATATTGCATTGGCTGTTTTGACAGTGACCTAGATATTTATCAGGTGACCTATAGCAACCAATAACAGCTAAGCTTCTGATTGGTTTCTATAAGTAACATAAGACGCACACTGGGACATGACTCTCAGTGAAGCAGCAGCCATATAAACCACAAAGCGATTGAGACATTTCTTTGCTTTTCTTCTAACAATCTGTATCATTTCAAATCCCCTGGAGATTTGGACAAAGTACCAAACTGATCTCAGTTAGGCGGCCGTCACACGCTGCCATATCTTAAACGATATCGTTTAAGCGATCTGCTTTTTGATCCCCTAAGCGATATCGTTACGTGCGATCAAGCGATTTTACAATGTAAAATCGCTTGATCGTGACATCGCAGATATGAGAGCAGGAGCTCATATCTAGCGATGAACGATGTAGCAATCTGCTTCATCGTGGTGTATGACACCACGATGAACGATCTCCCAGCGCAGAGCCTATGCTGGGAGATGGTAACTATGGTACAAGTCGGGTTACTAAGCGCCGCGCGGCGCCTAGTAACCCGATGTGTACCATAGTTACCAGCGATCTCCTGGCCAACATCGCTGGTGAGTCTGTCTGTGTGACAGCTCACCAGCGATGTGAACGATATTGTAAGCGATCGCGCGTGCACGTGATCGCTTACAATATCGTTCAAGATATTGAAGCGTCTGACGGCCGCCTTAGGACCAGGGGTGGATTAAGAGTAGCCACTCCCCAGGCTGTATGACGGCCCTCCACTCCAAGTATTATGAAACATGTAGCATAATCAACTTTTGAAAGATCACGGGATTCACAAGATTAGCAAGCAGTCTTCAGTATACAGCAACAGGCTGCACGCAGCCCTCAGTATACAGCAGGAGGCTTCACACATCAACCAGTACACTTTAGGAGGCTGCACACAGCCTACAGCATACAGCTGGAGGCCACACAGCCCTCAGTATTCAGCAAGAGGCGAGACACAGCTTCAGTACACAGCAGGAGGCCGCACACCATTCCCAGTAAAGAGCAAGAGGGCGCACACAGCCCCCATTATACCTCAGGAGGCCGCACACAGCCTCCAGTATAACAGCAGGAGACCAGCAACCCCACCCAGTATAGAGCAGGAGGGTGCACACAGCTCCAGGTTCACAGCAGGAGGACGCACACAACCCCCAGTATAAAGCAGGAGGCCTACACACCAACCCCCAGTACACAGCAGGAAAGCCCACCACACAGCCCCCAGTATACAGCAGGAGGACCACACGCAGCCTCCAGTATACAGCTAGGAGGCTGCACATTGACCCCAGTGTACTGGAGGAGGGTGCAAACAACCCCCAATATACAGCAGGAGGTCACACACAGTTCCGAATATACAGCAGGAGGTTGCACACATCGCTGAGTATACAGCAGAAGCCGCACACAGCTCTCAGCATACAGCAGGGGGCCGCACACAGCCGTGAGTATACAGCGGGAGGCTTCACAAAGCCCCCAGTATACCCACAAGAGGCTGCACACAGCCTCCAGTATATAGCAGGAGGGTGACACTGCCCCTAGTATGCAGCAGGAGGCCACACACAGCCATCAGTATACTGCAGGAAGCCGTATACAGGCCTCAGTATACAGCAGGAGGCTTCGCACAAACCCCAGTATACTGCAGGAGGCTGCGCACAGCCTCCAGTATACAGCAGGAGGTCACACACAGGCCCAGTATACAGCAGGAAGCAACATTCAGCCCCCAGTACACAGAAGGAAGCCAGACACCAACCCCAGTGTACAGCAGAAGGGTGCACACATCCCCAGTATACAGCAGGAGGTCACACACAGTCCCCAGTATACAGCGAGCACACAGCCCGTATACGAGACCACACACAGCCCTCAGTATACAGCAGTGAGGCCACACACCAGCCCTCAGTATACTGTGGAGACTCACACAGACCACCAGTATACGCAGAAGCCTCACACAGCCCCAGTATACAGAAGAGGATTGCACATACAGCCCCCAGTATACAGCAGGAGCGCATACAGCCCCAGTATACAGCAGAGCCCCAGCCCATATACAGCAGATCCACATACGCCCCAGTTACGCAGGAGGGTGCACACAGCACCTTTACTCAGCAGGAGATTGCACACAGCCCTCATTATATAGCAGGAAGCAGCACATAGTTCCCAGTATACAGCAGAAGGCCACACACAGCCCCCAGTATACCACAGTATGTCACAAACAGCCCCCAGTATACCGTAGGAGGCCACACCCAGCCCCAGTATACTTCAGAAGGCCTTGCGCAGCCCCTAGTATACAGCAAGAGGCCTCACACAGCGTCCAGTATTTACAGAAGGCCACGCACAGCCCCCAGTATACAGAAGGAGGTCGCACACAGCCCCAGTATACAGAAGGAGGTCGCACACAGCCCCCACTAAACCGTAAGAGGCGACACACAGCAGTATACAGCAGAAGACAACACACAGCCCCCAGTATACAGCAGGAAGCTGCACAAAGCCCCAAGTATACAGCAGGAGGCCACATAGAGCCCTAAGTATACAGAAGAAGGCCACACATAGCCACAGTATACTGCAGAAGACTTCACACAGCCCCCAGTATACTATCCCGGGCAACTCCGGATGCTACAACTAGTAATACACAAATTTTAGTCTGTGGAATCTTTTGACCATTAGGTTATTAGTCTATATATTATTTACAGAAGGTTTAACCATTCAAGTTCTTCAAACCTAATACAAAGGGCTCCTTCAGACATCAGTTTTTCACATACGAGTTCTATCAGTGGTTTTCATCTATATAATTAGACCCTATTATAGCACATAGGGACGTTCATATAATTGTGTATTTTTGCAGACCAAGTGGTCCTCAGCTAAATATGGACACATGTCTCATATTAATCCAGTCAACCAGACAGCTCTGGAAAAAAAATGGACAACACTCAGATGCCATCCATGTGCTGTTTTTTCATTGAAGCTTTGAAGGCTTGATAGCAGCAGCTTGAGAGACCTCCATATGTTTTATTTTAAATACAAGATAAACTGATGAACCTCAGAAAAGTAAATGCTGACACACTGCGAATCACCGATAAGAACTGATCCACCACACTAATAAAATTTAGATCCTTTTTCACAGACAAGAAAAATGGTGAAATGAGTCCTAACTAGAATTGAGCAGAGCAGTGGATGTTTGAGTTAACCAAGTTCAGACAGACTTTTAAAAAAAGTTTGGTTCGGGACTGGACTGAAACTTGACCCTAGACCCCGAACCCTATGTAAGTCAATGCTGAGCTGAACTTCTGTGCTCTAAAATGGCTTTAAAAATGATCATCCTAAGGGCTAGGGGCTGCAAAAGAAGGAAAATGGGAGCAATTGCCCTGAAAACACTTGGATATGGATTAACTGAAAAGTAGTGCACGAAAAGCAGACAGCTCTGGGCTGCAACCCTTAGCTATCAGCTTTACCTTGACTGATTATCTAATATATAAAAGCACAAGCGATTTGTGACGTCAGTTCCGTCACTTTGCACACACTTCCGTAACTTTGTCCCAAGGTACACCCGCTCAGGGTGGACCAAGATGCGTTCAGCGCGCCGACCAATCAGAATAGCGGCGCGCGCTATGCCGCCATACTTCAAATACACTGAATACAGTGTATTTCAAATATGGCGGCATTGCGCGCCGCTATTCTGATTGGTAGCCGCGTTCAGCGCGCCGACCAATCAGAATAGCGGCACGCGCTATGCCGCCATATTTTAAATACACTGTAGTCTGTGTATTTGTAGTATGGCGCTATACAGCACGCCGCTATTCTGATTAGTCGGCGCGTTCAGCCGCGGGCAGAGGCTCGAGCGGCCGCGGGCAGAGGCTCGAGAGGCCGCGGCCAGAGGCGGAGCGGCCGCGGGCAGAGGCGGGAGCGGCCGCGGGCAGAGGCACTTAGTGTATTTCAAATATGGCGGCATAGCGCCCGCCGCTATTCTGATTGGTCGGCGCGCTGAAGGCGCCGACCAATCAGAATAGCGGCGCGCGCAATGTTGCCATATTTGAAATACACTGAGCACAGTGTATTTGAAGTATGGCGCCATACAGCGCGCCGCTATTCTGAGTGGTCGCCGCGTTCAGCGCGCCGATCAATCAAAATAGCCGCGCCACTGTATAGCGCCATACTTCAAATACACTGTAGTCAGTGTATTTCAAATATAGCGGGCATAGCGCGCCGCTATTCTTATTGGTCGGCGTGCTTAACGCGCCAACCAATCAGAATAGCGGCGCCCTGTATGGCGCCATACTTCAAATACACTGATTTCAGTGTATTTCAAATATAGCGGCATTGAGTGTGCCGCTATTTTGATTGGTCGCCGCGTTCAGTGTGGCGACCAATCAGAATAGCGCCGCGCTTTATGGCGCCATACTTCAAATACACTGAGTACAGTGTATTTCAAAGATGGCGCCATAGCTGGCGGCGCTATTCTGATTGGTCGCCACGCTGAATGCGGCGACCAATCAGAATAGCACCACGGTCTATGGCGCCATCTTTAACATACACTGTACTCAGTGTCTTTTAAGTATGGCGCCATATAGCGCGGCGCTATTCTGATTGGTCGCCGCATTCAGTGTGGCGACCAATCAAAATAGCGGCTCACTCAATGCCGCCATATTTGAAATACACTGAAATCAGTGTATTTGAAGTAATGGAGCCATACAGGGCGCCGCTATTCTGATTGGTTGTTCATCCCTAAACCCAACTGAATTGTAAAGTTTGGTGTTTGTACTGAACATAGACTTTACAAAAAAAAAAATTAGTGTTCAAGTTTGCAAAGCACATGAGCATCGCTGTGCTCGAGTACACTTAGGGTATGTGCACATTGGACTGTTCTGCATCATTGCAGACCGTCAGAAAAAACCGGTGGAGAATTGCAGAAACTGAGATTTCTGACCTCAGCAGTGTCCATCGTTTTTTTAGCGTTTTTTGAGCGGTTTTTGAGCGGTTTTATAGCGTTTATACAGCGTTTTGTCGGCGGTTTTCTGGCGGTTTTTCTTAGCGTTTTTTAAGACTGTTTTTTGTGCACTTGTAAGCTAGAACCGGTGGAAAAACGCTCAAAAGAAGTCACATTGCTCTATCTTTGAAAACCGGTGGAAAACCGGTGAAGAAAGTGGAAAGGAGACAAAAAAAAAACGTTCTAATGTACACAGCGTTTTCTAAAATCCATTGACTAGCATGTTAATCCAACCGGTGGTTAGGATTAACATAAATTACATAAAACTCAGCGGAAAACGCCGACGGAAAACGCTCAAAACAGCCCACAAAACGTCCAATGGGCACATAGCCTTAGTGTTCAGCCTAGTCCAGCTTGCAGTATTTGAATGGCTCTCACTGGAGGTTAAAATCAGCATTATCGGATATAGTGTGTACTAAAAAAAAAAGGCAAATCTGCACCCTCCCTCCCCTTATGGTTGGCTGTATGTAGGCAGAGAGACAAACCGCCCAATCAGTGACTTACAATGAGGTTCAGCTCAAGTTTGGGACCAGATCAGAACTTTACATAAAGTCTGACTGAACTCCCAGGACCCGAACTTTCACGAGTCCGTCATCTCTATTTGTTCAACACTAGTCCACACTGTACATAATTATATTTGTACTGGGAGTACTGCATTACACTGCATTATATAAAATGCACTGAAACTATTTCCATGAATCATGTACCCGTAAAGAAAGGATAAAAAATTTGTAAAGGAAATGCCTGTAAACAATGATAAAATAATTTAGTTTTCTAGCCACTCTAGTCCAACATCTGGTTTCTAAACTGCTGGAAAACTTCAGATTGCTAATACTTGTACACTCTACTCATATAATATTCAGTGATAATTCAAGAAATGGGAAATATAGCGATTCAGTACCAATTTATATGCATAAAGCAACACATATCTAATAAAAATGTATACAGAGTCATTTCCCAGAATCTAAAAATATGCTGTCTTAGTAAAAATGCTAATTGACTTGTGATGAAAGGATCTCTCTCTATGTATCTTCCTTGTAGCTACTATGACAGTAATCACATTGTGCATAATAATATAATAAACTCAACAAACAATACAATAATTTATACATGTAGAAGGAAACGATAAAGCACATACCCTGCCTCTTAGAAGTTCATACGCTGTAACGCCTAAGGACCACCAGTCAACTCCAAAAGAATAACAGATTTGACCTCTAGGGTAAAACATTTCTGGAGCTGCGAAGTAATAATGAAAAAAATAAAACTTTTAAACCTCTGTAGATATAATAAAATATTGCTATAATTTGTTATTATGTATCATTAGCCAAGTATGGTACATATTGCAGGCTGGTGCAGTAGTCTGTGAGCCAGACAATGGGTTTTCTAGCTTTATATACATAAAGGTTAAAGTGGGAGGGGATGTTTCCAAAGTAAATAAGAAGCTGTAATTAGCCCATTAAACTGCCCTAGGTTCTGCATTTCCTCCGCATTAAGAAACATGACATCCTGACCATCAGTCCCCTCTGCCTGTAGCCACTCAGTGGCCTCAGCGGTCAGGTGACAGGTGGTCATAATTTAGGCCATGTGCACACGCTGAGTATTTGATGAGTTTTTTACCTCAGGATTTGTAGCCAAAACCAGGAGTGGAACAATCAGAGGAAAAGTCTAATAGAAGCACATCACCACTTCTGTATTTAATCATCCACTGCTGGGTTTGGCTACAAATCCTGAGGTAAAAAACTCATCAAATACTCAGCGTGTGCACGAGGCCTTAATCTTTTCTGGTCAGGCGGAGATGGTTGGAGTGACAGATTCAGGGTGTTATTAGCAATAAAAACCCTAGAAGCCCCCTTTACAGGAAACCTGTCATGAATAAAAACACTATTAATCTGTATGTCTGGGGTCAATCTGCAAGTTACTAGCATTCTAAAGCTGCACTGCAAACCCAGCTGCCAGTAAAAATTAAAATGTTTTCTCTCAGGTGTCAGAGAGCCACCACAAGAGCAGCTTTAATAATCGCTCAGTACACAGCGAGCAGTGACTGAAAGAACAACCCAGGACTGACAGCATTATAGAGTAATACATTAAAGAGTCAGCTGTCAATCAGTGCCAGGGCATGTTTACAGACATCAATCCAGTGACTGAAAGTCCTCCTGCTGCTCCTCTATGACAAAAAGCCAGAGGATGCTGTGAGTAATAAAGATCTTTTCCTCCCGGTAACCTGGCTTTCAGTGTGGTGGCTGGGCATCTTTAATATTCTAATAACCTGAAGATTTATGAATTATAACAAAATATTCCTGGAAATAGCCAAAATAACCTATAAAGGGATTAGCAAACTCAGTTATTTGTTGGACTCATTGCTATCAGCTAATCATGATGGTGGTTTCCATCTGAAAATATCTGTTAAAACGTGGCATCGTACCTGTGCAAAGGTTTGCTCTCATCATCATAGTGTAATGTAATGTCATGGCTGATAAAATGTCACATTTTTCGGGATCATAATGGCATTTTGTTATTTGCATTATTTTCCTGAACAGTGACTCACAAGCTCCAACTAATGTTAACTTTCTGACAAGTCAAAGATGGAAAGATGCTTAATAGTGATGGGCAAACCCGCTGATGTTCGGGTTTGGCAGACTCGCCCAGACTTTTATTTGAAGTCCAAGTTTGGGGCGGGACATGACTCGAACTTGAGTCTAAACTAGTGATGGGCGAATCCTAAATTACTCGGAATCGCTTGACTCTAGCGAGTCCGAGCACAGGACTCGCTACTCGTTGCGAGTCTAGCGAGTCCAATGTTAATGAATGGGGAAGCGAGTAATAGCGAGTAGTGTGAGATTTACAAATCGCAGATGTGTCTCGGAAGCTTCAGCCTGAAGCAATCCTAGTTTTGTCATTTATTTGCATTGCTCGTTTACTTTGTAAGTAATCGCTGACTCGCACAGATAAGATCCTGTCTCCTCTGTACAGGCTGCCAGCTCCAGGGTCCTAGAGCCCGCCTACTGCCTGATGTAGCAGTGCTGAGATTGTTCTCAGTCTGCTCATTCCCTGTGTACAGACATGAATGTCTGTGCACAGAGATGATGTAGCAGAGCTGAGATTGTTCTCAGTCTGCTCATTCCCTGTGTACAGACATGAATGTCTGTGCACAGAGATGTAGCAGAGCTGAGATTGTTCTCAGTCTGCTTATTCCCTGTGCATAGACATCTATATTTATGCACAGGGGATGTAGCAGAGAGGACATCGCGTTTTGGACTGCGTCGGACGGAAGAGGATTTTTTTAATTAAAGATGGAGTCCCTAATGGCTTTTTTTTTTATTTCTAATTAAAATTTTTCCTTGTGTTGTGTTTTTTTTAAAACAATTTAATAGAAATTCATGGCGGTCATGTCTAATATTGGCGTGACCGCCATAAATTTCGGGCTTAGGGTCAGCTGATAATACAAAGCTGGCCCTAACCTCTATTACCCAGCGTGCCACCGCTACCAGGGCCGCTGGAAGAGCGGGGTTCAGCGCCAGAGGATGGCGCTTCAATGAACGCGCCATCTTCTGGGGCGGCTGCGGGCTGCAATTTGCAGCGGGGGGTGCCCAGAAAGCTTGGGCATCCCTGCGCTGCGGATTCCAGCCCCCAGCTGCTTAGCTGTACCTGGCTAGACATAGAAATTGCGCGGAGCCCCACGCATTTTTTTTTAATTATTTCATGAAATTCTGAGATTCTGACTCTGAGACTCTGACTCTGAAATTCATGAAATAATAAAAAAAAAATGCGTGGGGCTCCGCGCAATTTCTATGTCTAGCCAGGTACAGCTAAGCAGCTGGGGGCTGGAATCCGCAGCGCAGGGATGCCCAAGCTTTCTGGGCACCCCCCGCTGCAAATTGCAGCCCGCAGCCGCCCCAGAAGATGGCGCGTTCATTGAAGCGCCATCCTCTGGCGCTGAACCCCGCTCTTCCAGCGGCCCTGGTAGCGGTGGCACGCTGGGTAATAAAGAGGTTAGGGCCAGCTTTGTATTATCAGCTGGCCCTAAGCCCGAAATTTATGGCGGTCACGCCAATATTAGACATGACCGCCATGAATTTCTATTAAATTGTTTTAAAAAAAACACAACACAAGGAAAAATTTTAATTAGAAATAAAAAAAAAAGCCATTAGGGACTCCATCTTTAATTAAAAAAATCCTCTTCCGTCCGACGCAGTCCAAAACGCGATGTCCTCTCTGCTACATCCCCTGTGCATAAATATAGATGTCTATGCACAGGGAATAAGCAGACTGAGAACTATCTCAGCTCTGCTACATCATCTCTGTGCACAGACATTCATGTCTGTACACAGGGAATGAGCAGACTGAGAACAATCTCAGCTCTGCTACATCATCTCTGTGCACAGACATTCATGTCTGTACACAGGGAATGAGCAGACTGAGAACAATCTCAGCACTGCTACATCATCTCTGTGCACAGACATTCATGTCTGTACACAGGGAATGAGCAGACTGAGAACAATCTCAGCACTGCTACATCATCTCTGTGCACAGACATCCATGTCTGTACACAGGGAATGAGCAGACTGAGAACAATCTCAGCACTGCTACATCATCTCTGTGCACAGACATTCATGTCTGTACACAGGGAATGAGCAGACTGAGAACAATCTCAGCACTGCTACATAATGTCTGTGAGCAGGCGGGCTCTAGGACCCTGGAGCTGCACAGAGAAGACAGCTGGACTCGGCTCACAAAGAAACAGCAGTTATCTGCGAGTTTCCCTGCTATCACTGGCACAGTAGCCAGTGATTACTCGCACGAGTCTAATGCAAACAATGGCAATCCTAGTATTGTCAGCGTTTCTGACAAAACTAGGATTGATATTGATTTGCATTGGACTCGTGCGAGTAATCACTGGGAGACTCGCAGAGTACCGAGTCCTGCGAGTCCCTTACTACTCGCCGAGTAACGAGTCCTAGCGAGTAGATTCGCCCATCCCTAGTCTAAACCCAAAACTTAAGGTATGGGGACGGGGTTCTGTAAAAAGAAAGCAAATAGTTATTAAACAGCAGCAATAAGGATTAAGTAACAAAGATAGTGTAATGCCGTGCTGTCAGTACAAATGCAATCCAATCCAAAGGATACAAACAATGGTCTTTATTTTGCATTTCAGGGCCCACATATGTCTCTTCTTCAGGAAAAGTCATATATATCCATAAGAAAATATGTCCAGCTCTGCTACAGCTATGTCAGCAGACACACGTCTGCTCACAATGACTAGCAGGCTGACACTGACTGCCGAGTGCCAGGAGAAAAGTCATTTAAGTTTGTAGCTGAGCCATGTCAGCCGTGAACTTGGGTGACCCCACGAACTGCATCACGGCACACGGATCCCTGCGGTAAAGTGAGCACTTCTCTCGCTCACTTATGGCAGTGATCGCAGTGATGTCAGACTCGGCGTCACCCAAGTTCATGGCTGACGCAGCTCAGCTGTGAACTTAAATTACTTTTCTTAGAGCACTTAGCTTCAAGGTCGTCCTGCTACTCACTGTGAGCAGACATTTGTCTGCTCAAAGAACTTAATGAACTGACATGTTCATCTGTGGATTTGTCATTGGAGGGGTTTTTGGTTATTAAAGAGGGGAACCAGGGATGTGGTTTGTGTTTCATTTCAGTTAAAATGTTTTCCTTTGTGTTGTGCTGTTGTTTACTGTTTACTAAAAATTCATAGTGGCCGGGTCTAATATTGGCCTGACACTATGAATTTCGGGCTTAGTGCCAGTTTCAAATACAAATCTGGCATTAACCCCTTATTACCTGTGTGCCACCCCCACCAGAGCTGCTAGAAGAGCCGAGTAAAGCACCTAAATTTGATGCTGCGAAAAAATGTGCCATTTTCAGGGGCGGCTGCGGGCTGTGATTTTCAGTGTGGGGGCCCAGAACACATGGGCCTTACCACGCTGAAAATTCCAGCCCCCAGCTGACTGGGATTTACTGTGGCTGGCGATCAAAAAGAGAGTGAAGCCCACACATTTTTTTTCAATTATTTATTTAAATAATTAAAAAAATAATAGGCTTCCCTGTATTTTGATTGCCAGCAAAGATAAAGTCAGACAGCTGGGGGTGGCGACCCGTAGCTGTCTGCTTTATCTGCACTGAGAATCAAAAATACAGCAAAGCACTACACAATTTTTTTTTTATTTTTTACAGTACATACATTGACTTTCATTACGTTTGTTATTTGTGATGAATATTGGAATAGTAAACAGTATTCAGTATGAATAATCCAAACCCAAATATTTTACTATTCACTCAGCACTAATGTTTAACTGAAAAATTACTTGCTTGTATTATGTAGTAATATGCAATTTTTTTTTTTGCCAGGAAACATAAGGCAGCATCAAAACATGGTACATACACCATGTTCCAAATTATTATGCAAATGTTCTTTTTCTCTGATTTTCCTAAATGGTCGGTGCAAATGACAGTCAGTGTAATAAAAGGCATCACCTGTTAGAGCAGAGGTCCCCAACTCCAGACCTCGAGGGCCGCCAACAGTGCAGGATTTCAGGATTTCCTTAGTATTGCACAGGTGTTAATGTGAGCAAATGCACAGGTAATGATTCCAACCCCTGTGCAATACTAAGGAGATTCTGAAAACATGCACTGTTGGTGGCCCTCGAGGCTTGGAGTTAGGGACCCCTATGATTGAGTATACATTGAATTTTATTGAAGAAACCTCCCAATGATAATAGTATAATCTTCAAAATAAAAAAAAAACCTGTAAATGCACTGTTCCAAATTATTAGGCACAGTAGAGTTTCTAAACATTTGATATGTTTGAAAGAACTGAAAACGCTCATTTGTTGAATTTGCAGCATTAGAAGGTCACATTCACTGAAATAAAAAGCTAAGATGATTTTGCTCCTTAAGGCTTTTTTTTTGCTTTTTGTACCATGGAAGAAATTTCTCAGAAACACTATATACCATAATAACAGGGTCTGTACCATAGGACTGGTGTATAGCAAATGTGGTGCCAATATTCAAAAAGGGGACAAAAACTGAACTTGGAAATTATAGGCCAGTAAGCTTAACCTGTATAGTGGGTAAAATCCTAAAGGGTTTTCTAAGAGATGCTATACTGGAGTATCTGAAGAAAAATAAAACCTCATGACCCAATATCAACATGGGTTTACAAGGGACTGTTCCTGTCAAACTAATCTGATAAGCTTCTATGAAGAGGTAAGTTCTCGACTGGACCAAAGAAATGCAGTGGACGTGTTGTATATGGACTTTTCAAAAGTTTTGATATGGTGCCACACAAAAGGTTGATACATAAAATGACAGCAATGGGGATAGGGGAAAATATTTGTAATTGGGTTAAGAACTGGCTCATTGATAGGAAACAAAGGGTGGTTATTAATGGAACACACTCAAAAGGGGTTAGAGTTAACAGTGGGGTACCACAGGGGTCAGTATTGGGCCCGTTTCTTTTTAACATTAATGACCTTGTAGGGGGCATACAGAGTAGAATTTCAATATTTGCAGATGACACTAACCTCTGCAGGGTAATCAATACAGAGGAGGACAATTTTATATTACAGGATGATTTATGTAAACTAGAAACTTGGGCTGATAAATGGCAAATGAGCTTTAATGGGGATAAATGTAAGGTCATGCACATGGGCAGAGGAAATAAAAGGTATAATTATGTGCTTAATTGTAAAACACTGGGAAAAACTGTCACTGAAAAAGACCTGGGTGTATGGGTAGATGACAAACTCACATTTAGTGGCCAGTGTCAGGCAGCTGCTGCAAAGGCAAATAAAATAATGGGATGTATTAAAAGAGGCATAGATGCTCATGAGGAGAACATAATTCTACCTCTATATAAGTCACTAGTGCAACCACACTTAGAATACTGTGTACATTTCTGGTCTCCGGTGTACAAGAAAGACATAGCTGAACTAGAGTGGGTGCAGAGAAGAGCAACCAAGCTTATTAGAGGATTGAGGGGTATGCAATACCAAGACAGGTTATTAACCTTGGGATTATTTAGTTTGGAAAAACGAAGGCTTAGGGGTGATCTTATAATAATGTATAAATATATGAGGGGACAGTACAGAGACATTTTTAATGATCTTTTTACTCTTAGGCCTGAGACTGGGACAAGGGGGCATCCTCTACGTCTAGAGGAAGGAAGGTTTAATCATAAACACAGATGTGGATTCTTTACTGTAAGATCAGTGAGACTGTGGAACTCTCTGCCACATGATGTAGTAATAAGTGACTCACTACTAAAATTTAACAATGGCCTAGATTCCTTTCTTGAAAACTATAATATTACAGTTATATATACTAGATTCTTTGATAGGGCGTTGATCCAGGGAGCCAGTCTGATTGCCGTATCTGGAGTCAGGAAGGAATTTTCATTCTCCAACGTGGAGCTTAGTGTTGCCACATGTTTTTTTTTTGCCTTCCTCTGGATCAACATGTTAGGCTATGGGTTGAACTAGATGGACTTAAGGTCTTTCAACCTTAAATACTATGTTACTATGTTACTTCACAGAGGTCATTTTCACACCTTCAGAAATTCTAAAAGGGCCTACCAGTTGCTTCCTAATGATTCCGGCCCAAAACATGAGTTCTTCACCTCCGTGCTGACGACACAGCCTTGTTGGGACATAGTGGCCATCCACCAACCGTCCACTACTCTGTTCATCTGGACCATCCTGGGTTGCTCGGCACTCATCAGCAAACAAGACTGTTTGAAAATTAGTCTTCATGTCTTTAGTCTTCATGTCATTAGTCTTCATGTTGCCCACTGCAACCATTTATGTTTGTGAGCACTGTTTATGGGTGGCTAAATAGTAGGTTTATGCACCACAGCAAGCCTTTGAAACATCTTACACCTTGAGGTTTGAGGGACTCCAGAGGCACCAGCAGCTTCAAATATCTGTTTGCTGGTTTGTAAGGCCTTTTTAGCAGCTGCTCTCTAAATCCTATGAACTTGCCTGGCAGAAACCGTCCTCATTCTGCCTTTATCTGCACGAACACGTCTGTGCTCAGAATCAGCCACAAATCTCTTCACAAAACGATGATCACGCTTAAGTTTTCGTGCAATATCAAATGTTTTCATCCCTTGTCCAAGGCATTGCACTATTTGTTGCTTTTTGGCAGCAGAACAATCCTTTTTCTTTCCCATGTTACTTGAAAACTGTGGCCTGCTCAATATTGTGGAACACCCAGTTTTCCTTTTATTGGGCTCACCTGCCAAACAAATTATCACAGGTATGTAATTTTGATTTCAGTGAGGTTTCAGTGGGTTTCACTGAAAAAAAAAAACAACAAAAATCCTATGACACCAATTTGCATAATAATTTGGAACATGGTTCCAGAGCTCTCAGACAATAAAGATGGTAAACTTAGATTGAAAACTAATAACAGAATGGCTGTGTAATCTTTTTTGAGCATTTTTCTCCTGTTATGAAATTAATATCAAGTTTGAAAACTTAAAGAGGATTCTACAAAAATGTTGACTTTCATTTTAAAAGTGAGCACACCAGACTTACCAAGTCTTAGGGTACATGCACTCGTCTTTTTCAGACTAAGCTCTGAAAAAAATCTAGAAAGAATTAACATATGTACTGCAATGTCAAAATGACTTACTTTTCATATGTTTATTTTTTTTTTATATATAGCTGCTTGTAACCGCTAAGAGCTTTGAAAGCCACAAAGTGGTTATAAGATGTGACCTGATCATTCTTCAGGTGGCTTCTACTAAAAAGGAGTTGAGTGCACATATCCTAAGAAAGCTATTTAACCGTGTTTGCCGTGTTCAACCTATCAAGCAAATGAAGATATTTTTAGGCCAGCTTCACACCACGGTTTATCGGGTCCGGGTCTGTGCAGTGTGAACTGGACAGAACCGGATCTGATTTTGCCCCCCATGTATCCCTATGGTGCGGGATGGCTGTTATTTGCCATCCAGTTTTGTGCTTTGCCGGGAGGATCCAGTTCTTTTCATTTCTGGCACCGGACACAAAATCGGAGTCTGCATCATTTTTTATGTCCGGTGCCAGAGACGAACAGATCCGGATCCTCCCAGATCCGAGGCAATCCAGCGCCCATAACATGAGAGGCTATGTTCGCCGGATCCGGCAGAAAATCATGTCGGTTCCCGGATGCCTGGTACCGAAGAGAGCCGGCGCTGAAGTTCAGCACTGTGGAAAGCTCCACGGCTGAAATTTCAGCACTGTGGGCAGCTCCCCTGCACCCGTGTTGCTGACATTTCAGCACTGGACAGCAGTACAGACGCGCAGAAACGATTCCTATTTAAAACATGATCAGAGGGCATATTTTCCCTCAGTTTCTGCACGTTCGGGGCTATCAGGTTGTGTCTGGTGCATCCTGCAAAACACCGGACACAAACTGACAGCTCCAAACCATGGTGTAAAGCCGGCCTTAGTCTTGTTGATTGGCTATATAACACATCTATTGCGGGAGAATGGCTACAGTGATCATAAAGTATACAGCCTTATCCAATGTTACATCCCATAGTCATGAGGTATTCCTTCTATTAATAATATGAAATGGAGTGTCTGGTGGAGCATGTATGCATTCCCTTTCCAGTATATGGGTCAATAAAATTTATAACAGTGACTTTTATTATTCCATACTTAAAATAGTGGCTCCACTGCGCAGCTAGAGTTATTATAATGGTTATGTTGGCCAACTATTTGTGGATACCAGCATTATTTAATGAGAATTGGTAACAAAAGCAGACAACACAAATCTTTGACGGCTCAGGTTAGCTTCAATTCAGCTGATCTGTAAAGCTCTTTGGTTCAGGAATGAAGACAAAACCACAAGTTAAGTACCAGTTCAGCTTAATAGTATTCTGGGAATAGACACATTAATAAAAAGTATTTTAGCATCAATAGTCTGACATCATTATGTACACATAGTTAAAGGGGTTTTGCCACAAACAACTGTACCTTTTAATTAATAGATCTTAAAATAATAACAAGCTCCACAATTAGATGTGTTAAAAAAATATTCCTGTCCCAAGATATTCTAATAAATGTTCCCCAGTGTAATGCATATGTCCGACCATACAGGAACATGTCATTTATACCATAGCTCCTGGACGGGAACGGGGGGAAATCTCAAGAGTGTATAGACATTACAGCTGACTCTGTCTGTAATGAAAAACATTTAACTGTCTGTTTAAAAACTTATTTTACATCACAGAAAGAATCAGCTGCGATCCGATGCTGTAATGTATGTATACTTTACTTCTTCCGCTGCCCAGGAGATGTATTCTGATCAGACCATGTCCCTGTATGGTCAGACACTTCCATTACACAGTACATAGCAGGGACACATATATAAGATTGTCTCAGCACAGGAACAGTTTTTTTTTTTTAACACATCCAGTTGGGGAACTCATTCTTACTCTAAAGGTACCGTCACATGGGGCGATATCGCTGGCAACAACGCCGGCAACTCACGCGGGAGCGTGCACTTTTTTGGCGCGCTGCCATGGTTGCTGTTGCGATGTCACACGCAGCAATATTGCTGACATCTGCGATCTTGCCGAAAACCATCGCTGTCAGGGTTAAACTCTACCCTGGCAGCGATCCATAACATGGGAGTCTATGGGAAAGTTGCCGGCAACATCGCAGTTGTGGCACCACACAGGGCGATGCAGGCAGATCACCTGAACAACATCGCCAGGTTTCCCAACATGTTGGGAAACCTGGCAATGTTGCTTAGGCAACTTATCATCTAATTATCGCCCTGTCACATGGGGCAACTCATGAGCGATGTTGCCGCAACGTTGCCACGTCCCTAAGTTGCCGGCAACATCGCCAGAGAGATCGCCCCATGTGACGGTACCTTAAGATCTAATAATTAAAATGTACAATTTTTGGTGGCACAACCCCTTTAAGGGTTATTCTTTAAGGAGAATTTAAAGGGAACAAGCCACATTGTACATGTAGTCTGCAGACAGCATGGTACAGAGAGGAGAAGCTGAAAACAATGATAAATAGGTTTGTTGGAAAAGATACAGCATACTTTGTATTTTATTCAATGAAATCTCCAGTTTGTATGCAAGAGTCCAGTGGACGGTCCTACTAGTGATTGAAAGCCATCTCCGAATATACAGTCCAGGGAAGACTATCAAACGTGCTTACACACAATGGAGTTCGTGTATATCAACCTTTATTTCAATATCCTTTTAAAAAATGTTACAACTTAGTCCCCAATCAATAGGGGATCCCAAAGAGGTGAACTTAAGGAACGTTATGTAAGATCCACAGACACAACTACATACACATACCATGTCCGCAACATTATATGGTTTTTATAACCCACAAGATCTGTGAAAGTACTCTGCTGTCACATGTGCTATAGTGGTGTATATAATCACCTCACATCTTCTCTAAAAGGTATAAGAGGGAATAATATTATTGCATGGTTTACAGGTTAGTTGGGTGTATTATACCTTGTGGTGTCAATCCCCAGCTGCTCCCATCCCCTGTCTCCCACTTAGATTAAGTGCCCCATGGTTGCTGGAGAGAGTTTCCATCCCAGCAAATCCCCAACAAGGCAGTAAAATCTAATTCTTACCCACAATGAGAGACACTGTGCCACAGACTGTGTCAGGACCGGGCCCTACTCCATTTTAGAGCAGTACCTTCTTCAAGAGGCAAAGGCATAGCAAAGCATACAATTCTCTTAAACATGCAGAATACTTACCCATGTAAGGTTTTGTACCAGCAACAGTTGTGATCTTTGTACCTTGATTGATGAGAGTGGCAATGTTAAAATCGGTGATATGGACATGACCTTTACAAATACAAAAACAGTGACAATTTTTGAAGGACTGCAGTGGAAAATACATGATATATCTAATAAAATATCTCCTAAAAGTTACTCATTATAATGATAACCAAATAAAACATGCAATGCTACAAATTCTAACTACTTTCCAACAGTTGCAGTTGAGGTATATAACAAGTGTCCCACTTGTCCCACTATAAAACCACTGGCACAGACTTGCAACTGTGTCTGATGATCTGCAAATTAAAAAGGAAACGGGAGGTTTTAACACAGATGTGGAAAAAGGCTAACTAATAGAGAAACCCCACTTGAATACTATAGAGAATAGCCTACAAAAATCAGTGCCTTTATGATGTTCAAGATTTTTAAACCAAAAAATAATTAGGGTAACTAGAACCCTGTTAGGACCATCATTGCGTAAGGAGAACCAACCAGCAGGTTTTAGGGCTATAAAGTGAAGCTATTACCTTACAGGCTCTGGGATACTGAGTGCAGTCATACCTTTACTTCAATGATTACATGTATGATTGCAGAGATACGTGTTATAGAAGTCCATAGAAAGTGTGCATCAGGGGAACAGAGTGTCCAGCACATTAGCATAAGAGGGGTTGGGTTTCTTTTTTATTACTCCCCTGTGAAGATTAAACCAAACCCCCCTCCTCCCTCCTCTCTCACTCCCTCCCTGTTACTCTACCAGGCATGTCCTGTTGCCCCAACTCATCACTTCACCCTCCCTCCTCCCTCCGTCTCCTCCATCTCCTGCTGAGAGTTGTAGTGTCACTGGATCTGCAGACAGTGTGATGGAGCAAGCTGGGAGTTGTAGTGTCTCTGGATCTGCAGACTGTGTAATGGAATATGCTAGGAGTTGCAGTGTCTCTGGAACTGCAAACTGTGTGATGGTGCATGATGGGAGTTGTAGTGTCTCTGGATCTGCAGATCGTGAGCCAGTAACACTACAACTCCCAGCATGCTCCATCACACAATCTGCAGATCCAGAGACACTACAACTCGCAGCATGCTCCATGGACAGATCCCCATCTGTGATTGGTCATCTGTAATCTGTCATGACAATAGCAGGGTTCTGTCCAGGTCTGTGAAAGAAGACAAATCAGGACTTGCAGAGATTGGAGGTCACGGGGGCTTGTACTGTTTGTGACAATCACAGTCAAGCAGGGAGACGGAGGGAGGGAGAGAGGGAGGAGGGTTTGGCTTAGAGCAAACAGAGGGGTAATACAAAGAAACCCAGTTCCTTTTATGCTAATATGTTGCACACTCCATTTCCCTGTTGCACACTTTCTAAGGACTTCTATAACATTTACTTCTGCAATCATACTGTATATGGAATCATTGCAGTAAAGGTATGATTGCAGTCAGTATCTCAGAGCCTGTAAGGTAATGGCTTCACTTTATAGACCTAAAACCTGCTGGTTGGTTCTCTTTAACCATATTATGATTAGAGATGAGCACAATTTTAATATACAAATTCATCAGTTTCAACACATTATTCCCAAAAAATTGAGTTGCTGTGAATCACAAGTACTCCAATTACCTTGGAAAGACATGTATATGACTCTCTTCTGGCTATAGGTAAATGAATCAGTAACACTGTAATTAGAAGTAAATAGGGTCTTATCGTTTTAAACAGTTCAGCGGCTTTGAAGCCGTAAGTGTCAATGCTCACCTTGTAAAGTTGTATGACACACAACCAGTATAATAAGCAAAAAATGGCGGCTGCTGCTGGACCCCCACTTCCACGTGCAATGTGGTCAATAATCCAAAGGTTTCCAGGGACAATGTGTTGTTGGTCTGCGCTGCCACAGAAAACACATAATCGAAGGCTTCAAATTATAACACCTTTATTGGATCCATCCGACGCGTTTCAGAGCCTGCTATTAGTGCGGACCAACAACACAGTGTATGTGGGACCTTTGGATAGGTAAATGAATGACAACCATTCTTCACTGATGTGTGGTCACAGACACACACACTCACACTCTTTGTTCAGTTTCTTTAGCATTTTATGGCTTTCTCTTGCTATGTTGTGATTGGTTGTGTTATACCGTGTGATTTGACAGCTGCAAGGCATTATGAGGATGCACAATTGCCCACTAATATGTCACGTGAATCTTCTGTGACTGAAGCAATCTTTTGCAATATATAAAATGGGCATTGCCATCTTAGGCAATTTGTGCAAATCGAATAGCAAATTGTTCTAACTTGCCAAGCTTCATAAATTCTTAAATATTCAACATGTGTTTAATTAACATCAAATTGATTCACTCAACTCTAATAGTCTCATGTCGCATGTCTTGCTCCAGCTGACAGAACAACAATACATTAAGACAGAGATATGAATACCCCAGCTGACAAGTCCAAAGGGAAAAATAATACCTCCTTAGCCCTAATAGTTACACCCCTGGAATAAAGAGCACCTAAGCAGGCTCGGATGGAGTGTCAATGTCAGACAGCACTCGTATTAAAGCGTATGACAACAATACTTTATTTGGGGATGTTAGCAGGCAAACCACTTGAAATAAAATAGTTTGGCTATCTGCGACCCAATAACTTTCAAAAACAGTAATACATATGTCTTTGATACCAATAAATTAAGACTCTTTTAAGCCGCAACATAAATTTTGACTAATAGACCAGCAAGACTTCTATGATTTCCCTTGAAAACAGAGGTGTAACGATCGGGGTCACAGGGGTTGTGACTGCGACCAGGGCCGTAAGCACAGGGACATGCCACCCGCTGGCCCCTGCACCTGCTTTACATGGATTTGCGTCCCTGAGGACGCACATCCACGTCACTGCGCTGCAGACCACGCAGCCGCTATGGGGCCCGTATGTCAGGGAGACCCGATGACAGCTCCCACACTGCCTGTCACTTACTGCACAGAGCAACTCCCTCTCTCTTCATTTTTTCCCTGTGCCAGCGCTCTTGACATCTCAGTGCAGCAGAGCGTGATGACGTCATTACTGCACTCCACTGTACTGAAATGTTCAGTGGGCAGGATGCTCGCAGGGATACTGGACCAGTGGCTGGAAATCGGAACAGGTAAGTACATATTTATTATTTTTAATCAATGAGTACACAGTGTCCAGAGGACTATGGGGGGAGGGGGGTGCATTATCTTATATTAAGGGTTATGAGGCTGCATATATGAGGGTATATTATGCCAAATGGAAGGCTATAAGGCTGTATTATGTTACAAGGAGGGCTATGAGGCTGTATTATGCTATATGGAGGACTATAAAGCTAGATTATACTATATCAAGGGCTATGAGGCTGCATTATGCTATATGGAGTGCTATGAGGCTGTATTATGCTATATGGAGGGCTATGAAGCTGCATTATGCTGCATAGAGGGCTATTAGGCTGCATTATATTATATGGACAGGTATGAAGCTGTATCTTGTTATATAGAGGGCTATGAGGCTGCATTATCTATTATATAATCGTGAATCGGAAAAGCGCCCCTCCGCGCGCTACTTCCGGCGTGGTCATGTGGATACGAATTTAACATTGGGCGCGAAGCGCCCAATGCTGCGCGAGCAATGGCCGCGAGGCCATTGCGAGTCGCTGGCCCAAAATCCATCCACAGCCTCGGCTACAACCTTAGCCATTTACCGCTCAGGTAGCGCGAGCAATGGCCGCGAGGCCATTGCGAGTCGCTGCCTGAGCCGCAAATCGCTACCCGCCTCCGCACAGCCCGACCCCTATGTCCGCACAGCCCGCCCCCTATGTCCGCACAGCCCGCCCCCTATGTCCGCACAGCCCGCCTCCTATGTCCGCACAGCCCGCCCCCTATGTCCGCACAGCCCGCCCCCTATGTCCGCACAGCCCGCCCCCTATGTCCGCACAGCCCGCCCCCTATGTCCGCACAGCCCGCCCCCTATGTCCGCACAGCCCGCCCCCTATGTCCGCACAGCCCGCCCCCTATGTCCGCACAGCCCGCCCCCTATGTCCGCACAGCCCGACCCCATGTCCGCACAGCCCGACCCCTATGTCCGCACAGCCCGACCCCTATGTCCGCACAGCCCGACCCCTATGTCCGCACAGCCCGCCCCCTATGTCCGCACAGCCCGACCCCATGTCCGCACAGCCCGACCCCATGTCCGCACAGCCCGACCCCATGTCCGCACAGCCCGACCCCATGTCCGCACAGCCCGACCCCATGTCCGCACAGCCCGACCCCATGTCCGCACAGCCCCCCCATGTCCGCACATACTTACATGTCTTCTTTGTCATCTGATCCTCCGTCCGGCCAGGCGTCCTCTTCCTCCGGCCCCGGGGGTCTTCTCTCTTCTTTTCGCTAACTTCCATCTTCCACGTCCTCTTCCTTCTCATTAAGATACAATGGACGAAAAATCCGCCATTGTACCTTAATGAGATCTGAGGCCCTCTTCTGATTGGTCGCTGTATACTGCCCTCAGCCAATCAGAAGAGCCCCTCAAAACTGAGACGCAGTTCTCATTCAGGTCCGCCTTTTTTTCCCCATTGACATACATTACCGGTGTGTCGGCGATTTTATGGCCGCCCACCTGGTTCTATTTGTCGGCCCTAAAATCGCGGACACACCGCTAATGCATCTCTATGGGCAGTCAGCCCGATTTCGGATTGAACGCCGACCAATCAGAATTCGAGCTGACTGCCCATAGACATGCATTAGCGGTGTGTCCGCGATTTTAAGGCCGACAAATAGAACCAGGTGGCCGGCCATAAAATCGCCGACACACCGGTAATGTATGTCAATGGGAAAAAAAAAGGCGGACCGCAATGAGAACTGTGTCTCACTCTCGCAAGTAAAAAAATAAATAAATTTAATAATAAAAAAAATAATTTTAAAATTATTTAAAAATAATAAAAAAATAATTAAAAAATAATAAATAATTAAATAAAAATAATAATTTAAAAAAAAAAAAAAAAAGGCGGACCTGAATGAGAACTGTGTCTCACTCTCACTTAAAAAAATAAATAAATTAAATAATAAAAAAAATAATTAAAAAATAATTACAAAATAATAAAAAAATAAATTAAAAATAATAAATAATTCAATAAAAATAATAATAAAAAAATTAAATATATGCTAATTATATCAGCCCTTTAGCGGACCTGAAAGAGAACTGGGTCTCAGCCTAAATAATAAATTTAATAATAATAAAAATAATTAAAATATAATAAAAAAATTAATAAAAAATAATAAATAATTAAATAAAAAATAATAATTAAAAAAAAAATGCTAATAATAATGATATTACTGCTAATAATAATGCTATTAATGCTAATAATTATGCTATTAATGCTAATAATAATGTTATTAATGCTATTATTAATGCTATTAATGCTAATAATAATGCTATTAATGCTATTAATAATGTTATTAATGCTATTATTGATGCTAATAATGCTATTATTAATGCTATTAATGCTAATAATAATGCTATTAATGCTATTAATAATGCTATTAATGCTATTAATGCTAATTTTTATCCTATTCATGGTATTATTAATGCTATTAATGCTAATAATAATGCTATTAATGCTATTAATGCTAATAATAATGCTATTAATGCTAATAATAATGTTATTAATGCTATTATTAATGCTAATAATGCTATTATTAATGCTATTAATGCTAATAATAATGCGATTAATGCTATTAATAATGCTATTAATGCTATTAATTATGCTATTAATGCTATTAATGGTAATATTTATCCTATTAATGCTATTAATGCTAATAATAATGCTATTAATAATGCTATTAATGCTATTAATTATGCTATTAATGCTAATATTTATCCTATTAATGGCATTATTAATGCTATTAATGCTAATAATAATGCTATTAATGCTATTAATAATGTTATTAATGCTATTATTAATGCTAATAATGCTAATATTAATGCTATTAATGCTAATAATAATGCTATTAATGCTATTAATAATGCTATTAATGCTATTAATTATGCTATTAATGCTAATATTTCTCCTATTAATGCTATTAATGCTAATAATAATGCTATTAATGCTATTAATTATGCTATTAATGCTATTAATGCTAATATTTATCCTATTCATGGTATTATTAATGCTATTAATGCTAATATTAATGTTATTAATGCTATTAATGCTAATAATAATGCTATTAATGCTATTAATAATGTTAGTAATGCTATTATTAATGCTAATAATGCTATTATTAATGCTATTAATGCTAATAATAATGCGATTAATGCTATTAATAATGCTATTAATGCTATTAATTATGCTATTAATGCTATTAATGCTAATATTTATCCTATTAATGCTATTAATGCTAATAATAATGCTATTAATAATGCTATTAATGCTATTAATTATGCTATTAATGCTATTAATGCTAATATTTATCTATTAATGTGCATTATTAATGCTATTAATTGCTAATAAGAATGCTATTAATGCTATTAATAATGTTATTAATGCTATTATTAATGCTAATTTAATGCTATTATAATGCTATTAATTGCTATAATATTAATGCTATTAATGCTATTAATAATGCTAATTTAATTATGCTATTAATGCTAATATTTATCCTATTAATGCTATTAATATATATAATAATGCTATTAATGCTAATATTTATCCTATTAATGCTATTAATGCTATTAATAATGCTATTAATGCTATTAATTATACTATTATTGCTATTAATGCTAATATTTATCCTATTCATGGTATTATTAATGCTATTAATGCTAATAATAATGCTATTAATGCTAATAATGCTAATAATAATGCTATTAATGCTAATAATAATGCTATTAATGCTATTAATAATGCTATTAATGCTATTAATTATGCTATTAATGCTAATATTTATCCTATTAATGCTATTAATGCTAATAATAATGCTATTAATGCTATTAATAATGCTATTAATTATGCTATTAATGCTATTAATGCTAATATTTTTCCTATTAATGGCATTATTAATGCTATTAATGCTAATAATAATGCTATTAATATTAATAATGCTATTAATGCTATTAATTATGCTATTAATGCTATTAATGCTAATATGTATCCTATTAATGCTATTAATAATGCTATTAATGCTAATAATAATGCTATTAATGCTATTAATAATGTTATTAATGCTATTATTAATGCTAATAATGCTATTATTAATGCTATTAATGCTAATAATAATGCTATTAATGCTATTCATAATGTTATTAATGCTATTATTAATGCTAATAATGCTATTATTAATGATATTAATGCTAATAATAATGCTATTAATGCATTAATAATGTTATTAATGCTATTATTAATGCTAATAATGCTATTAATAATGCTATTAATGCTAATAATAATGCTATTAATGCTATTAATACTGTTATTTATGCTCATAATACTGCTAATAATGCTATTAATACTGCTATTACTGCTAATAATAATGCTATGGCTTATATTATTGCTATTGATGATGCGATTATTATTTAAAAATCTTTAAAAAAACAATAAACATATTTTAGATACCCGATGCATTTGCATCAGGCTAACAGCTATAACTACTATAATCAAATTAATGCACATTCTAGAATCCCGATGCATTTGCATCGGGCTCATAGCTAGTACTTTATAAAGGGTTATGAGGCTGTATTATTCTATATGGAAGGGTATGAGACTGTATTATGCTATATGAAGGGCTATTAGGTTGCATTATACTAAATAGAAGCCTATGAGGTTGCATTATATTATATGGAGGAATATGAGGCTGCATTATGCTATATGGATGGCTATGAGGCTGCATTACAATATATGTAGGGCTATGAGACTGCATTATACTATATGAAGTGATATGAGGCTGCATTATACTATAATAGAGGACCATATATATCAGGATGGGGAATATATATTCCAGTATAAGGGCCAAATTTCAGGAGTAGGACCATATATAGCAGGATGAGGTGCATTAATACATAATGAAGGAAGAGAGGAGTCAATTTGTGAGTTTTTCTAGGATTTAGAATATTAAAGGGACCCATACATCTGTAGGTGGATGTTGGGAAGATAGGGGCCCAGATCCAAATTTCACACTGGGGCCCATTACATTCCAGTTACACCACTGCTCAAAAAAGAACACAACTACCTGGAAATACTTAAATAAAATCTGCTGCAAATCCTATAAAATTAAAAACAGCAACTACAAAAAGAATTTTTTTTCACCAAAAGAACTGTCATACCTGAGGAGACGAGCCCGTGGGAAGTGGATCTATTGAGCCAAAGACATGGGTCACTGACCTGGAGGAGCACCTCCAAATGGCCACTGAGACTTCACTATGACAACAGGAAAAATAGAATATAGGTGGAGATAGAATATGCTGATAGATAACCTGTGGATGGCAACCCCAGAGGATCCTGGTGCCCCAGCAGGCTGGCGCCATAGGACAGAGTGCTGAGAAGGGCACAGAAACAGGAAAGGCAGATTAATGAGTAGGATTAGCAGATGGTGGTAGCTGGGGGTCACAAGTAAACAGGTAGGAACAGGTAGACACAGCAGATAATAGCAAGTGGCAGTGACTGGTAGGCAGAAGTAACTGGCAGGCAAGGAAACACAGACACAGGTTAAAAACACCAACAATGCTCAACACAAAGGGGAACCTGATAACTAGCTGAGGCTGGCTTCACACCACAGTGTGATCAGGTCAGGGGCTGTATGGGGTGACCCTGACAGCCCCAGACCTGATTATCACCCTGTGCAGCCCTATGGGGCTGGATGGAGCCGGATGGCAGCTATCTGCCATCCAGTTTCCATCTCTCCAGGAGAATCTGGGTGTGTTCGGCTTTTCTCCCAGACACAAAACATTGCTTGCAACGTTTGTGTGTCCAGGGAGAAAAATCTCCCCAAATTGGCTTCTCGGGGCAATCCGGCGCTCCCTAACATGGGAGTCTATGGGGCTGGATTGCCCTGATCCGGGAGGAAAAATCAGCAGCAGCTGTGGCTGCAATTAGAGTGATCCAGCTGCTCACCGGAACAGAGGGCATATTTGCCCTCCGGTTCTGTTTGCAAATCCGGTCCGGGGTTGTCAGGTTCATCCCTGACAGCCCCAGACCTGATCACACCGTGGAGTGAAGCCGGCCTAAGTAAGACTCAATTAACTAGGCATGTTAATCAGGCACTTCTCAATATGGAAAGCTGCCAGAAATACCCTGTGCCACTCAGCCATAAGCTGAGAATCATAAGACTAGAATCACCTTTGGGGAGGAGCATGTTGTGTGGACAGAAGAGAAGTGGTCCACAGTTCATTTTAGTGATAAAAACAAGTTTAATTTATTTGGGTCTGATGGGAAATATTATGTTCGTCGACAAACCGGGGAAAGACTGAACCCAAAGTGTGTAAAGAAGTCAGCGAAAGGTGGTAGAGGACGTTTCATGGTTTGGGTAATATTTTCTGCTGCAGGGGTTGGACCTCTCATACACACTTGCATTCACTCAGCCATATAGCTGTATCAAAACCTTCAACAACACATGGTTCCGTTCTTGCGTTCAGCACTCAGGCTAGGGTCACACATACGTTTTTTTTTACAATCCTAATCCGGTTTTGAGCTTTCAAAAAGCTCAAAACTGCATCAGGAAATGCTCCTCATAGGAGCCCATTATAAAAGCCAAATTGCATTACATGCAATCCGGTTACCGCATCCAGCTCTGCAACCTGCATGAAAAATCATGCAGGCTGCAGTTTTCGGAGCGGTTCTAAGCCCCGCAATTTGGTAACCGCATTGCTCAGGATGTGTAATCCTGAGCAATCCAGTTACCGTATACTTTGCTTATCCCGCCTCCTGCCAGAATAAGCAAAGTGTTAACACTGTTCAAAAAGTTTTAATATTAATAATAATTGTGCCCATCATGTCTCTAGGAGGTGCCCATCCCCCCCTAGAAACATGCTGCCTACTCAGGTCGGCATGTAATATGTTAAAAACTACTGTACAGTAAGCCGGCTCCTGCGCAGCGCCATAGATCTACTGTAAAAGCCTTCAGGACATCGGACAGCGCACATACTGTACGTACATTACGTATATGTGCACCGCTGTCAGTGGAGCCGCGGTTTCATTCTGAAAATTGTACAGAGCCGACTGGAGCCGGCTTACTGTACAGGAGTTTTTAACACATTACATGCCCACCTGAGTAGGCAGCATGTCTCTAGGGGGTGTGGGCACCCCCTAGAGACATGATGGGCACAATTATTATTAATATTAAAGCTTTTTTCACAGATTTTACAGTTTGCTCATCCCTGCGGCATCTAAAAAAAACTGTTCTTTTCAGGACTAATCCATCTGTATACAGGCAGACAGGCAAGGTATATAGTAGAATGCAGTGTGTGTAACAGGAGGCTCCATTCCAGTCACATCTGGGGCTAGCGTAGCCTGTTACACATACTATCCATCTAAAAAAAAACTGTTCTTTTCAGGACTAATCCAGCTGTATACAGGAAGGGTATATAGTCTTCTGTTTTAAAATGCACAAGACAGGTGGCAAGGGACAAGGAACTGGACAAGATGGTGATGGTGCATGCATAGTTTGAGGCCGTAGGCAAGCGACAATTGTGCCACAACAAAGACCCACATCTTCTCGCCCGACCTTCCTGTCCCAATTCCTAGGAGACCACAGTACGCCACTATTAAACCCAGAGCAGTGTGAAAAGGTTGTTGGTTGGATTGCAAATAATGCTTCCAGTCAGACCACCACAATCACCCTGTCTTCCCAACAGTCAAGTCTCAGTAGCCGTGAGTCTGGACCGCATATCCCTCATCCTGATCCTGCTTCCTCCCACCATGCCAAGTTGGATCCCACACTTGGACGATCTGAAGAGCTGTTCACTTTTCCATTTGTAGACTCGGGCCTCTCGCCCGCTCCACTTGAAGAGGGTCAAGAGATCGCATATAACGATGCCCAAATATTTCAGCAGCCACGGTCGCATGACGGTGATGGTGGGAAGGTGTCACAAGAGGTGGACGGTGATGAGACACAGTTGCCAGAAAGTCAGGAGGAGGACCAGGGTGGGGAAGTGGAAAACGACATGGTGAATGATATAATAACTGACCCAACCTGGCAGGAGGACATGCAGAGTGAGGAAAGCAGTACACAGGGGGAGGGAGGCGTAGCACCCCAACAGCAGGAAGAAGTAGTGTGGTGGCTGCAGACAGAAGGCAGGAAACCGTTCCCTGTAACACCAACACTACAGAAGTTGCCAGTACAACTCTTAGGTCTTCCCGAGTTTAGCTGTTTTTTAAGGACTCTGCTGATAATTCCAAAAAGGCCATTTGCACCATCTGCCATGCCAGCATCAGCAGGGGTAAGAAAACTACCAGCCTATCCACCACCAGCATGATCAGGCACATGGCAGCAAAGCACCTGCCTTTGTGGGCCAAACCCCATTTCCAAGAACAGTGTCTAAGGGTGACACCATTGGTTCTTCCACTGTTGTGCATGCAAGGCAATCCCCTGTCCAAAGTTCATGCGAAGATGTCTCCTGTCCTACACCTGTTGTTGCACATTGTGAAATAGCACCATCAGAAACCGCATCCATGTCCTTGCCCCAGCACATCGTTCAGTTGTCCATACCCCAGTCCTTTCAACGCAAGCACAAATACACAGCTAACGCCCCCCAGGCCACACTACTGAATTTGCACATTTCGTGACTGCTTGCGCTTTAAATGTTACCTTTCAGGCTAGTGGAGACGGAAGCATTCCACTGCCTGATGGCGTCAGCCGTCCCTTGTTACTTGGTCCCCAGCCGTCACTATTTCTCTCGGTATGTCGTACCCGCAATACACAAGCATGTGTCCCAAAACATTAGCCGTGCCCTCAACAATGCAGTTAGCGGGAAAATACACCTAACCACAGACACATGGACAAGTGCTTGTGGGCCGGGATGGTACATCTCGCTGACGGCACTGGGTTAACATTGTGGAAACCGGGACCCAGTCAGACCTTGGGATGGAACACATCCTTCTGACACCAAGTATTGCGGGCCCTAACTCAATCAGGGTTGCCCCACAGCTCCTGCACGTCATCCTCCTCAGTCACCTCCTCCTCCCCTTCAGCACCAAAATCAGTCACAAGCTGAAAGCACTGCAGCACTGCCTCGACCAAGCGACAACAGGCTGTGCTGAAGCAAATATACGTAGGTGACAAACCGCACAATGCTAAAAGGTTGTGGACAGATCTGAAAGAGCAGGCAGATCTGTGGCTCACTATGCTGAACCTACAACTAGGCATGGTCGTGTGTGACAATGGCCGGAACCTGGTGGCAGCTCTGAGGCGAGGTGAGCTCACACATGTACCATGTGTGGCCCATGTGCTCAATCTTGTGGTTCAGCGGTTTCTTAAATTCCACCTGGAGATGTTGGATCTGCTCGTCTATGTACGCCACCTGTGTGCCCACTTAAGAAAGTCACCTACTGCTTTGGCCGCCCTTGCCGGGTTTCAGCATCATTTGCTGCTTTCAACTCACAGACTGGTGTGTGATGTCCCCACGCGCTGGAATTCAGCACTGCAGATGTTGGTCAGAATTTGTGAGCTAAAGAGGGCAGTTGTTGACAACCAGCATCAACAAGGCCGTCGGTATACGGTTCAGACTCCACACATAAGACCTCAGGAGTGGACATGGATGTCCGACATATGTACCATCCTCCAAAGTATTGAGGACTCCATCAAGATGGTGAGCGGCGATGATGCCATCATTAACGTTACCATCCCGCTTCTCTGTCTTCTGAAACCCTCTCTGCTCAAAATCAAAGAGGATGCATTGTAGGCGGAGCACGATGAGATGGAACAAGAAACCATACAGGGTGATTACACACAGCCCAGCCTCATCTTATCCCAACATGGATTGGGGGACAATGAGGAGGAGGAGGAAGAACAGGAAATAGTTTCATGCGCTATAGACGGTACTACCTGCACAACTGTCATACCGTCTGTTCAGCGTGCATGGCCAGAGGACAGGGAGGAGGAGGAGAAGAACATGGTCAGTCGTCCTCTTGGTGAGGACACGGAAGTCTTGCCTGTTACCAGTTTGGCACGCATGGCTGACTTTATGTTACGCTGTCTGTCCTGTGACCATTGCATTATGAAAAGTTTGGGTGACTGTCATTACTGGTTAACACTTTTAGACTCACGCTACAAGGATAACTTTATATCTCTTATTCCCGAGGTGGAGAGGTCTACAAAAATGGGTCAGTACCAGAAGGTCCTTGTTGCAGAGTTATTAAAAAAATTTCCATCGGAAAACGTTGGCGGCAGAGGTCAGAGTTCGGTGGACAACCAATGAGTACAGGTGAGAGAGACAGAACTCCAATCCAGCAGAGGCAGGGGAACACTGCAAAAGTTTTGGGAGACTTTTCTCAGCCCCTCCCATTGCACAGCCCCTGAGGCACGGGGTACTCTCACAAGGAGTGCAAAGTTTTGGAAGATGCTAAAGTACCTTGCTGACAGG
The DNA here is from genome assembly GCA_033576535.1 of Allobates femoralis. NCBI lineage: Eukaryota > Metazoa > Chordata > Amphibia > Anura > Aromobatidae > Allobates > Allobates femoralis. Next base: position 462,982,766 of record JARQOC010000004.1, read on the forward strand.
GGCGGACTGGCCCAGGTGGCAGGGAGGAATTTTCCCCCCAGGCCGGTAGTGTAGTCCAACTTTAGGGCCGTATGAGAGCGGCCACGCAATTACTGTATTGATGGCGGGACTCGGGATGCAGCAGGCAGGCGTCAGCGTGGAGGCTGACATGGACCAGCGAGTGGAGCGGCGGCATAGGCGAGTGAAAATCCGCAACAGCACGCCACCCGGTCCTCACTTGATCTCAGCAGTGATAGCACCCCAACCCCCACCCCACCCCCACTCCTCACTTGGGCTCCTGCAGTGATAACACTACCCCCCGGTCCTCAGTTGGCCGCTGGTAAAGGTAGACTGCCCCCCAGGGCAAGATCTGCCAGTCAGCCCCTGCTTGCCAACCGTACCAAAGTCCTCCGTGATTTCTCTGTGCCTTATAATTATTGGGTATCCTAGCTGGACACGTGGAATGAACTTGCTCCCTACGCCTTGGAAGTCCTGACCTGCCCTGCTGCTAGCGTTTTGTCAGAGAGGGTTTTTAGTGCTGCAGGGGAAATTATTACTGATAAGCGCACCCGCCTGTCAACTGAAAATGCTGACAGGCTGACTCTTATCAAAATGAACGAGGGTTGGATTGGGCCACACTTCTCAACACCACCAAATGATAGCAGCGCAATATAAACTCTAAGCCAGTGTCTTTTTGGGGCGGTATATTTATATTCCCATGCTTCTCTTCACCCCCACACATAGGTATATGCTTCCTGATTTTTGCTATTTGCTGTAGTTCACCTCCTTCTCCTCATTCTTCACCACCTTATCAGCAGGTTGACCGTAGTCCATGGTGCAACACCCACATAATATTTTTAAAGGGTGCTTATGATGCCCATAATAAAAAAATAAAAGTTATACAGTATATTCATGTGTACCCCCAGGGGTAAATGTTTGTCAGTCCATACTTAGTGCATGAGCATTACAAGTATAGGAGACCCACTCCTTTGTAATGGGAACATTATTTAATGAGGCCCTCCTTCACATCTCTTCCAAGGGGCATTGGAGTGCCTCACAATTTTTGGCAGCCCTGCATAGCGCAACACTATGGGAGACCCACTTTCTACTAATGGGAACATTATTTAATGAGGCCCTCCTACACATCTCTACAAAGGGGCATTGGAGTGCTTCACAATTTTTAGCATCCCTGGCACATACGTAATAAAAGTATAGGAGACCAACTGTAATAATAGGAACAATAAAGCATAGCTGGCTGATGGCTCTCTAAGAATAGTACAGGCAGCCTAAATATATGTTTTTGTTTTTTTTATTACATTTTATAGAAAAAAATGGCGTGGGGTCCCCCGTAAATTTCAAGTCTAGCAAAGGCTAAGCAGACAGCTGGGGCTGATGTTAGAAGCCTGGGAAGGAGCTAATACCCATGGAGCTTCCCACGCTATTAATATCAGCCCCCAGATGAATATTTAGCCTTTACTGGTTATTAAAATGGGGGATCCCCTGAAGAAAAATATCACAGGGTCCCCCCTATTTTAACAGCTAGCAAAGGCTAAGCAGACATCTGGGGGGCTAGTATTAGTAGCCTGGGAAGGGGCCAAGAATATTGGCCCCCTCCAAGGCTAAAAACAAGAGCCCACGGTTGTCCCAGAAATGGCGGATCCATGGGATGCGCTAAATCTGGCACTTAGCCCTGCTCTTCCACACTGCCCTGTAGCGGTGGCAGTGGGGTAATGGGGTTGGGTTTGATGTCACCTTATAATGCCAGGTGACATCAATCCCAGGTTAGTAATGGAGAGGCATCTGTAAGACGTCCCCATTACTAACCCCATAGTCAAAAAATGAAATAAAACACAGACACCCAGTATAAAGTATTTTATTTGAAATAAAGACAGTATTCCTTTATTGTTCTAAATTAAACCATACTTACCCTCTCGCCTATTCCACCTGAAGCCAGTGTCTCCTGTAAGAGAAATAAAATAATAAAGCAACCTCATCCTCACCTTTCCGTCGCCAGGAGCCTCCATGTGTCCCACGACGGCATCGGCTCTGCTACATCTGATGGCAGGCTGGAGAGTTGCTGGATGCGACCATTCAGCCTGCCATCCAGCAGAATCACTGAAGAGATATCGGGATATCCTCAGCGCTGACCACAGGAGACTGATCAGAAGTTTACCTTTATTCAACACCACACCATAAACCTGCAAACTTCAAATCGGTCTCCTGTGGTCAGCGAGGATATTCCCGGTATCTTTAAACCCCTTGCATCTTCTCTTATGGGATCTGCAGCGACCAGGTTTTCATAGTGGGTTGTGGCTCCTCACAACCCTCAAAGGTGAGTGGACCCCTGCGGCAAGCCCCCCTGGTGTCCCTCGGTACTGCTCTATTGTACGCTCCCGTCCCTTTGTGTCCATCATAGAATCTAAATATCCTGAGCCAGTGACCTTACAAGCCCAGCATGCTCGATCACACAATCTGCAGATCCTGAGTCAGTGACATTACAACCCCCAGCATGCTTCATCACACAATCTGCAGATTCTGAGCCAGCAACACAGAAACTCCCAGCATGCTTCATCACACGGAGGAAAAGAGAGATGGAGGGGGGATGGTGAGGTGATGAGCTGGGACACACAGGACCTGCCTGGTAGAGTGACAGGGAGGGAGGGAGAGGGTTTGGCTTAGAGCTCATAGGGGAGTAATACAAAGAAACCCAACTCCACATAGTGACACTGTGCGGCACTTATTTTATTGTGCTGCATGTTTTTTCCAGTGTTTGATAACAGTTTTCTCTGCAATCAAACATGTAATCATTGAAGTAAAGGTATGATTGCACTTAGTATACCAGAGCCTGTAAGGCACTAGCTTCACTATAGCCCTAGAACCCGCTGGTTGGTTCCCTTTAACAAAATTTTGTTTAAATCTTTCTCTTTGCTGTTCTCTCATTATGATCATCACGTTTGTGTAAAATAGAAGTTTTAAGTTGATAAACTTTGGTTAGTTTGTAAAACACTGTTCCACTGGCATGGTGTACCTTACACAAAAACCTTCAAATGTTGATCAATGTAGATTACATTCTATCAGAAAAAACAAGTGATCATACACTGTTCTCTAATTTTGATCGCCAGTGAACATTACAGCAGGTACTTGGGCATATACATCACTGTGGAGGCTGGGGGGCATAGCCATCATTGGGAGGTATAGACCTCACCAAGGGGTATAATCACTGAGGGGCCAAGACATTACTGGAATGTATATACATCACTGCCTGGTAAAGAGGGCATAGGGGGTCACAGACAGCACAGGGTGGCACAGACAGCACTAGGAGTTATATACATCACTGAAGGATACATACAGCACTGGGGGGCACATACATCACTAGGAGTTCTATACTTCATAGTAGGGCACATGCAGTACTTGGGGTTATATTCATCACTGGGGGGGTGTATAGAGCAGGGGAATGAATATAGATTAATGGGGCTTATATACAGCACTGGAGTATATTTTACTGGGGGCACATATACTGTGGGGGGCACATACAGCACTGGGGGTATACACATAACTGGGGGCACATACATCACTGGGGGGCACATGTATCAATGGGGGTACAGGCATCACTGGGAGGAACAGACATCATGGAAGCACTTAGTACTGGGGGGGGGGAAAGCATCACTGGGGAACAAAGTACTGTGGGCACAGGCATCACTGGGGGAACATGTATCATAGTAGTGGGAGGAATAGGCATCAATGGGGGAACATAGTACTGGGGGTACAGGCATAACTGGGCACATACATCAATGGAAGCAAAATCATCACTGGGGGACACATAGTATTGGAGGACACAGAGATCACTGAGAGGCACAGGGATCACTGGGTTGCACATAATACTGGGTGGCACAGACATCACCAGAGGGTACATATTACTGGGTGCACAGAGATCACCAGGGCAAACATAATAATGGGGGTACAGAAATCTCCATGGAGCACATAGCACTGGGGGGCACAGAGGTCACCGGGGGCACAGAGATCACCATTGGGAACAGAAATCAACCTGGGGCACATAGTACTGGGGGGAAAGAGATCACCAGTGGGAGCACATAGTATTGGTGGCACAGACAGCCCTGTGGACTCTAGGGTAGCCTCTCCTCTTCTGTGGGACAGTAGTGCATCGTGCAGTATCCCAACATCCACAAAGTGCATCCTTACGGTGGCATAACAGTGTGATGACTTAACCCTTCATGAATTTGCATGCAGTATTCAGTAGTGAAAGATGTGTGCATCTAGGCATTAAAGGGCCGACAACCTACTGGACGCACCTGCCATCTGAGCACTACGAACACCGGGGAATCTCCCGGGGCTGCAAAAAAGATCAAGCGGGCCATGAGCCAAAGGAATCCCACCCCTGCTCTAGGTGATTGGCAGGGATCAAGGTATATGTCCATTGGTAGAGTCATGTTAATGACATAGATCAATTAGAGTAGTGCATGAAGTGATGCAGATCTTTTAGATTTTCTCTGAAACACCAGAAAAATATTGCTGGCTGCAATCATACAGCCAGTCTCTGATTCATGCTACCTGTAGTTTTGGAACATGTATCGATTGACTATTTATCATTACAAGGAACTTAATTGAAAGTGCACACTAATAAGATAAATCACCCATACACAGTGGCATAACTTGAAGCTCATTGTCCCCAAAGCAAAAGCTCCAATGGGGCTCATTATTACTGCAATTTTTTAATAGCGCTGGTCTTTTAATTTAGGCTAAAGAGGCCTTTTGGGCCCCCTAGGCTACAGGGCCCAGGGGCAATTACAACCTCTGCACCTTTTGAAGTTACAATCCTGCCAATAAACACATATCTAGGTAGAGGAGAGGTAAAATTCTGTGGCCCCAATTCATTAGACAGCTTTTGCCAAAACTCATGATTCTGTTTGAAATATTACATCATTTTTGTGAAACTTTTTTGCCAGCTCTTCCAGCTTGGCAACAAATTAATCATAATGTACACCATAAATGTCTAGTAAATTACAATATAAATCCACTCTAGTCTCTGACTAGAGTATATTTCTAGCAATGATGCACATTAGCTGCAAGATGTGTGATATTCATAAAGATGTGCACACCACTAAATTAATTTGTTACATCTTACTTCAGTAGACCCTTCATCAAAACCCCAGTGTTGATGAATAGAGGACAATATGTTTACTTGCTAGCATTGTCCTTAATGATCCTCCTCCACTTATGTTAGTATTGACGGTGACGTCTGTGGTGCCTTTTCTTGTGTTTCGTTTTCTTGTAAACATTTTCTGGATTGTGTTATGATGAATGGAATAGAAAGACATTGTTATGTTATATAGACGCATTAATGTCTTCCCTGCTGGGCCAAGTTCACACCAAATATTGTGCTTTCTGCGCACTATATAAATGAAATGAAAAGGCTTGCTTACTTTACATTATTACTTTTTATGTATTACTACTTTTGCAGAATAAAGCAATAAAATTGTTTTTTATGACAATTTCAAGATCCATTATTTGTTTTTTTTTATTTACCAACAAAAGAACTTTTTTTGCAGATCATATTCATTGGAACTATTTTAAGGAATTGTTTATATATTTTTCTGATTTCTTTTACTTTTTTTTTTTGGAGAGGTGGAGAGTTGAGGCAGGATGAACAAAAAAGCAATCTTGGTAATATTTTTTATTTTTAAATATACTCAGTGAGCAATAAATACCCTCATTTATGCTATAGATTGATATGAGTGTGCTTAATCCAAGTTTGTATGCTTTATTTTGTTATTTTTTTACCATTATAAAGCTACAGTATACAGTATATACTGTATGTGGACAGTATACATAAATTACATTTATACAACGTAGTGAGAGTATTCTTTCCCTTCCAGGTCTAATGTAATAACCGCCAAGCCCCTGAAAGACAGGAAGTCATAAAGCTATCAAACATTTCTAGAAGAATTGAAAGTACCTTATGATGATTTAAGATCAGAATTTAATAAAGTAAGGCAACAGTTCTCTCCTTCTGTCATTCCTATAAGTAACTAAATAGTTTGAATTCTATAATTTTCATATCAAGACATAATAAAAACATATGGTCCTTAGGAGGTCATAAAAAATGGTAAATATAATCTCAGATGAAAGACAATACATGACAAATTATTCTCCGTCATCATTTTTTTAACAAAAAAAAATGAACAAAATTCAAAAGCAATGTGTAAAAAAAAATCAAGTACACATTTACTGCTTCCATAGGTTCTAAATGAATAAGTAGAAGTAAAATGCTGCTAATAATATTCTATTGATGCATATGTTCATCAGCAAATCCATAAAGGCAGAAGTTTGGGGATATTGCTGGTCTGGGTATTTAGGCATGGGAAGGAGATGCCAATAAAGAACCAATTGTTGGGGGTCCATAAATCTAAATAGAGTTTTAAAGAGATAGATCTATCAGCTCTGAGAAAAATGTTACAGTTGACATAATTTGAAGACTTCTCCAATACATGTCATTAGCAAACATGGCGATTTCTATCTTAAGGCCCAGTTACACACACAGATAATTGTGCAGAGATTGTTCGCAGATCTCTGGTTGCAGTGAAATCATGGACACATTGTTACGTTTTGTGGCCGTGCAAACAATCTCTGCACAATTATCTGTGTGTGTAACTGGGCCTTAACAGGGATGCAGCTCATGTCCACTTCACTGTGAGATAAATTTCTGGTAACATAGGGATGTGCCAATTGTAAGAAGTAGGATGACACTACAGATTTCTAAATAATTAAGAATTAAGCTTAGATTTGTACCATTTAGGATGTATTTGTAATGATGGGAATGCTGGTCAATGGGTATGTGAGATACGGTGCTTCTATGAACGACTCCGACCACAATGTGATCACAAACCAACTTTTCTTTATAACTTGCAAAAAGATAACAGTACTTAACTCTTGAGCAAAATCTGGGCCACAACAGCCACAAACCCCAACATACAATTTATACATCCTGAGAAAACCCAAGTGCCAGTTACACTGGCAGGAGAAAGACAACCATCAGGCTACGCCACTCCCTCCCTTATCTGATAAAGGACCTACCCGGGTTTCTATCATGACCATGGCACATGGTTTTCTTAGGTATACCATCTTAGGCTGGGGTCACACATAGAAGTCCGTTTTTGGAAGTGATTTTCATCACCAATCCGTTTTTTATAGGGTGCTTTTTGAGCCTCCTGCACCTCTACACGTTTTTGGACTTAGCCATTTTTTCATTAAAAACGCATATGCGTTAACGCATGCGTTCACGCAGATGCCTATATGTGCCATGCGTTAACGCATGCATTTCCCATAGGGCCCCATGTTAAAAAAACGCATGCCTTTTTTAACTGATGCCAAAAACGTTGCTAGCAACGTTTTTGGCTCAAAAATGGACATAGCAATGTTTTTAGGTCCAGAAAAAAACAGACAGGGTGTTTATTACATCCAATCCATTTTTCTGTCAGTTTTTGGACTTAGAAAAAAAAAATGACAAAAATGAAGCCAAAAACGGACCAAGGGCTTATGTGTGACCCCAGCCTTACCTGATTAATCACTTAAACCAAAACAATATTTCCACAGTGCACTGTATTTCTCCTTTTGTGATCTCTCATCTAATTAAAGTCCTCTACTCTTTCTTAGTACACTGCCGCTCACACTCAATTCTCTCTCACTCAAGTTTCTCTCAGAAACTCTAGGGCTAGGGCAACTGACATGATCAAGCCTACCTCCTCTGCAAACTCTGACTAATCTCCATCTAGCTCCATGTCTTTGGGCCCCAATACTGGCATGTCCCAGGATGCTGCATAGCCAACATCCTGGCATCCGGACACTCCAGCTGGCATCAGGAGAGTTCCTCCAGCAAACTCTTCCCAGTCGCTCTTTCTCGCAGTCAGCACCGGAGGTTTCCACACTGTTGCACTGCTTGTCTGAAGTTGCACCAGCCAGGACGGTGATGCACCTTTCCTGTATTGCAAGTTCCACCATTGCAGCGCCACTGATCTCTCGCGTCACCCATCAATATTGCTAGCCATGCCCTCAGCCACACCTCTCACACACACTGGTCTGCACTCATCAGCCCACATATCTTCAGGCATCGCGCCCTCCACTCACAAATACCGCCTTCTCTGGGCCGAATTTTCTTCCATCGGATACCCGTCAGAGACATTCCTCCCTTTTTTAGAATGGACTCCAGTTACTGTGCCTCCTGCGTTCAGAGCGGAGCGAGCCAGACTGGGGGGCGCACATTTAGATGTCAGAATCATGCCCATCTGGGCATGATAATCAATGAAGGAGGCGGTGAAGGGACAGAGAGAGGATGCCCAGGGGAGCTAGCAACGGTAGCCCCCCAGATCATTAACATAGTAATGAGTGAGTGATAAAAAGCTTTTATTACACAGTCACAGGGCACATTTAGCATAGAAAGGGATAGAGTAGTAATAGGAAGGTGCAGGGACAGGTAGTGATAGCCTGGAGGGGCTTTATGGAGGTGACAGGTTCCCTTTAAACATGACTGATTCCTTTCAAAAACAGTGCCACCCCTGTTTACAGGTTGTGTGTGATATTGCAGCACAGCTCAATTGAAGGGAATGGGCCTATGCTGTAATACTACATGTCACCTGTATACAGCGGTGGTGCTGTTTATGAAAGAACATGGTACAGTTTTATTAATCCTGGACATCCCCTTTAATGCCTTGTAAGTTCTGCTTGATAACTGTCTACAAATTTAGGAATTAAGGAGGTCCCCTAACCCTAATTACAGCTATCATGATCATGTGAAGACTGAAACCTGTGGGGGGCGCTCTTGCTGCTATCACATGGCTATTACGCAAATTTTATAACTTCACCACTGAGCGATTTTTCGTTTTTTTTTTTTTTTCCTCCCCATCTTCCAAGAGCCATAACTTTTTTATTTTTCCTTCTACATAGACATATGAGCGTTTGGTTTTTTTGCAGAACGAGTTGTATTTTTGAATGACATTATTCATTCAACCACACAATGTACTGGAGAAAGAGAAAAAAATTCCAAATGCTTTGAAATTGCAAAAAAAAGTGCAATTCCACAATGTTTTTTTGAGTTTTGTATTCACCATGTTAACTATATGGTAAAAGTGATCTCGTAAGTTGATTATCTGGGTCAGAATAAGCAGATACTGAACATTTTTTTTATTTCAATGATTAAAAAAAAACAGAAATTTGAAAAAAAAATACAAATTAAAACTGACTTTGCCATTTTCTGAGACCCTTAATGTTTTAATTTGTCAGATTACATGACTATGTTAAGCTTACTTTTCGCACCCCTGAGCTGACATTTTTACTGATACCATTTTGAGTCTGATACAATATTTTGATCACCTTTTATTGCATTTTATTGTAACAATGTGGTGGCCCAAAAATGTAATTCTGGCATTTTTATTTTTTTCCCGCTACACCATTTACTAATTTGTTTAATTTACTTCATATATAAATAGCTTAGATTCTTACAAACGCAGCGATTCCAAATATGTGTATTTTATGGGGTTTTTTTCTCACTGTTTTAATGCCATTTTCAGTGCAGCTCCTTCGAGGGCCTCCAAGAGAATGGGGGCCCTGGGCAACTGCCTAGTTTGCCCCCCCTTAACACTGGCCCTGACTACACTATATAGCAGATACTATGTACTCATAACTAGCTCTGCTATATCTACACTTTATTATAACTACAAACAGTACAACACATCACTACAGCAGCTTGCCTAACACACTCTATATAATGAAATCACACACAATACAATTAAATCATCAATGTCGTCAGGGGGCACAGGACTGCAGGTCCACCCTCTTACATATTCACCTCTTTGATACATTGTTTTTGAATTAACCTAATTTTTCCATAAATTCTCCTAAACATATTTACAAATATGATGAATTGTTTTACAAATGCATCTCAATAAGTAGTGTCTCAGTGAGATGCAAATTAGACAAAAAACATTCCTTCCCTTTAACTAGGAGTCTGAACTTTACAACGCTACTTGTTGCTGACTATTGCTGTTTATAGACCTAATGTTGATATATTAATATTTCTCCTTCACCTCATTGGGGGACACAGGAAAGTGGACAGTGGGGTGTTATACTGCTGTCCACTAGGAGGCAACACTAAGCAGAATCTGTAAAAGAGTTAAGTGGCTCCTCTTCTGCAGTATACACCCCTGGGGCAGGCACTGCCTCACCAGTTTTTTGCTTAGTGTCTTGGAGGCACAACCAATTTTTTCCTCTCTTACGTTCATCTCAATTTTTGCATTTTTTTCTAAGAACAAAAGTGGGTCCGGCGTGACCCCTGGCATGCTCCTTCCTCGGCCCTCCACTGTTGGAGGTGCTGGGTCGAAGTAGAGATATCCACACATATGCCGTCCTCCTTCCTCGGCACCCCACTGTTGGGATGCTGGGTCGAAGTTGAGATACCCTCTGTACCCAGGCTCCAGGATCGACAGTCCATAGACGAGCACAGCATCCTCCCTAATGGCTATTAGGTAGAGGTACCATAAGGTACAGGGTAAACCACATTGGGCTCCTGTATACACAGGCCCTACCACAGTGGAAGCCTGCAGCAGCAGCAGCACTCAAGCTGCAGACACCAGACACCACAGTAGCCACTGCGGCATCTGGCCACTACGGGGACTAGAGGGCACATTGAGGGTCCCCCTTCCGCAGTTCGGCACTCCCACAGTAGCTCTAGTGGACTACTGCGCCGGCCCGCCACTATTTTCAGCTTCGGCGGCTAGGCGAGGCTCCAGCTTTGGCCTAGCAACCAACCGCCGCCTACTCTCCGCCCACAGCCCGTGCCCCGGATGATGCGATTTGCATCATCAGCATCACCACAGAGGGCGGACTGCGTGCCTCTGCAGCCGCTTCGCTTTTTCCTCCTTCTTCATCAACAATCCTCACACGGCGGCGCCCATTACAGCACGTGCACCGCTGCTACAGGACCTCCATTCCAGCCTCATGCTACAGACGGATACTGGTCTCCGGGGGGCACAGGACCAGGAAAGGGCTGTTTCCAGGGCACTATAAGGCGATAAGCCCGCAGCAGGGATCTCTTCCTCTGCTGCGTACCCCTCAACACTGTTATATATCCTCTGTGCAGGCACTCTCCCACCAGCAATATCAGCACCATGTCTGGCACAAGAAGTAAGACCGCAAAGGCATTTAACTCTTACTATGCTACCTGCACAGTATGCAAGGCCCCTCTGCCTGGTGGATGCACTTCCCTCCACTGCCAGAACTGCACTCAGGATTCTGCTCCGGAGCCCCCCATATCACTGGCACCTACCAATGCTGCGCTTGAATGGGCCATTATTATGTCCTAATCTATGTCGCATTCCATAGAAAAGTTGTCCTCGACATTGCTCCAAGCTCTGCAGAGCCAGGTGACCCCCTGCACAGCAGTCCAGCCACAGTCCTCACAGGCAGCTACCTTGGACACTGGACAGGATACTGAGCCAATCTTATCTACAGACCCAGGGCATAAAAAGGTGCTAAGGTCACCCTCCCCAGTTTCCTCCCGCAGTTCCAGGGTGTCCCCCAACAGGCATAGCCGTTACGACTCTCCAGAATTTGATAGCCATTTTGACCCCACTTCAGACCAATAGCTAGATACATCCGCAGACCTAGAGCCACCGGACACTGAGGCCCTGGTGGAAGATCTTCTATCTTCCATTAACCAGGTTTTGGATGTCGCTGAACCACCTATTGATTCGCCAGGGCACAAGGTGTCTTTCAAATGTGCAAAGAAAGCACATAAATATTTTGTGAATCACCCTGAGTCCCAGGGATCCTCCAAAAACACCGCTCACATCCTGAGAAAAGATTTGGCAACTGTAAAATGCTGGAAGCAAGGTACTCCTTCCTCCCGGAAGTGACCCAGAACTGGGCCGACCCACCACAAGTGGATCCCCCAGTATCTAGACTGGCAGCACGCACACTCCTGTCATTACCAGACAGCTCCTCCATTAAGGACGCAACTAACCGCTAAGTGCAACAAATGGCGAGATCAGTCTTTGAAGCCTCAGGGTCCTTTCTAGCCCCTATGTTAGCCTCAGTCTAGGCAGCAAAAGCCATCACGACATGAGCAGGTCAAATACACGCTATCCTAAAGTCCACAAATGCTGATCCTACTCTGTAAGAGCAGGCAGCACAGGTCTCAGTAACGGCCGACTATCTAGTACATGCAGCCCTTGATGCCACCAATTGTGCAGCTTTAGCTGCTTCAAATGCTATTACTATTAGACGTGCCCCCTGGTTAAGGGAATGGAAGGCCAATGAGGCCTCCAAGAAACCCCTTACAGGTCTCCCATTTCTTAGTGGATGCCTGTTTGGGGAACAAGTAGACAAATTGGTTTCAGATGCCACAAGAGGCAAAAGCACCTCCCTCAGCGGAAAGCTAAGCGACCCTTCAACCGCCGTTAGCAAACAAGGTTCCGGTCCTTTCGGAACTCATTTGGCTGGTCAACGTCTAGACCAACACAGGTGGGCACAGGGAACGCTCACAGAAAACTCCAAAAAGTAGCTCATCGTGGCAGAGCCAATCTCGCAATCTAAGCCCAAGGGATGACGATCCCACAGGTTTTTTCCTTGTGACTCCCTCCATCCGGAAGACACCCCACTCGTAGGCGGTTCAGCACGTCTGGCTGCCTATTGTACAAGACAAGTGGGTACAAGAACTAGTGTCCTCCGGCTGCAAAATAGAACTCATGTCTCCGCCGCCCAACCGTTTCTTCCTATCCGTCCCCCCAAGATCAACCTCAAAGGCTTGAGCTTCTTCCAAGCAGTCATGTCTCTCCTCAATTCAAGAGTCATTGTGCCAGTACCACAAGCAGAGCAGTTTCAAGGGTTCTACTCAATTTTGTTTGTAGTACCCAAAAAAGAAGGTACAGTGCGCCCTGTCCTGGACCTGAAACAATTGAACAAGCACGTCCGAGTAAGACATTTCCGCATGGAATCTCTCCAATCAATAATTGCGTCCATGGAACAAGAGGAATACCTTGCATCCATAGATATACAAGACGCATACCTACATATCCCAATAGCAACCACTCATCAAAGGTTTCTCAGGTTTGCAATTGCCCAAGAACACGATCAGTTTGTAGCTCTGCCGTTTGAACTGGCAACAGCTCCCAGGTGTTCACAAAAGTTATGGCGGCCGTCATGACTATCCTCCACTCCAGAGGTATAGTCATTCTCCCATACCTGGACGACTTACTCATCAAAGCTCCAATGCTCAAGGACTGCGAACACAGCATCTCTATCACAGTAGACACCTTACGAACGCTCGGTTGGCGGGTCAACTTTCAAAAGTCTGCACCAGTCCCAACACAGTCTATAGTCTTCTGCAGTTCAATACACAAAGGGCTCTAATTCAGCTTCCCCAAGACACTGCGCAGCCTCTCCAACAAGGAGTCCGCACCCTCCTTCACCGATCGCCTCAGTCCTTCAGGTTTGCCATGCAAGTACTAGGCAGAATGGTCGCAGCAATAGAAGCAGTTCCCTTTGCTCAGCGTCATCTCAGGCCCCTCCAATTAACCATACTCAAGTCCTGGAACAAGAACCCCCTTTCACTCGACAGGAAACTTCATCTATCAGCATCAACCAAGCAGTCCCTCCACTGGTGGCTCAGCCCACTCTTGTTCACGCAGGGAAAGTCCTTCCTCCCAGCGCATTGGAGAGTCCTCACTACCGACACAAGTCTGACAGGATGGGGTGCAGTACACCTCCATCACAGAGCACAGGGCAAATGGTCCTGCTCAGAATCAATGATGCCCATCAACCTACTAGAGATCCGGGCAATTTTCCTAACTCTGCAGTCATTCAGCCACTTTCTAGTAGGATGCCATGTCAGGATACAGTCAGAAAATGCCACTGCTGTGGCATATGTCAATCACCAGGGCGCAACCCGCAGTATCCAGACGATGACGGAAGTTCACCACATTCTTCACTGGGCTGAATCAACAAACTCTGTACTCTCGGCAGTTCATATGCCCGGCATAGACAACTGGGAAGCGGATTTCCTAAGTTCCTAAGTCGTCAAGGTATGGACTCAGGAGAGTATTCCCTCCATCCAGATGTATTCCAACAAATCTGCCACCGCTGGGGAACCCCGGATGTGGACCTAATTGCGTTACGCCTCAATGCCAAGGTTCCCAGCTTCATGACCAGGTCCCCAACCCACAGTCGTTAGGAGCAGATGCTCTAGCCCAGGACTGGACCCATTTGTGGCTCCCATACATTTTCCCCCCACCACCGCTAATCCCCAAGGTAGTGAAGAAGATGAAACAAGAATGTCATGAAGTCATCCTCATCGCTCCAGACTGGCCCATGCGCGCTTGGTACACCGATCTCATCCAAATCACAGCAGGCATGCCATGGCGTCTTCCAGATCATCCAGACCTTCTCTCTCAGGCCCGTTTTACCATCAGAATTCCTCAACTCTGAATTTGACGGCGTGGCCCTTGAGACTTAACCCAAGCCGGGTTTTCCCAAGATGTCGTGGCAACTATGAACAGAGCACGGAAACCAGCCTCTGCAAACATCTACTATCCAACATGGAAGATCTTTTTTTGCTTGGTGCACCCCTTAAGGTCAATCGCCTTGGCCCTATTCCCTGCCAAGGGTTCTTAGTTTCCTCCAATCGGGTCTAGACTCAGGCTTGTCCTTAGGTTCCCTCAAAGGACAAGTCTCGGCCCTTTCCATCCTATTTCAGAAACGTCTGGCTGCCAATCCTCAAGTGAAAACTTTTCTGCAAGGAGTCTGCTGCCTAGTTCCTCCCTATAAAAGACCACTAGACTCCTGGAACCTAAACCTGGTCCTCACGGCTCTACAAGAACCGCCCTTTGAGCCCCTGAGGGAGATTCCTCTGCACCTTCTCACCCAGAAAGTGGTGTTTTTAGTGGCGAATACTTCTCTCCGTAGAGTCTCGGAACTAGCAGCACTATCATGTAAGCCACCTTTTCTGGTCTTCCACAAAGATAAGGTTGTCCTACGTCCGCTCCATCGTTCATCCCAAAGGTGGTGTCCTCTTTCCACCTGAATGAAGACATATGACTACCTTCACTGTGCCTGGCTCCAGTTCATCGGGTCGAAAAAGCTCTACATATGCTGGACCTCGCCAGGACTTCACGTATCTATGTGTCAAGGACAGCGCCATTTCAAAAGTCGGATTCCCTCTTCCTTCTTACAAAGGGAAAACACAGAGGCATGCTGGCTTCTAAGGCCATGGTGGCCAGATGGATTAAATCCGCCATTCAGGATGCTTTTAGCATCAAAAATACGCCCCTTCCAGCTGGTATCAAGCCACATTCTACTAGAGCAGTGGGGGCCTCCTGGGCTATTAGGCACCAGGCATCAGCAGTGTGTAAGGCAGCCACGTGGTCCAGCCTCAGCAGCTGCTGGTCTGGGAAGACATGTCCTTCAGGTGGCAGTAGCCCACCTGTAGGCGCATAGTTGTTTGTTCTGACTTCATCAGTATGATGGTTCCATTGCTATTCCCACCCAGGGACTGCTTTGGGATGTCTCATGGTCCTGTGTCCCCTAATGAGGCGAAGGAGAAAAGGAGATTTTTGTGTGCTCACCGTAAAATCCTTTTCTCTTAGCCTCTAATTGGGGGACACAGCACCCATGCTGTTGCCTGTTCAGGCCTGTAATGCTGGTCTCATGTTACTTCTCAGCTGTTACATGGTTGAATATTTGTTTCACAGGCCTTGTTATACAGTTATTGTTCTGTTAATATTCCTACTGCTTTAGCACAAAACTGGTGAGACAGTGCCTGCACCAGGGGTGTATACTGCAGAGGAGGAGCCACTTCACTTTTTTGCAGATTCTGCTTAGTGTCGCCTCCTAGAGCACAGCAGCATAACACCAAACGGTCCACGGTCCTGTGTCCCCCAATTTGAGGCTACAAGAAAAGGATTTCACGGTGAGTACACAAAAATCTCCTTGTTCTGTGTATTATGCAGACAGCTAAAGGAAAAGGAACAGTCTGTTTATGAAGGGTTAGGCTAGGGCCACGCTTAACAGGTCATCCACGTTAGCCAGATGACGTGCAGAACCCAGCCTCCTGTAACGCTCACCGTTAATGTCGGGTGCTTCCTATGAACGCTGCTCCAAAGTAACCCACTGTTTACTATGGATACAGCTTCACAGTATGTCCCAGGCAGTGCGCTTACCTAGGACATACAGGAAAACAGTGCTGACAACATTTTCCTGTGCATCCAAAAAAAGCCCCCTTATATCCCTCCAAAACTGCACCCCTCAAAAAAAAACACCCCAAACCTGCCCTCCCCCAAAAATACGCCTCACAAACTGCACTCCCCAAAAAAGGACCCCAAACCCTCCCCCCAAAAAATATGCCCCCTCCAAACCCGCACCCCTGTCCTCCCAAAAAGGCCCCCCTCAAAAAAAGCTATGCCCCCCCAAAAAATGCCCCCTCACACCCCACACCCCTAAAAAGATGCCCCCCCCTAAACCTGCACCTCCAACCTTCAAAAATTGCCCCCTAAACCTGCCCCCAAAAAATACACCCCTTCAAAAAAATGCAACCCGCCACCCTAAACTGCACCACCAACCCCCAAAAATGTCCTCCCACCCTCCTGCCACACCAAAAAGATGCTCACCCATACCGACACCCCTGCCCCCCTAAACCTGCACCCCACCCCCCGACTCGCACCTCCAGCCCATGAAAAATGCCCCCATCCAAAAAATGCCCCCCAAACTCACCACACCAAAAACAGGCACCCCAAAGCAGACACCCCTTCCCCCAAAAAATTCACCCCCAGAAAAAAACACCACACCTACACTCCCACCACCCTCAACCTGCACCTCTGCCCCCAAAGATAGGCCCCCTGCACCCCCGCCCCCCAAAAAAGTGACTCACAAACCCACACCTCCCCCACAAAATGCTCCCCCCAACCCCCCTTTGCCGGCACTCCCGTCACCCCAACCCACACCATCACCCTCCAAAAAATGACCCCCTCATCTCAACAACACACCAAAGATGCCCCCCAAAACTCCCCCAAATCTGCACACCCCCACACTCCCTCCCCCAAAATTTCTGTGTCATATCATTGCCTGATCATTCTTGGTATTTGTGTCTCCTAAGAGCACAAAAGTGCTTTTGTGTTGCAAATACGTAGTATTGAATGTATGATATCTGGTCTGCCTAAATGCATAATGCTCTGCCCCCTCCAGTTAATGTAGCCAATAAACGTCTGTGTTATGTCACTGACTGATCATTCTTGGCAGTTAATATGATGTAAGAGGCTGATGTAAGTCACATGACGCTAAGAGAAAAGCCGTATTACATGTCTATGAGCAAGTCTGAAAAAAAGGAAGCAAGGCTTAAAGAAAGAGAGCAAGAGCTGCTTCCTCAAGGGCCACTGTAACATCTCAGCAGAGAAGCAAGGCTTACAGAAAAGATAGTTACTATTCCCAGGCATCACCGGGCTCTACAGCTAGTATTAAAATAAATGAGAAAAAAATATAATACAAAAAACACAAAACTTAATTCACCCCTAATACGGTGTTTTCCCCCACAAACTGATCCACAATAAAGCAAATATAAGAAAATTAAAAACAAATATCAGGCAATTTAAATCTCTAATTGTCTTATTCAATAAGATAAAGTCTGTCAGATCAACACCTTGGCTTTACCTTGGCTGGGAATCAAAATACAGGGAAGACCATTATTTTTTTAAATTCTTTAAATAAATAAATTTAAAAAATGTGTGGGTATGGCCCTATTTTTGATCATTAGCCAAGGTAGAACCCAGGCTGAAATTCTCAGCGTGGTAAGGCCCAAGCGTTCTTGGTGCTCACGCTGAAAGTCACAGCCCACAGCCACCCCTGAAAATGGCTCATTCTTTCATAGAACTATTTTCAGGTTATTCACCTGGCTCTGCCAGTGGCCCTGGTGACGGTGGCACACTGGATAATAAAGGGGTTAATGCCAGCTTTGTATTTGCAGCGGGCACTAAACCTGAGATTTATAATGTTGAGCCAATTGTTCGACCCACCCACTATAAATCTCTTTTAAACATTAAAAAAAAAATTCCCTGGTTCCCATCCTTATTAACCCAAAACCCTCCAACAGCCAGTCACAGACACCCATTCTTTGTGACAGCATCTGTCATTGGCTATTCTGTCTCTCTGTAGTGAATGTCCAGGAAGTTAATGAAAAGCCCGGAAGTACAAGCGGTGGGATGCAGTAAGTATGATGCTGCTGGTTAATTATAATAATAATAATAATAACTTTATTTATATAGCGCCAACATATTCCGCAGCATTTTATAGTTGAGAGGGGATACAATACCATATTATATAATACAATACAATACAGACAATATGAGACAATACAAGAGAAAAAACACATGCAGATACCATGAGGAATGAGGTCCTTGCTCGCAAGCTTACAGTCTATGGGGGAATAGGGGAGGCACAAAAGGTAAATTATAACAGTGGCGTCATATATGGTCCAGCCATCAAATATAATAAATAGGGGATTTGCATAATGCTGCATGAACTGGTAACCAGCCAGGATCTGTACAAGATCAGATAAAGTGCTATATAGTGCATGGGGGGTGTAGACAGATGGCAAAAGAGGCCAGAATTGGAAAAAGGATAGAATGGGAATACTTACATAGGTGAGGTGGTAGGCTAGTCTAAAGAAATGTGGTTTTTAACTATTTTCTTTCTTTTTATAGCTCCCCGCCCCAAACAGTACCCGAACTGTAACATAGACTTCCCAGGGAAGTCCACGTTCGAGATCCGTGCCGTACACTAGGTGTTCAGTACGGGTACCGATCTGTAAAGTTTGGGTTCGCCCATCAATAGTCAGGACTTTAATTAGGCCACTCAAAGTCTTAATTTTCTTTTTGTTAAGCCATTCAGAGATTGACTTGCTGGTGTCTTTTGGATCATTGACCTACTGTATAACTTCAGTTTGAGGTCATGAACAGTTGGCCAGACATTTTCCTTCAGGACTTTTTTTGGTAGACAATAATATTCCTTATTTCCATTTACCACACAAATCTTCCAGGTCCTTAAGCAGCAACACAGCCCCAGACCATCACACTATCTCCACCATATTTTACTGTTGGTATGATATATCTTTTCAGAAATGCTGTGTCACTTCGTCGCCATATGAAATGGGAATTACACCTTCCAAAAAGTTCAACTTATTTCTCGTCAGTCCACAGAGTATTCTACCAAAAGTCTTTTGATAATCCTAAAGATGTTTTCTGGCAAAACTTAGACGAGCCTTTATGTTCTTTTTGCTCAGTAGTGTTTTTCATCTTGGAGCCAGTGACATATTAATCTCGGCATGGGTCCGAGCCTTTAGGGGACCCCCAAAATATTGCAAATAGCTCACGCACTCAGTGCTGATGGCTCATGCCTCAGCCTAATAAGCAATATTACCGGAGGATAGTTATTGTTTTGAGTAGGGTCAAATGTGGGTATGGTCATCCTGGTATAGGCGTAGCATTTATTGTTATGACACGGTAACTGAGCATACAGCCTCTGAAAATGGCCACTAGAACTACACTGAAGGAGGAGCTGATGGACCCACATTCGTCAACGCCTCCTCGGAACAGGAATGTATGGGTATGGTGTCCCATATCGTCTGGAAATGGCACAGTGCAATAACACCCCCTCTGTGGTGTTTAGTGTCAAGTTAATATCCATATATATGGTCATATGATATATGATATATGGTCATCTCAGTCAACACATATGCATGTGAAACTGCCTGATTGGCACTAATCATTTGAAACCCCATTGCCACACATTGCAATCAAGTTTCTAGCAAATATCTCATTACTATCGCATGAATATCATGGATTGCACACAGAGAACACACGGATTACACACGGACACCACTCGGATGTGATGTGGGAAAATGTCGGACAATCGCATAGCAATTGCATGCCACACTGATCAAAAAACGCATGACACTCGTCCGACTCTCCTGGATGAGAAACAGACCTATTTAAAAAACGCCAGTGTGTTTTCACCCTAAAAGGAATGCTGGCCAATGGCCTTGGTTTAACTCTGATAAGGGAATGATGGGGAATTTTTAAAAAGTACTACCGGTAAGTTTTTAAAGACAGTTAATTAGAGACAGAGTTTAAAATTTTGTTCAACCATGTTAAAGCACATCTACTTTTATTTTTGGGTTGGAAACCACCTTTAAAAAAATATTTTTTCAAGACAAAGAAAATATAGATATACAATTATTTTGACTCTTTGTAGAGGATAATTATAGATCAAAGGTTTATTGTATATAATGTCTAAAAGCTAGGATCAGAAAGAAATAACAACATTGTCATTAAAACTAATGGCTGAACATTCTGAGTCCTGAAAACCCAGAAGAAGCTACAGAACATTACAGGTTAACATTTCTTTTTGTTTAAGGTCTTTATATTTCAATGTGAACTTTGAGACAGACAGTCCCACTAGAGTCCTGTGTATCTACCTGCATGAATATTTTATAAAAGCAAGGTGACTGGGGGTTGGAAGCATGAACAATCTGCAATGCAGCGGGTGCTGGAATAAAGCGCCTGTCACGAGTCATACATCAGGCACTCAAGTGAAGATCTGACAGTTTTGATGTCCCATTTGTTTCTTCGTAGCGTACATTAAACCCAGGAGATGAATGCCCTCGTAACACTTTTATATACAGCATGATGTGTGCACAATGCTAAATTCTATTTCTTACAATGCAAAGCAGAAGATTATTCTATCAATTAGCATTTTTAATAGTAGAATATCAATGACCCCACAGTTATACCAGAAGCAAACCACTAATGTTAAGAATTTTAGAAAATCAGATTCTTGTAAATATCATACATCAGACTGCAACCATGAAAACTATCTTTTTAATGTACGTCCTTAATGGGAACCTATTAGTTAATTAATTCTGCCCAACCAATGGACAACATTAAACAAAGACTGACTGCGTGATTTCATCCAGGTATGTTTTTTCTCTGAACTGTTCCAATTCATCATTAACTTTCTTTGAAGTCCCTTTTTTTGTGTAGTCGCAGTCATAGATGATTTTGGCACCAAAGTTACCACAGTTGCGCACATGGTTCAAGAATTTTGTGGAAGTTAAAAATAGTCTTTAATAGTTTCATCAGTCTTTAGCCTTATTTACAGTGACATTTTAGGCAGAAAGTCACATTTTTCCCATAATAGGTCCAAATATAAGGCATAAATTAAAATTACTTTGGAAGGGAGAAGTGGGGGACACAAAACACTAACAACTTGACTAAAGGCATGTTATTTCAGTGAGAAATTGTGCTCATAGTGTCATCTTCTAGCTTGTCAGGGACTATAATAAAAGACTAGTTTGGCTTTGTCTCGGACCATTCTGGTTGATTGGCTGGTCTATTTTATGTGTTTACATAGGGATCTCGTCAGACTTGGCAGGTCTCTCCCTATAATACGTCAATAAAGCTTGTCATGAAATATTGGGCCAAAAAGCATGTGAACTTATATCAACATCATAAAGTAACATCTTAAAAGAAAACATGCGAAGTGACAATATAAGAGTAACAATTATTTGTATGTGTGAGAAATTTAGCTACATAGGTCACTTATGACCGATGTTCCACTCATGAATTGGTTTATATATACATAATTATATTTAATGAGTAATGTACATGATACTAATATTAATGAATATCCATCATTACACATTTATTGTATATTTTATTAACTAATATATTTATTTTTGTCAATTGTACTTATTGTATGAAATATGCAACTTAAAAACTAATGTCAGTTTATATGGTTATAAATGTACTCAAAATATTTATTTCAAATCATATGAGGGTTTAATGAATTTATCAAAATCCCTTGTCACTAGTTTTATAATTTTTTATCTATTGTAATTTTTAGCACACATGTGAAATTGAATGGGCACATTAAACACTAGTTTGCACTATGTTCACTACCAGTACCTTAAAATTATTTTTATTTCCTGTATATTTAATTATTGAACTTTTTCATTTACCGTATATACTTGTGTATAAGCCGACCCGTGTATAAGCCGACCCCCCTACTTTTCCCCCCAAAATCTGGGAAAACCTATTGACTCGTGTATAAGCCTAGGGTGGACCCCAGCACAGGTATACAGCCCCCAGCAGTGTGGTATACAGCAGCCTCCCCAGTGGTATATACAGGCCCCAGCAGTGTTACAGCAGCAGCCCCAGTGGTATATACAGCAGCAGCCCCAGTGGTAGTATACAGCAGCCCCAGAGGTATATACAGCAGCCCCAGTGGTAGCATACAGCAGCCCCAGAGGTAGTATACAGCAGCCCCAGAGGTATATACAGCCAGCCCCAGTGGTAGTATACAGCAGCCCCAGAGGTATATACAGCAGCCCCAGTGGTAGTATACAGCAGCAGCCCCAGTGGTATATACAGCAGCAGCCCCAGTGGTATATACAGCAGCCCCAGAGGTATATACAGCAGCCCCAGTGGTAGTATACAGCAGCCCCAGAGGTATATACAGCAGCCCCAGTGGTAGTATACAGCAGCCCCAGAGATATATACAGCAGCCCCAGTGGTAGTATACAGCAGCCCCAGGGTAGTATACAGCAGCCCCAGAGGTATATACAGCAGCCCCAGTGGTAGTATACAGCAGCCCCAGAGGTATATACAGCAGCCCAGTGTAGTATACAGCAGCCCCAGAGGTATATACAGCAGACCCAGTGGTAGTATACAGCAGCCCCAGTGGTATATACAGCAGACCCAGTGGTAGCATTCAGCAGCCCGAGGTAGTATACAGCAGCCCCAGAGGTATATACAGCAGCCCCAATGGTAGTATAACAGCAGCCCTAGAGGTATATACAGCAGCCCCAGTGGTAGTATACAGCAGCCTCAGGGTAGATACAGCAGCCCCAGTGGTGACCAGCACAGGTATACAGCCCCAGCAGTGTGGTATACAGCAGCCCCCCAGTGGTATATACAGGCCCCAGCAGTGTTACAGCAGCAGCCCCAGTGGTATATACAGCAGCAGCCCCAGTGGTAGTATACAGCAGCCCCAGAGGTATATACAGCAGCCCCAGAGGTATATACAGCAGCCCCAGTGGTAGTATACAGCAGCCCCAGGAGATATATATACAGCAGCCCCAGAGGTATATACAGCAGCCCCAGTGGTAGTATACAGCAGCCCCAGTGGTAGTATACAGCAGCCCCAGAGGTATATACAGCAGCCCCAGTGGTAGTATACAGCAGCCCCAGAGGTAGTATACAGCAGCCCCAGAGGTATATACAACAGCCCCAGTGGTAGTATACAGCAGCCCCAGAGGTATATACAGCAACCCCAGTGGTAGTATACAGCAGCCCCAAAGGTATATACAGCAACCATCGTGGTAGTATACAGCAGCCCCAGAGGTATATACAGCAGCCCCAGTCTTAGTATAACAGCAGCCCCAGAGGTATATACAGCAGCCCCAGTGGTAGATACAGCAGCCCCAGAGGTAGTATACAGCAGCCCCAGAGGTATATACAGCAGCCCCAATGGTAGTATACAGCAGCCCTGGAGGTATATACAGCAGCCCCAGTGGTAGTATACAGCAGCCTCAGAGGTATATACAGCAGCCCCAGTGGTAGTATACAGCAGCCCCAGAGGTAGTATACAGCAGTCCCAGAGGTATATACAGCAGCCCCAGTGGTAGTATACAGCAGCCCCAGAGGTATATACAGCAGCCCCAGTGGTAGTATACAGCAGCACCAGGGTAGTATACAGCAGCCCCAGAGGTAGTATACAGCAGCCCCAGGAGGTATATACAGCAGCCCCAGAGGTAGTATACAGCAGCCCCAGAGGTAGTATACAGCAGCCCAGAGTAGTAACAGCAGCCCCAGAGGTATATACAGCAGCCCCAGAGGTATACAGGCCCCCCCATCAGTATCCAGGCCCCCCCCATGCTCCGCAAACCTGTAAAGTAAGATGATTATACTTATCACTGTGCCGCTGCCGCTGTCCCGCCGCTGTCATCGCGCTCCTCCATCTTCATCCAGCGTCTTCCGGCTTCCTGTGGTCGGCGCAGGCAATGACGTCATTGCCTGCGCCGACAGGAAGCTGGAAGAAGACGGATGAAGCCGGAGGAGCGCGGGACAGCGGCAGCGGGACAGTGATAAGTATAATCATCTTACTTTACAGGTTTGCGGAGCATGGGGGGGCCCTGGATACTGATGGGGTGGGCCTGTATACCTCTGGGGGGGCGCCCGTGTAGTGACTCGCGTATAAGCCGAGGGGGGAACTTTTCAGCTCAATTTTTGGGCTGAAAAACTCTGCTTATACGCGAGTATATACGGTAAGTTATTTACACTTTAAAAACATATAATACACTAAATTATCAAGTATTATGCATAGTTAGATGCCATCACTTTAACATAAATAAATACCGTAGCTATCACATATCCATATCACTATATAAACCAAGAAAAACTGGGCAGCACTACCAAATTATATTACTGGTGCAAAACCTATTAAAGGGATCCTGTCACCCCCAAAACACTTGTAAACCTATTAAAAGCTGTCCCTACAGCATAGTAACACTTTCCCTACACTCCTTTTACCTCCTAAATGCAGCAAGTGACATTGAAGAAAAACGTTTATAATAGTACCTCATTAGTGATGATAATGAGTGACTATGCTATTCATAGTCACTCATCCAGGCTGCCCCTCTTCTTCATATCACGCCTGAATAGGCGTGATCTTCCTCATGGATTCAAATTGCCGCCTCCCTGCGCGCCTCCGATCTCTCCCATTGCGTGCAGGCTTCAGTGTGGGGCTGTATGACGCGATCCGCGTCATACCCGGCGCCGGGTGACGTATTTACACCGGCGCCGCGCTGTCAGCTTCAAAATGCGTACTGCGCATGCGCATGGGCATGCGCAGTGCGCATTTTGAAGCAGACAGCGCGGCGCCGGTGTAAATAAGTCACCCGGCGCCGGGTATGACGCGGATCGCGTCATACAGCCCCACACTGAAGCCTGCACGCAATGGGAGAGATCGGAGGCGCGCAGGGAGGCGGCAATTTGAATCCATGAGGAAGATCACGCCTATTCAGGCGTGATATGAAGAAGAGGGGCAGCCTGGATGAGTGACTATGAATAGCATAGTCACTCATTATCATCCCTAATGAGGTACTATTATAACGTTTTTCTTCAATGTCACTTGCTGCATTTAGGAGGTAAAAGGAGTGTAGGGAAAGTGTTACTATGCTGTAGGGACAGCTTTTAATAGGTTACAGGTGTTTTGGGGGTGACAGGATCCCTTTAAGCAGTGTCCAAAAAAACAAGTAGTAAATAAGAAAAAATAGGCAGCACTCCAAAAATAAAAGTGAAATAGTGGATACTTTACTGATCCATGGCAACGATTCAACGGTGACCCGTCTTGATCAAGCCAAGCTTGATAAAGACAGGTCACCGTTGAAACGTTGCCATATCACTATACACATATAAATCAATTATTCTACACTTTCCCTTGGGACATATTTCCCACCAATAAACAGCAGTCACCGATTACAGATGCCACTTAGGTTTATAATGAACCTCACTCGGTCATGTGTGCGAGGGTGAAACTGCCCTGGGAGTCTGAATTATGACCAAAGGGAGAGTTTGCATGGGCACCGGCCTGCCTCTTGCAGTCCATGGCTTGGGATTCTGGACTTCTGGGTTAGTTCAGAGGACACTTTGCGCATGTGCCAACTACGGAGTGAGATTAATCAAACAGCGCTATCCCAATTAGCTCATGGGTGGTTAAACACACACGCCTCCTTAGGAAGTGACCACACAAAACATGTGTTAGGGCAGGGGAGGGGACAGAGCCAACAGATCACAATACCTTAAGCAAGTGTTGCCAATATTTACTATCTTATGCATGTTTGGAATCATTGACAATGAGTGCTACAGCCTTGTGAAGAGAGAACAATTTGCCCTTTACACAGCACTTAGTAGTGAATATTATGGAATTTAGTACTTCCCTGAGTAGATAAACATATTGTATGTGTATACATCATTCACTGAAGCAAAACCTTTTTGAGGGGAAGGAGTCCATAGGTCCACAATTTATGTAGTTTAAAATCTTCATATCCTTATTGAAGTTCCATAAACAAGGTTAAAAAAGCTGACAGACCACACAGGGTCCCTCCCGCCTGACATGTTTCAGGTCCTATAACCCTTACTCATAGGCATAAAATGTGCTTCCCACAACCCACATTTAAAAGACATAAAAGTTGAAAATTCACCTGAAACCAACATATTACTAATTACAAGCTGCACAAAGCTAATTAACCCTTCAAAGAAGTTACAAAATAAATTATATTTACATCACATATAATTACAATATACGTATACATATATATCCAATATATATCAAATATGAGTGTATTTAGAGCAAAGTCTTATAAAGAAAAACCCATGTATTGCAAAGAAAGAACAGATAAAACAGAAATACATATCAGAGGAGCTACAAAAAAACCTCTCATATGCTATGATATCCTACATCTGTACAATAAAATCAATGTGTCAATAAAAATACATCAGTTTTGTCTTGTAAATGAGTCCCTCTGGATACCAGGCAGTCAATGCCAGTATCCAGAAAGATTTGCAGTTGCATAGCAACGGTTCCCAATTGCCTCCACAAGGAGACCTCATGACTCTCTAAACCTTTTACCGTTAATCCCTCTGTTCTACCACAACGGCAGTCTCTAAAATGCTTTTAAAGACCTTACATAGATGCACCAACAGGTCTTGCCATCAGGTCAGCCAGATAGTTTCAGAGAGACTCAGAAGAATGGCTTACAAGAGTTGGAAGATAAATAGGGCAAAAAGTCTGGTTGCTAATAAAAATCGTGATGATCTTCTTAGAAATCCTTATGAAAATGGAGCAGGAAGAAATAGGGGAGATAGGAGCGATACATCTCTTACCTTTTCTACACCCTATAGCGGGGACTATGATAATATTTTTTCCATCTTGAACTGTAATATTCCTATTCTGTATCAAGATGATACCCCATGTAAGATCCTTGGAGAGAGTTTCAGATCCATGGCACGGAAAGTATGTAGTGTGTATAGTATAATTTCTCCCAGTTTATTCAGTTGTGTACAAAATCATCCAGTTTGGCTCAAATATACAGGTCATGTTAGGTGTAGTGGAAAACGCTGTATCTTTTGTAGGTACAGTATATAGGAAAAAAAACTGATGTTTTTCAGTATAATATCACACAAAAAAATGTAAGATTGAGACCTATGTAAACTGTAACTCAACTCATATTGTGAATGTGGTGACCTGTTCCCACTGTGTAAATACTACATTGGGTGTACTATTGTGGCACCCTGGCACCCTGGTTGGGGCACCACAGAACTCTTGGTACACAAATGAAATGTACACAGCAAGCAGCACTTACCACTAACAACACCTTTAACACCCTGTTTCGCCCCAGCCCTCTAGGGGGAGCTCCACTGGTCACCTTAAGCCAGTTCCCCCTATAAATAGGGTCCTGGAGAGGGAAACAGCAGAGTGTGCACACGCTAGGAGAGCTGCAGGAAGTGTGCAGTCACTGGTACTGGAGCTATACTAGGCCCAAACCAGCACACCCAGCAAGTGAGAGACCCTTGCAACTGGGGTCATAGGACAGGAGAAAAGCACCTCTCAGGGACAGAAGAGTTATCCTAACTCTCTCTAACAATTCGGTTACTGGAACCAAGCTGTGGGGACTACCACATAAACCACAGAGAGACCAGCACCACAACCAGGGAGTCTAGCCCCCTGTTCACCTGAAGCACCCACGGATGAGAGCCCAGGGAAGAGCATATATATAGCTTAATCCCTTTAATAGCGCCCTCAGTGCAGTTAACCCAGGTGAATCACGTTCCACCGAACGTACAACCCGGTCCGGCAGGATTCCATATCCACCCGACCCCACCAGAACAAGAGAGAAAGGAAGCCTACACACTGCTTGCTGTGGAAACTCCAGGAGTGTCAACCTCATCACCCGGTCTGAGTGTACCTGTTGCCACCAGTAAAGGTACCTAAAAGACTTTGTGTGTGTCCGCGCATTATTCCTGGATCTAACACGCAGCAGTACAAAGCTGCTCCGAAACGCGTGGAAAATAAAGGCTGTAGCTGTACCAGACATTCCTGTGTCTGTGTTTCTTTGGTCTTGGAGCAGCAGCGCGGACACCGAAGCACTTTGTCCAAGAATCTACATCACGACCACGGTCACCGTTGAGAGTGCGGTCCCTGCAGCAGCTGCTTGTACGCTATTCTACCAGTTGTGGGCTTCACAACTGCTAAAGGTGAACAATTCCACATCGATAAGTGAAAGTGTTTAATTGAGATAAGACCCTATATGCGCATTCTTTCTTTCACAGCTTAGTAAGAGAGCTGATAACTCAAGAGCACGCCAGCATGGACCCTGACGCCTCCCAAAATGCTAAATGCCTATGGAAAGAAAAATGGAAGTTGTTTGTCTACCAAGGTAAACTATGCAGAAGGTATCTGAATCCCAGAACACACGAGCTCATCTGGCAGATTGTAGTTCCAAAAACTGAAATCCAAATGATCCTTGAAGCCTATCATGATGAGCAGGACACTTTGGATGGAAAAAACTGGAAAGACTCTTGAAGGACCGGTTCTACTGGGTCGGTATGTGAGGCTCAATCGATAAGTGGTGTAAAAATTGTGGACCATGTCATCTTCGAAGGAAAGACCATCTAACTCAGAAAGCTCCATTACAGCCAATTGTTACCAAGAAACCCCTTGAAATAGTTGCTCTTGACCACGTAAAGTTAACCCCAAGTCGCACCGGGTATACTTACGCACTCACTATAGTAGATCACTATTCAAGTTTCCTGGTAGTAGTTCCGGTTAAGGACCTAACTGCAGAGGTAGCGGCCAGAGACTTTCAGAGTTACTTCTGTCGCCCTCATGGGTATCCAGACCAAGTCTTAACTGACCAAGGGCCAGCCTTCGAATTAGCTCTGTTTCAAGAATTTCTAGGGCTTTATGGGTGTAAGAAGATCAGGACCACACCATATCATCCCCAAACAAACGGTTTATGTGAGAAAATTAACCATATTGTAATTGACATGCTTAAAACCTTGCCACTTGAAGAAAGAAATCAATGGCCTGAAAAACTCCCAGACCTTGTGGACATCTACAACCACATACCTGTTAGTTCAACTAACTACACACCTGCTTACTTGATGCGAGCAAGACCAGGTAATTACCAGTTGATTTACAGATGGGAACCATTGAACCAACACCAGATTCTTCAGATGAAGAGTGGATAAACCAAAGCCAAGAACAGTACCAAAAAGTACAAGAGAGTGTTGAAAGAAACCTGAACATCAGCAGAAGCAAGCAAGAGCAAGACTTTAACAAGCATGCCTCAGCAGAACCTGTAACCACAGGAGAATTAGTACTAAAAAGAAAAAGAAAAACAAACAAATTGGATGACAATTGGGAATCAGAACCCTACCCAATTATGCCATCACAGTATGACAATTCCAAAACTTGTGTTATCAGCAAAGACAAAGGAAATACCTTTACAACTGTATCAAGAGACCATTTGAAGAAATGTCCAGAACAGTTAATACCACAAGCAACCAGTTACCCTACAGTAACTACAGTTGAAAAACCAAACGAAAATCTCGTCCATACAAAAATTTGAGACTTACCAGCCGACTGGCCACAATGCAATGGTGCATATATAATACCAGTTATTTATTTCTACCAACCTGTAGAAAATCAAGAACCAATACCAATTCCTAATCAACCAGTTCAACCAGAACAAGTTCAAGTGCAAGAGATGCAGCCTGTTATCTTGGAACCTGAGATTCCTGTAATTGGTGAACCTGCTAGTCTCACAGTAAGACAAAGACAGCGTAGACAATTACCTACACTACCACCTTCAACAGAGGATAGTCCAGTAGATAGTAAGTACGTAGTCTATGGTATTACAGAACCACGTAGGAGCAGCAGACCAACAACCAGTTTGTACACCACAGACGTAGCTTTTGAAACACCCACACTAAGCAGATCCACACGTAGTACATTAGGACAACCCCCAAGCAAATATGGAGAATGGGTTTAGAATGTAGTGGAACCATATTGCCTGTTAAACACTGTAAATAGTACCAGTGTTCAAAAACTGTAAAAAGTAGTGTACAGAAGGGTGGAGGAACTGGGCTCTGTCCCAAGTAAATTAAGTTAAGGACAGAAAGTGCCTGGTAGGGTGAAAAGGTTAGACCCGTCCTCCCAAGCAGAGACACCCATAGGGAATGTATAAAGTTTAAAAATGTGTACCCGTGTATGTGTTTAAGCCATCAGGGACTTTACTGCTGGACTTTACCCTTTTTCCCTTTCCATTGTCACAGGACTTGTGCGACCAAAACTTGCTCTTTCCAGCCTGCGGCAAATGGACTAGTGCCGTATGGACTGCTTTTCATATTTTTCTCATTATTCCCTTCTTTTTCAGTGATTTTTGTATTTTTCATTAAGACTTTGTAAATACCAGTTATTAAATGTTTATAAAATGCTTAAAGGTTAAGTTGTAAAAGAAAAACTTTTTGCTCAGTCCGGGAGAACTGAAGTTAACTAAGGGGAAATGTGGCACCCTGGCACCCTGGTTGGGGCACCACAGAACTCTTGGTACACAAATGGAATGTACACAGCAAGCGGCACTTACCACTAACAACACCTTTAACACCCTGTTTTGCCCCAGGTCTCTAGGGAGAGCTCCACTGGTCACCTTAAGCCAGTTCCCCCTATAAATAGGGTCCTGGAGAGGGAAACAGCAGAGTGTGCAGACGCTAGGAGAGCTGCAGGAAGTGTGCAGTCACTGGTACTGGAGCTATACTAGGCCCAAACCAGCACACCCAGCAAGTGAGAGACCCTTGCAACTGGGGTCATAGGACAGGAGAAAAGCACCTCTCAGGGACAGAAGAGTTGTCCTAATTCTCCCTAACAATCCGGTTACTGGAACCGAGCTGTGGGGACTACCACATAAACCACAGAGAGACCAGCACCACAACCAGGGAGTCTAGCCCCCTGTTCACCTGAAGCACCCACGGATGAGAGCCCAGGGAAGAGCATATATATAGCTTAATTCCTTTAATAGCGCCCTCAGTGCAGTTAACCCAGGTGAATCACATTCCACCGAACGTACAATCTGGTCCGGCAGGATTCCATATCCACCCGACCCCACCAGAACAAGAGAGAAAGGAAGCCTACACACTGCTTGCTGTGGAACTCCAGGAGTGGCAACCTCATCACCCGGTCCGAGTGTACCTGTTGCCACCAGTAAATGTACCTAAAAGACTTTGTGTCCGCGCATTATTCCTGGATCTAACACGCAGCAGTACAAAGCTGCCATACATCACCAAGTGCAGCTCCTGACCCCGGGGACTTCCGCTCATCCTGTAGGGAGCGTCCCATCTTGCTGCCGTACATCCCCCGGAGGCCCGAGCAGCGCCGGTGAAATCACCGGAATTCCCGCAGGTGGCGTCACGACAAGAAGAATTAACCCTTATCCGTTCAGCCAACCCCCTTTTGATCTGGACCACCGGGCCCCACAGCCTCGGGCGCGGTACCGTGACAGGAGAAGCAACGCCCGGAGAAGTGAAGACCTGGCTACGGTGAGTCACTATCAATCCACTAAAGGAAAAGGATTTCAGAACATTTTTCTGAGGCTGATCTGACAGAAAGACCTGTGGGTGCATCTATGCCAGGTCTTTCAAAGGATTTTAAAGACTGCCATGGTGGTAGAACTTATTTTGTAAATTCTTTGAAGGGTTAATTCGCTTTGTGCAGCTTGTAATTAGTACTTTGTTGGTTTCAGGTGCATTTTTCATCTTGTACGTCTTTTAAATGTGGGTTGTGGGAAGCACTTTTTATGCCTATGAGTAAGGGTTATAGGACCTGAAACATGTCAGGCGGGACCCTGTGTGGTCTGCCAGCATTTTAATCTTGCTTATGGAATTTCCATAAAGATACGAAGATTTTAAACTGCACGAATTGTGGGACTATGGACTCCTTCCCTTGAAAAATTATTTAGTATTACATTGAATTGAAATGTATGACTTTATATAGTCCTGGCTCTTCAAACTGACATTTTGCAGCCAATCTCTGGTTCATGCAGTCTGTGCAGTAGCGTAGCTAGCGGGGGGGCAGGGGGGGCGAGCGCCCCGGGCCCCCCCGACATCAGGGGCCCATTGTCCGCCCCCTGGGGGGCCACCGTGCCCCGTGCTGCCAGCCGGCTGCCGTGCCGGCCGGAGAGGAGGGAGGACGCAGACGGGACTTCCTGTCTTGCAGTCTGCCCGCCCCTCCTCACCTCCTCCTTACAGCAGACGCACACGGCAGCCGCGGTAAGTCTGCAACGCCCCTCCAAGAGGTGTGTGAGAGAGGGGTGCTGAGGGTGTCAGGCTGTGCAAGGGTGATGAAGGATACAGGGAGGCTGGAGGATGGGATCTGCAGGGGGACAGAGGATGGGATCTGCAGGGGGACAGAGGATGGGATCTGCAGGGGGACAGAGGATGGGATCTGCAGGGGGACAGAGGATGGGATCTGCAGGGGATAGAGGATGGAAACTGCAGGGGATAGAGGATGGACACTGCAGGGAATAGAGGATGGAGAGCGCAGGAGGATGAAGAGCGCAGGAGGATGGAGGATAGAGAGCGTAGGAGGATGGAGAGCGCAGGAGGATGGAGAGCGCAGAAGAATGGGGACTGCAGGAGGATGGGGAGTGCAGGAGGATGGAGGACAGGGAATGCAAGAGAGGATGGAGGATGGAGAGCGCAGGTGGATGGAGCGTGCAGGAGGATGGAGGGTGCTGCAGGATGGTGGATGGGGAGTGCAGGAGGATGGAGAGCGCAGAAGGATGCAGCGTGCAGGAGGATGGAGGATAGAGAGCGCAGGAGGACAGAGAGCGCAAGAGGATGAAGAGCGCAGGAGGATGGAGCACACAGAAGGATGGCAGGAGGACAGAGAGCGCAAGAGGATGAAGAGTGCAGGAGGATGGAGCACACAGAAGGATGGCAGGAGGACAGAGAGCACAAGAGGATGAAGAGTGCAGGAGGATGGAGCACACAGAAGGATGGAGCGCGCAGGTGGATGGGGAGCGCAGGAGGATGGTGAGTGCAGGAGGATGGAGAGCGCTGAAGGATGGAGAGTGCTGAAGGATGGAGGGTGCTGGAGGATGGAGGGTGCAGGAAGATAGAGCATGGGGAGTGCAGAAGGATGGAGAGTTCAAAAGGAGAGTGGCCATTTGGCCCAATTCTTAGGGGCGGCAGCTGCGGCAAATTTTTCCACCGCCCAGGGCGCCACAAACACTTGCTACGCCACTTGGGGTGGCACGAGAATTCTCTGACAGCACCCCCCCCCCGCTCTTCACATGGGGGCCCTGGGTGCAGATCTCGCCCCGGGCCCAGAGCAGGCTAGCTACGCCACTGAGTCTGTGATTTGGGCAGCATGAATTGAGTGACAGGATACCTGTAAAGCAACTCTCCTGTCTTGTTATTGGACTAAAATTATGGACCTCATGGTTAATAAATACAGGAGAAGACCAAGATATAAAAAAAAACTTATTTCTCTACTATTTCCTCATGGCTTCTATTCAAGCTCCAGGTCCATTGACATAAATTATGCTCACATTTACTACATATGAGAGCTCAATCTGATTCTCCTAATTTTCCCATATTACTCCGGGAGAAAAGCTGAAGTCTGGAAGTCATGACAAAATAAATTGCAAACAGGGTAAAAACACATTGTCAGGACTGAATGTAGGTATTTTAGCTTGACATACCTAATGCTGTTGTGTCTGCTTTTCTGTTATCAGTATGTATGTGTATGTACGTGTATGTGTGTCTGTATTCAGACATTGAGTTTAAGAAATATATCTTTAGTACATATTTATTGTGCTATTATGTGTATGTACAGTTTATCACAAGAGTAAGTACATTCCTCACATTTTTGG
This sequence comes from Allobates femoralis, assembly GCA_033576535.1. Lineage (NCBI taxonomy): Eukaryota > Metazoa > Chordata > Amphibia > Anura > Aromobatidae > Allobates > Allobates femoralis. Next base: position 463,016,790 of record JARQOC010000004.1, read on the forward strand.
AAATATTTTATTATATCTTTTCATGGCACAACACTCAGGATATAACACTTGATATAATATAAAGTAGCCAGTGTACAGGTTGTGTAAATTTGGTGTGTCCTCTAAATAAATCAATATATAGTCATTAATATCTAACCGCTGGCAACAAAATTGAGTACACCCCTAAGAGAAAATTGCTAAATTGTGCCCAAAATGTCAATCATTTTCATTTCCACCATTATTTTCAAACACTGCTTTAACTTTCTTGGACACGCAGGTCATTAGAGCTTCACAGGAGCCACTGGAATCCTCTTCCATCCTCTATGACAACATCATGGAGCTGCTGAATGTCAGAGACCTTGCTCTCCTCCACCTTCCGTTTGAGGATGCCTCAGAAAACTTCAATAGGGTTTAGGTCTGGAGACATGCTTGGCCAGTCCAGCTCCTTTACCCTCAGTTCATTTAGCAAGGCAGTGGTCATCTTGGTGGTGTTTGGGGTCATTATCAGGTTGGAATACTGCCCTGCTGCAATGTTTTTGAGGAGGGGGATCATAGTCTGCTTTAACACATTGCAAAAATAGAAAAAGTGACACTCACCCTGTCCTTGATTTAAAATAACGTCATTACTGCATGTCTTTAAAAATAAGCAGGTACAGAAGGATGTACACAGCATTGTACAAGGATCCTTGTCCTCCTCACCTGGCTGCCGCCACACATGCTTGACACCATCTGAACCAAATAAGTTTATCTTGGTCTCATCAGTCCATAGCAGATGGTTCCAATAATCCATGTCCTTAGTCTGCTTATCTTTAGCAATCTATTAACAGACTTCCTTTTGTATTATCTTTAGAAAAGGTTTCCTTTTGGGATGACAGCCATACAGATCAATTTGATGCAGTGTGTGGCATATGGTCTGAGCATTGACAAGGTGACCCCCACCTCGTAACTTCTGCAGCAATGCTGGCAGCACATCTATTTTGAAAAGACAACCTCTGGATATGACGCTGAGCATATGCACTCAACTTCTTTGGACGACCATGGTGAGGCCCGCTCTGATTGAAATCTGTCTTCTTAAACCACTACATGGTCTTGGCCCCTGTGCTACAGCTCCGGTTCAAGGTGTTGTCAATCTTATTATAGACCAGGTCATTTTTATGCATAGCAACATTCTTTTCTTCAGATCTTCAGAGAATTCTTTGCCATGAGGAGCCATGTTGAACTTCCAGTGACAAGTACGAGGGAGTTTGTGAGCAATAGCACCAAATTTAAAACACCTGCTCCCCACTCACACCTGAGATCTTGTAACACTAATGAGTCACCTGACACTGGAGAGAGAAAATAGCTAATTGGAAACAATTTGGCGATTTTCACTTAGGCCGGCTTCAGACTGCGTCTGAGATCCGATCCGTGCCTGTCCACTTGAGGCAGACAGCCGCGGACCGGATCAGCACACAGGACCGGGGGGCTATTATGCCCTCCGATCCTGTGTGCAGCCGCACGCAGCTGCAGCCGCTAATAGGTCAGGATCGCGGTGCCCGCGGTCCTGACTTATCAGCATCGGGAACTGCGTGCGGCTGCACACAGGATCGGAGGGCATAATAGCCCCCCGGTCCTGTGTGCTGATCCGGTCCGCGGCTGTCTGCCTCAAGCGGACAGGCACGGATCGGATCTCAGACGCAGTCTGAAGCCGGCCTTAGGGGTGTACTCACTTTTGATGCCAGCAGTTTAGACATTAATGGTTGTGTTATTTAGAGGGTACACCAAATTTACACTGTTATAGAACCTGTACACTGACTACTGTACATTTTATGACAGTGTCATATATTCAGTGTTGTCCAATGAAAAGGTATAAAAAATTTTTACAAAAAATGTAAGGGATATACTCACTTTTGTGATATACTGTAAAAGGGCCTAATCAGCATAATGGCCTCCATTTGATGTGCACAATTTTTGTATCTGTCAGTTGTATAAATAGTTACCTCTGTACAAGTATAGTGTAGTCTACCAGGCTATTTTAATGTTGTTTTTTAACCTGTTGACGACGGCCTTACGTCTAGAGACGTTGGAAAAAAAGGGTACTTATGCACAGCCGACGTCTGAAGACGTAAGGCAGAACTAAGCCCAGGTGCGCAGCTCCTGGAGCTAAAATCTCTGGGTTATCAGCGTACCGATTGTAGCTGAGACCCCAGAGATTAGGAATTGGCTGGTGTTTTACCAGCACCAGTAATGTGATGACCGGTAAGCACCGTTTACTGGTCATCACATTGCAAAAAGTGACAGTGCCGGTAAAAAGTACTTTCACTTTGATCCGACATGAAAACACATGTTGGATTAAAGTGAAAGCGTTAACCCCTTACTGCCCCATGACCCCCAATACTAGGGAATACCCCCCCCACCCCATCCCTCCCCCAGAACATCTAAAAATGCTGGTGGCCGGCAGTGTAGAGAAGGATTTCCAGTTTGTCAAGGAGCGCTTCCAGATGGTTCATTAATTACTCCGATTATTTCAAGGAAATTCCGATTTATTACACATATAAACACAACGCGTTTCGGCAATACATAAAATTAGCCTTCATCAGGTAAAATCAGTGTTTATATGTGTAATAAATCGGAATTTCCTTGAAATAATCGGAGTAATTAATGAACCATCTGGAAGCGCTCCTTAATAACTGGAAATCCTTCTCTACACTCCTTGATGAATCTCCTGCAAGGTGTTTCATTTCACCTGTTTTGAGCTGCAGGCCAGAGGATCCAGACAATTACTCCACTACCCAAACACAGGGTTACATGCTGGAACCACAAGACACCAAAAAGGTGAGGAGAATTCCTATTTCTATCTAATATAATTATAAATCTGCACTTAGATCTGCGCCCCCCTTCTTTTTCCCTCTCATCCCTGTCTCGCAGACTTCACTGTCTTCAAAGATGTTACTGATTTAATTCGGTGGCCGGCGGTAAAACCCTCCGCTACATCTCTATGTGATCTGACATTCCTGGGGGTCCCCTCAGTGGCCCCCCAATGTCATTTACCCCCCACCCGTGATCTCCGCTCCCCCCTTGGTAAATCCCCGTCCCCCCTGATCCGCATCCCTGTGGCCATTCCCCGCCCCCCCCCCCACGGCATCACCCCTCCGGTCATCACCCGCCTACCTTCAACCCCCCTGCTCTGATCCATACCCCTCCGGACTCCCCTCGACCCCCCCCTTCCATGCCTTTCATACTTACCAACCTCCGGAGCCAGCCATCCCGTTCTGCAGCGTTGCCCGCAGTCTTCTCTCTGCCTCTGTCCCGGCGCCGCTACTCTGCGTGCGCCGGGACAGAGGCAGAGTTAACCCCTGAATGACCGCACAGGGGTGATCTGCAGTTAACTCCCTGTGTGGTCACAAGGGGTTAACTGCAGAACATCCCCGTGTGATCACAAGGGGTTACCTGATCTGCAGTTAACCCCTTGTGACCACACAGGGATGATGATCTGCAGTTAACCCCTTGTGGTTAACTGCAGATCATCATCCTTGTGTGGTCACAAGGGGCTACCTGATCTGCAGTTAACCCCTTGTGACTACACAGGGATGATGATCTGCAGTTAACCCTTTGTGGTTAATTGCAGCTCATCATCCCTGTGTGGTCACAAGGAGTTACCTGATCTGGAGTTAACCCCTTGTGACCACACAGGGATGATGATCTGCAGTCAATTACAAGGAGTTAACTGCAGATCATCATCCCTGTGTGGTCACAAGGGGTTACCTGATCTGCAGCTAACCTCTTTGTGACCACACAAGGAGTTAACTTCAGATCACCATCTGAATGAGAATCGTCGCGGGACCTCCCACTGGACTACGTCAGACCTTCCCACTAGACTACGTGGACCATCCCACTGCACTACGTCGAACCATCCCACTGGACTACGTGGGACGTCACAGTAATAAAGATGGGGTCTAAATATGTGTTTGTGTTTTTTTTTCCAATAAAAATATTTTTCTCTGTGTTGTGTTTTCCTTATAATTTACTAGAGATTCCTAATGGTCCAATCTAATATTGGCCAGACGTTATGAATCTCGGGCTTAGTGCCAGCTGCCAAAAAGCTGGCATTAACCCCTTATTACCCAGTCTGCCACAGCTACACGGCAGCTGGAAGAGCTGGATATAGCGCCAGAAAATGGTGCTTCTATGAATGCACCATTTTCTGGGGCGGCTGCGGGCTGCAATTCGCAGCGGTGGGGGGCCCAGAAAGCTTGGGTCTCCCTACACTGAGGATTCCAGCCCCCAGCTGCTTAGTTGTACCTGGCTGGCACAAAAAGGAGATTTTTGTGTACTCACCGTAAAATCCTTTTCTCTTAGCCTCTAATTGGGGGACACAGACCGTGGGTGTTATGCTGCTGTCCACTAGGAGGCGACACTAGGCAGAATCTGCAAAAGAGTTAAGGAGCTCCTCCTCTGCAGCATATACACCCTGGAGCAGGAAATGCTTCTCCAGTTTGTGCTAAAGCAGTAGGAGAGTTACCAGAGAATAACAGTGACACAGAAAGTCTATGCAGTCAACCTGCGTAATAAATATAGTTAATGAGGCAATAACAGTGTAACAAGGCCTGAAATCAAACAGGCACGTGTGTAAACAGTTAAGACTTAGCAGAGTAATGCTAGTACCACAAGGCCTGATTTAAGCAGGCGCATGTGGTAAACAGTGAAGAGGTAACGAAGCCTATAATCGTATAAAAAGGCCTGTAACTAAACAGGCTCACAGTACTATAAGACCTGGAACTAAACAGGCCAAGTCTAAACAGTCAACAGTTAACAGAGTGATAATAGGCAAACATGTGTAAACATGTTAACCATGTAACAGCTGAGAAGCTATGTGAGAACTGTAGAAAAAAATGGCCCATAAGTGCAATAGGGTGGGTGCTGTGTCCCCCAATTAGAGGCTAAGAGAAAAGGATTTTACGGTGAGTACACAAAAATCTCCTTTTCTCCTTCGCCTCATTGGGGGACACAGACCGTGGGACGTCCCAAAGCAGTCCCTGGGTGGGAAAGAACAATGGAACTAGCGACACGGAGCATGGTCAGTGAAGAACTATGTACCGACAGGTGAGCTGCCGCCTGGAAGGCACCTGTACCCAGACCTGCGTTTGTCGAGGACTGAGTGCAAGCACTACAGTGACTTGGGCATGTGTAGGCTGGCTCTAGGTTGCCTGTACGCTTGTTGCTCCAATACCTGTCACTGAGCTGTACAGGAGGCTTTCACGGCCGTAGTGGAATGTGCCGTGACCTGCCGGAGGAGATGAGATTTCGATGGCATAAGCGTCTTGGATGGTTAGAGGAAACCATCAGGCTAGAGGAGCCCAGAGGCTGACGTGTCTTTTTTTCTGCCCATTGGAAGAATGATAAAGGAGAATCCGACCTCTTAGGAGGGCACTGTCTTGGATACCTAGACACGTAGGGCCCTGACAAGGCTCCGCATATGTAGGTCCTTCGCGACCGGACGGACTGGAGTCGAGCGCAGTGATGGCAGAGAGATGTCTTCATGTAGGTGGAAGGAGTAAACCTATCTTAGAAGAAGAATGGAACCAGCCCCAGGACAATCTTGTCCAGATGGAAGACTAGAAAAGGATGGATTACATGAGACCACTGCAAGTACCGATACTTCTGCAGAGACAAATAAATGCCACCGAACCATACTACTATTTGGATAAGGATGCTCAAGGAATATCCCATTGAGGCTGAAAAGGTGATTCTTGTAGTGCCGTGAGGACAAAGTTCAGGTCCTCATGGGAGTAGTCTTGTTGTATGGAGACCCTAAATAGCCGACCCTTCGAAGAAGGATTTCATAGACATCTGGTGGCAAGACGTGTTTGTAAGACGGTGAAAAACGACTGAAAATCTGCTGTGTGAGAGACCCTAAGGACAGACCTGAGTCTAGGTCCGAGTGGAAGAAACGGACAGTCCCTGGTATGAAGTAGGGCCAAGGGGAAGGACCTCTGGAGGTGTCAAAGGCAACCCCCCCCCTCAAACTGTTACACATGTGTGATGGGATAACGCTGATAAAGCTGGTGTCCTCTCTGTGACTAAGGTCGTTACAATATCCTGGGAAAAAAACCTCTTGGGTTAAGTTCTAGGTCTCAAAAACTACGCCATTAACCTCGGAAATGAGGAAGTCTGAGGAAGAACTGGCTGTGAACTAGCAGGTGTGGACCCTCTGATAGACGTCCTGGTACTGCTGCTATAAATTGGACGAGTCTGCGGACCAAGCGCGTGTGGGTCAGTCTGAGACCACGAAGATGATTGGCAACCTTATCGTTTGATATTCAAGACTATCTGTTAGTGGGGAAAGAATATAGGAGAGGCGGATACCGGTCCAGGCTCGGACAAGTGCGTCTGTCCCACTGACTGTGGATCCTGAGACCAGGAAAGGAAGGCCGGGACCGTGGCATTGAGGCGTGACTCCGTCAGGTCCATATCTGTGGTTTCCTGGCATTGGCGTTTTGACGGAGAACTTCGAGACGAAGGGGTCGGACCCCTGAGTCCTTCCCTTGGAGGATTAGGAAAAACCGCCTCTTAGATGAGTACATCTGGAGTGAGAACAGTTGTCAGTACAGTCTTCCAGGATTCCATCTAGTGAAGGATGTGGCGAACTCGTCATCGCTTAGGGACTGCGGGTTCCACCCTGATGGTTGACCCATGCCACAGCTGTAGCATTGTTTGACTGTATTCTGACATGTTCAAATGCCAGAAGGTGACTGAATGATTTTCAGTACTAGAGATACTGCACGAATGTTTGTAGACTGAGGGGCATCTTCGAGACAGGGCAAGACTACTGCCATGTGCATTGGGATGGGGGCACGTCGCACCCCATCCTGTTCTCGTGCAACGCCTGAGCATGGATAATTGCAAAAAGGCCGGCGGTTACGCCGAGTCAATGGAACTGACTCTCAAGGTGCCAATATACCGTCTAGGACTCTTATAGCAGGTGTGAAGGATTGAAGGGACTTCCGACGGAGGCTGCGGATTCCAAGACGAAGAATCCGTGCCTTGTCTGGGGAAATTTGACTAGAGTTGTGGAAGTGTTGCAATTAAGGGCCACCGTGTTCATGCGTTGCTGTGCCTTCCATATGGCCGAGACTCCATACGTGATGCTGTAGCATGTGGCCGTCAGGAGTACGCAGCGGAGCTGGGACTCCCGGAATGTGTGTGCTGTGTTGCAACACGTGCCATGGAATTGCGGTAGAGCTATGGAGGTCGATCGTACCGAATCTTCTTAACGAACACGGTGTAAATGCCATTGTGTTCGCAGTCCTTGAAAGTCATGCATCCATAAAAGAGTCATCCAGATACGGTGGACTGCTGAATGCAGTATAAACATTGCTAACGTTAGGCTGGGAAAAGTCTTTGTATTCTTTGTGCTTCAGTCCTTTCAGCCTTGCCCCACCCCCTGTGCTGACGCTTCGGAGGCTCCGATGTCAGGTGGAGGGTGTGTATGGCGAGCAGGAGGCGGGCGGGTAAGCTAGAGATGTCCGGCTAGGCCGAAGAGGGGGCTCGCGAAATCGCGGGGCTCGGTAAAGGCAGACGCCCGACGCAGAGGTCCGGAAGTAGCCGGAAGTCAGGAGTAGCGTTGGCTGAAAACCGGAGGCTGTGTCCACGATAGTTCAGTCGCTGGTGTCCTGCGCTGCACACGGCGGACACTATCCCACCGTGAGAATTCTGTGTTTTTTTTTTTTTTTTTTTATGACTCCTGAGTCGAGAAGGGACAGATTGCGTGGAGAAGGTTTGGACCACGGACATACGGGGTCCAGAAGGGCCCATCCGTCATGGGAGTAGTCTTGTTGTGTGTGCGGTCGAGGGTCTGCGAGGTCCTGCTTTGAAGCGGGCTGTGCAAGGAGCTCGCCCATGTCACCTCAACCCAAATACCTAATATAGGTATAGTGAGGAGATGAGCAACAGAGCTCCTGGGACGGGGACCGGCCAGGCCTTGAGCCGTCATAGCTTCAACCAAAGCTCCAACAGTGGGGAGTTGAGACAGGGGTAAGGCAACTAGCCAAACCTGGCTACTACCCAGCGCCTCCAACAGCGGAGAGCTGAGGAGGGAGTATGCTATGAGTCTTAGGTTCCAGAGACCAGCAGCTAAATTCATAGGGCAGCTGCGGATTACGGTGTTTCATCCTGCGTCTCGTGAGACTGGACTGTCATCACCGCCAACCAGAACTGCAGCTGTGGGCTGTGGGGAGGATTGGCAAACGGTCCTGGGACCTTGTGGTTGTCAGGTAATTGTAGATTACACTACTCTAACTGGACTCTCCCGCAATGTAGGGGCCGAGGAAGAAACGTGTGAATTAAACTTGTAGCAATTCCACCGCAACCTGGTTCTCTGAACTGTGTAGGTGCCTGGAAGTGGTCTGATGGATGAGTATTTGATGTTTGAACATTAACAGGGCTCCGCCAAGGTTGGGGGACCGAGGATAAAAAAGGGCGTGCTGGTATATCGCTTAAACCTAGCCACTCCCCTTAGGTCGGACAGGTGTACCAACAGGTACCTGTATGTGGCACGATGGAAGGCACCACTGTAATCGGATCGTGCGCTGGATGGAGGGACTGTGCCTGTACTGCTCTGGGAATTAGCAGTATTCCTCGTAGTATGATATTCCTCTATACACGGTGTACAGAGGGTAGTATTACATGTTCCATGCATGGTGTACAGGGAGGGGGGAGGACGACAGATTGCAGCCGGCTGTATCCCGCTGGCTGCCCTTCAGTAACTACCGGAGACCGCAGCACAGCGAAGCTGTGCTAATTGTACTGTGTTGGGTCTCTGTGTACACCGCACAGCGGAACCTGGAATTGCTGTAATGTTGTACAAGGATCCTAAGAAGAATCCTTATATCCCCATTACCTCCAGCTGGGAGGATGGAGACAAAGGGCTACCGCAGCAGGGGCAAGCATGAGCCTGCTTCCATCTGCCCCTTAGTGCGTGCCCCTGCAGGCATTCCGCCAGCACTGAGTCCTAGGTTCAACCCTAGGGCTAAAAACCTGCTGGGCTTCTAGCCCATACATCTGAGACCTAGCCGTGCCTGATGGCTTGGTCAGCCTGTGCCCCTAATACCCAAGCGTGGTTCGCCGCTGTTAATACAGCGGTGTCAGCGCCGGGGCTGTAATGGCGGCGGTGCCAAGAAGGAAGGGGGCGGAGCCAGCGCGAGAGCGCGCAGAGAAGCTGGAGGGCGCCTTTTTTAGTCCTGTCCCGCCTCCCTTGCTGACGCCGCAAGGCTCTGACGTCCGGTGGGGAGGCGGGCGTATGGGCGGTGACAAGGGCGGTGACGTCCGGCTAGGCCGAAGCCGGGGCCTCGCGTAAATCGCGGGCCCGGGAATGGCGGAGGCCTGGCGCGGATGTCAGGGGCCGGAGCTGGGGACAACCCCGCCAGGTACCGGAGGCTGCGCCCACGATAGGGCAGATGCTCCGGCGGCACCCAGAGCCCAGTGGGTGAGCTGCTGCTGCGCTCCCTCCCGGGGAAATGGGGCAGCATGAATAGTATGCGGGACGAACCCGGAGTGGCGGGGGGGGGCCCGGTCCTAGAGACGCCACTGTCTTCGGCATAAAACCATGTGGCTGATTTATGGCTGCATACGGGGTCACATCATGGAAATGTGAGGCCCCGGGCTCCAGGGGTGCCCCTGCAAGTGTGCTGCAGCCTAGAGTATGCTGCAGGCTGTGATTGTGTCCGCAGCTGGCAGGAGCACAGGGTATTAAATGAGCCCAGCCTGGTCGGTTCAGGGGGAAGCAGGGGGCGAAGAAGGAAAAGAGCCATGCAGGGTCCCAAGGGAGCCCTGATTACCTGTGTAGGCTCCTCAACCCAGACCCTAGGCAGGGAATGGGGAGGGCATCTTGGGCTTGCTCGACCCATAACCCAGAGAGGAGATGGGGAGAGTGTCTGTGCCTGGCCTGGCGTCCGGATGTGCCCAGCCGGATCCTGCGCTTTCCTGCTGTGATTCTCTGCAAGCCTGCAGAAGTCACCCTGAGGTTCCCAGTGGGGACAGGGGAAAATGTGGGAGCGCCGGCCATGGGAAAAAAGACAAGGAGATCGGAACGCAATGGGACCGTCGCCTTGCTCCCTATCCATCGTAGCAGGAGGGGATACGTGGAGGTAACACCCCGCGTTCCCGCCTGTTGCTGGTTGTGGGAAATCGGTATGCGGAGATACCGTCGCCCTCTCATATCCTTGGTAAAAAAGAATAAAAAATCTAAGTAAAAAATATCTAACTATGTAATTTGGAGTGGTCCTATGGACCATGTCTACCTCCTATCGACACTAAGCAAAAACTGGAGAAGCATTTCCTGCTCCAGGGTGTATATGCTGCAGAGGAGGAGCTCCTTAACTCTTTTGCAGATTCTGCCTAGTGTCGCCTCCTAGTGGACAGCAGCATAACACCCACGGTCTGTGTCCCCCAATGAGGCGAAGGAGAAAATGTGGCGAAGCCCACGCCATTTTTTAAAAAATTTATTTCAAGACATTATTTTAAAAAAAAGGGCTTCCCTATATTTTTGGTTTCCAGCCAGGTAAAACTAGGTAGAAGGGGTTGGTGGCAGCCCGTAGCTGCTTGCTGTACCTGGCTGAACCAAAAATATGGTGAAGCCCCACGTCGTTTTGTTTTTAAATTTAATATAGAAATCCTAAAAAAAAAATGCAGGAGAGGAGACGACCAGGACATGGTGTCTCCGTATCTTGTGCACATGTTCTAAGAGTGAGAAATTGTGTGAAAAAAAGAAAATGTTCAATATGACGTTATCAAATTCTGGGAAGTAGCTGTAGGTTCCAAATGCTCACAATACCCCTAGATATAATCCTTGAGGCGTCTAGTTTCCAAAATGGGTTCACTTGTGCTGGAGCTCCAATGTTTAGGCACATAGGGGCTCCCCATATGCGACATGGTGTCCGCTAACTATTGGAGCTAATTTTCCATTCAAATTGTTAGCGGACACCATGTCGCATATGGAGAGCAGGCCCGGCGTCAGCACCCGGCGTACCTGGGCAAGTGCCGGGGCCCGAAGGCTTGGAGGGGGCCCATCGGGCACCTGAGGGCTAGGGTCACACTTGCATTGTGACCCTAGCCTGATGCAAGTATTGTCTGCTGCAGCGCAGAGCGTTTAATGCTATGCGCTGCCAGCAACGGAGCCCATAGAAACCCGAAGTTTACATTGACAACTAGTGGTTGTCAAGGTAAACATCGGGTTTCTATGGGCTCCAGCGCATAGCATTAAAAGCTATGTGCTGCAGCCAAAATACTTGCATCAGGCTAGGGTCACAATGCAAGTGTGACCCTAGCCCTCAGGGGCCCCTGAGCACATTGCCCCCACAGCCAGGGCCATATCCAGGGGGCAGCTGGGGGGTCATTGTCACCTCCTGCAGCATCGGAGGTCTCCCTCCTCCCCCCTCCATGGGAGCCGACAGAGCAGCACACACACACTGTGCTTACAGGACCTGTGATGATGTCACATGGAGGGGAGGAGTCAGGGGTCACATGATCAGCTCCTCAGTTGTCATGGTGCTGGATGAGGTGAAGTTTATGTGTGGGGTCAGGAGACAGGAGGGATTTACAGTGTGAATGTAGCAGAGGCGAGTGTGTACTAGGTGTATGGAAATTAGGTGAAGTTTGTGTGGGGTCAGGAGGGATTTACAGTGTGAATGTAGCAGAGGCGAGTGTGTACTAGGTGTATGGAACAGAGCCGAGTGGGTACTAGGTGTATAGAGCGGAGCCACGTGTGTACGAGGTGTATGGAGCAGAGCCATGTGTGTACGAGGTGTACGAAGCAAAGCTGTGTGTGTACGAGGTGTACGGAGCGGAGCCGAGTGTGTACGAGGTGTATGGAGCAGAGCCGAGTGTGTACGAGGTGTACGGAGCAGAGCCGCGTGTGTACGAGGTGTACGGAGCAGAGCCGAGTGTGTACGAGGTGTACGGAGCAGAGCCGCGTGTGTACGAGGTGTACGAAGCAGAGCTGTGTGTGTATGAGGTGTACGGAGCAGAGCCGAGTGTGTATGAGGTGTACGGAGCAGAGCTGAGTGTGTACGAGGTGTATGGAAATTAGGTGAAGTTTGTGTGGGGTCAGGAGGGATTTACAGTGTGAATGTAGCAGAGGCGAGTGTGTACTAGGTGTATGGAACAGAGCCGAGTGGGTACTAGGTGTATAGAGCGGAGCCACGTGCGTACGAGGTGTATGGAGCAGAGCCATGTGTGTACGAGGTGTACGAAGCAGAGCTGTGTGTGTACGAGGTGTACGGAGCAGAGCCGAGTGTGTACGAGGTGTATGGAGCGGAGCCGAGTGTGTACGAGGTGTACGGAGCAGAGCCGAGTGTGTACGAGGTGTACGGGGCAGAGCCGCGTGTGTACGAGGTGTACGGAGCAGAGCCGAGTGTGTACGAGGTGTACGGAGCAGAGCCGAGTGTGTACGAGGTGTACGGAGCAGAGCCGAGTGTGTACGAGGTGTACGGAGCAGAGCCGCATGTGTACGAGGTGTACGAAGCAGAGCCGTGTGTGTATGAGGTGTACGAAGCAGAGCTGTGTGTGTACGAGGTGTACGGAGCAGAGCCGAGTGTGTACGAGGTGTACGGAGCAGAGCCGAGGGTGTACGAGGTGTACGGAGCAGAGCCGAGTGTGTACGAGGTGTACGGAGCAGAGCTGTGTGTGTATGAGGTGTACGGAGCAGAGCCGAGTGTGTACGAGGTGTACGGAGCAGAGCCGAGTGTGTACGAGGTGTACGGAGCAGAGCCGAGTGTGTACGAGGTGTACGGAGCAGAGCTGTGTGTGTATGAGGTGTACGGAGCAGAGCCGAGTGTGTATGAGGTGTACGGAGCAGAGCTGAGTGTGTACGAGGTGTATGGAGCAGAGCCGCGTGCGTACGAGGTGTACGAAGCAGAGCTGTGTGTGTACGAGGTGTACGGAGCAGAGCCGAGTGTGTACGAGGTGTATGGAGCAGAGCCGCGTGCGTACAATGTGTGTATGGAGCAGAGCCGCGTGCGTACGAGGTGTACGAAGCAGAGCCGTGTGTGTACGAGGTGTACGGAGCAGAGCCGAGTGTGTACGAGGTGTATGGAGCAGAGCTGAGTGTGTACGAGGTGTATGGAGCAGAGCCGCGTGCGTGCAAGGTGTATGGAGCAGAGCCACGTGCGTACGATGTGTGTATGGAGCAGAGCCGCGTGCGTACGAGGTGTATGGAGCAGAGCCGCGTGTGTACGAGGTGTATGGAGCAGAGCCGTGTGCGTAGGAGGTGTACGGAGCGGAGCCGAGTGTGTACGAGGTGTACGGAGCAGAGCCGAGTGTGTACGAGGTGTACGGAGCAGAGCCGAGTGTGTACGAGGTGTACGGAGCGGAGCCGAGTGTGTACGAGGTGTACGGAGCAGAGCCGAGTGTGTACGAGGTATGTGTACCATTGGTAGCCCCCCGCGGATTCCGCTCCTATAGTCCCAGCCGCCTTTGCCAGCAGCATTCTTCTCCAGAGTCTCTTCTGCCGCTGTCTGCATTCTGCAGCTCAGAATGGAGGGGCACGATGTTGTCATCACTGTGCTGACATGTGCAGAGCGGCCGGAGGAGACCGGAGCGGCGAGAAGAAAGGTGAGGAGAAAGGGAGATCCAGACGGCCAGACACTCCGCTTGGCTGCGGTGCCACCCATATGGCAGTGCGGCTCCATTGAGCTACTTGAATTATTTGTGCGCTTCAGGATGCTTGTGTATATACCAAGAATCCTCAGACGCACAAAAATGCAACATTTTGCATTTGAAGGGTATTTTTAAAAAGCGCAAGGGAACGCAAACGCATTTTAGCCCTAACAACGTGTAATATACTCACTGTCAGGAGCAGCTCTTGCTGGTTTCGGCAGTCACTGTTCCTGTAAGGCTGCCTTCACATAGGCGGTTTTTAAAATGTGGCAGTTGCTGTAAAAAAAAACTGTATCTGCTGCATTTTCCGTCTAGCGGCTGCACTTGCTGCACGTTTGCGGCAAGCCCCATGCATTGTCTATGGGGCTTGCGGTAAGTGTGCGGCTATATATATATATATAGAATTATAGTCCGCGATATGTACTAAAGGGGGCCCACTGAGACTTTTTCGCCCGGGGCCCACAGAAACCTGGAGCCGGCCCTGATGGAGAGCCCCTGTGTGCCTAAACATTGGAGCTTCCCCACAAGTGACCCAATTTTGGAAACTAGACCCCCCCCAAGGAACATATCTAGATGCATAGTGAGCACTTTCAACCCCCAAGTGCTTCACAAATTAGTCCGTAAAAAGGAAAAAAAAGAAGATTTTTGTGAAAAAAAGGACCTTTTTCATTTTTACGGATCAGTTTGTGAAGCACCTGGGGGTTCAAAGTGCTCACTATGCATCTAGATAAGTATAAGATAATTGGTCACAGCACATGGGGTTATATGCTAGGTCATACGTTCCTCTGACCAGCATCTGAGGACGCACGTCCACACCGGAGAGTCCAAATCCGGGTAGTATCAAGATATCAAAATCAAAAAAACGGACAGCGTCACAGACCTTTAGATGGTGCAAAATATCTTTGTATTCTTTATTCCATGGTCAGATACACGTTTCGACCACGCCTGTGGTCTTTATCAAGCTTAGAATGTTACAAAAATGACCTCCTTAAATAGTGGTCTACCCCATCCATAATCAAGAGTTCACCAATCACCAACATTATCCAACAATAAATATATAAAACATCAAAATGCATCACAAATCACATAATAAAAACATACAAAGTGATAGACATGGTTCCCCTACCTGTCTAAATACGTCATGCATCATAGCAAACCTTATATCATAACTCAAAACTTATCCAATCCATAGAGAGGCATACAAACAGTTAATCACCAGGGACCAATCAGGATCAAGCTGACCCAGTTGTCATATCAACCATTATAAACATATATATTCTACCTAGAGAGGCGATCAGGGGTCAGCAACAATCAACAGCCTCTATCAGCCAATCTCAGATCCTAATACCTTCTATTTTTTTTATATTGTTTTATGTTACATGGCCAATCCGAAGTTCACCTGTCATCCCAACTAGGAAACGCAACAACATATCATAATCGCATTATCCTTCTGACTGATCCTCCTAACTATCCCCATCATCAATCGGCAATATATTACCTTCTAGCCGGACCCAGGATAACAACATATCACCTCCAGTAAAGGAATCAGCTACCGCACATGAGGGGGGCGTGTCCATGCTCACACAACATGTGTAAGCTAAGCGCATGCCCATTGTAGTCATAGCCATCAACCACTCACGCGGCTTCACACAAAGTATGCCATCACGTGACCGGGGCGTGCAACAATACAGCCGTATTCACGACCGCAATAGGTTACTACGGCGCGTGCGCTGTCATAATGTCTCCAGGGACCAATCACGCTCCCTAACTAGTTTGTTTATATCACATGACCGCACGCACTCTCATCATCAATTGGCCGCCCATATGTTTAATGGAACTACAACCACCAATAACTACAGATCAAGACCCTGTACAGCATTATGGGTAATCCCAATTACCATGTAGAGGGCATCATGGGAAAACCCTAATGTCCTATCATATCCCGCTTTAGAACACATCCTCACAGAATGTATTATGACGATCACTACAATTGGTCACGATCCCTAACATCACTTCCCAGAATGTGGAATGCATAATCATAGTGTGTAAATCACAGATATCAATACAGACCCCAAAAGCTACACCAGCTAATAACCAACCGCCCATATCGACTCTACTGGTGTTAATATATATGTTTATAATGGTTGATATGACAACTGGGTCAGCTTGATCCTGATTGGTCACTGGTGATTAACTGTTTGTATGCCTCTCTATGGATTGGATAAGTTTTGAGTTATGATATAAGGTTTGTTATGATGCATGACTTATTTAGACAGGTAGGGGAACCATGTCTATCACTTTGTATGTTTTTATTATGTGATTTGTGATGTATTTTGATGTTTTATATATTTATTGTTGGATAATGTTGGTGATTGGTGAACTCTTGATTATGGGTGGGGTAGAGCACTATTTAAGGAGGTCATTTTTGTAACATTCTAAGCTTGATAAAGACCACAGGCGTGGTCGAAACGTCGCTTGTATCTGACCATGAAATAAAGAACACAAAGATATTTTGCACCATCTAAAGGTCTGTGACGCTGTCCGTTTTTTTGATTTTGATATGCATCTAGATAAGTTCCTTGGGACGTCTAGTTTCCAAAATGGGGTCACTTGTGGGGAGCCCAAATGTTTAGGCACATAGGGGCTCTCCATACGTGACATGATGTCCACTAACAATTGGAGCTAATTTTCCATTCAAATTGTTAGCGGACACCATGTCGCATATGGAGAGCCCCTGTGTGCCTAAACATTAGAGCTCCCCGACAAGTGACCCCAATTTGGCAACTAGACTATCCAAGGAACTTATCTAGATGCATAGTGAGCACTTTGAACCCTCTGGTGCTTTACAAATTGATCCGTAAAAATGAAAAAGTACTTATTTTTCACAAAAATTTTCTTTTGTCCCCAATTATTTCATTTTCACATGAGTAACAGGATAAAATTCATCCTAAAATTTGTTGGGCAATTTCTCCTGAGTACATCAATACCTCATATGTGGTCATAAACCACTGTTTGGGTGCACAGCAGGGCTCGAAAGGGAAGGAGCGCCATTTGACTTTTTGAATGGTAAATTAGCTCCAAAAGTCAAATTGCGCTCCTTCCCTTCTGAGCCCAAACAGTAGTTTATGACCACATATGAGGTATCGGTGTATTCAGGAGAAATTGCCCAACAAATTTTAGGATGCATTTTATCCTGTTGCCCATGTGAAAATGAAAAAATTGAGGCTAAAAGAACATTTTTGTTGGACAAATTAAAATGTCCATTTTTTGTTTCCACTTTGCTTTAGTTGCTGTGAAGCACCTGAATGGTACCTTTACACGCGGCAACATTTCTAGGGTGGCTACAGGTAACTTACTGGTTGCAGTGAAATCATGGAGAGATTATTCCATTTGTACACAGCAACAAGATAGAACCTTGTCTCCATGATTTCACTGCAGCCAGTAAGTTACCTGTTGACACTCTAGAAATGTTGCCGCGTGTAAAGGTACCAGAAGGGTTAATAATCTTCTTGAATGTAATTTTGAGTAGCTTGAGGGGTGCAGTTTTTGTAATGGTGTCACTTTTGGGTGTTTTCTGTCATGTACGCCTCTCAAAGGGACTTCAAATGTGAAGTGGTCACTAAAAAAATGGTTTTGTAAATTTTGCTGGAAAAATGAAAAATTGCTGATTGATGAACTTTGAACCCTTATAACTTCCTAACCAAAAATGTTTTTTTTCCAAAATTGTGCTGATGAGAAGTAGACATGTTGGAAATGTTATTTATTAACTATTTTGTGCCAGATAACTCTCCGGTTTAACAGAATAAAAATAAAAAAATTGAAAATTGTGAAATTTTCTAAATTGTTGCCAACTTTTTTATATTTTCACAAATAAACGCAAAAATTAATCGACCTAAATTTACCACTAACATGAAGCCCAATATGTCACAAAAAAACAATCT
Source organism: Allobates femoralis (assembly GCA_033576535.1). NCBI lineage: Eukaryota > Metazoa > Chordata > Amphibia > Anura > Aromobatidae > Allobates > Allobates femoralis. The sequence continues at coordinate 463,034,342 of JARQOC010000004.1, forward strand.
CAGAATTGCTAGGATCCGTTGAAGCGTTCCAGAGTTATTACCTCATATGGTACCTTTACACGACGCCACAGGTAGGTAGAAACCGCCAGGCATCAGACACAATTGTGCCTGTTGCCATGAAAACACCACGAAGTGGCGGCGTGGTATTCAGGAATTTCCTTGATGTGTCTTGCAGTTCCTTCAGATACCTGTGTCTGAGCCGTGCTCAAAAACAGGAAGGCACAATCCCTATGGTGGCGGCGTGTAATCGGGGCACAGGAAGGTATTTGCGTTGCCTAGCGAATTCCCAGGGGCGTGCCACAGCGTCATGGATACCATGCCCCATCAGAGATCATTGGTGGAAGCTCCTGCGTTACGATTGGTTGTCCCTTCACAGGGCACCATATTTAAAGAGCTATCCATTCACAGTCCACAATTGCAATGGCGTCATGTATTAGCCAGCCTTCCTGCGCTGGCTGGCCAATCATGATGCTATTGCATTGTCCAATCACCATACGAGCGTCACGTAATACACAACTCTGTCATGCCTATTTACTTACGGTGCGCAATATGTACGCCCATATTCCTTTGTGGTAGCGGCGTGTAAGCCAGGGAAGGTACTCCACAGGAGGTAACCCGGGGCACCCGTCGGCACTTCCGGGGAACGCAAATACCTTCTGTGGAGCACGTTGTGGCGGCGTGTATATGCAGCATCGGCAACCGTTAGTAACAGGTAAAAATGCGCGCGTGCACGTGCGGTGCCTACCTGTTGCTACCCTCTGTGGCGGCGTGTAAAGGTACCAATAGAGGGACACTGGTCAGAATTACAAAAAAGCAGTCTGGTCATTAAGGTGGAAATTGGCTTCGTCACTAAGAGGTTAAAGCTGTATACCAACATTTTTTTAGATTTGTTGGGGATTTGATACCGATTTAATCACAGATTTTATATGTCTACATTAAAAGGGTGAAAACTTTGCACTGAAGGTCCATAGAGAAAAATTCCACATACGGTAATTTAGGTGAGATTTGTTGAAATCCTATCCTCATGGGTGATCGTGTAATATGCATGCAGTCATGCAATATAAAGCAAGCTTTGTGAACACAATGCACCTTGTCCTGGGAAGCAGTATTTGGGCAGATTCCCAGCTGGCTACTGATGTACCATATTTTTCGCTTTATAAGACGCACTTTTGTTCCCCCAAATTTTGGGGGAAAGTGGGGGTGAGTCTTATAAAGCGAACCTAGTAGCTGTGGAGTAGGGGAATTGGGGGGGGGGGCTGTGGAGCAGTGTTCGGGGGCTGTCGAGAGGCTGGAGGTGGCTGCAGCTGCGGTCCCTGATCACATGGGGCCGCTCATTATCTCCTCTAATATGCACTGCATCCCGCTGTCAATCACAGCGGGAGCAGCGCATATGACAGGAGCAGTCCGCAGCCCCATGTGAACAGTCAGTGCTTTCCAGGCTTTCATTGCGTGGAAAGCACTGACTAACCAAAGAATCTCATACTCACCTCTCTTCATATCGTTTCCTGCAGCCAGCGCTATTCCCGCTGCCTCCGCTCAGCTGTGCCGGCCTCCGGTCATGTGAGTGTCACTCATAGCGACATCATTACTGTGCGCCGCTCACAGGACTGGATTCCGGTATAAGCAGGCAGCGGGAATGGAGGCTGCAGGGAGCGGTGAAGAGAGGTGAGTATGAGATCGTTTGTTATTTTTAATGAGTGCACCATGAGAGAAAGTGTGCCAGGGTGGGGGCTGTCTGTACTATGGGGGGACAGTATGCCAGGGTGGGGGCTGTCTGCGCCATGGAGGGGATAGTGTAACAGGGTGGGGGCTGTCAGTGCCATTGGGGGGACAGTGTGCCAGGGTGGGGGCTGTCTGTGCCAAGGGGGGGGGGACAGTGTGCCAGGGGGGGCTGTCTGCCAGCTTGGGGGGACAGTGTTCCATGGTAGGGGCTGATTGTGCCATCATGGGGGGACAGTGTGCCAGGTTGGAGGCTGTCTGTGCCATCATGGGGGGACAGTGTGCCAGGGTGGGGGCTGTCTGTGCCAGCTTGGTGGGACAGTGTGCCAGGGTGGGGGCTGTCTGTGCCAGCTTGAGGGGACACTGTGCCAGGGTGGGGGCTGTCTGTGCCAGCTTGAGGGGACAGTGTGCAAGGGTGGGGGCTGTCTGTGCCAGCATGGGGGGCAGTATGCCAGCATGGGGGGACAGTGTGCCACGGTGGGGGCTGTCTGTGCCAGCATGGGGGGCAGTGTGCCAGCATGGGGGGACAGTGTGCCAGGATGGGGGCTCTATATGCCAGCATAGGGGTCCTTTATGCCAGCATGGGGGCCCTGTGTGCCAGCATGGGAGGCAGTGCGCCAGCATTGGGGGCAGTGTGCAAGCATGGCGGGCAGTGTGCCAGCATAGAGAGCAGTGTGCCAGGGTGGGGGCTCTATGTGCCAGCATGGGGGAGAGTGTGTCAGGGTGGGGGCTCTGTATGCCAGCTTTGGGGCCCTGTGTGCCAGGGAGGGAAACAGTGCATCCACATGGGGAGGACAGTACGCCAGCATGGGGGACATATATACCAGCATGGGGGGGTTTGTGTACAAGGATGGGGGACATATATACTCATGATAAGGTGGACACTGGTATTATAAGACGTACCCCATTTAACATTAAACATTTATTTTTTTCTCTTTTCCTTCACCGAATTTGGGGGTGCGTCTTATAATCAGGTGCGTCTTATAAAGCGAAAAATATGGTAAATACTTAAGTCCCAAGAAAAGGTTGAGAAAAGTATTATAGGAGTGACACCTTTATTGGCTAACAAGAAAAATTCTATTTGTAAGCTTTCAGAGCTCAAGGCTCCTTCATCAGACAATATTACAAATGAGTTAGGGGCGTTTCACACTTGCGTTTTTTTCCTGATTTGGAAGATCAGGAAAAACCCGATTCTTACAGTATTTTGCACATTCACTTTAATTTTGTCAGGTAGAATCTTGTTACTTCATGTTTTCTCCTGAAATCATTAAAGAGAATGGGCAAAAAAAATGAATCCTGTAAGGCTGGGTTCACATTGCGGCGTCATCCGGTCCGGGGCTGTCAGGGGTGACAGCCCGGACCGGAGTTTTGCTCCATAGGAGACTATCGGGCTGAACGGAGCTGGATGGAGCGGATGGCAGTTATCTGCCATCCGGCTGCTATCTCGCCGGATGTATCCTGGAGAAGTGGGATTTTTCTGCCAAATCCAAAAACGTTGCATGCAACGTTTGTGGATCTGGCAGAAAAATCCCACTTCTCCAGGATACATCCGGCGAGATAGCAGCCGGATGGCAGATAATTGCCATCCGGCTCCGTCCAGCCCGATAGTATCCTATGGAGCAAAACTCCGGTCCGGCCTGTCACCCCTGACAGCCCCGGACCGGATGACGCCGCAATGTGAACCCAGCCTAAGAATCATGTTTTTTCCTGATCTGCCAAATCAGAAAAAAAACGCAAGTGTGAAAGGCCCCTAAGGTTCTACCTGACAAAATTAAAGTGAATGGACAAAATACTGTAAAAATCAGGTTTTTCCTGATCTTCCAAATCAGGAAAAAACCGCAAGTTGACATTTAAATACAAAATACAGCAGGAATAAGGAAATGGAGGCGCGCTAAGGAAATTTAAATTAAGTCTTTGTTAATGATGTAGATGACATGCAATGGTCTTTTACACATCAGAAGATCTTCTTGTGGAAGTGTTAGTTGTGTCTAGGTAATGAGTCATGAATCCAGGTGTCAAATTAAGCCCTTTTGTTAAGGTTTGGAACATTCTTATGAATTTGAATTCACAGATTTTACGTTCTCTGTCATTTTTAAAGTGACCTTTCAATATCAGGACTGTTAGGTCTACCATGCTGTGTCCAGGCTCAGAGAAGTGTATTCCTACAGGCGAGTCCAGCTTATTTTTTATTGTATGTCTATGTAAATTCATCCTTGTTTGTAGCTTTTGCATTGTTTCCCCAATATACATTCCTGTAGTGCACTTTGTACATTGTATCATATATACCACATTGGAGGATGTACATGAAAAGAAGTCCATGATCTTATAGTCCTGGTTTGTGTTGGGTATAGGGACTGTATTTGTTGGTGATATGTGGGTACAAGTCTTGCATTTCTTGCTGTTACAGGGAATGTGCCCGTTTGTGATGGTGATGTGAGGACACTTCTGACAAGGAGATTCCATAGATTGGGGGGCTGTTTATAGGAGAGCAGTGGCAGTTCTGGGAATATGGCTTTAAGTCTGTGGTCTTTGTGGAATGTGGGCTGAAGATCAACACCAATTTTCCTTAGTATGTTCATGTGAGGATTGTATGTGATCACAAGAGGCACCCTGCTGTTGTCCTCCTTCTGTTTGTAATCCAGGAGGATCTTCTTGGGACCCTTGCAGCTCTGTGGATCTGTTCATCTATTACCAGTGGATGGTATCCTTGATTAAGGAATGTGTTCCTCAGTGATAGTAGTTGTAGTTCCCTGTCTTCATTGTTTGAATGCTCATCGTATGCACAAGGCCTTACAAATAATGAGGAAATACCGCACCAAATAGTCATTGTCTGGACGTGGCCTTACAGATACTGAAGTAAAACTCACCAAAGACATCTCCTCTATCTAAAGAAACCACAAGCCGCCTTACAGATACTGAGGAAAGACCTCACCAAATGCTCATTGTCTGCACGTGGCCTTACAGATACTGAAGTAAAACTCACCAAAGACTCATCGTCTGCACGTGGCCTTAAAGATACTGAGGAAAAACATCACCAAATACTCATTGTCTGCATGTAGCAAATAATCAAGGTATCCAGATGATTGAGCGCTCCCAAGGAGATTTACCTTATGATAAGGACACTGACTCCTTTTTCCTTCTTGGAGATTTATTTCAAATGGCTTCACAGTAGTAAACAGTCATAAAAGTCATAAAAGCATAATTAAAACAACGCGTTTCGGCTATAAATGTCATAAAATAGCCTTCCTCAGTTTATAGCCGAAACGCGTTGTTTTAATTATGTTTTTATGACTTTTATGACTGTTTACTACTGTGAAGCCATTTGAAATAAATCTCCAAGAAGGAAAAAGGAGTCAGTGTCCTTATCATAAGGTAAATCTCCTTGGGAGCGCTCAATCATCTGGATACCTTGATTATTTGCTTCATTCCACGGGCTCATAGCTGGGAGTTCCGCTCTCTGGAGGATAGCAGCAGCATACCAAGGAGACAAAGACCCCTGTAAGACCCCCAGTGGGTTGATATGCGAAGAAACAAGACACAATAAAGGTGAGTTCTCTTGCCCAGTGTACTTCTGAGAAATATTGTACTTTTAGGCTGTGTGCCCACATACCGGCTTTGTGCCGGTGGGCGGCTGGGCGGACCCGCCAGGAAGCTCTGCAGGCGTCCACCGGCTTCCTGGCGGGTATGTGAGGCGGGTGCGGGCGGGTGCTGCGGGCGGGTGCACAGCAGGTTATCGCCGGCGGTTCTGCAGCGGCTGGAAGCAGCACATGATTCTGCTTGCAGCCGCTGCAGAACCGACCGGTTTATAGGACATGCTCATTCTTTGCTAACCCGCTGGGAACCCAGCGGGTTAGCAACAGATGAGCATGTGTAAACCGCCGCTGTGTGCACAGCGGGTGTCGGTTTACATAGGTTTTAATGTTAATCCAAACGCCGGTTTGGATAAACATAAATTTACATAAAACTTATGTAAACCGACCGGCGGTTTACACATCTAAACCGGCCCTAACCCGGCATGTGGGCACACACCCTTACATTTAGATCTGCGCCTGTTTTCTCGCTCCCCACTCTTCTCTGACCTACAGCCTCGAGGTCTATTGTGTGCATTGTCTGCATGTGGCTTTACAGATACTGAGGAAAAACGTCACCAAATGGTCATTGTCTGTACGTGGCCTTACAGATACTGAAGTAAAACTCACCAATTACTCATCTTCTGAACGTAGCCTTACAAATAATGAGGAAAAATCATCACCAAATGCTCATTGTATGCACAAGGCCTTACAAATAATGAGTAAAAACTGCACCAAATAGTCAATGTCTGCATGTGGCCTTACAGATACTGAAGTAAAACTCACCAAAGACTCATCGTCTGCACGTGGCCTTACAGATACTGAGGAAAAACCTCACCAAATACTCATCGTCTGCACATGGCCTTACAGATACTTAAGTAAAACTCACCAAAGACTCATCGTCTGCACGAGGCCTTACAAATACTAAGGAAAAACACCAAATACTCACCGTCTGCACGTGGCCTTACAGATACTGAGAAAAAACCTCACCAAATACTCATCGTCTGCACGTGGCCTTACAGATACTGAAGTAAAGCTCACCAAAGACTCATCGTCTGCACGTGGCCTTACAGATACTAAAGAAAAACACCACCAAATGCTCATCATCTGCACGTGGCCTTACAGATACTGAGGAAAAACCTCACCAAGTAGTCATCGTCTGCAAGTGGCCTTACAGATACTGAGGAAAAACTTCACCAAATAGTCATCGTCTGCATGTGGCCTTACAGATACTGAGGAAAAACATCACCAAATAATCATCTTCTGCACGAGGCCTTACAGGTACTGAGGTAAAAACCTCACAAAATGCTCATCATCTGCACAAGGCCTTACAGATACTGAGGAAAATCCTCACCAAATAGTCATTGTCTGCACGTTGCCTTACAGATACTGAAGTAAAACTCACCAAATACTCCTCTTCTGCATGAGGCCTTACAGATACTAAAGTAAAACTCACCAAAGACTCCTCTTCTGCACGAGGCCTTACAGATACTGAGGAAAAACCTCACCAAATAGTCATCATCTGCACGTGGCCTTACAGATACTGAAGTAAAACTCAGCAAAGGCTCATCGTCTGCATGTGGCCTTACAGATACTGAAGTAAAACTCACCAAATACTCCTCTTCTGCACGAGGCCTTACAGATACTAAAGTAAAACTCACCAAAGACTCCTCTTCTGCACGAGGCCTTACAGATACTGAGGAAAAACCTCACCAAATAGTCATCATCTGCACGTGGCCTTACAGATACTGAAGTAAAACTCACCAAAGACTCTTCTTCTGCACGAGGCCTTACAGGTACTGAGGTAAAAACCTCAGCAAATGCTCATCATATGCACAAGACCTTACAAATAATGAGTAAAAAAATCACCAAATAGTCATTGTCTGCACGAGGCCTTAAAGATACTAAGAAAAAACATCACCAAAGACTCATCGTCTGCACGAGGCCTTACAGATACTGAGGTAAAAAACCTCACCAAATGCTCATCGTCAGCACGTGGCCTTACAGATACTGAGGAAAAACCTCACCAAATAGTCACCATCTGCACGTGGCCTTACAGATACTTAAGTAAAACTCACCAAAGACTCATCGTCTGCACGAGGCCTTACAAATACTAAGGAAAAACACCAAATACTCACCGTCTGCACGTGGCCTTACAGATACTGAGAAAAGACCTCACCAAATACTCATCGTCTGCACGTGGCCTTACAGATACTGAAGTAAAGCTCACCAAAGACTCATCGTCTGCACGTGGCCTTACAGATACTAAAGAAAAACACCACCAAATGCTCATCATTTGCACGTGGCCTTACAGATACTGAGGAAAAACCTCACCAAGTAGTCATCGTCTGCACGTGGCCTTACAGATACTGAGGAAAAACCTCACAAAATGCTCATCATCTGCACAAGGCCTTACAGATACTGAGGAAAAAACCTCACCAAATAGTCATTGTCTGCATGTTGCCTTACAGATACTGAAGTAAAACTCACCAAATACTCCTCTTCTGCACGAGGCCTTACAGATACTAAAGTAAAACTCACCAAAGACTCCTCTTCTGCACGAGGCCTTACAGATACTGAGGAAAAACCTCACCAAATAGTCATCATCTGCACGTGGCCTTACAGATACTGAAGTAAAACTCACCAAAGACTCTTCTGCACGAGGCCTTACAGGTACTGAGGTAAAAACCTCAGCAAATGCTCATCATATGCACAAGACCTTACAAATAATGAGTAAAAAAATCACCAAATAGTCATTGTCTGCACGAGGCCTTAAAGATACTAAGAAAAAACATCACCAAAGACTCATCGTCTGCACGAGGCCTTACAGATACTGAGGTAAAAAACCTCACCAAATGCTCATCATCAGCACGTGGCCTTACAGATACTGAGGAAAAACCTCACCAAATAGTCACCATCTGCACATGGCCTTACAGATACTGAAGTAAAACTCACCAAATACTCATCTTCTGCACGTAGCCTTACAGATACTAAAGTAAAACTCACCAAACACTCCTCTTCTGCACGAGGCCTTACAAATATTGAGGTAAAAACCTCACAAATGCTCATCGTATGCACAAGGCCTTACAAATAATGAGGAAAAACCTCACCAAATATTCATCGTCTGCACGTGGCCTTAAGGTACCTTACACGCCGCCACAGAGGACAGCAACAGGCAGGCAATCGCGTGTTTGCAACACTGCCTAACGATCCCTGATGCCGCATATACACGCCGCCACAAAGTGCTCCACAGAAGGTATTTCCGTTCCCCGGAAGTGCCGACGGGTGCCACGGGTTACCTTCTGTGGAGCACCTTCCCTGATTTACACGCCACTACCACAAGGGAATATGGGCGTACATATTGTGCGGCGTAAGTACATAGGCGTGCCAGAGTTGTGTATTACGCGACGCTCGTACGGTGATTGGACAATGCAATAGCATCATGATTGGCCAGCCAGCACAGGAAGGCTGGCTAATACATGACGCCAATGCAAATATGGAGTGTGACTGGTCAGCTTGCTGAATATGGCGCCCTGTGCAGGGATAGCCAGTGGTTACACAGTAGCCCCAACGAATGATAGCTGATGGGGCGTGGTATACATGACGCTGTGGCACGCCCCAGGGAATTCACTAGGGCACGCAAATACCTTGTCTGTGCCCGATTACATGCCGCCACCATAAGGATTATGCCTTCTTGTTTTTGAACACGGCCCAGACACAGGTATCCGAAGACACAGGAAGGAAAGTCCTGAATTACACGCCGCCACATCGTGGTCTTTTCAAGGTAACAGGCACAATTGTGTCCGATGCCTGGCAGTTTCTACCTTCCTGTGGCGGCGTGTAAAGGGACCATTACAGATACTGAAGTAAAACTCACCAAAGACTCATCGTCTGCACGTGGCCTTACAGGTACTAAAGTAAAACTCACCAAAGACTCCTCTTCTTTACGAGGCCTTACAGATACTGAGGTAAAAACCTCACCAAATGCTCATCGTAAGCACAAGGCCTTACAAATAATGAGGAAAAACCTCACCAAATAGTCATTGTCTGCACGTGGCCTTATAGATACTAAGGTAAAACCTCACCAAATAGTCATTGTCTGCATGAGGCCTTACAGAAACTGAGGAAAAACCTCACCAAATATTTATCATCTGCACGTGGCCTTACAGATACTGAGGAAAAACCTCACCAAATATTTATCGTCTGCACGTGACCTTACAGATACTGAGAAAAAACCTCACCAAATATTTATCGTCTGCACGAGGCCTTACAGATACTAAGGAAAAACATCACCAAATATTCCTCTTCTGCATGTGGCCTTACAGATTCTGAGGAAAACCTCTCCAAATATTCATCGTCTGCACGTGGCCTTACAGATACTGAAGTAAAACTCACCAAAGACTCATCGTCTGCATGAGGCCTTACAGATACTGAGGAAAAACCTCACCAAATATTCATCGTCTGCACGTGGCCTTACAGATACTGAAGTAAAACTCACCAAAGACTCATCGTCTGCATGTGGCCTTACAGATACTAAAGTAAAACTCACCAAAGACTCCTCTTCTGTACGAGGCCTTACAGATACTGAGGTAAAAACCACACAAATGCTCATTGTATGCACAAGGCCTTACAAATAATGAGGAAAACTACCAAATAGTCATTGTCTGCACGTGGCCTTACAGATACTGAGGTAAAACCTCACCAAATAGTCATTGTCTGCATGAGGCCTTACAGATACTGAGGAAAAACCTCACCAAATATTTATCGTCTGCATGTGGCCTTACAGATACTGAAGTAAAACTCACCAAAGACTCATCGTCTGCACGTGGCCTTACAGATACTAAAGTAAAACTCACCAAAGACTCTCTTCTGTACGAGGTCTTACAATACTGGGGTAAAAACCTCACCAAATGCTCATCGTATGCACAAGGCCTTACAAATAATGAGGAAAAACCTCACCAAATAGTCATTGTCTGCACGTGGCCTTACAGATACTGAGGTAAAACCTCACCAAATAGTCATTGTCTGCATGAGGCCTTACAGATACTGAGGAAAAACCTCACCAAATATTTATCGTCTGCACGTGACCTTACAGATACTGAGGAAAAATCTCACCAAATAGTCATCTCGCACGAGGCCTTACAGATGCTAAGGAAAAACCTCACCAAATACTCATCGTCTGCACGTGGCCTTACAGATACTGAAGTAAAACTCACCAAAGACTCATCGTCTGCACGTGGCCTTACAGATACTAAAGTAAAAACTCACCAAAGACTCCTCTTCTACACGAGGCCTTACAGATACTGAAGTAAATACCTCACCAAATGCTCATCGTGTGCACAAGGCCTTACAAATAATGAGGAAAAACCTCACCAAATAGTCATCGTCTGCACGTGGCCTTACAGATACTGAGGTAAAACCTCACCAAATAGTCATTGTCTGCACGAGGCCTTACAGATGCTAAGAAAAACCTCACCAAAGACTCCTCTTGTGCATGAGGCCTTACAGATACTGAGGTAAAAACCTCACCAAATGCTCATCGTATGCAGAAAGGCCTTACAAATAATGAGGAAAAAACCTCACCAAATATTTATCGTCTGCACGTGGCCTTACAGATACTGAAGTAAAACTCACCAAAGACTCATCGTCTACACGTGGTCTTACAGATACTGAAGATAAACCTCACCAAATAGTCATCGTCTGCACTGAAGTAAAACTCACCAAAGACTTATAGTTTGCACGAGGCCTTACAAATAATGAGGAAAAAATGCACCAAATAGTCATCGTGTGCATGATGCCTAGCAAATACTGGAGTAAAACCGGATTTTAGAAGGGCATGACATGCCTATATCTGTGTCTCCTCCTCCTTTTACTCGTCCATCTCTTTTCTTTTCGCATTTTTATATGTACTTGTCACTTTTCTATGTGTTTGTTGAATCTTCTGAGTAGTTTGTCACCTTTTGTACCTTTGAAGGTGTTTACTATGTGTTTTCTATGTGTTGTATGCGTTTGTTTTTTCCTGCCATTGTTTTCAATGAAGTTTGACGGTGTTCGACGAACATTCGACGAACACCCCCCCCAATTCAACAAATCGAATCGAATTCGAACACTACGGTGGTGGCTCATCTGTAATCAAAAGTTTGAGAGCAACTGGTCCATTTACATGATTCACCAGTGCTGCTCTCAGCTCGTACTTGGGGAAGTTCCTAGCACCCAGCTGGTGCACTGCAAAATTAGACTGGCCATTGGTGATTCCTTTATATGATAATTTTTTTTTGCAAAAAAAGATAAGGTAACTTTTTTTCTTGATTCATCTATTGCAAGTGTAGACAGGGACCTGCAATAAGTTAGGACCCATGATGCTCTGGGTTGCAGACTTCCGTATTTTGGCCAAAATACCAACTAATACCTCACATTTTTCTTGCACATTTGATAATTTTTGCAGGGTGTATTGAAGATCTCGAGTTTGGTGGGTAAAATGGTGAGTCTGTCATGTAGGGTACACTCAGTGGCGTAACTTCAGGCCCTGGGGCCCCAATGCGAAAAAGCCAATGGGGCCCCCAATTATTGCAAATCTTTAATAGTGTTAGTCTTTTTCTATGGGCCAAAGGGACTTTTGAGGCCCCCCTAGGCTGCAGTGCAAGGGTGCGATCGCAACCCCTGTACCTGTTGTAGTTAAGCCCCTGGGTACACTCGTATAGTGTTTAACTTGAGTGCCATATTCAGCATCACCAATAGGTCATTGCTCAGACACGGTGCATATAGTCATGCAGTGTTAACAGGCTCACTGCACCTGGCGTCATTAATAGGCTCTTGTTCAGACACTATGTGTGTATCTCATCTACCTATATGACTGACTCCCTATGCAGCTTCATTAGTGTATACTATATAAGCAGCTACTCACCTCTATGAAAAGGTTGAGAGCAGTTGGTCCATCTACATGATTGAGGCCAGGGTTACACATAGAAATCCGTTTTTGGAAGTCCTTTTCATCACCAGTCCGTTTTTTTTTGGGGTGCTTTTTGAGCCTCCTGCACTTCTGAACGTTTTTGGGACTTAGTCATTTTTTCATGAAAAACGCATATGCGTTAACGCAGATGCCTATATGTGCTATGCGTTAACGCATGCGTTTCCCATAGGGCCCCATGTTAAAAAAACGCATGCGTTAACGCATGCGTTTTTTAACTGATGCCAAAAACGCTGTTTACTGCGTTTTTGGCTCAAAAACGGACAGGGCAATGTTTTGAGCTCCAGAGAAAAACGCACAGGGTGTTTATTACACCCAATGCGTTTTTCTGTCAGTTTTTGGACTTAGAAAAAAAAATTAACAAAACTGAAGCCAAAAACGGACTGAGGGCTTATGTGTGACCCCAGCCTTACTGGTGCTGCCCCAGCTCCTATTTGGGGAAGTTTCTAGCACCCAGCTTGTGCATTGCAGGATTAGACTGGCCATTGGTGATTCCTTTATGAGTTTTTTAGGGGGAAAAAAAGGATAAGGTAACTAAGGTAACATTTTTCTTGGTTCAGCTATACCCGGTACATCCAATATCGGGAAGGAGTTAAACCCCAATTGAGCTCCTTAGTCCAAAACTAAATTTGATCTAATCATAACTGTTTATTTCATGTAATAATATATTCACTTTTCTAATATACTGTAATTAACACACCCTTACTATTCTTTCTGTACTCTAAAGCCCCCATCACACTAAGGCTAGGGTCACACTTGGCATGCTTTTTTTTAAAAAATAAGCATGTGTTTCTGCATGCTTTTTTCATTTCTGAATGGGTTTTTTAGGAATGGCATCCATGTGTTTTTCCATGCGTTTTTGAATCAGCACCCAAAAAAAGTGCATGCACCATTTGTTGGTGCTGATTTAAAAACGCATGCGTTTTTAGAAAACACAATGTATTCAGAATCACTGCACACGTACAAAGGAATATTTACTTATAGGTGAGAGTTTATTTATAGTGTAGTACGACCTCATATGAGGTTTCGGCCTAATTATAGGCCTTGATCACATAGTCGCTAGTTCTGTATTGCATAGGCATAGAGTAATTACTCAAAGGAGGGGAGGAGCAGCCTGGTGGACAGTGTTTCCACTTCAAAGGACCATGCCTGGTTCTGAAACCTACAGGGATCATCTACTACACCAACTGCTACCTAGTGAACATCCAATTGGGATCCCTTCACTACAAAAAAACAGGGCAACACCCTCTAGGTCTGATTCCACAGAATCAACCTCCAAGAAGCAAACTTGGAATCGCATCAAAGTACATTTTCAACGCATTCAATACAGAACTAGCGACTATGTGATCAAGGCCTATAATTAGGCCGAAACATCATATGAGGTTGTACTACACTATAAATAAACTCTCACCTATAAGCAAATATTCCTTTGTACGTGTGGAGTGATTCTGAATACATTGGATTGTGGACCCTTTGGTTCCTTTCACCTGCACAGTCATCTCCTAACCAAACTGAGTGCTAGCCATTCTGTCTTCAACTTTTAGAAAACGCAGGCATTTTTTAACATGGGCCCCTATGGGAAATGCATGCATTTTTGCATGGTACTAAATGGTACTAAGGTACCATGCGTTTTTGCATGCGTTTTTGATGGCAGCTCCTCACATAAGTGCAAAAACGCATGGCACTTTAGGCATGCGTTTTTGCTATTGGGGCATGCGTTTCTGCATGGGGGCCCATGGGTGCGTTTTTACAGGTCTCCAAAAAAGCATGTAAAATCTGCAAGTGTGACCCTAGCCTAAGCGAGATCGCTAGCGAGATCACTGCTGAGTCACAAGTTTTGTGACGCAACAACGACCTCAGCAACGATCTCGCTTTGTGTGACACATAGCAGCGACCAGGCCCCTGCTGTGAGATCGCTGATTGTTACAAACTGTTCTAGACCATTTTCTGGTCTTCGCGCTCCCGCTGGGCAGTGTGCATCACTGTGTTTAACAGGGACAACGACCAACGATCTCAATACTACGCCCAAGAGAGACAGGTTCCCAACGACACCGTATTGTTGCTGCGTCGCTGGTGAGATCTAACTGTTTGACATCTCACCAGCGACCACATAGCGACGCACCAGCAATTCCTACCAGGTCATATCGTTGTCAGGATCGCTGGTGCGCCGCCAAGTGTGAGGGTACCCTAACGTCTTTTATCTTTTTTCATCTACATATGCTTTAATGACTTTTCATTAGAGAATCAATAGTGCATGCTTTGATACTCAAACAAGGCATTATCAGGTGACAGAGGCTGAAGTCATTGCAACAGACCTTCTCAGCAAATTTTCAAACCTTGGTCCACTTCCAGAGAATATAATATTAGCAAACATGGATGCGTATTCTCTTTACTCCAACATTCCTCAAAGATGGGATTGCTGCATGCAAATATTTCCTTAAAAAAAAATCTGGCTACAGAATCAGCCCTGCAAATTAAAGGTTTTGTGCTCTATCACAACTATTTTTCCTTTCACCTATAGAAAATACCACAAATGAAAATGTTTTATTGGTGTGATGGCAAAATGTGGTACAAGATATGGCTATTTCTTGTACAACACTGCCACTTCTCCTTTAAAGCATTTTCATCTCACATCAATTTAGTGCCATGGTATTTTCTCTATATGATTATCTATTTCTACCACTGAGCACTACAACCACGACCATTGTGTGCCAACCATTTGCCGTCATTATTTTTTCATTGGGAACAATGTATACCAACAGTACGTGGGCAGCACCATAGAAAGCAGAATATCCCCACAATATGCTAATCTGTTTATGGCTAGATAGAAGTTGAGTTTTTTGGCATCTTGTGCTATTAAATCTCAAGTATTCTTCTGCAATATTGATGATCTGCTAATATTCAGGACTGGCTCAAAGGATGATCTGCTTTCCTTCCACAATATCTTCAACAAGTTCCACCTAACCGCAAGCTCACCTCAACTTCTCAAAGTCCCAAATACATTTTCTGGACACAACGATATACAGGGTAAGCCATTAATATGGATGCACCTAAATAAATTAATACAAAAGTTTCCATCCAGTGGGAAGTAGGACATCACCGTAGATTGTGTCCTACTCCACACGAGCTACTCAGGACCAAAGTTAAGCATAAAAATTGAGTAAATGCTCCAGTTTGCATAATCAGAAAATTCATTTATTAGTCACAACAAGAAACATGGACATGGGGGTGGTGTAAAGTGCTCAAAGACAGATTCCAACAATGGGGTCTGATTACGTACAACTTAATGACAATTGCCGATAACAATATCACTTGACATAAACTGTATCCATAAATCTGCATATACCTTCCCACATAGGGTAAATAGCTTAAAATTAATCTAGCAGCAGATAAGCAGTGTATAAGGACTAGACAGTACATTCCAACCTTCACATATCGCATATCAACTCCATTACATGGATGATTACAGTATACACAGTAAACATGCGGGGTTAGTGTGTCTCAATATAAAGTGCCTAATGCTTTTTCTATCATGCCCATATTGTTTTTTGCCCATGGAGGAACCCTTTCTTAGTAGGTTTAGATATTACAGGTGATACATTAAGAAGCTTGTCTCTAGTGACTGAGCAAGATAAACATTCAGTGTCAATTACCCAGTCCATCGGTGGCCATCTGTCCAGGAGCACACAAAGGGGGGGGGGGTGGCGTAGGATGGGTCACCCCCATCTGGAAAAGTTTCCCCCCTCCCATGTACTAATGTGCCACAAACAGGAAGTTGATATCACCAACCATTCCCATTTTATTTAGATGCATCCATATAAATGGTCCACCCTGTACATCTAAGACAATACCGTGCAAACTTCAATTTACCATAAACCCACAGACACCTGCTATACCTGAGGTCGAATAGCTTTCATTCAAAAAAATAAGATTATTGAACAGGCTTCCAGAAAGAAAAATATTTCAAGATGCAATGTGTCTGCCAAAATGTCAAAAATATTAAATAATAGAAGTATGCAAAATAAAGATGATATAATATCACAGCACAAGGGATCAATACATACCTCCATTTGTGATATACGGAAAACCCCTTTCTTATGTATGAATAATGTACACTATGCTTATTTTTGCTCTCTTATTCTAGTTCTCTAGACATATCTATAGTTCTTTGTGTAGCATCTCACCTCCGAGTTATTAATTACGGTACATTGGTGACCCTTTATTTGTATATGCATTCTATTTTTGATTACCCTTGTTTTTTCCTTTGTATTCTTTGTGTATAATGATCGTTTAGATGTCACAATTGTAGTATGACCATAAATTCTTCCAGGATGTTCCACATCCATACTAATATGTATCTATTGTTTCGGTGGGCCTCAATGCTTTTCTCCTCTTGTATCTTTTACCTTTTTATATTCTTGAGTTCTTTTCATGTCCTGTTTAACTGATAACTTGAAATTGTATCAAATCATGTACAGTATATATGTTTCTTTACGATGTGCTGATAAATGATCTTTAGAAAGGCAATACTGTTTGGCCAAAACGTTAGAAAGACAACTCAAGATCTTCCTGGAAGCTTACACAATATTTTATGGGGACGGGGTGCCCTGCTGGTACGAGCTTAAACGAGTGCAGCAGCACAGAAGCTGGAAAACTGTAAGTAGGAAGAAGAAGAACTTCTGTAAAAAAGCGCGCACTACCGTAATGCATGTGAAAGGGCTATATTTATTACAAAAGTCAAAACAGAAAACATTAACTTAGGTTAAAATAATTAAAAACAAGCACTGTGTGCCACACAATTAGTAAGGGGGTAACCAGGTCCTGGGTAGCAAAATTGTGGGAGCGTACAATAGACAATAAGATTTAAATACAGTTGGAGCAGTATACATACAAAAATGGCTGTTGGTAACGAAATTAGCCAATCTTGCGTGATTGTAGCTAGGGACATGCAACAGGAGTAACAATAATCAGCTGTACAATAGCCCTCAGTGTAGGGCGAATTTGAAGTAGCTTGAATCAAGTGTGTAGGTTTAGCTAAGGCCAGGGTCACACTTGGGTGCCTGCATCCGTTTACTGGATGCATTACTGGATCCAGTTTTTTAAGTTGCCGTCTTCATGTCATTTTTGCCTCAGTTAATGTTTGCGTTGACGCTAGGTACATTTATGTACCTAACGTTAACGCTACCGTTAACGCATGCGTTAACATATAGTACATATGTGTACCATGCGTTAATGCATTCATTGACCGTAGGGTCCCATGTTAAAAAAATGCATGCGTTTTTGAAAATGCACCAAAAAACGTTGCAGACCCTATTAAAAATGGATTTCTCAAAAATACAATGGCGTTAAACGGATTGCACTTTTGCAATGCGTTTTTTGAATTGGAGTTTATGGGTGCATTAACAAATGCGTTTTTACACATTTCCACATGTCAAAAACGGATCCAGTTAGCGGATTGGCCTAGCCTAACAGTATTAAAGTAAAGCGTAAAAAAACATGTAATGGCAGGGGCTCCTGCAACATTAGGCTAAGTATCCCCATTACATCAGAGCCGCATTGGACTGGTGTGCCAAAGGTGGAAAACCAAGGTTTAAGTGCAAGCCAGTATTCAAGTACCCAGCAAATTGATTTCACAGTAAATAGGTGGTTCAATAACAATTATTTAGACAGCATCAGTCAATCAATTCAATATAGGAATTCCTGTGCAGGGCAATCAATGCAGCAATACATAATCCACCAGTGATCTCTAGTGACCAGTAAGAAGGCAAGGCCCTATATCATACAATACCCAGGGAAGCAGGGTAGCCTGGTGTGTGGACAAGCAGGGGGAAAAATGAAAAAAATTTTGCACTGATGCTGTCTATTTAATTGTTATTGAACCACCTATCTACTGTGGAATCTTGTTTTGCTGGGTACTGGCTTACACTTAAATCTTGGTTTTTCACCTTTGGCACACCAGTCTAGTGCGGCTCTGATGTAATGGGGATACTTAGCCTAATGTTGCAGGAGCCCCTGCCAATAAATGTTTTTTTTTTACGCTTTACTCTAATACTGTTAGCTAAACCTACACAGTTGATTCAAGCTACTTCAAATTCGCCCTATACTGAGGGCTATTGGACTGTACAGCTGATTACTGTTAGGGTACCGTCACACGTGGCGATCTCCCGGGCGATGCCATAGCCGATGTGGACGTAAATTTGAGCCGCATCTCGGAGATAGGCGTTAACATAATGTTGTGTGACGCCTTGAGAATGTGTTATTGGTCATTATTTTAATGTGTCGTTACATGTAAATGACTCGGTGCTTTATAGACAACTCTCGTGTGATGTGTCGCGGATTATTGCTATACGCATTGGCGTTGCCAAGAAGGCAAAGCTCGACGCTCGTGTGACGTTTTCTTGTACAGTCAATATGGACAGCGCTTTTGTTAAGTGTGTTGTGCTACTGCGTTGTCTAATAAAATCACTCTTGCTTTCTTGGTCTGGGTAATATTGCAGCCTTGAAAGTATGTGTGTGCACAGATATTTGTGTGTTTGCAGTTATGGGATGTATAGACACCTATCATTTCCTTCTCCATGCAGACTAAGGCTACGTTCACACACTGCATATTTTTACTTAGCTGCGCTTTTTTACGCGCGTATTTTGTGAAATACGCAGCTCCTTTGACACACTGCGTTTTTTTCTGCATTTTTCTCTGCGCTTTTTCAGAGCCCATTTATCATGTGGGCAATGGAAAAACGCAGAGAAAAACTGCAGAAAGAATTGACATGGTGATTCTTTTTACGCGCGCGTTTTTGCAGTGAAAACGCGCACGTAAAAAAAAGCACAAATACGCAGTGTGTGAATGGATTGTGTCAAAACCCATAGGTTTGGCTGGGCTGCTTATCCAGAATTACGTTTTCAATGCAAAAAGCGTGCGTAAAAAAACGCAGCAAAAAACGCGGGTAAATGCAGAAAACGCAGCAAAAAACGCAGAGAAGCAGCAAAATACGCAATGTGTGAACGTAGCCTTAAGTTGGGATGTAATGACATTTGTGTTTCTGTTAAAGCACACATTTGTGGCACATCTCTCTGCACTTTTGAACACAGCCGCAAACACAGAGGCAACATTAATGCGCTACTGTACAGTATGTACTCTCCTGGGTAAAACGCCTTTGGACGCACACATCATCAAATATGGCGCCGAGGAACAAGACAACCAATCGTAACACTCGAGCTGCCACCAATCCACGCAGACCGCCAGAGGTAGTAAATACGCCCTGAAACGCCTACAGGAATGGTATAGGCGATGTGTGCTGTCGCCTTTGACATCGCTCATGAGATGTTACACAGGGCGATCAGCACACATCCCCCAAGAATGGTCGCCTGGTTTCACAGCACTGTTGTGAAACCAGGCGACAACTCAGACGTGTCACCTAATGTAAATGGGCGACGGCGACCTCAGGCGACACGCCAATGCGTGCGCGTGCGTCGCCTATGGCATCGCCTGGGAGATCGCCACGTGTGACGGTACCCTTATTCCTCTTGCATGGTCCTAGCTACAATCACGCAAGATTGGCTAATTTCGGTTATCAACACCCATTTATGTATGTATACTGCTCCAACTGTATATAAATCTTATTGGCTATTGTACCCTCCCACAATCTTCGTACCCAGGTCCTTTTTACCCCACTTACTAATCGTGTGGAAAACTGTGCTTTTTTCAATTGTTGCTATAGGTATTGTAGTGCAATAGGTTTTTTTTGGCCAGGAGATGCAGATGAACACATTAAACACAATGCATGCAGTTTTGTGCCAAAATTGCACCAAAAGAGCATGAAATCCATGGCAAAAGTCGCATCATGGTGTTGGTGAGCTAATTCTCTGTGACAGCATCTGTGATTGGCTGTTGGGTCCCTCTACAGTGAATATCCAGGAAATTAATGAGTGGCCTTGGAAGTACAAGCAGGTGGATGCTGATAAGTATTATGCTGTTTAATAACTATCTTCCTTTATTTACAGCCTCCTAGCCCCTATCCCATAACTTTACATTCCGAATTCGGGGTTCGGACGCAGGTTCAAGTCACTTTTGACCCCGAAACCGAACTTCAAGAAAGTTCTGGCGAGTTTGTTGAACCCGAACATTGGCAGGTTCGCCCATCACTAAAAACTACTCCTTCTATCATTAAAGAATGCATTCCTGCAACTAAAGTACTATCTACTTATAATATATGAACAGCTAGACAGAGCTTTAAGGATCCCAAGAAGCAGCCCCTAGATTACAGGCAGAAAATGACAAGATAGTGCCACTTACACACACAACACCCACATGAGCATACTAAGGAAAATTGGCACTGATCTTTAACCCATACTCCACAAAGATCACAGACTGAGGCTAGGGCCACACTTAATAGTGCACCCACGTTAGCTGGATGACGTTACAGCAGAGCCCAGCCTGTTGTAATGCTGACCGCTAATGTCGGGTGCTTCTTTTGAATGCTGGTCCATAAAAACCCACTGTTTATTATGGATACAGCTTCACATGAAGCACCAGGCAGTGCGCTTATTCAGGACGCACCGGAAAACGTTGTCTGCACTGTTTTCCTATACGTCCTGGATAAGCGCACTGCCTGGGGCTTCCTGTGAAGCTGTATCCATAGTAAACAGCGGGTTTCTATGTACTAGCATTCATAGGAAGCACCTGATGTTAGCGGTCAGCGTTACAGCAGGCTCGGCTCTGCTGTAATGTCATCCATCTAACGTGGATGCACTGTTAAGTGTGGCCCTAGCCTGACTGAAATATTCCCATAGCTACCACTTCTCTTCTACAAACTACTGCCCAGTTTAAGGAATCTCCTTGTCAGAAGTGTTCTAACATTACCAGCAGAATTTGGTACATTCACCTATAACTGTAAAAAATGCAGAACCTGTACCCACATTTTACCAACAGATACCCAACACAAATCACGACTTCAAGATCAAGGATCTCTTTTCATGTGCATCCATTAATGTGGCATACAATAAGAAATAAACTAGATACGCCTGTAGGAAAACATTTCTCAGGACCTAGACATAGTATGGTAGACCTAAAAATCTCAATACTGAAGGGTCATTTCAAGGACAATAGAGAAATAAAAATCTGGCAATTCAAGCAGATAAGAATACTCCAGTCTTTAACAATGGGATTCATTTTCACACCTGAATTTAACACTCACTACATGGACACACTTCACAAGAATGACTTCAGATTAGGCTGGCTTCACACCATGTTTCTTTCGGGTCCGGGACTGTCCGATGTAAACCGGACAGCCCTGGACCTGATTTTGGACTAATGCAGGCCTATGGTTCTGGAAGGGCCCAGATGGCAGTGATTTGCCATCCGGTTTTGTCCCTGTCCGACAGCATCAGGCTGCATTCGATCTTTGTCCCGGACACAAAATCGCAGCTTGCAGCGTTTTTGTGTCCAGGGCAAAAATCTGACAAAATCAGATCCTTTCAGATCCTCCCTGATCTAATGCTATCCGGCATCCCCATAACATGGGAGGCTATGGGCGCCGGATCGTATTGTATCCGACAGAAAATCGGATCTGGCTGCTGAACACCGGGTGCTGAAATTGAGTGGCGGCCGACGCTGAACTTCAGCACCTGGAGAACTCCTGGCTGACATTTCAGAACTGCGGCTAGCTCCCCACTAGCCGCGATTTTGAAATTTCAGGACATAGACAGTGGCATCAGTGCGCACTGATGATTCCGGCAGAAAACAGAATCGGAGGGCATATTAACCTTCTGGTTCTGTTTTCTCCGGAGCTGTCAAGCTGTGTCTGGTGCACCCAGCAAAACACCGGACACAGCCTTACAGTAAAAACCGTGGTGTGAAGCCAGTCTTAGTAATGGGCGAACAAGACAATGTTCGGCTTCGGTGGACCTGACTTGTTTAAAAATTTGAGTTCTGGGCCTGACATGACTTGAACTTAAGTCAGAACCCCGAACTTGGACTTTAAAGTTATGAAATAGGGTTGGGGGGTTGTAAAAAGAAATAAGACCGTGATTAAAAATAACCAGGGCCACTCATTAAAGGGATCCTGTCATCTCCAAAATGCCACCTAAGCTTCAAAATCATGTCCCTGCAGCTTCCCGTCACTAATCTAACACTCCTTTTGTCTTAGAAAAGCATCCTGTGAAAGTGGAGAAAAATGTTTTATAACTTACTCATTAGTGATGTTAATTTGCAGGGGCTATATTCTTTAGTCCCTAGGGCGGGCCCTCTTCGTCATAAGATCACGCCCTAATAGGCGTGATCTTCTATTCATGTTGTATTCAGCGCCTCCCTGCTCTCCACGGCGCGTCCTGAGCTGTAATGACGTGAATTGTGTCATTTTCGGCATCGGGAAGCCCATTATTTTTTTTTAATTATATAAATGAATAATAATAGAAAAAAGTGTGGGCTTCGCCTTATTTTTGATTGCCAGCCAAGGTAAAACCCAGGCAGCTGGGGGCTTGGATTCTCTGCGTGGTAAGGTCCAAGCATTGTGGGCACCCAATACTGAAAATTGCAGCCCACAGCCACTCCTGAGAATTGTGCATTCTTTCATAGCACCATTTTCAGGTGCTTTACCCGTCTTTTAGCTGGCCTGGTGGTGTTAGCATGCTGGGTAATAAAGGGGATAATGCTACTATCTAGCATCATAATGTTCACCCACTCACCCATTCACCCAATATGAATCTCTAGTAAACATTATAAAAAACACAACACATTTATTTTTTTAGTGTGCGCACCAGCAGAAGGGTCATTTACTGTGATGAGGGAGTATACTTAGGTTCATGTAATATGCGCTGCTCCCCCGCCCACCTGTCAGTATCAGCTTCAGTGCTGGGGTGATGGATAGGGGGATGCAGTGAATATTAAATGAGCCTAAGAGCGGGCTCATGTGATCACCAGCTGTCTCTGCAGGAGAAACCAGCCTCCTTCAGCCCTCTCCAGAGCCATTGCTCTCTCCACTTCAGCCCCACAGCCAGCATAGGTTCATATATCCAGATCATAAGATGCATCCCCACTTTCCTCCACAATTTGGGGGCAAAAAAAGTGCGTCTTATGGTCCATAAAATATGGTATGCCTTAAGAATCCTGTGAGCAAGGCAACTTTGGTAAAGATCTTTACAACTGAATGGTGGAAAAAAAATGAAACACTGGACACTTCTGGTCTAATGGCAAATGCTCTATAAAGTGATAATCCCATGAGAAACATTTCTAGCCTACCCATAAAAATGTTATTGCCTGGGGTATGAGTATCCCATCCCCTTTAAAATGTAAAGAACCTACCCGTCATATATGGGCATTATTTCAGGACCTTGCGGTGAAGTGTCTGGGTGTTTTTTGATATTTCTATTGCTTGGTATAAAAGAAACATACGGTAATTCATTCAGGTGTAGCCCATGACACATTAGCAAGACATCAGTATTCAATCGGTTATTTATACACACCTTGGTACTGGCTTTAATATGAAGTGTCTAAAGACTCAGTATACGTCCATTAATGTCAGTAATGATTCATAACTTTCACAGACAAGAGGCCAAGTCAATAAGGTGCCGAGCCAGATACAATGCAGTATAGGCAGGTAAAACCATACAATCATGCCAGGTAAGCCATGTGGATCCTTTCTGGATACAGAAAAAGGGGGCACACTAAATTACATGGTCAGGAACTATACTATCAAGCTAATGTTTAATGGGTAATCCACTTACTTAAAAATTTTCAAGAAAAATCCCTGGATCAAGCAACCCCCTCTCCAAAGGGGTCTTACATACAGTAATAAACTGTTTTACTTAGGGTAAACAGAGGGGGAGCACATTAGTTGATTCATGCATTTCTAGGTTACCCCAGTAATAACTTTATCCTGCTGTCTCTCTCTGGAAGGGAACCTCCTGTATTCTCTGTCCAGGTGCTGTCAGGGCACCCCATATACACAAGAGTATCCAATATACCGTATGTAGTAATTACTGAGCAGTCACAGCTGTGAATGCTACTTGGGTGGTGAATGCCCCCAAATGGAGGAGGGGGATGCATTTCAAGCTGGCTGGGGACCTCCTAGTGGTGGTCATGTGACAATGATGTTACATCCAATTTCAAACTACACTCCCAGAGACGGTCACACGATCTCGACGTCATGGCTGATCCAGGTCCAGATGTGGCCACCCCCCATGTCACGTGACTGGCACATCACAGGGGAGGTGCTGGAGTGCGTTCCAGTCTGGAGCATAGTCTATATCTGCATTAAAGTCCGCCCTCTTTACTTATACCAACATGATCTAACTGTGTGGTGGCAACGCTACCTTAGATATTTAATAGTGGAACAGTCATTGTCCTGGCCCTGTCTGTACAACCTGGAAGGGGGTTATGTTACACTATAGGTGAGCCCACTGATGTTATGAATACTTCTTGTACATACTGTACGTTTGACCACAAGATCTGTAATAATAAAGGATGCATGAGATCTTATCTAGACACTGAGACTACAGACACCATAGAGGTTCTGTGTACATGAAAAACGGGACAAGATGTATTCACAGTAAATGAACAAACAAGGAATAGGATTCACCTGACCTAATAGGAAAAATATAGGTATATAGTGAGTTATGTACTAAAGTAGCCAATTAGGGGAGCATGGGCAAAAAATCCAGTGAATCAGGGTTACCGGGTAAGTTGTCAGTAGACTGATTAATACTTAAACATACTCTTAAGTATGGATAATAAAATAATACTTATAACCTATGGGGTCAATGTGTATAAACGGCTGGTGTTGTCAGTAAGTTACCCTCAAACAAGATCTTTTGTAGAATCATATGTGAACCACCCTGTCAAGGCAAGTTTGATAGTTGAACCAGATCAGGGGTACAGAATCATAGAAAGAAACATTAGCACAAGGTTTGGGTTTTTGATTATAATGCTACAAGTTTTTTAAATGAAAAAAGGTGGATAATGGAGAGTCGTCACCAAGTGGGTCAAGACAGAATGGTACTTAACCCATAACCATAAAGTATATAGGGTAAACTTGTCTTACTTACATGAAGCAGGTATAGGAGAGAACCTCATTAAGCCCTAGGGGGGCTACTGTTTTCAGGTGATGGATCCACCTACCCTCCTTCTGTAGAAGAAGACGGTCATAATCTCCCCACCTAGGAGGAGGTGAAATCACCTCAATCCTGCAGAATGAGATGTGCCTGAGGTTACCCCATGTTCAAACTTAACATTATTCAAAATTGGGGTGTCCCTCTCATTTCACACATCGCCTACATGCTCCCCCACGCTCCGCTTATGTTTTCATCTCTTTGTTTTGCGAATATACTCAAAGCCACATCTGCACTTAAACAAATAGATAACACCTGCTGTCCTACAGCTTGTGAAATGATGTAGTTGAAAGCTTCCCCCGATGAGCTACCATAATGTGTTAGTGAAACGCGTCGGGTTTTCTGCATCAGATTGATAGATGTTTTTTTTTTACTTATTGGCTCCTCTCTTTATGTTTACTTAGACTTTTAGGAGTACGACAACTGACCTTGGACGTTTTTGACTGTACTAAGGCTGGCTTCACATTAGCGTTTGTGTCTGCATGCTGATCGCATGCAGACACAAATGCAGTGTAAGGCAGGGCCATTTTGATGTGTCCGCAGCGGAGAATGTCCGCCTGCGGACACATCACTGTGCAGCCCGGCAGCCAATCAGCGGTGTCCGGGGGCGGAGATCAGCGCCAGAGATCTCCGCCTCCCGGCCGCTGATAAGCTCCGGGACGTGTCGGTGGGGAGAAAGAGCTGATTTGACAGCTGTTTGAATCTTCCCGCGCCGACACCGAGAGGAGATGTCGGTGCGGGAAGATTCAAACAGCTGTCACATCAGCTGTTTCTCCCCGCCGACATCGCTTGCAGATTATCGGCGGCGGGGAGGAAGAGATCAGCGGAGGCTGAGCTGATCTCCCGGTGGCCGTCGGTGATCTCCTGTGACATCACCGCCGGCCACCGGGAGATTTTTCAATGGGTCTGCAGCGTTCTCCTGCGCTGTCAAGCGCAGAACACTGCGGACCCATTGAAGCCAATGCATTTTTTGTGCGCTTGGGGACGCTTGCTGATTTTCCAAGGTCCCCGAGCGCACAAAAAAAACCAACATGCTGCGTCCCGGGTGCGGACGCTGGACACCGGAAGGAGCAGATATCGTCCGCATCCGCACCCGAACTCAGCAAACGCAGGCACCATGCGTTCCTATGTTAAAAATAGGAACGCAGTGCGCATGCGTTCGACTGCGTATGGGAACGCAGCAATACGCTGCCTTCCCATACGCAAATGTGAAGGCAGCCTAAGCGATGTTAGGTAAGAATGAGAGATTGAACCAAGTACATTAGAGGGAAACTGGTGGGTAATTCCACTGTATATATTTGTGTTTCTGTGTGGCTTGGGTGGGGCTGTTGTCCATGTACACATTTTTTTCACAATATTTTGGTGTTTGTAATGAAATTATTGAATAAATAAAAATTACTTTAGAGTATTTTCCTTTAGTGTTCAGATTTAAATAGGAAATACGTTATCTATCCTTGTGAGTTCAAGAATACTCTCCATGTCACAGTCCCACCGATCACAAGAACCATGAGTTAAGTAGTCATGAAACCCACCAAGCAACCCTACATGTATACTGTGGATAGGTGATGTGTGGAAAGGGTCAAACGTCATAGAAGTATGCAGCGTAGGAGGGGGGGGCAAGATGGCCGCGGTCCAGGAAGGACGTACATGAAGCAGCTCCTGCCTTCAGCTGCACCATCCTCGGCATCCTGCCTTAATTAATTGAGAAAAATCATCCAGAAGACACTGATGTTGGGACCACTTCACCACTGATCACAGTTCAGGGTCTATTTCTACCCCAAGACTTAAACAGGACCTGATCGGGGCACATAAGGAGGCCCTCCCCCCGCCATCCACGAGGCTGTACTGATGAACGGGCCTGACTGACTGCCGGGTGAAGAAGGACTGTCCCATCGACTTGTAACCGGCGGGTCACCGGAGACTGACGGGACCCCGGAGCCTAAGGGGTGAGGGCCATACCTGCTGGCACTGAGAGGAGAAATACGCGGCGGGCGAGAAGAGAAGCGCCGGAGCTAAAAGAGGCGCCACACGTGCGACTCTGGAGGAGCCTGCCGCAGAAACTCCTGTGGACTGCTGTGCCCCGTCGGCGCCTGCCGGAATCCGTCACCGGTGAGTTCGGGCGACCTTGCTGCTTCCCGCTGGGGAAAAGGCTGCCTTTGCCATATCCAGCAGCTCCAAGCAGCTACCCGCCGCACACAGGGGTAGAGAAGAGGCGGGGAGTTGCCCGGCGGGTTGGCCTGATATACGGGAGAGAGAGGGAGAGAAACGGCTACAGCAATAACGATCAGAGAGGGTAAAGAACTACTCTAAACCTGCCATCTTTCCCCCTCTCCTCGGATTGCGATCCTGTATGGGACACTTTATTGGGGCACCGTATTGAAGTTCTGTATTGATGGACAGTGTACTGAAGCAACCTGAAGCAACCTAATTAGACGGCCCAGAGAGAGACACTGGCTCTGAGCTGCAGATCACCAACAAAGAAAACACTATTGCTGGCACACAAAAGTCTGCATTCACTAACAGATCTACTCAGGAAGTGCCTCATTGCAGCAACCCCCTAACAGTACTATCTAGCTTGGGGAGTCTATGCTTTAGAGTGCCATCTAGTGACTATTCAGAGTTATTGCGCCCAGATGTCCCTCTCCCCATCCAGGAAAGATAAAATACAACTCGATTGCACCATCTAGTGATCCTTAGAAGTAACTACCAGTAAAAAATCTCAACAATCTGACAAATGCTCTTTTTCCCTATGGAAGGGATCCAAACATTCATTATGCTGTAATAATAAACCGTTGAACCTCAAGTGGTGGAAATTTGATGCCTGATCAATACTCTAACAAAATGGTGCGCACACAAATGGATCGGGCAAAAAGCTTAACGAGGCAAAACGCAGCAACAGGAGATAATAACACCCAAGGGGAACTCGATAAATATTTAACAAAAAAGAAAGAATCTACATCATCCCAACCCAAAATAAAACTGCAAAATACACAAACTGCCCAGGCCATGGGACACTCAGATTTAAGTATGGAGGACTCAGATTGCGATTCCACAGTAGAAGAGCCTTTAACTCGCTCATTCATGAGACAACTAATGACAGAAACTACAAAACAACTATCAAAAGAGATCAACGCCCTACGCACGGATCTACAACACATGGGCCATAGGGTAGAAACATTGGAGAGCAATCAGACAAATATTATAGACGCGTCACATACTTTGAAAGATCATGTCCTAGTTCACCAGAAACATCTCAACTCCATCTTTCTATCAATAGAGGACCAAGAGAATAGGAGCAGACGCAAAAATGTTCGCCTGAGGGGTATCCCAGAGACTTATGCCCCTGAAGCTCTTCATAAAGTTACGATGGAAATCTTTTCGAACATCCTAGGCCCCGACAGAGCTAAGGTCATAATAATCGAACGTGTACACAGAGCATTAAGACCAAAACCAGCTGCCGGAGATTCGCCGCGAGATGTAATATGCGGGCTGCTCAGCTATCTTGATACAGCTGCTATCCTCAAAGAAGCAAGAGGAAATTCCTCACTAGGATATGATGGAGCAACAATCCAGATATATCAGGATATTTCCCCAATTACGCTTGCAAAACGCAGAATTCTTAAACCTCTGACTGATGCTCTAGTGGCTAAAGGCCTTAGGTTCCGATGGCTCTTTCCGTTTGGATTGGGAATTTCTAAAGGAGGTCGACAAATTACTATAAGAACCCCGGAAGACTTATCAGAATCCTGGGAACCACTCCAGATTGAACCTCTCAACATTCCATCTTGGCTACCCGTAGACATGGGTATGGATTTCCCAACATTAACCAGGCCGGCGGATTGGTCCATCAAGAAGAAGTCATCCTCCCCGAAACCAAAGAAGAGCTCAAACAAAAGGGATCTCACTTGATTGTAACGCGAGCCTAAGCCCAGAAGGGATGCTATACTTCATTGTCTATTCTTTTAATTTTTATTTCTTGTAGATACTGGGACTGATGCCGACCGTTTCTTTTTGGGAAGCTCCAGTGCTACAGATTAGAATATCTTTAAGACTGATTGATGCAGGATGTATAAAATTACGGATCCTCATACACCTACGGTCTGAAAACTCCCTTTTCACCTTTAACTTAGTTCTTTTTCCTTTCCTCCCCATGCCATGTTCCTTCCTCTGCTCCCTCTCTTTGACGTCTGACCCTTTTTCATCTATACACCTCTTCTTTCTAAACTCCCAAAATCCCCCTCCCTTCCCCCCCCCCCCCTTTATTTCTCTCTTCTCTCTTTTTTCTCTCTCTATTGTATTTTTTATCACTCAGAGACAGGAGTTCCAATTGCAACAATAAAAATGTTATGAGAAATGATGAGATTAGAGATGATAGTCTCCTATCTGATATTTTAGATATCTTGTGTTACCTCTATAAAACTGTAATTACCTCCACCACTTGAGGTTAACTTAGTTATACTCATCTTCATAAATTGGGAATTATACCCCCCCCTGCAAAAGATGAGTTTGAATTACTTATATGTAAATAGTTCAATATATGTTCTGATGGTTTTCTCTTACAGACGTATGACACAGACGTTACTTTTCAACAACTCCCATGGCGGCGACTGACGGAGGAACGGGGGGGACGGTCGTTGTGGCTTCCTACAATGTGAAAGGTTTGAACTCACCGGCCAAACGTAGTCAGATTCTACATTTACTAAGTAAAAAAAACGCACAAATTCTATTCCTCCAAGAAACTCACTTTAAAAAAGGGCGAACACCTAATACCGCTTATTCTAGATACCCAACTTGGATTCATAGCTGCTCTACTTCGGCGTCAAAGGGGGTCAGTATCGCTTTTAAGAAAAATTGCCCATTTGAAGTAAAAGACCACCTGTCTGACGCAGAAGGCAGATATATTTTTGTGAAAGGAGTCTTAGCCAATACGACACTAACACTAGCCAATATATATGCACCAAATCAAGGACAAGTTCAATGGCTTTCCAAAACATTAGACACATTAAATCTATTCACGGAGGGTGTACTGGTGGTGGGAGGTGATTTTAATATGACAATGCACCCATTGTTAGACGCTTCCAACGGGAAATCCTCAATATCCTCAAAATTAAGGAGTAGTTTCCTAAATAGGTTGAGAGATCTCCACCTGGTGGATCCATGGAGAATAGAACACCCTACAACAAAGGATTATACATATTTTTCGATTCCACATAATACATACCACAGACTTGACTACCTCTTACTGCAAGAAAAGTTTGTCAAACTAGTCCGCAACACCTCGATAGACAATATTACGATTTCTGACCATGCACCTATACTATTAGAGATTGAGATACCCACCATACCTAGGCGAACCCTGTCCTGGAGGCTGAACGAATCTTTATTAGGGGTCCCCGATCATTTGGCCCAGATAGAGTTTTCCCTGGGTAGATATTTCAGAGAAAACATATTAAATGATACGATCACACCAATAATCTGGGAAGCGCACAAGGCGGTGCTAAGAGGAGAGCTGATAGCCCTTGGCTCTCATGTGAAAAGACAGAGAGAAAAGGAAATCTCATCCGTGCTACATCAGATCAGTGCGACGGAGAGAATACATAAGAGCAAACAAAGCAGTACCACACTCGCAGATCTGACGATGCTTCGCAATAGACTGAAGGATTTGCTGAACCTCAACTCAGCCAAAATATTTGCCCGCTGTAGACATAGGATATACATGCACGGCAATAAAGGTAGCAAACTAACCTCAAAAATGCTTAAAAAACAAAAAGAGAGTTGTTTTGTTCGACGAATCCGGAAGGTCGGCGAAGGAGATCTAGTTGATTCGGAAGAGATTGCGGAAGCATTTAGACAATATTATCACTCCCTATACAACTTACACCCTTCAGACTCAATGTCAGATCCTGTCACTGCTAATGACAAAATTCAAACTTTTATCAATACGCTCAAATTACCTGAGATTTCTCTCGAGGGTCAAATACTACTTCAGGCCAAAATAACAAGAAAAGAGATAGAGGAGACTCTGGCATCAATACCAAACGGGAAAACGCCGGGTCCTGACGGTTTTTCTATACTATATTATAAGAAATTTGCAGACACATTAATACCGCACATGGAAAAACTATTCAACAATTTACTGACGGGCTCCACCCCACCGCCACAGGCTCTTGAAGCTTACATCACTGTAATACCAAAAGAGGGGAGAGATGACACCCTGTGCAAGAATTACAGACCAATTTCATTACTGAATATAGATATGAAAATATGGGCAAAACTCTTAGCTAATAGAATTAACTTGGTTCTGGGAGACCTTATTCGCCCTGACCAAGCCGGGTTTGTAAGGGGAAGAGAGGGAAAGGACAATTCAACTAAAGCCTTACAAGCCGTCTCGTATGCTAAGCGTACGGGGAAGCCTCTTGTCGTCCTCTCTACGGATGCCGAGAAGGCTTTCGACCGTGTAAGCTGGCAGTTCATGGACAGCGCACTACGCAAATTTGCCTTCCCTCCTCCCTTTATAGAAGCGATTCTAGGTTTATACGCCTCCCCCACGGCGAGGGTCAGGGTGAATGGCCTATTATCCAACAAATTTAAAATCAGTAACGGAACCAGACAAGGCTGTCCTCTCTCCCGACCTTGTTTGTGATGGTTATGGAAATGTTAATGCAAGCGATACGTCAGAACGATAAAATACAAGGAATTGACATCGGCTCCATCCAAATCAAGACAGCAGCTTTCGCTGACGACTTGTTATTGATGATATCTAACCCATTGGTGGCGGTGCCGGAGCTCCTTGGTCTTCTAGACACTTTTGGGGAATTGTCTAATTTTAAAATCAATTTAGATAAAACGGAAGCTCTAAACATAACAGCCTCCAGGACGGAGATCCAGGTCCTCCGGGATTCCACACCCTTCAAATGGCCTAAAGATAAACTTAAATATTTAGGTATACAAATCACGAATGACCCTCATTCACTATACACACATAACTTCATACCACTTATCAGTAATATTAAAAACATATTACGGACATATGACATACCATTGCTTTCGTGGTTAGGAAGAATTAATATAATAAAATCATATATTCTCCCCAAAATATTCTATGTTATGAATATGGTCCCAATTTCCTTACCCAACGTCTACTTTCGCTCCCTGAATCATATGATCTCTAAATTCGTATGGAGAAATAAGAGAGCTAGGATTTCACTTAAAATTCTCATGCTTCCTAAAAGCCGGGGGGCTCGGGGCTACCGGATCTCATTTCCTATTATAGAGCCATCCATTTAGCTAGATGGTTGAAACTCACTCATATGGCTGCTCAAGAAAACAAACAATTCATTGAACTTCAACTATTACATTCAGAGACGCAAAATCTATTATGGACAGATAGTATACCAGACAGAAACAACTTCGATGAGATTCTAGCCACTACATTAGCTGTTAGACGTACGATGGTCCCGAATCGCTTTCCTGCATGCGGATTTCTGGACAAAATCCCGATGAGGCTAATACCTTATCTGATAGATGCTGAATTTTCAGACCCATACGATCTATGGAAGACTCTACCGAATAAACCCATATCTAGGTTAATACGAGGAGACATCCCATGCAGAAATATGTGGCCGATAGAAGCCAAAAAACAACCACAGACATTCCTACAAGAACTACACGTGGCCCATTACATGAAAAAGATCAGAAGCCCAATGATGGTATCAACTCGGTGGAAATGGCTAGAAATACTGGTAAATGTGAAACCACCAATCCCTAAAATTATTTCCAAGATCTATAATAATCTACTCGACAACACACTAACTGATTTTCCACTCTCCGTACATTCATGGGAGATCGAACTCGGGGTCACGCTCTCTCGAGATGATAAAATAAAATTCTGCCAGAATTCACATGGATTCTCCAGATGTGTACTACTACAGGAAATGTCCTACAAACTTTTCTCGAGATGGTATTACACTCCTGAGAGATTGTTTCATTTGGGGTTAACAGAGTCCCCGAATTGCTGGAGATGCGGGATATCGAGGGGCAATCTGACCCATATATTCTGGACATGCCAGAAGCTAGACGAGTTCTGGACAGGAGTAAATGCAATATTAAAATCCATGAATCTGATAGACGCTGATCTAACTGCAGTTGAGGCTCTCTTATCGCTCCCATCAGATAAATATAAACCCAAAAAACATGGGCTAGCCCCAGTGATGATAGGGGCTGCAAAACATTTAATTGCCCAGAAATGGAAACAACAACACGCACCCACAGTGAAAGAATGGCTAACCAAAGTCTTAGATTTACATAGACTGGAAGAACTATCCAGTTGGGAAATGTGCTCCCATGACTGCTTTCTCAAGACATGGCAGCCATGGAATGACAGAATAGGGAAGGGGGAAATGAGTAACTAGATGGAGAGCCGCAGCGATCCCCTCCATCCCCCCCCCACACTTGCTCTAACATCTACACGCTAACTGAGGATTTGTGAGAGGATCCTCGGAGGCGAGGATAACAAACCGCCGGTCGTTAGCCATGGGAGTTCTACAATTCTACAAACCTACAACTTTAAAACTTTACTATCATGCAAATCTACGATTTGGAAACCGTCTAATTTTCTAGTAAGAATTAGAAATACTGTACCGTCTAAACATTTATGTATAAAAACAGAGAAACCATTTGTTTAAGTTTTAGAACATGTTTATTTTGTCACAGTGCTATATAAGGAAGACATAGGTACCGACAGATATATGTAACACATTCGGTAATATATTATACTGTACCATGTTTTGTTGTCTTCAAAAAATTAAATAAAGAATTGAAAAAAAAAAAGAAGTATGCAGCGTAGGTGATGAAAGGTAATCTATCAGCAAGATTTCACAACTCAAATCTTTTACATGTGCTTTTATTGCTTTAAAATACAACTTTAATAATTCCTTTACATGGACAGTTTTTTCCTTCATTAGTGAGAAATCAGTGTTTCAAATGATATGCAAATAAAGCTGAAGGACTATTTGTAGATATGAAACTTCTGTCACTCCAGTTCTATCCTCCACTTAATTACTTCATCCTGCTTGTTTGATGGCTCATCTTCCTGAAGTCACACAGTATAGAGGCTGTCATTTAAACAAGAGAAAGCAGTGTTGGGTGGGGAATAGCGTTGAAGTGGCAGAGGCTTCAGATCTACCATAGTCCTCAAGTCTTATTTGCATATCAAGTGAAACACTGATTCCTCAGTAATAAAGGGGCAGACTGTCATATCAAGGTATTGCCAGACTTGTCTTTGCAAGAACCACATGCACATATAAATAGCTTGAGAGTAAAATGCAATTAACAGATTACCTTTAAGGACTAGTTTATGACACACTGAAGTATAATTAATCAAAACAGTTGTAAGATGTAAAATAGAAGAGAAGGTATAACAAGTCTTTTTTTTTCACTTTATTTGCAGTGTACATTTATCAAACGTCTTATGTTGGTTCCCTGATGAAAGAGCAGGGATATCGCTCTGAAATGCACCAGAATAAAGCCATCATTACCTGACACTGTCGATCTCTTCACCATATGAGCAGCTTGGATCAGATAAGCACTGTCCTTTGGATAGGATGATATGTTAACATTCTCCCAAATTGGACATACCAGTATATCCTAAATTGTGGTATATTCCCGCAAATGGATGAACTAGTATATCTGCCAATCTTGCGGACACAGTGGCTGTGTCCACGTGATTGCCGCTGGAAGCTTGGCTTAAGTAATAGTCAAGACCCAGCTGTTACATCCGAGCAGCACCCTTGCTGTTTAACCCTCTAAATACTGTGATTAATAGTGATTGTAGCATTTAGGAGACAGGGAGAGGAAGTGTGCTTCCTCTTCTACACGATTGGGACACCTGTGATATGATCACAGAGGACCAATCTTTACCATGATAACCTGAAGTCAAATGACAACCTCTGGGCTACCTGGCTATGGCAAACTTGTCAGGAGCATGACCTGAGAGGCTGTTGTCAGTGCAGAACTGACAGATATAATGTATTGCAGTGCTGGTGCAAGTCAGCAATCAGAGAAAAAAATGTATGACTCAGATAGGGACTAAGTAAAAAGTTTTAAAAAAAGGTACAGATATGAAAAATAATAGAAAATAAAGAGAAATAAAAAAAAACATGATACCAATAAATGCATATACAGTACAGACCAAAGTTTGGACACACCTTCTCATTCAAAGAGTTTTCTGTATTTTCATGACAATGAAAATTGTAGATTCAAACTGAAGGCATCAAAACTATGAATTAACACATGTGGAATTATATACTTATCAAAAAAGCATGAAACAACTGAAAATATGTCTTATATTCTAGGTTCTTCAAAGTAACCACCTTTTGCTTTGATTACTGCTTTACACACTCTTGGCATTCTCTTGATGAGCTTTAAGAGGTAGTCACCGGAAATGGTTTTCACTTCACAGGTATGCCCTGTCAGGTTTAATAAGTGGGATTTCTTGCCTTAGAAATGGGGTTGGGACCATCAGTTGTGTTGTGCAGAAGTCTGGTGGATACACAGCTGATAGTCCTATTGAATAGACTGTTAGAATTTGTATTATGGCAAGAAAAAAGCAGCTGAGTAAAGAAAAACAAGTGGCCATCATTACTTTAAGAAATGAAGATCAGTCAGTCCGACAAATTGGGAAAACTTTGAAAGTGTCCCCAAGTGCAGTTGCAAAAACCATCAAGCGCTGCAAAGAAACTGGCTCACATGAGGACCGCCCCAGGAAAGCAAGACCAAGATTCACCTCTGCGGCGGAGGATAAGTTCATCCGAGTCACCAGCCTCAGAAATCGCAGGTTAACAGCAGCTCAGATTAGAGACCAGGTCAATGCCACACAGAGTTCTAGCAGCAGACACATCTCTACAACAACTGGTAAGAGGAGACTTTGTGCAGCAGGCCTTCTTGGAAAAATAGCTGCTAGGAAACCACTGCTAAGGACAGGCAACAAGCAGAAGAGACTTGTTTGGGCTAAAGAACACAAGGAATGGTCATTAGACCAGTGGAAATATGTGCTTTGGTCTGATGAGTCCCAATTTCAGATCTTTGGTTCCAACCACCGTGTCTTTGTGCAACGCAGAAAAGGTGAACGGATGGACTCTACATACCTGGTTCTCACCGTGAAGCATGAAAGAGGAAGTGTGATGGTGATGGTGTGCTACCAGATTGGCCTCCACAGTCACCAGACCTGAACCTTATCGAGATGGTTTGGGGTGAGCTGGACCGCAGAGTGAAGGCAAAAGGGCAACAAGTGCTAAGCATCTCTGGAAACTCCTTCAAGACTGTTGGAAGACCATTTCTGGTGACTACCTCTTGAAACTCATCAAGAAAATGCCAAGAGTGTGCAAAGCAGTAATCAAAGCAAAATGTGGCTACTTTGAAGAAACTTAGAATATAAGACATATTTTCAGTTGTTTCACACTTTTTTGTTAAGTATATAATTCCACATGTGTTAATTCATAGTTTTGATGCCTTCAGTGTGAATCTACAATTTTCATAGTCATAAAAATACAGAAAACTCTTTGAATGAGAACGTGTGTCCAAACTTTTGGTCTGTACTGTATTTAGGTAAAAACAAAAAATAAACAACAAAACTACACTTATTTGGTATTGCTGAGTCTTAAATTACACGATCTATAAAACTGTCACATGAGTTAACACCCTCAGTGAACATTGTGAAGAAATATAGAGAAAAAAGCATACATATTTATTTATCTCATACAGCCAACAAAAATGTTGAATAAAACGCGATCAAAAAGTCATATGTAAATAAAAATGGTATAGCTGAAAATTTCATCTTGTCTCACAACAAACAAGCCACTTTTAGCAAAAAGAGAATAAAAAAAGCTATAGTTCTCAGAATTCAGCATTTCAAAAACATTTTTTTTTTTAAATAGTTTTTGTTGTGTAAAAGTGGCAAAACATAAAAAAATATATAAATTTGGTATTTCTGTGGTCAGAAGAAAAAGATGGATTATTAATTTTACGACACAGTGAATGGTGTAAACCCTCCCCAAAAAACAATTGCTAAATTGCTGTTTCTTCTTGTTTCTGCCTCACAAAAAGCGGAATAAAAAATGATCAAAAAATAGTATGCGGCCCAAAATAGTACCAATAAAACCTCCAACTCCCACAAATAAACAAGTCCCTACATTGGCAGGGATCACAGAATTCCCTGCACCCATAGTGGCTCAGTGATTTAATTGCGGGGTGCCAATGGGTTGTCATAATGGCAAGGGGTCAGATGATGTCCCCTGTCACTGTTATGAATCACTTTTTGTAAATGCTTGCTGTGTGCAGGAGTTCACAGGAGTGTGATACAAATGAAACAAGTATGAGTGTGTGACTTAGTTACGATAGGTATCCAGTTTTCAGAATAGGTGATTATGGAAGTCATGCTGCCCATATGCCACCATCTTAGAGCGTTATGCTATGATCATGGAGATTTAACTTTGTGACAAGCAACATATTGGAGAACCTTGAAATGTTAAACTATAACATTCCTAAGGTTGTTGTAATCAGTCACAGACAACTTTTGAAGTACTGGGCTTTTGTCAAAAGACATGCCAGTTGCAAACAGACCTTGGGTCAGTTCAAACAAAATCTAAGGTTGGTGTAATCAGCAACAAACAACCTTGAAGCATTGTGCTGTTGTCAGAAGACATGATAGTGTCAAAGAAACCTTGAGTCTGTGCAAACAGACCCAGGTTGTTGTTATCAGTAAGCACCGACCCCATGTCAAACAACAACCTACTGGCAATTGCAAGATACTGATGATCTGGCTTAAACATATTGCACACAGATGTGCTAGGGGAAGATGTGGGAGCTGTGTATAAAAAAGGGGGCCCAGTTCAGCGATTTGGGGACATTCCAGAAGGTATCGTGGACGCACGGTTTCTGTGATGACAAGACCAGAGTATTTCCTTCTCGCTGATACTGTGGTCCCTCCGGTGGAGAAGTGATGCTACAATACTTGGTATGTATTGATGCATATTTCTCCATATACTATGATTCACCTTAATTGTATGATTTACATGAACTGAATTATAGGAACAGGATAATATTATATCTGTCATTCCATATTTGAGCATTATCCTGATGTAATCTTAATAAATTGTTACATTATTGTTTTACCATAAAACTGTATTCAGTGTGCCTAATTCGTATATTAGTGAGCGCTATGTAAGTAAGGGCGTATCCGCCCTGTCACTCTGACGTGGTAAAACAAGGAGATGGCCATTTATCTGTGCAGAGCCATGCATCAACAAGGTTCCATACAGCACAAGCGATCAGCTAGTGGCAAATTCAAGGGACTAGTAAGAACAATAAAAATGAATAGAACATTTTTTAAAAATATGAAAAAATGAAGAAAAACAACAAACATTCAAATCTCCCTCTCCCTTTTGACCCATTAAAAATAAAACAATTAAAACTACACATATTTCACAAATGCCTGATATATCAAAATATAAAATAAATTAATCGGTAAACTGTATAACGGTTCATTTTTTTTTGTTGCCAAACATTGTAGGCGATAAAAACACTGTATTTACCCAAAAGTGGTATTTCTAAAAATGCTAGCTCTGGGTGCAAATATATGCCATTACACAGCCCCAATCCTG
Organism: Allobates femoralis; assembly: GCA_033576535.1. Classification (NCBI taxonomy): domain Eukaryota; kingdom Metazoa; phylum Chordata; class Amphibia; order Anura; family Aromobatidae; genus Allobates; species Allobates femoralis. Next base: position 463,073,359 of record JARQOC010000004.1, read on the forward strand.
AAAAATTAGAATGTTAGGGGTCTTGGAGAAGGGATACAAAATCACAATTTTTTATTTTTTTTTATCAAATTTATCTGTTAACTCATACTGACCTGGAGACTCATACTGTAAATATAGAAAGCCCAGATTAAAGTTTGCCAAAAAACATCTGGAAAAGCCAGCCCAGTTCTGAAAAAATATTCTTTGGACTGATGAAACTAAGAACAACCAGAATAATGAAAAAAGTATCGTAAATAAAATGTATTCTATTACTTTTTAGCCCATGAAGTGAGAAGGCTTTGTAGAAAAATGGTTGTACTGTATGTTCTAAACAGTTCACAGAATACCATATTTGTTCAACCCCTTTAACTAAATCTGAAAGTCCGTTGCATCTTAGGTCCTTTTCACATCAGCAGTAATCGCTGATCGCAGTAGTTGCGGTGAAAAAACGCAACTGACGCGGTTACCGCATAACGGCCGCACTTGCGGTTCACCTGCGGCAAGCCTCATGCAATATCTATGGGGCTTGCGGTAAGTGCGCTGCAAGTGCAGTTTCGGCACTTGCGGCAGATGCGGCCGTGAAAAAACGTGGCTGACCACGGTTTTTTCGCGGTCGCATCTGCCGCAAGTGCCGAAACCGCAACTATACCGCACTTGCCGCAAGCCCCATAGACATTGCATGGGGCTTGCCACAGGTGAACCGCAACTGCGGTCGTTATGCGGTAACCGTGGCAGTTGCGTTTTTTTCACTGCAACTGCTGCGATCAGCACTTACCGCTGATGTGAAAGGAGCCTTAGTTGGGTAATTTTAAATGCCAAACAGTGGTATGTGGAGCCCAAATACAAAGATTTGGTCACTGTCCAAATATATATCTAGACCTAATTGTATGTGCCTGCAGAACAGTTATCTGCCATAGATTTCCTCCACTTATTCTCTCTCAAGATTAGAAAAGAAATATACCATATACATTTCTTTTATAGGCTATTTTTTTAATTACATTCTTGAATCACCATATAACAAATAGGTCATATGTTATGTCAACAAACGTTATATGTACTGTAAGTAAATAAGTCCATCTTACCTTGCTCATCAAGGAGTATATTATCTGGCTTGATATCCCTATGAAAATCAAATATAAGCACATTAGAATAGAATAACATGAACCTTAAACTATTATTTATTGTATATTTCTATTAGCACACACAATGGAGAATATGTGTCGTGCAGGTTAACCCTAGAACGCATACCCATAGAAATCTACACATTCACGCACCTGGGGCCTTTTAGGCCTGTTTACAATTATCATGGAAGAACTCAAAAAAATACTTTTCAAAGTTTATTGCAAAGTAAGGATGCATTCCCAGTAGAGCTGGGGTCAGCCAGGAGGGGATCCGTAATGGATCTGACCTCCTGGTGACCCCAGCTAAGGCTGGCGGAATCCTGCCACTCTGGCTGCCTTAGCTGGAGTTACCAGGAGGTCAGATCCATTATGTATCCCCTTCTGGCGAACCCCAGCGCTACTGGGAACACAGCCTAAGATGTGTATATTTCAAAACAGAATTATGTGCATAAAACAACAAAAACGTAAGTAAACGGGCACGCCAAATATAGGCATTCTATATACAATTTTTTTATGAAAACATTTTTTGGTTGTAGCAAACTTGGTGCAGGAATATTTATTTGTAACTTTACATATTCCCCTGACAATTCTCGCATATTATTTTTTTGGCTGAATGTTCCTTGCATACATTTTGTCCGCAAGTAGAACAGAAACGCTCCGATTTTCCTTCCTTCTTTGCTGGACAAATATAGCAGCGCTTTCTTTTTTTTTCTCTTTGCTCTGGATGTTCCAGAAAGCGTATTCCACATCGGATCATTGCCTCTGTAGTTTGCCTTGATAAGCATATCATGCTGCTTCTCTCCATCATAGTGTAAACCTAGTACAGGCCTAAAAGGCCCCAGGTGCGTGAATATGGGGTAGTCCCAAAAAAAGTTGTTATACCGAAATGTCTGTAACATAAAAATATATGAATAACTGGAAATTACTAACAACTATATACCTGAGGATTACCTAGATTTTCAAAATTCAAACTAAAGTACTTTTACAGAAAATAGAAAACAAGTAACCTGGCAGGCCTGCGAGGCCCCAGGTATGCGTTCTAGGGTTAATCTGTGCTTTGGGCAGTCAGAGTTGCCCTGTAATAGCAATTCGCTCCTCTGCAGACATATTCAGTTTTTGGTGGTGTGGAATCTTCTCTCTGTCATTGGCACCGTATGCTCTAGTTGGCAATCCAATATGACAGTTTGCTGACTTTGACTGCAGATCTGCTCCAGGTTTTTTGTGGGCCCCGGGTGAAAAAGTCTTAGTGGGCCCCCTTTAACATATATTTCTCTATGTGTAAATATATCATATTATAAACGTTGCAGACTGTAACATAATATATATATATATATATATATATGTATATATATACAGTGCCTACAAGTAGTATTCAACCCCCTGCAGATTTAGGTGGTTTGATAAGATGCCAATAAGTTAGAGCCTTCAAACTGCAAACGAGAGTAGGATTCATTAACAGAAGCATAAATCTTACAAACCAAAAAGTTATGTTGCTCAGTTGAATTTTAATAAATTTTAAACATAAAAGTGTGGGTCAATTATTATTCAACCCCTCAAACCACCAGCATTCTGTTTGGTCCCCCTAAAGTATTAAGAAGTAGTTCAGGCACAAAGAACAATGAGCTTCACATGTGTGGATTCATTATCTCTTTTGCCAGCCTTTTCTGACTATTTAAGACCCTCCCCAAACTTGTGAACAGCACTCATACATGGTCAACATGGGAAAGACAAAGGAGCATTCCAAGGCCATCAGAGACAAGATCGTGGAGGGTCACAAGGCTGGCAAGGGGTACAAAACCCTTTTCAAGGAGTTGGGCCTACCTGTCTCCATTGTTGGGAGCATCATCCGGAAGTGGAAGGCTTATGGAACTACTGTTAGCCTTCCACGGCCTGGACAGCCTTTGAAAGTTTCCTCCCGTGCCGAGGCCAGGCTTGTCCGAAGAGTCAAGGCTAACCCAAGGACAACAAGGAAGGAGCTCCGGGAAGATCTCATGGCAGTGGGGACATTGGTTTCAGTCAATACCATAAGTAACGTACTGCACCGCAATGGTCTCCGTTCCAGACGAGCCCGTAAGGTTCCTTTACTTTCAAAGCGTCATGTCAAGGCTCGTCTACAGTTTGTTGATGATCACTTGGAGGACTCTGAGACAGACTGATTCAAGGTTCTATGGTCTGATGAGACCAAGATCGAGATCTTTGGTGCCAACCACACACGTGACGTTTGGAGACTGGATGGCACTGCATACGACCCCAAGAATACCATCCCTACAGTCAAGCATGGTGGTGGCAGCATCATGCTGTGGGGCTGTTTCTCAGCCAAGGGGCCTGGCCATCTGGTCCGCATCCATGGGAAGATGGATAGCACGGCCTACCTGGATATTTTGGCCAAGAACCTCCGCTCCTTCATCAAAGATCTTAAGATGGGTCGTAATTTCATCTTCCAACAAGACAACGACCCAAAGCACACAGCCAAGAAAACCAAGGCCTGGTGCAAGAGGGAAAAAATCAAGGTGATGGAGTGGCCTAGTCAGTCTCCTGACCTTAACCCAATTGAAAACTTGTGGAAGGAGCTCAAGATTAAAGTCCACATGAGACACCCAAAGAACCTAGATAACTTGGAGAAGATCTGCATGGAGGAGTGGGCCAAGATAACTCCAGAGACCTGTGCCGGCCTGATCAGGTCTTATAAAAGACCATTATTAGCTGTAATTGCAAACAAGGGTTATTCCACAAAATATTAAACATAGGGGTTGAATAATAATTGACCCACACTTTTATGTTTAAAATTTATTAAAATTCAACTGAGCAACATAACTTTTTGGTTTGTAAGATTTATGCTTCTGTTAATGAATCCTACTTTCGTTTGCAGTTTGAAGGCTCTAACTTATTGGCATCTTATCAAACCACCTAAATCTGCAGGGGGTTGAATATTACTTGTAGGCACTGTATATATATATATATCAAAGAAAGCAAGCAGCACAGCTTCTTTAGGGTGCAATTCAGTCCAGCTTGATCCACTACTGCCTCCAATACTTTAAAAAAGGAGTGCTGCAGTCGTTTTTTTAAAGTATATATATATATATATATATCTCCCCTGCAGATATAATCCCTCTTATGCTGTCTCTCCCCCATGCACTGTAACTCCCCTCCTATGTGCTGTCTCTCTCCCCATGTGTTCTGTCTCTCCCACTCCATGCATATCGTTCCCCCCTGTGCGCAGTCTCTCCCACCCTGTGCCTATCACCCCATTCACTCTCTCCCCTCCCTGTGTATGTCTCCACCATTGCATAGTCTCTCTCCACAATGCGCTGTCTCTCTCTCTCTCACCTGTTCACTCTCTCTCCCCTGTTTACTCTCTCTTCCCCGTTCACTCTCTTCCCTGTGCCTCCCCAATTGTGTGCTGTGTCTTTGCCCTACACCTGTCTCCCCCTGTGCGCAGTGTCTCTCTCCTGCACCTGTCTCCCCCTGTACGTTGTGCCTCTCCCCTGCACATGTTTCCCCCCTGTCCGTTGTGTCTCTCCCCTGCACCCATTTCCCCTCTGTGCGCTGTATCTCTCCCCTGCACCTGTCTCCACCTGTGCCTGTCTACCCACTGTGCGCTGTGTACTTTTCCCCTGACAGGGGGCCACTGGGCACTGTGTTATTTGCACCTGACAAGGGGGCCCCTGAGTAATTTAGCCCTAACAGGGGGTCCCTGTATAACTTGCCCCTAACAGGGGACCACTGTGTAACTTGCCCCTGACAGGGGGCCCTTGAGTAATTTGACCCTGGGGGCCCCTGTATACTTTTACCCTGACAGAGGGCCCCTGTTATACTTTGTCCTTGCAGTGGGCCCCTGAGTGCTGTTCTGCCCACTCCCGCAACCCCTCTCTCCCTCCTAACCTGAGCGGCAGAGGGCAGACGTTGATTGTAGTGAGCAGCAGCAGATCTCTGTCTCCATCACGGTGCAGGAAGTAGCGATTTGCTGCTGCCGCTCAGGTTGAGAAGGAGAGAGAGTGTGGGGGGGCCAGCGCTCAGGGGCCCCTGCAAGGTGAGAGGTACACAGCACTCAGGGGGCCTACATGCCAGACCAGGGCCCCGGGTGCTGACGACTGGCACTGGACTCCCTGGACCCCAGCCATACTCCCTTGCAGTCTGAGGAGGATGGGTGAATACTAGTCTTCCTCCTCTTCTATGCATTCCACACTGTGGACCGCAAAGGAAGAGGAAGTAAAGGGGCTGAGCCGGGGTGCCTCTTCTATGCGTTCCACAGTGTGGACCGCAAAAGAATCGGAAGTGACGGGCCAGAAACGGGGGCTGGCAGCTGGCCTCAGGGATGAATTAAGGCACCAATGCGGGCGGGCAGCGGTGGGCCCCTGAGTCACGCCAGGGCCCCGCCACTTGCCCGGGTGCGTCAGGTGCTGACGCCAGCTCGGCTCCGGTGTGTTCTGACTAAATACCAATACCTCTCTTTTACCCAGTAAGTGAAAATTCTGCAGTAGTGATAAGTTGTAGGAAAAGTATAGCAACAGAATACAGAATAAAGTGTGTTTGGGGCCAAAACACTCATCTGAAAGTATGCCACCTAAGGAAAATGCAGCCAACGGTAATTACTCACAATATAAAACTGTATGCAGCTTACAGATATGATTTTTTAGATGATGTTTTGATGCATTCTAATCTGCCTTCAACTGTAACGTGCAATGCATTCACCTAATAGGGTATGGGTATAGGGTATTTTGAAAAAAAACCTGCAATAGAAACAAAATCAGCATATAGCCTGCAGTAAATAAGTAAATAGAAGTCACACCCCTGTTTGCACAAAATAAATAAATTACAGAAAAACTAAAGAAATGAGCTGGAGCATACAGTGCCTACAAGTAGTATTCAACCCCCTGCAGATTTAGCTGGTTGACAAATGCGGAATTAACTTGGCATTGTGACATTTGGACTGTAGATCAGCCTGGAAGTGGGAAATGCAGTGCCACAAAAACATTTTTTTTTTTTGTTGTTTTTATTTTTTTAAAGCGTTAAAAGTTAATTCAGAGGGTCATTTATTATTCAACCCCTCAAACCACCAGCATTCTGTTTGGTCCCCCTAAAGTATTAAGAAGTAGTTTAGGCACAAAGAACAATGAGCTTCACATGTGTGGATTAATTATCTCTTTTGCCAGCCTTTTCTGACTATTTAAGACCCTCCCCAAACTTGTGAACAGCACTCATACATGGTCAACATGGGAAAGACAAAGGAGCATTCCAAGGCCATCAGAGACAAGATCGTGGAGGGTCACAAGGCTGGCAAGAGGAACAAAACCCTTTCCAAGGAGTTGGGCCTACCTGTCTCCACTGTTGGGAGCATCATCCGGAAGTGGAAGGCTTATGGAACTACTGTTAGCCTTCCACGGCCTGGACAGCCTTTGAAAGTTTCCTCCCGTGCCGAGGCCAGGCTTGTCCGAAGAGTCAAGGCTAACCCAAGGACAACAAGGAAGGAGCTCCGGGAAGATCTCATGGCAGTGGGGACATTGGTTTCAGTCAACACCATAAGTAATGTACTCCACCGCAATGGTCTCCGTTCCAGACCAGCCCGTAAGGTTCCTTTACTTTCAAAGCTGAAGTATGAAGTAATCTCCCGATATCATTCAACTCGTAATCTTCGATCTTCCCAAGACCTCCTCCTCTCCTCCACACTTGCTCCTCATCTAACTTCCTGCAAGACTTCGCCCGAGCATCCCCCATCATCTGGAATTCTGCACCCCAAAACGTCAGACTGTCCTCTACACTCTGAACCTTCAAACGGAACCTGAAAACCCATCCCTTCAGAACAGCCTACAGCCTGCAATGACCACATTGCCAACTCACCACCACTGGACCCGATTCTCCACCACCATTGGACCCGGCACTCCACCACCACCCGAGCAGACCCATTACCCTGCAGAATGTAAGCCCGCAAGGGCAGGGTCCTCTCTTCCCTCTGTACCAATCTGTCACTGTTAGTTTGTTCATTGTATTTTTAACTTGTTTCTATGTAACCCTTTCTCATGTACAGCACAATGGAACCAATTGTGCTCTATACATAAATAATAATATAGCTTAATGTGGCTTCCTATTAAGGTGGATAAACAGTAGTTTTTTCTATAAAAATATATTAGGTGTGTATTATAACCTATCTACAAGAAAGGATATTGGCTGCAACACTAACACTGGAAAACTATGATAAAGCATATTAGCTAGTGAATACATGTGCAAAGCTGCTCAATGTGAATAGGGTATATAGGCACAGCAGAAAACTGCTTCATGATATAGAGGAGAAAAAATGAGAAGTTAGCTAATGCAATGACCATGGCGTTTCAGCCCGGTAACCGGCGCCAAGATCTCTCATACTACCGGGTCCTAACCTTGTGCCTTTTCCTGCCGTATATTTGCTTGAATGGGTGTCTGTGCCACTAACTGCAATTAAAACCTGCGTGTATGAGTGAGTCAGGACCTAGGCTACAGCAGAATGTAGAGTCTCAACATGGCTACTGGGTGGGGGAAGGTGCACGGTCAGAAAATGTTTCTGGCTAGCACCTTTCACATATGGAGGTGTCTTCGGCAGTCTTTTTAGCGTCATTATAAGACATCTACCCACCTTGTATATGACATGCTCATTTGTAAATCTATATTCTAAGCTTCTGTAAAAATCTATTGGATGTTTACCATCTCCTTTTGTTATCTGCTAGTATTTTCAAATTACAGTTATCCACTTTTTTGTAATATAATCAGTGTTAATTCTGCTATGCTGGTGATGCCATTCTCTATATGTATTTTATATTCACCTCATGTTCCAATATATTAATACATTTGTGGCATTTATAAATCTTGGGTGTTTAATTGTGCTACTGATAACTAAAATGAAAAACCAGAAGAGTACAATCAATCACTAGAATTTCCCCAAAAAACTAGCAAATTTGGAAAACTGCCAGCGAAGATTTACAGAAAGTGTACAATATGTGGTGCACAGTAAATACCTATTGATTTATATAGATTTTTTTTTTATTTCTGCTTTAAAACAGCAATATACATAAATGTAAAGTAACAAGAAGTGTTGTATATTCTTGGAGTGTATACAAGCCTACTGCAGCCACACAGGGTTGTTAAAGGTGGACATATGATCTGCATTCAAGATTCACTTGAGTAGACTTACAAGACATTACCTGGAATACACAGGCTAATTACATCACTTTTCAACTAATGTCCTGATCATATACACAGACTGGCTGCAATGTGATACTTCACCATGAACAGCCCATTGAAGTGAAACAAATGATCACCTGAGCCACCTCCGAAAATTAACAGTTTCGGTGCCAGGGCACTCAGGTTTTAATTTAGATGCTGTTTTCCTTTCCTGGAAAATCAGGAAAATCAGAAAAATCGACTTTAAGGGTATGTGCACATCAGTCGTTTTGTGGGCTGTTTTTTACCGGTTTCCGTCGGCGTTTTCCGCTCAGTTTTATGTTAATTTATGTTAATCCTAGCCACCGGCTGGATTAACATGATACTCAATGGAGTTTAGAAAACGCTGTCTTCATTAGAACGTTTTTTTCTGGTCGTTTTCAGTTTTTACACCGGTTTTACACCGGTTTTCAAAGATAGAGCAAGTGACTTCTTTTGAGCGTTTTTCCAGCGGTTCTAGCTTACAAGTGCCCAAAAAAACGGCCTAAAAACGCTAAGAAAAACCGCCGGAAAACCGCCGACAAAACGCTGTATAAACGCTATACAACCGGTCGGAAAAAGCTCAAAAAACGCTACAAAAACGATGGACACTGCTGAGGTCAGAAAACTCAGTTTCTGCCATTCTCCACCGGTTTTAGGACGGTCTGCAAAGATGCAGAAACGTCAGATGTGCACATACCCTTAAGAAGAACAAGCTATTTACATTGGAGCATGAAATTGCATGATCCAACAGCTTCTCTGCCTCTGCTGCAGAGGAAAAGCAACCTCTAGAGCAGGGGTAGGGAACTCCAGGCCTTCGAGAGACGCACACAGTGCAGGTTTTCAGGATTTCATCTGAATTGCACAGAGGTTGGAATCATCACCAGTGCAGGTGATTCAATTATCACCGATGCAATACTAAGAAAATCCTGAAAACCTGCACTGTGTGCGGCTCTCGAGGCCTGGAGTTCCCTACCCCTGCTCTAGAGTATTTGCAGCATCAAAGAGAACCAGTCACTCCAAAGTGCCTAAACTGTCAATCATTACGAGCACTGCCCTTCAGAGTAGAGGGAGTCTTAGGGCTGGTTAGCAGTGCCCTCCTGAAGACTTTCCTTGTAAGAACTTTAAAATATTAACATATACAGCAAAAGCATTACTTTAATCCTTTAAAAATAATGGAAATAGTTTAGCACTTGTTGCCTATGCGTAGTATAGCTTCTTCAGTCTTACAAGTAAAAATAATTTTTTTTAAACCGCCAAGACAATTACTTTGGATGTGGTCATGGTGATGTCAGAATCAAGTTCATCTGAGGTCAGAGATGTTGCATCAGCTGTGAACTCGGATGACCCCGATGAACTGCAAAAACGTCTGCATACAGGCAGTGTAATCTGATTATTTGCGTAATCTAAAAAAGTAGAGCATGTATATAGCATGTACAAAGTGTGCTCTTCAAATATCACACAAACGTTCATTATCACGCCACGTTCAGCACCACTGAAGAAGCATCAGCATACAGGCAAAGCAATTAACTATTTGCATAATCTAGCAAAAAGCAGAGCATGTGTACAGCTTGTCTTGCTGAGTAAATTTCGCACAAATATCATACTATTCATCATCACACAGCTTTCAGTACTACTTAAAAAACATTGATATACAGGCACTTAAACATGCTTTTTATTCAGCAATGGAGTCTTTCATTCAAGCCATGGAGGCTGAGTGCATTATTTATTGTTTTCTTTAAATCAATTGTACTTGCTGATTTCAGGTCTTTCTGTAGCTCTACACTGGTGGTCTCTGGCTTTTGGACATTTCTTCTGATAATTCTTTTTCCTCACCTGTCTGAGTATAATACAAAATAATATTGTTGTACCGTGTTAGCCAGAAAAATAGATGTAAATACTTAAGTCCCAAAAAAAAAAAAAAAAAAAAAGGTTGAGAAAAGTATTATAGGAGTGATACCTTTATTGGCTAACAAGAAAAATTATATTTGTAAGCTTTCAGAGCTCAAGGCTCCTTCATCAGACAATATCACAAATGAGTTACTGAGGCATTTAAATACAAAATACAGTAGGAATAAGGAAACGGAGGTGTGTTAAGGAAATGAAAATGAAGTCTTTGTTAATGATGTAGATGACATGCAATGGTCTTTTACACATCAGAAGATCTTCTTGTGGAAGTGTTAGTTGTGTCTAGGTAATGAGTCATGAATCCAGGTGTCAAATTAAGTCCTTTTGTTAAGGTTTGGAACATTCTTATGAATTTGAATTCCCAGATTTTTCGTTCTCTGTCATTTTTAAAGTGACCTTTCAATATCAGGACTGTTAGGTCTACCATGCTGTGTCCAGGCTCAGAGAAGTGTATTCCTACGTCTCCAGCTTATTTTTTATTGTATGTCTATGTAAATTCATCCTTGTTTGTAGCTTTTGCATTGTTTCCCCAATATACATTCCTGTAGTGCACTTTGTACATTGTATCATATATACCACATTGGAGGATGTACATGAAAAGAAGTCCATGATCTTATAGTCCTGGTTTGTGTTGGGTATAGGGACTGTATCTGTTGGCGATATGTGGGTACATGTCTTGCATTTCTTGCTGTTACAGGGGAATGTGCCCGTCTGTGATGGTGATGTGAGGACACTTCTGACAAGGAGATTCCTTAAATTGGGGGGCTGTTTGTAGGAGAGCAGTGGCAGTTCTGGGAATATGGCTTTAAGTCTGTGGTCTTTGTGGAATATGGGCTGAAGATCAGCACCAATTTTCCTTAGTATGTTCATGTGAGGATTGTATGTGATCACAAGAGGCACCCTGCTGTTGTCCTCCTTCTGTTTGTAATCCAGGAGGCTGCTTCTTGGGACCCTTGCTGCTCTGTGGATCTGTTCATCTATTACCAGTGGATGGTATCCTTGATTTAGGAATGTTTTCCTCAGTGATAGTTCTCTGTCTTCATTGTTTGAATAGATCCGAATGTACCTCAGAGCTTGACTGTAGATTATTGATTTTTTGTGTGTCTTGGATGGAAGCTGTTCCATCTCAGGTATGCCGGACGTCCTGTGGGTTTATGGTAAATAGATGTTTGTATGGTATTGTCTTTAATGTATATGGTTGTGTCCAGAAAATGTATTTGTGACTTTGAAAAGTTGAAGGTGAGCTTGATAGTAGGGTGAAACTTGTTGAAATTGTTGTGGAAGGTAAGCAGATCATCCTTTGAGCCTGACCAGATTATTAGTAGGTCATCAATATAGCGGAAGTATGCTAGAGGTTTGATAGTACAAGATGCCAAAAAGTCATGTTCTAGTTTAGCCATAAACAGGTTAGTATACTGTGGTGACATATTGCTTCCCATGGCACTGCCCATACACTGTTGGTATACATTGTCCCCAAAGGAAAAATAGTTGTGCTGGAGTACAAACCTGATGAATTGCAGGGCTGGTTCCGTGGCCAGATTGTTTTTTTGGAGGAAATATTCGCATGCAGCAATCCCATCTTTGTGAGGAATGTTGGAGTAAAGGGACTCTACATCCATGGTGGCTAATATTGTATCCTCTGGAAGTGGACCCAGGGCTGACAATTTGCAGAGAATGTCTGTGGTGTCCTGGATGTAGCTGGGTGTTTGCCTCACCAAGGGTTTTAGAATGTTCTCCACCCAGCCAGAGATATTCTCAGTTAATGTCCCAATACCAGAGATGATGGGTCTCCCTGGATTGCCTTCTTTATGTATTTTAGGTAACATGTAGAAAGTGCCTGTTTTGGGGTTGTTTGGTATTAGGTCCAGTAGAGAGGATGACCAGGGCCGCACCGTCCATTGGACAAGGTGAGCCCTGTCATTCAGGCGGCAGCCGGCAGGGGGAGCGGCAGTGCAGAAGGGGGCGGCGCCTCATGCACGCAGCCTCCCCCTGTCATGGCGCCGGCCGCTCACCCCGCGCGCACCGCAGGTAAGCGGCGCGACCCGGGGAGAGGGACAGAAGGGGCGGCAGAGCGCCCACGGCTCAACAGCACAGCCCCCCCCCCGGTACTCACGGCCGCGGCCGGCAATGACTGCCGGTGCAGTGGCTCAGGCGGCAGAGGGGGCGGCAGTGCCGGGCTCCACCAGCACCCCCCCCCCCCGTAATCGGTGCCGCGGCTCAGGCGGCAGAGGGGCTTGGTGCACCCCTGAGGATGACATAGAGTCGAACCCATTGATGATCTTTGTTAAATCCTCTTTGTATTTTTTGGTGGGATCTTCCTGAAGGGGGGTGTAGTATTTTTTGTCCAAGAGTTGCCTGTGTGCTTCTTGGATGTAGTCCGACATATTCATGATCACTACAGCTCCTCCTTTATCTGCTGGTTTAATGATGATATTATTGTTGGACTTTAAGGATTTTATGGCTTTTCTTTCCTCCCTGCTGATATTGTTTGGTACTTTGAGGCGTTTGTCCAAAATATCAGATTTTACTTTTTTACGGAAACAGTCTATGTAGTGGTCCAGAGTTTGGTTGTGCCCAGGTGGTGGGGTCCAGTCTGTCCTCTTTTTCTCTTTTGGTGTGTCTTCCACGTTGATTTGCGATGTATCATCTGTGTGATCATGGAAAAATTCTTTTAGTCTTAATCTGCGGAAGAATTCCTCAATGTCACTACAGAACTGAGTAGTGTCCAGTTGTTTAGTGGGACAGAATGTTAGACCCTTTGATAGAACTTTCATTTCTGACATATTTGGCTCATACTGTGAGAGGTTCACAACAGATGATGATGTATTGAAATTCTGTCTGAAATCTTGCAGGGATTGCCTGGTTTTGGCGGGTTTAGAGCAAAATTAAAATGACTATGATTAGTGTTGAAACCTTCTCCCAAGGCTGTACTGCCCTCAGGATTACACCCTTAAAGAAGCCCCTATATGTTATGTAAAAGAAATAAATAAATGGCAGTGTGCTAAGTGGTAAACACTATAATAATGGTATCTTAAAAATGGATTTGACTATAAATCATACTTAATATTGTCATTAAATCACATACAAAAAAGACTAAAATTACATTGAGCGTACCATACAATGTATACCTCTTATTTTCACAGAGGATATCCTGCTAATATCCATTTCCAGCAGGAAAAAATAAAAATGTTAATAATGAATAAGAAGATTACGTCCCTATTAGTTTTAAAATTTGTGGGTATTCAAAATCTCCATAGTGTCTTAAGGTGACTTTACACACACAGATATCTGTGTGTGTAAAGTGGCCTTTATAGTCATTTCACAGAAGTAGTTCCTGACCAAATATAGAGGGTTTTTTTGTACCATGCTATGTTGATTCGCTTCCAATAATTATTTGTTTATGCATGCAATTTTATGTCATCTAGATGTTTACTCAGTCATAAACTGTTTGCAATACTTGCAGTTATCCAGCAACTTCTTATGCTCTCCCCTGCTCCAAGGTTAACAGATTGCAGGCACTACTCGTGATTGCAAAACTTATGTTTGATGGCTTGTGGGTCCAGGACTGGGGCGGTACTCGGGTCCCCAGGATATACCAAGGCTGACTGGATGCCTGCACTGGCATGTCTCCTATCTCTCCTGCACAGGCTGTGCTGCTGAAGCTGAGGTCAGGTTAATGTGAGCAGTACTGGATGGATTATTTTCTTTCTTCTCTGGGTCTCGTGTCCACTTGCTGATACTTTCATGATTTGGTGATACTAATCCCAACATACATTTCAGGGGTATGGCGGCCTCCTTCAGAAAGTTGCCACGTCCTCAAAACGTTCATTAGGATTAGTATCACCAGGTCATGAAAGCATCAGAAAGTGGACACAAGACCCAGAGGAGGAAAAAAAAGTGCTGCTCACGTTACCCTGACCTACGCTTTAGCAGCACAGCATAGTCTGTGCAGGAGTGATTGGAGACACGCAGTACAGGCATCCAGCCAGCCTTGGTATATCCTGGGGACCCATGATCGGGAGTACTGCCCCGGTCCTGGACCCATGAGCCTTCAGACATAAGTGCTATCATGAGGAGTGCCCGCAATCTGTTAAACGAATCCTGTGAAAGTGCATAAACACGTTTTAATACTCCCTCATTAGGTATTAGAATTAGCAGGGGCTATATTCTTTAGCCCTTAGGGCATGTTCACTATGTGCCTCCTCATCATAAGATCACGCCCTTTATGGGCGTGATCTTTTATTCATGTTCTATTCAGGCGCAATGAGGTGCTTGAAGCAGTACACAGCGGCGTGGGTGTACTGACGTCACCTGACTGGAAATGACACAAAACGCGTCATTAATGCCCAGCCAGCGCCGTGCAGAGCAGAGTAGGCGCCTGAATAGAACATGAATAAAAGATCACACGTTTTGTGTCATTTCCAGTCAGGTGACGAGGAGGCACATAACGAACATGCCCTGAGGGCTAAAGAATATAGCCCTTGCTAATTATAATACCTAATGAGTAAGTATTAAAATGTTTTTATGCTCTTTCACAGGATGCTTTAGGAGACAAAAGGAGTTTGAGATTAGTGATAGGATGCTGCAGGGACATGTTTTGGTTGCTTAGGTGGCGTTCTGGAGGTGACAGGATCCCTTTAAACATTTTGTGGAAAACAGGGTTGAAAAGCAATGTCTGACTTTCATTTGTTCATTTTCATAGATTTTTTATTATTTTTGTCAGACACCCTGTCTAATCCTATCCTATTAATTCCTGAATCACAAATTATGAAATTTGTTTTATCACTTTAAGGGACTGACCACTGTCAGCTTGAACACATTTTTCTAATTTTTTGTTTTTGTGTGTGTTTGTACATCTATCCACTCACTTATTTTAAAGGTCATGTATGTTTTTTATAGTTATAACTAATTTTATCTATATTAGGCGGCCGTCACACGCTTCAATATCGATAGCGATATTGTTAACGATCACGTGCACGTGCGATCGCTAACAATATCGTTCACATCGTTGGTGAGCTGTCACACAGACAGACTCCCCAGCGATGTGGATCAGCGAGATCGCTGGTAACTATGGTACACAATCGGGTTACTAGGCACCGCGCGGCGCTTAGTAACCCGACATTTACCATAGATACCATCTCCCAGCATAGGCTCTGCCGCTGGGAGATGGATCATCGTGGTGTCACACACCACGATGAGGCAGATTGATCAAGCGTTTATCGCTTGATATGAGCTCCGGCTCCCATATCTGCGATCTAACAATCAAGTGATTTTACATTGTAAAATCGCTTGATCGCACGCAGCGATGCACAAACGATATCGCTTAAGTGATCAAAAAGCAGATCGCTTAAGCGATATCGTGCTTTAAATTGATGCGTGTGACGGCCGCCTTAATTAAAACTTATATTTTAATATTCAACCTACTGCAACATTGGAAAGTGGATATCAGTGTGGCTTTCCAATGAATTGCTCTTGGCCTCTAAACATGGCCATGGACTAGGAGCCAGCTTAGCTCTATGGGGTTGCATGCTCAGATACTATATAGCAGTTTACTGAGGCAGCCGCAAGAAGTTGCAAAATGGTGGGGTAGAGGCACCTATTGTGATGTTGAGAAGGTATTTCACAAGGATAATACAAGTTAAGGTAGTCTGATAATGCTCCTTAGTATCAATCAAGCCAACCTTATCTGTGGTTTAACCCCATAGTGACAGCCTAACGTCTAAAGACGTCAGAAAAAAAGGGTGTTTATGCCTGGCTGATCTCTACAGACACATCCCCCAGTGCCCCCCCCACACTTTCTGCAGCCTCCGACCCCCTCTGCTCCTCCAGCCCCGCTCCTCCACTCCTCCCGTTTCTCTCCTCCACTCCTCCAGCTTCCCTCCTCTGCTCTTACAACCCCGCTCCTCCGCTCCCCACAGCCCCCTCCTCCGTTCCCCACAGCCCCCCATCTTCTGCTTCTCCAGCCCCGCTCCACCAGCACCCTCCTCCACTCCTCCAGCTTCTTTCCTCCGCTCCCCCAGCCCCTCTCTCTTACCTGCCTCCAGTTCCACTTCTCGATCCTGGGGTCCCGCGATCCTGGCACCGGTGGTCTCTCTCTCCTCTTCTGTGTGCAGCGCTGTGTGTGCGCACTCTCAGGGGAATAATAGGTCATGAACTTAGAGTTCATGACCTACCATTCCCCTGGGGTCACACAGGGGTTAACAGATCTTCATGATCTCTAAAGCAGATTGTGGCACCCCTACAGGGGATTGCCACAGGATCCACCTGTGCTGGGAAGGACTTACACCTTGGTTAACACAGCACACACCACCTTCCACCCCAGACCTGAAGGGGGAGCTCTACTGGCTGCATTAAGTCAGTTACCCTTTAAGAACACCCAGGCCTGAGGGGAGGAGTTAGTTAGTCCCTGTAGTTTCAGTTCAGTTCAGTCGAGTGTGAGAAGGAAGAGAGAGGAGATGGAGCTGCTGGTCACTGGGAGAGATTCAGGCCCAGGACCAGGGACCACTGACCACTGTGCACACCCTAGGGAAAGGGTCGGAGGCAAGTGGAGAAGGAAGGGAACTAAGGAACGGAATCGGTTGCTCATCCCTTTAGTACACCCGGACACTGGAGTCCGATGCTGCCAGCATACAGAGCTACAGCAAAAGCCAAGCAGACTCAGGAGGAGTTCAGCCCTGAGGAGAGCGAGTAAGAGACACTAAACTGACCAAGTACAGGACCAGGGGCCATAGGAGAAACAGGGACCCCTCAGAAGGACCTCATTGTCAGTTTAGGACAAAGCCCAAAGAGGAGAAGAAGCGGTGGATTCAGGCTCAGGCAGGACTCATCCCACACCACAGAGCAAAGACACAGAGGAGGCCTCATAACTTTCTAAGGTGTAAGTCCCAAGTTGTACCAGGGACCTGGTTACTACTCTCGACTGTACCTGTTATGTTATCATCAGTAAAAGGTATCGAAACAACATCCCTGTGTGTCTGTGTGCCTGTCTATCCGCCGCCTTTCACCGCTGCATGAGCAAAGACTTGACTACTACTCCCCTCATCCATCCCCGCTGCTCTGAGGTAAAGCTTCACCTGTGGGGAGCTGTTCCACGCTCTGCTGCACGCACCATACCTCAGCAGCCGGCTTGCAGCACCGGTACCATATTACCGGGAACTACAGGTGGCATCACGCTCAATTGTAAATAGCCCCCTTACCCACCACTGTTCCCCGCCATTGAGGGTCCAGGGCACGGGACTGGGGACCGAACAGCCGTGATTCCCCCATCAAAGCCACCATCCTTCCCGACACTGGGTACCCCATACCCTGTCGACCGCCTCAAGATCACCATGAAGATCAGTTAACCCCTGTGTGAGCCCAGGGGAATAACAGGTCATGAACTCTGTAAGTTCATGACCCATCACAATCCAGGGGTCACACAGGGGTTAATTGTGTTCTTCATGGTGATCTGCTTTAGAGAGGTCACACAGGGGTTAATGATCTTCATGATCTCTAAAGCAGATCACCATGAAGATCTGTGTGACCCCAGAGGAATGATAGTAATTGGAATATCCCATGACCTGTTACTTGATTGGTTCACCGGAGCTATCCAATACTATGATCTGCTGCTTAAAATCCCAGGGTGTTCCCGTGTATGCTCCCTTTTATGGGTTAAACCCTTTAAAACTATAAAATCAGTATAGAATACTCTGGGAAGAAGCACAAAATCTTAATGGCAATCAATTTAGGCTTGTTGCTAGTAGCTTTATGTTGGAAATAGAATAATTCCAGTTTGCTCAATTTTACCAATAAAAATCAATACATTTATTAAAAAATCATTAAAATTCAATTAATTTAAAACATAAATACTCTACGGGTCCCTTAGAAGGGTTCTCCTCTAGTATGGGTTTCTTGATTGTTGGTGTTATCTGAAATAAATGATGGTTTCATTTAGTGATATTATTAGGTAAGGTTATTATTGGGTGCTATTGGCAGGGTTACCTTGCACATCCTTATCTTTAACTCCTTCTGTTCTGTTTTTCCTTGTAATAACACCTGCAATTACTTTAGTGAATGGTTATTCAAATAAAATGTACCCTTATTCGCTGTCACATATAAATTGTTACCTGTTGGTACTTTGTGGTGTTTTTGCATAAACTTCCCATTGCATGAATCTTTACATCTTTACTTCCTTCTTTCTTTTAGTTTAATGGTGCAGTGTTAATTATTGTGCTTCTGTTCCTTCCCTTTTGCAGCTTGCTTTGTATACTAACCTGCTATGTTCATTGCTGCTGTCTCAAATGCGGATTTGTAAGCCTCAGTTTGGGTTCTGTTCCTCCTGCTACTGTCTGTCTCAGATCTATAAAGTAGTGTTCTATTTAGTAAATCTTTCTTTCCACTGTGTGCTTGCTTTTTTCCTCTCCCTAAAGTGGCACTTACTTGTGTGACCTTCTCATAGTCCTCCTCCATCCTCCTGTGTTCCAGCTGTCTACCACTTTCCTCTGATCTTGTCTGAGCTGAGAGCTCCACAGTGAGTCAAAGGCATCCTGATCACACGCCCTGACCCACAGGAGAGCAGAGAAGACCAACAATCAAGAAACCCATACTAGAGAGGAGAACCATTCTAAGGGACCCATAGAGTATTTATGTTTTAAATTAATTGAATTTTAATGATTTTTTAATAATTATACTTTGAACCTCCAGGTGCTTCACAAATTAATCCTTAAAAATGAAAAAAGAACATTTTTGTGAAAAAAAAAGTACTTTTTCATTTTTACCGGGGGATCAAAGTGCTCACTATGCATCTAAATAAGTTCCTTGGGGGTTTAGTTTCCAAAATGAGGTCACTTGTGGGGGAGCTCCAATGTTTAGGCACATAGGGGCTCTCCATACGCGACATGGTGTCCTCTAACAATTGGAATTGTTAGCGGATACCATGTCGCGTATGGAGAGCCCCCGTGTGCCTAAACATTGGAGCTTCCCCACAAGTGACCACATTTTGGAAACTAGACCCCCTCCAAGGAACTTATCTAGATGCATAGTGAGCACTTTGATCCCCCGGTAAAAATGAAAAAGTACTTTTTTTTTCACAAAAATTTTCTTTTGGCCTCAATTTTTTCATTTTCACATGAGCAACAGGATAAAATGCATCCTAAAATTAGCTGGGCAATTTCTCCTGAGTACACTGATACCTCATATGTGATCATAAACCACTGTTTGGGTGCACAACAGGGCTCAGAAGGGAAGGAGCGCCATTTAAGTTTTTGATGGGAAAATTAGCTCGAAAAGTCAAATTGCGCTCCTTCTCTTCTGAGCCCTGCCGTGCGCCCAAACAGTGGTTTAATGACCACATATGAGATATCGGTGTACTCAGGAGAAATTGCCCAACAAATATTAGGATGAATTTTATCCTGTTGCCCATGTCAAAATGAAAGAATTGAGGCTAAAAAACATTTTTGTTGGAAAAATTTAAATGTTCATTTTTCCCTTCCACTTTGCTTTAGTTCCTGTGAAGCACCTGAAGGGTTAATAATCTTCTTGAATGTAGTTTTGAGTAGCTTGAGGGGTGCAGTTTTTGGAATGGTGTCACTTTTGGGTGTTTTCTGTCATTTACACCCCTCAAAGGGACTTCAAATGTGATGTGGTCACTAAAAAAATTGGTTTGTAAATTTTGCTGGAAAAATGAGAAATTGCTGATGAACTTTGAACCCTTATAACTTCCTAACAAAAAAAAAAATTTTTTTTCCAAAATTGTGCTGATGTGAAGTAGACATGTGGGAAATGTTATTTATTAACTGTTTTGTGGCACATAACTCTCTGGTTTAACATAATAAAAATTCAAAATTTGAAAATTGCGAAATTTTCAAAATTTTTGCCAAATCTTTGATTTTTTCACGAATAAATGCAAAACTTATCGATGTAAATTTACCACTAACATGAAGCCCAATATGTAAAAAAAACAGTCTCAGAATCGCTAGGATCCGTTGAAGCGTTCCAGAGATACTAACTCATAAAGAGACACTGGTTAGAATGACAAAAAACAGTCTGGTCATTAAGCTGCAAAGTGACTCGGTCCTTAAGGGGTTAATAATAAAATGTACACATTGTACTGGGTGTAATGTGCCAAGCACCACTTTTGCAGGTAGTTTGGGAATGCCTTCTGTAAGGGAGCCATTGGGGGATTAATTTGTGCTGCTCTACTGTATGACGATATTTGGACATTTTGTATGGGGACCTAGGAGGCATCAACAAATCAATAAGTAAACTGTCAAAATGTGTGGTTTTAAGTTTCTCTCATTTTAAGTTCACTTACACATCACTCAGCCAAGCTGCAATATGTAGTGTGGTAATGAGGAGATTGAGTTAATGACCTCAGTCATGCAGCTGCTCCCAGCTAACAAATAATATATGAGTGTCTGTTACATCCTGTGAACACTACCAAATACCAGTTTGGTATTTTATGGACCATATGACAAGCAAAATGGGAAGAGACTATAAACTTCATACAATGAAATTAGAGCTGACGTTTATAAGAAATTAATGTCCAGGTGCATCTCCATGATATATATATATATTATGAAGAGTCATTACAGAGTAATCTATTCCAAGTGTTTATTTCTTTTAATATTGATGATTATGGCTTACAGCAAATAAAAACCCAAAAGTCATCTCAGAAAATTAAATGGAATACCAAAAATACAAGCGACCAACATCTGAATATTAAACAATTTATTTGACAAGATATACAAGGAGGGACGTACACAAGAAGAATAGACAACCCATATGAGGTGTCTCCTGTTGTGAGTATCTATTATATAATTGCCGTAGCGACTTCCGTCGGAGCGGCGCTGCTTCCGGTCGCTTGGTTAGCGAGTCCGAGCTGCTTCTCCTGGACTCTCCCCGTGGCCGCGTAGCGGCCAAGGCGACTCACGAAGCAATGCCCGCAAAGCGGCATTGCGAGTCGTTGCAGCCTAGCGAAGCAATGCCCGCGAAGCGGGCATTGCGAGTCGCTACACCGCTAACCAAGCCACCGAAGCCCATACTCCTGTAGTGTACACCGCTATACTATACTACAGTCCCATGCCCATAAGCGCCATGGGACTGTAGTATACCATCGCGCTGTACACTACAGACCCCTGCCGCGACTCGCTACACCGCTAACCAAGCCACCGAAGCCCATACTCCTGTAGTGTACACCGCTATAGTATACTACAGTCCCATGCCCATAAGCGCCATGGGACTGTAGTATACCATCGCGCTGTACACTACAGCCCCCTGCCGCTCTAAGCCACTACGCGCTGCTGTACTGTACACCGCTATAGTATACTACAGTCCCATGCCCATAAGCGCCATGGGACTGTAGTATACCATCGCGCTGTACACTACAGCCCCTGCCGCTCTAAGCCTACCCCCTAAGGCACCGCCGCCCCTAACCCCCTACCCCCTAAGCCCCGCAGCAGCCCCGACCACCTAACCCCCGACCCGCACCATCCAAAGCCGCCGCCGATACCCCCTAAGCCCCGCCGTCTACCTCCTAAGCCATCGCCGCCCCTACCTAAGCCCCTACCCCCTAAGCACCCTACCCCCTAAGCCCCGCAGCAGCCCCGACCACCTAACCCCCGACCCGCACCATCCAAAGCCGCCGCCGATACCCCCTAAGCCCCGCCGTCTACCCCTAAGCCATCGCCGCCCCTACCTAAGCCCCTACCCCCTAAGCACCGCAGCAGCCCCGACCACCTAACCCCCGACCCGCAGCATCCAAACCCGCCCCCGATACCCCCTAAGCCCCGCCGTCTACCCCCTAAGCCATCGCCGCCCCTACCCCCTAGGCCCCCGCCGATACCCCCTAAGCCATGCCGCCTACCCCTAAGGCACCGCCGCCCCTAACCCCCTACCCCCTAGACCCCCGACGATACCCCCTAAGCCATGCCGCCTACCCCCTAAGGCACCGCCGCCCCTAACCCCTAAACCCCGCAGCAGCCCCGACCACCTAACCCCCGACTCGCACCATCCAAACCCGCCGCCGATACCCCCTAAGCCCCGACTACCTAACCCCCGACTCGCACCATCCAAAGCCGCCGCCGATACCCCCTAAGCCCCGCCGTCTACCCCCTAAGCCATCGCCGCCCCTACCTAAGCTCCTACCCCCTAGGCCCCCGCCGATACCCCCTAAGCTCCCGCCGCTGTCCCCTGCCCCTGTCGCTAAAGCCCTACACCCTAACCCCCCGCCGTCCCCTAACCTAACGCCGCTCTCACCTAAGGCCCTACACCCGAAGCCCCCGTCCATCACTTACATGCCTTCAAGTCATCTGATCGTCCGTCCGATCGTCCGTCCGATCCTCCGTCCGGCCAGGCGTCCTCTTCCTCCGGCCCCGGGGGTCTTCTCTCTTCTTTCCGCCATCTCCGCCTCTTCGTCCGGCCCCGGGGATCTTCTGTCTTCTTTTCCGAAAATTCCGCCTCCGACGTCCTCTTCCTTCTCATTAAGATAGAATGGAGGAAAAATCCCCCATTCTACCTCAATGAAATCTCACGCCGTCTTCTGATTGGTCGATGGATAATGCCCTCAGCCAATCAGAAGAGCTCCTCATTCAGTTTTCATTCAGGTCCGCCTTTTTTCCCCATTGACATACATTACCGGTGTGTCGGCGATTTTATGGCCGCCCCCCTGGTTCTATTTGTCGGCCCTAAAATCGCGGACACACCGCTAATGCATCTCTATGGGCAGTCAGCTCGACTTCTGATTGGTTGCCGTTCAATCCGAAATCGGGCTGACTGCCCATAGAGATGCATTAGCGGTGTGTCCGCGATTTTAGGGCCGACAAATAGAACCAGGTGGGCGGCCATAAAATCGCTGACACACCGGTAATGTATGTCAATGGGCAAAAAAAAGGCGGACCTGAATGAGAACTGCGTCTCAGTCAAACTTAAAAAAATAAATAAATTAAATAATAAAAAAAATAATTAAAAAAGAATTAAAAAATAATAAAAATATTAATTAAAAATAATAAACAATTCAATAAAAATAATAATAAAAAAATAAAATATATGCTAATAAGATCAGCCCTTTGCGGACCTCAATGAGAACTGCGTCTCAGCCTAAATAATAAATTAAATAATAAAAAAAATAATTAAAAAAGAATTAAAAAATAATAAAAAAAAATAATTAAAAATAATAAAAAATTCAATAAAATAATAATAAAAAAATAAAATATATGCTAATAAGATCAGCCCTTTGCGGACCTGAATGAGAACTGCCTCTCAGCCTAAATAATAAATTAAATAATAAAAAAAATAATTAAAAAAGAATTAAAAAATAATAAAAAAAAATAATTAAAAATAATAAAAAATTCAATAAAAATAATAATAAAAAAAATAAAATATATGCTAATAAGATCAGCCCTTTGCGGACCTGAATGAGAACTGCGTCTCAGCCTAAATAATAAATTAAATAATAAAAAAAATAATTAAAAAAGAATTAAAAAATAATAAAAAAAAAAATTAAAAATAATAAAAAATTCAATAAAAATAATAATAAAAAAATAAAATATATGCTAATAAGATCAGCCCTTTGCGGACCTGAATGAGAACTGCGTCTCAGCCTAAATAATAAATTAAATAATAAAAAAAATAATTAAAAAAGAATTAAAAAATAATAAAAAAAAATAATTAAAAATAATAAAAAATTCAATAAAAATAATAATATAAAAATAAAATATATGCTAATAAGATCAGCCCTTTCCGGACCTGAATGAGAACTGCGTCTCAGCCTAAATAATAAATTAAATAATAAAAAAAATATTTAAAAAAGAATTAAAAAATAATAAAAAAAAATAATTAAAAATAATAAAAAATTCAATAAAAATAATAATAAAAAAATAAAATATATGCTAATAAGATCAGCCCTTTGCGGACCTGAATGAGAACTGCGTCTCAGCCTAAATAATAAATTAAATAATAAAAAAAATAATTAAAAAAGAATTAAAAAATAATAAAAAAAAATAATTAAAAATAATAAAAAATTCAATAAAAATAATAATATAAAAATAAAATATATGCTAATAAGATCAGCCCTTTGCGGACCTGAATGAGAACTGCCTCTCAGCCTAATAATAAATTAAATAATAAAAAAAAGAATTAAAAAAGAATTAAAAAATAATAAAAAAATTAATTAAAAATAATAAAAAATTCAATAAAAATAATAATAAAAAAATAAAATATATGCTAATAAGATCAGCCCTTTAGCGCACCTGAATGACAACTGCCTCTCAGCCTAAATAATAAATTTAATAATAAAAAAATAATTAAAAAATAATTAAAAAATTATAAAAAAATAAATAAAACATAATTCAAAATAAATAACAAATAATAAATAATAATTTAAAAAAAAATGCTAATAATAATATTACTGCTAATAATAATGCTATTAATGCTAATAATTATGTTATTAATGCTATTATTAATGCTAATAATGCTATTATTAATTCTATTAATGCTAATAATAATGCTATTAATGCTATTAATAATGTTATTAATGCTATTATTAATGCTAATAATCCTATTAATAATGCTATTTATGCTAATAATAATGATATTAATGCTATTAATAATGTTATTAATGCTATTAATAATGCTAATAATGCTATTATTAATGCTATTAATGCTCATAATAATGCTATTAATGCTATTAATAATGTTATTAATGCTATTAATAATGCTAATAATGCTATTATTAATGCTATTAATGCTAATAATAATCCTATTAATGCTATTAATAATGCTATTCATGCTATTAATAATACTATTAATGCTATTAATGCTAATAATAATGCTATTAATGCTATTAATAATGTTATTAATGCTATTATTAATGCTAATAATGCTATTATTAATTCTATTAATTTTAATAATAATGCTATTAATGCTATTAATAATGTTATTAATACTATTAATAATGCTAATAATCCTATTATTAATGCTATTTATGCTAATAATAATGCTATTAATGCTATTAATAATGTTATTAATGCTATTAATAATGCTAATAATGCTATTATTAATGCTATTAATGCTAATAATAATGCTATTAATGCTATTAATAATGTTATTAATGCTATTATTAATGCTAATAATGCTATTATTAATTCTATTAATGCTAATAATAATGCTATTAATGCTATTAATAATGTTATTAATGCTATTATTAATGCTAATAATGCTATTATTAATGCTATTAATGTCAATATTTATCCTATTAATGGTATTATTAATGCTATTAATGCTAATAATAATGCTATTAATGCTATTAATGCTAATAATAATGCTATTAATGCTATTAATAATGTTATTAATGCTATTATTAATGCTAATAATGCTATTATTAATGCTATTTATGCTAATAATAATGCTATTAATGCTATTAATAATGCTATTAATGCTATTAATAATGCTATTACTCCTATTATTTATGCTATTAATGCTATTAATGCTAATATTTATCCTATTGATGGTATTATTAATGCTATTAATGCTAATAATAATGCTATTAATGCTAATAATAATGCTATTAATGCTATTAATAATGTTATTAATGCTATTATTAATGCTAATAATGCTATTATTAATTCTATTAATGCTAATAATAATGCTATTAATGCTATTAATAATGTTATTAATGCTATTATTAATGCTAATAATCCTATTATTAATGCTATTTATGCTAATAATAATAATGCTATTAATGCTATTAATAATGCTATTAATGCTATTAATAATGCTATTAATCCTATTATTTATGCTATTAATGCTATTAATGCTAATATTTATCCTATTAATGGTATTATTAATGCTGTTAATGCTAATAATAATGCTATTAATGCTAATAATAATGCTATTAATGCTATTAATAATGTTATTAATGCTATTATTAATGCTAATAATGCTATTATTAATTCTATTAATGCTAATAATAATGCTATTAATGCTATTAATAATGTTATTAATGCTATTATTAATGCTAATAATCCTATTATTAATGCTATTTATGATAATAATAATGCTATTTATGCTATTAATAATGTTATTAATGCTATTAATAATGCTAATAATGCTATTATTAATGCTATTAATGCTAATAATAATGCTATTAATGCTATTAATAATGTTATTAATGCTATTAATAATGCTAATAATGCTATTATTAATGCTATTAATGCTAATAATAATCCTATTAATGGTATTAATAATGCTATTCATGCTATTAATAATACTATTAATGCTATTAATGCTAATAATAATGCTATTAATGCTATTAATAATGTTATTAATGCTATTATTTATGCTAATAATGCTATTATTAATTCTATTAATTTTAATAATAATGCTATTAATGCTATTAATAATGTTATTAATGCTATTATTAATGCTAATAATGCTATTTATGCTAATAATAATGCTATTAATGCTATTAATAATGCTATTAATGCTCTTATTTATGCTATTAATGCTATTAATGCTAATATTTATCCTATTAATGGTATTATTAATGCTATTAATGCTAATAATAATGCTATTAATGCTATTAATGCTAATAATAATGTTATTAATGCTATTAATAATGTTATTAATGCTATTAGTAATGCTAATAATGCTATTATTAATCCTATTAATGCTAATAATAATGCTATTAATGCTATTAATAATGCTATTAATGCTATTAATAATGTTATTAATGCTATTATTAATACTAATAATGCTATTATTAATGCTATTAATGCTATTAATAATGCTATTAATGCTATTAATTATGCTATTAATGCTATTAATGCTAATATTTATCCTATTAATGCTATTAATGCTAATAATAATTCTATTAATGCTAATAATAATGCTATTAATGCTATTAATGCTATTAATTATGCTATTAATGCTATTAATGCTAATAATAATGCTATTAATGCTATTAATAATGTTATTAATGCTATTATTAATGCTAATAATGCCAATAATAATGCTAATAATAATGCTATTATTGCTATTAATGCTAATATTTATCCTATTAATGCTAATAATAATGCTATTAATGCTATTAATAATGCTATTAATGCTATTAATTATGCTATTAATGCTATCAATGCTAATATTTATCCTATTAATGGCATTATTAATGCTATTAATGCTAATAATGCTATTAATAATGCTATTAATGCTAATAATAATGCTATTAATGCTATTAATACTGTTATTTAATGCTCATAATACTGCTAATAATGCTATTAATACTGCTATTACTGCTAATAATAATGCTATGGCTTATATTATTGCTATTGATGATGCGATTATTATTTAAAAATCTTTAAAAAAACAATAAACATATTTTAGATACCCGATGCATTTGCATCAGGCTAACAGCTATAACTACTATAATCAAATTAATGCACGTTCTAGAATCCCGATGCATTTGCATCGGGCTCACAGCTAGTTAATACATAAGTACAAAATATATAGTCAAAAGTGAGTCAATGATGGTACAGCAAAAACTGACATGCAGGTAGAACTTTACTGACCAAAATAGTCACTACAAATATTTAAATGATATAATGTAGGAATCATATTATCCACAAAAATATATATATATAGCTAGTGGACAATAAAGTGCAGGTGCTTATAGCTATCTTTATAACCATTTATAGTTAGGACTATTTTAGTTCAGTAGAGCCACCAATGCTAAGCATCCAAAAAATTAGATTGTATCACATTTAATAATGCTTAATTCTAGTACAATATTACCCATAATAAGTTCTGACCCAAAATTTGAATCAGAGGTATCAGATGCAGCACATCAGAAAAAGCAGCCAGCATAAAAAAACATCACATAATTGCAATGGTGTAACAATCTCACCAAGAAGTATTCACAGCCAGGAGACACACACCCCGATGGCCATTTCGTGTCCTTCGTCAGGGGGCATTAGTTTCAGGGAAAGTGGAGCTTTAAAAAGGCCGGCCGGCATTGAGATTATCATGATCAGCTGTTAAGCTGACGCGCGGCCCCGGCAGTGGAGGCAGGAAGCGGAAGCGTCAGCACGCAATCGCTAGGCGCGGGCGCGTTGGACCACGCGACCGCAGCCAGCGATTCAGAAACCGACACGTCACACCGCTTCGCCGTTCCCAGCAACCAGGCCGCGCGTCATAACTGGTCACATGACAAGTTTGTTTATGCGATCTGGGCAAGTGTTTTAGTCAGAGCATTGCTTTCCCAACACAGAGTGATACTCTGCAACCATGTGGAGCACGAAAAATGCACACTTAAGGAGCAAGCATTATAACATTTATATATATAGAGTCTATGCAAATGCCATAACCACAGGAATAGGGCTATAATCCAAAAAAACAGTTTTACAGTATACATAACATAATTGTCATGCAATGTACACAGCTATTTATTACAAAGTATATACATATGTATTACATTAAGAAGCCTATCATCTCAATATAAACATGACATAGGCACAGACATTCAGCTCCATAGTCTGCAGAATAATGGATGAAGTTCGAGTCCACAAATATATAACAATAGTCCGGCGTGCCTGTATAAAAATAGTGATTAAAAAGACATAATTAGTCTATAATTAAATATTGTCGAAACAGAACAATACAGATCAAAGATATGGAGCATAACTGATATTCTCATTCAGCCCATTGGGTCTCAGTGTTCCGAGCAACCAAATCCACTTTGTCTCCAACATAGCAACTCGTTTGGCTAATGGTCCGCCACGGATCCCCAAGTCTACAGAATCGATCCCCCTCACTTTTAAGAGGTCACCGCGAGATTGGTGACACTCAAAAAAGTGCCTTGGTAGAGTCTTTAGAGTCCTCGGATCATCACAACCCTTTGCCGCCTCTATGGCCAAAACATGCTCACGCACACGAACCTTAAAGGCTCGTGTGGTTAGACCCACATATATTTTTGAACAAGGACAAGTGGCATAATATATAACCCCTGTGGTAACACATGAGATCTTCTTCCAAATGCGGTAGGTTTTGGTGCCCGCCGCATTTGAGAATGTGTCTATTCTCTCTATGTTTGGGCATGATACACATCTACCACAGGGGCTGCAGCCAGATGTCCGAGGAATGTTGTCTAAGAATGTAGTACGGATATTTTTTGTATAATGACTGGGCACCAAATGGTCACGTAGATTACGAGATCGTCTAACTGCCACCATAGGTCTCAGTGGCAGTATTTTAGATAGAGTACTATCACTCAGTAGTATTGGCCAAGCTTTTTCTAGGCATTTTCTCATCTGGTCAAATTGACCATGGTATGTTGTTACGAATCTGACGTGACCATCTCGTGCCCTAGGTCTTGTGTTATAAAGAAGGTCGTTTCGTGTAGCATGTTTGGCCCGATTAGCGGCAAACTTGACAGCACGGTGACTATAGCCTCGTGCAAGGAATCGTGATTTCAACTCCTCAGCACGGAGGACATAGTCAGTCTCAGTTGAGCAGATCCTCCTAAGTCGGAGGAACTGACCCACGGGGACTGCACGTATCATATGTGCAGGATGGGACGAGGAGGCATGGAGAAGGGCATTGGAAGAAGTAGGTTTCCTGAAGATGTCGGTGTCCAGCCGGCCACCCTCCCCCCTCGCCACGGAAACATCGAGTAAATCAGCCCTATTTTTATCCATATGATAAGTGATTTTAATATTGACATCATTGATATTCAATGAGTCGATCAGAGTATGTAGTTCAAATTCTGAACCATGCCAGATCAAAAAGATGTCGTCGATGTACCGTGCCCACAAATTGACACGGCACATCGACGGCAGTCGATCCGACATGAAGAGGTCCTTTCCCACAGCCCCAGGAACAGGTTGGCATATGAGGGCGCGAAAGACGCCCCCATCGCTGTTCCCTGGAGCTGTAGGAAAAAAGACCCCTTAAACACAAAGAAATTGTGGGTAAGGCTGAATTCCAGGAGCTCCATGACAAGAGAGGCAATATCAGCCGGCAACACCGACATCTCCAGGAAATATTTAGTGGCTCTCAGGCCATCTGCATGTCTGATACTTGTGTATAGAGATTCTACATCACACGTAGTCAGAATCGCATCATCTTCAATCTGGAGGGAGTCCACCTTTTTTAAGAATTCGTTAGTGTCCTTAATAAAGGATGGAAGATTGGCCACTAACGGCTGTAGTTTGGAATCAATCCACTTGCCAACGTTTTCCAAATAGTTTCCCGATCCGGACACAATTGGTCTACCCGGTGGTGTCACCGGATCTTTGTGAACCTTCGGCAAGAAGTACAAAGTGGGAACCACGGGATCCGCCATGATCAGGGCCGACATTAGTTTACCAGTAATGATGCCACTGTCATTGGCTGCTTTTAATATAACAGATAGTTGTTCCGAGAAGGAGGTAGATGGATTATAAGTTAATTTCTTATAACAGATTTTATTGTTTAGGTGTTTATATGCCTCCCTCTCGTACTTATCTACTGGCCAAATGACAACACTACCACCTTTGTCGGCTGGTTTTATTACTATGTCGGGCAGATCCCGTAGTTCCCCCAATCTTGCTCGTTCTTTACTGTTCAAATTATCCTGCCGAATATGTTTGGGGATTTTTTCAAAAAGTTGACTCGCCACCTGCACAAATACCTCAATATTCGGGCAGGTGGAGAGCAAAGGGAAACACTTAGAACGCTGACGGATGTTAGGAGGGATCTTACCTCCTTCCGCCGTATTTTCAGTGGCCAAATCCTCCAAATCCTCCAGGGTCATTTCTTCTTTTTCTGTAGCAAAGAGAGAATTTTAATAGGATCAAAAAAGTGCCTTTTGAACAGCAAAGACCTCGCAAAAAGGTGGAGGTCCTTGATGGCCAAAAACCGGTTGAAGCGAGCCACCGGAGCAAAGGAAAGACCCCTCTCCAGAAGTGATAGATCATACGATGACAGCACATATTTACTCAGGTTTATTACCTTAGTCCCTCTCTTGCCTCCCTGTCCTCCGTACCGTCGATTGGGTTTATATGTGGTGTCAAGTTTGCGTTGTAGAGTCATTCCTGATCTTGTGACAATGGAGGATACCGTTACATCGGATTGGTCACTTAAGGAGGGATAGACACTGCAGATGTACTTGGGCGTAGTTGGGGTTGCCCAAATTGTTGCATGGGGCGCCGCCACTGGTACATAGAGCCGGATTGCCAATCCTTCAAGTCTCGTGCGTACTTTTTGGTTTGAGTGTCTTTGATTTTCTTGACACAGTCTTCCAAAATTTTATCAAGCTGAATATCTATAGCAGCACGTTTATCTTCAGGACACTCAGACTGAAATTTGGTCTGAAGGTCCTCAAGATCTTTGTCAATATTGGAAATCATATCATTATTGGAGGCAATCAACAACTCCATGAAAACCCTTGAACAAGCACCACATGCATCTTCCCATTTAGAAATGAAAGATTCATCGGACACCGGAAACGTGGGGATCACTCGGACACGTAGTCCCCTTGGTATGAGATTATTCATCAGATATTTCTGGAGGAAGATTTTATTCCACCATAGTTTAGTGCGTTTTAAGACCATCTGTTGGATAAACAGAGCAGTCTCCTCCATATTGAGATCTGCATTGGGCTGTCTCTCTGTTATATTAAAAGCAGCCAATGACAGTGGCATCATTACTGGTAAACTAATGTCGGCCCTGATCATGGCGGATCCCGTGGTTCCCACTTTGTACTTCTTGCCGAAGGTTCACAAAGATCCGGTGACACCACCGGGTAGACCAATTGTGTCCGGATCGGGAAACTATTTGGAAAACGTTGGCAAGTGGATTGATTCCAAACTACAGCCGTTAGTGGCCAATCTTCCATCCTTTATTAAGGACACTAACGAATTCTTAAAAAAGGTGGACTCCCTCCAGATTGAAGATGATGCGATTCTGACTACGTGTGATGTAGAATCTCTATACACAAGTATCAGACATGCAGATGGCCTGAGAGCCACTAAATATTTCCTGGAGATGTCGGTGTTGCCGGCTGATATTGCCTCTCTTGTCATGGAGCTCCTGGAATTCAGCCTTACCCACAATTTCTTTGTGTTTAAGGGGTCTTTTTTCCTATAGCTCCAGGGAACAGCGATGGGGGCGTCTTTCGCGCCCTCATATGCCAACCTGTTCCTGGGGCTGTGGGAAAGGGACCTCTTCATGTCGGATCGGCTGCCATCGATGTGCCGTGTCAATTTGTGGACACGGTACATCGACGACATCTTTTTGACCTGGCATGGTTCAGAATTTGAACTACATACTCTGATCGACTCATTGAATATCAATGATGTCAATATTAAAATCACTTATCATATGGATATAAAAATGGGCTGATTTCCTCGATGTTTCCGTGGCGAGGGGGGAGGGTGGCCGGCTGGACACCGACATCTTCAGGAAACCTACTTCTTCCAATGCCCTTCTCCATGCCTCCTCGTCCCATCCTGCACATATGATACGTGCAGTCCCCGTGGGTCAGTTCCTCCGACTTAGGAGGATCTGCTCAACTGAGACTGACTATGTCCTCCGTGCTGAGGAGTTGAAATCACGATTCCTTGCACGAGGCTATAGTCACCGTGCTGTCAAGTTTGCCGCTAATCGGGCCAAACATGCTACACGAAACGACCTTCTTTATAACACAAGACCTAGGGCACGAGATGGTCACGTCAGATTCGTAACAACATACCATGGTCAATTTGACAGATGAGAAAATGCCTAGAAAAAGCTTGGCCAATACTACTGAGTGATAGTACTCTATCTAAAATACTGCCACTGAGACCTATGGTGGCAGTAGACGATCTCGTAATCTACGTGACCATTTGGTGCCCAGTCATTATACAAAAAATATCCGTACTACATTCTTAGACAACATTCCTCGGACATCTGGCTGCAGCCCCTGTGGTAGATGTGTATCATGCCCAAACATAGTGAGAATAGACACATTCTCAAATGCGGCGGGCACCAAAACCTACCGCATTTGGAAGAAGATCTCATGTGTTACCACAGGGGTTATATATTATGCCACTTGTCCTTGTTCAAAAATATATGTGGGTCTAACCACACGAGCCTTTAAGGTTCGTGTGCGTGAGCATGTTTTGGCCATAGAGGCGGCAAAGGGTTGTGATGATCCGAGGACTCTAAAGACTCTACCAAGGCACTTTTTTGAGTGTCACCAATCTCGCGGTGACCTCTTAAAAGTGAGGGGGATCGATTCTGTAGACTTGGGGATCCGTGGCGGACCATTAGCCAAACGAGTTGCTATGTTGGAGACAAAGTGGATTTGGTTGCTCGGAACACTGAGACCCAATGGGCTGAATGAGAATATCAGTTATGCTCCATATCTTTGATCTGTATTGTTCTGTTTCGACAATATTTAATTATAGACTAATTATGTCTTTTTAATCACTATTTTTATACAGGCACGCCGGACTATTGTTATATATTTGTGGACTCGAACTTCATCCATTATTCTGCAGACTATGGAGCTGAATGTCTGTGCCTATGTCATGTTTATATTGAGATGATAGGCTTCTTAATGTAATACATATGTATATACTTTTGTAATAAATAGCTGTGTACATTGCATGACAATTATGTTATGTATACTGTAAAACTGTTTTTTTGGATTATAGCCCTATTCCTGTGGTTATGGCATTTGCATAGACTCTATATATATAAATGTTATAATGCTTGCTCCTTAAGTGTGCATTTTTCGTGCTCCACATGGTTGCAGAGTATCACTCTGTGTTGGGAACGCAATGCTCTGACTAAAACACTTGCCCAGATCGCATAAACAAACTTGTCATGTAACCAGTTATGACGCGCGGCCTGGTTGCTGGGGAACGGCGAAGCGGTGTGACGTGTCGGTTTCTGAATCGCTGGCTGCGGTCGCGTGGTCCACACGCGCCCGCGCCTAGCGATTGCGTGCTGACGCTTCCGCTTCCTGCCTCCACTGCCGGGGCCGCGCGTCAGCTTAACAGCTGATCATGATAATCTCAATGCCGGCCGGCCTTTTTAAAGCTCCACTTTCCCTGAAACTAATGCCCCCTGACGAAGGACACGAAATGGCCATCGGGGTGTGTGTCTCCTGGCTGTGAATACTTCTTGGTGAGATTGTTACACCATTGCAATTATGTGATGTTTTTTTATGCTGGCTGCTTTTTCTGATGTGCTGCATCTGATACCTCTGATTCAAATTTTGGGTCAGAACTTATTATGGGTAATATTGTACTAGAATTAAGCATTATTAAATGTGATACAATCTAATTTTTTGGATGCTTAGCATTGGTGGCTCTACTGAACTAAAATAGTCCTAACTATAAATGGTTATAAAGATAGCTATAAGCACCTGCACTTTATTGTCCACTAGCTATATATATATATTTTTGTGGATAATATGTTTCCTACATTATATCATTTAAATATTTGTAGTGACTATTTTGGTTAGTAAAGTTCTACCTGCATGTCAGTTTTTGCTGTACCATTATTGACTCACTTTTGACTATATATTTTGTACTTATGTATTAATACTCACAACAGGAGACACCTCATATGGGTTGTCTATTCTTCTTGTGTACGTCCCTCCTTGTATATCTTGTCAAATAAATTGTTTAATATTCAGATGTTGGTCGCTTGTATTTTTGGTAGTCCAATTAAATTAGCGA
Organism: Allobates femoralis; assembly: GCA_033576535.1. Classification (NCBI taxonomy): domain Eukaryota; kingdom Metazoa; phylum Chordata; class Amphibia; order Anura; family Aromobatidae; genus Allobates; species Allobates femoralis. Next base: position 463,108,214 of record JARQOC010000004.1, read on the forward strand.
TTTATCTGCCTCCATGGTGTATACTCCTCTGCATATGGGAGGTTATTGTTTAGTATCTCGATGAAGTTGATAATTTCAGAAAATTAAAGTAGAGAGGAAGAAGGGTAAAAAACCACGCTGCCATATTCCACAAGACTTCAAAGGGTGAATATAATATTGATTTACTAGTCAACTTTTCTCAAGGCTCCTGAAATGCCCTGAAATATGGCAATATGATATTGATTTGTCCAGGGAGCCCTGAAATACGTTGACTAATAAATCAATATTATATTCATCTTTTGATATCTCGTGGAACATGGCAGCGCAGTATTTAACCCTTCATCCTCTCTACTCCTATGCACAACGCTGGAGACTGCAGCAGCCGTCATATGGGTTGTTATTTTTGAACTTATTGTATTTTTGGTGGCCAATATATTTGATATGACTATACAGGATGGTGTTTGTCGGCCCGCGCTGCTGTATATATGAATCCACGTTGTATCTGATGTGAACGGTACTTTATTTCTGAGCCGGCTGTGCTCCTTCCTCAGGAATATGAACATAGGTATATGAACACAAGGTGTATGTTCATATTCTTGAGGAAAGAGCACAGCCGGCTCAGAAATAAAGTACCGTTCACATCAGATGCAATGTGGATTCATATATACAGCAGCGCGGACTGAAACACACCGTCCTGTATAGCCACTGATCTTCACCACATGGAAGTGTGGTCTTGCAGCAGCTGAGATACGCATTTGAATTGGTTGTGGGTCCCATAACTGAGCAAGGTGAGCATTGTCCACCCCAGCCTGCCCATATCTATCAAAGGAAGACCCTATTGCGTTTGTTTGTCTCTTATACAGGTTAACGTCATATATTTGATATAAGGTCATATATGAATCAGAGTTTTTGTCTGGTTTACAGATTCCCAATTGACCATTGTAATGGATATTAGATCAGGGGTCAGACTTGGCTCTCCCACTTAAATGTAAGGCAAAAAATGTTTGTACCCTGTTAGCCAGTAGAAAAATATTAGAATCTGAGAGTCCTCAGTGGTTGATACCTTTTAATGGCCAACTGAAAAGATGGTAAGAAAATCAAGAGTCTCGAAAGCTTGCTTTGCTTTTTCTTACCATCTTTTCAGTTAGCCATTAAAAGGTATCAACCACTGAGGACTCTCAGATTCTAATATTTTTTCGCTTAAATGTAGTTTTTAATAGAGATGTTAATGCAGCTCAGAGTACTACTGATGGGCAAGTAGAGCTCAAGAATACCCTCAAGTTTCTTTTTTAGAAACGTCTCAGGGTGTGGTGGAATAAGGCATCCTTGGAAAATTACTTGGCTAAAAGTTTGGTACCACGTGGCTTACGGGTTAGGGTTATGCCATCTTTCCCTGTGGATGATGATGTGTTCTGTGGAAAATGGGAGGAGTCGTGTAATTTTTCTCCAGGACCTTCATTGAGTTGCTAATAGGTCTGAACAGGAAGAGTCTGAAAGCACTTAAAGCCGAAATTGAGATCAATCAAAATAAGTTGAAAGAAGCCATCTTAGCTGAGGGATTTGAGACCTTCAAGCTTGAAATGGATCAATTGTTTATTGTCATGTGAGAAGGAGGTACAGGACAATAAAACCAAAAATTCCAACTATCAGTTTGTATATAAGTGGAAACAACAGAATAGAGGAGACCCACCTTAACTCCATGAATCCTCCATAATATTCGTGGCCTCTACTGATGATGAAGAGGAGACCTCAGGTAGTGGACCGACATACCCCAGTTAAAGGGGGAAACAAAAGAGGTTTTTCACCAGGGAGACAAGAAAGAGAAGAAGTATGGGTGTGGTGAGACCCACCACATCAAATATGCAGGTAATCATTTGGCACCCCAGGGGTTAATGTGCCACAGTAACGTCACACGGGTTCCCTCCCCACAACACACTGACACTAGCACCTCTGGGCCAGGAGGGGGAGCTAAACCAGCTCCCTTATATGCTCAGGGTCAAGAGGAAGTAGTTAGTCTAGTCTAGAGTTAGTCTTTAGGAGAGTTCAGTACAGGCAGTATTGTGAACAGTCTAGTTCCTGGGAGAACTGAGGGAGACTGTAGTGTAAAGGAGCTGCATCAGGCTTCTCTACAGTCCGCTCATCGATTCCAGGCCTAGCCAGGGTCTGAGAAAAGGAGAACTGAAGACAAAGGAACACATCTGGGAGACTGAGTGCCATCACCACTCACCCGGGAGGAGCGCAGAGAACGGACACCGGATCCGAAACTGTGACTGACACACACAGCACAGTAAATCCCGGGATAGTGGAGGTTGTAGATCAACACTGTACCAGAGCAAAGCAACACGGCGGGGTCAGAAGCACAAGGAAGACTCAAGTTGCCTAGCCAAGGGGTACCTGTGAGGAGGGAGACAGTGCCAGCAGCTCAGCTAGAAGCAGCAGCAGGGACACACACACACAGCGCAGCAGGAGGAAGCTGAGGACCCGGACAGGGTGTGAGCAACCCGGCCCCAGCACAGACTCCGTGGACAATAACCTGCAGGGTGTGAGCAACCCGGCCCCAGCACAGACTCCATGGACAATAATCTGCAGTAAAGCTTTGGAGAACTTCAGAAACGTGAGTGTGTGATCATTGAACCCGTCTCCACTATCAATCCCTTTATTACCACATATATCATATCCACCATAGACTCTAATTACCACTGCCCCAGGGAACCAGCCTCTACCTACGGAGAGCCGTTCCATCTAAGCTGCCTTACATCATCCCAGGAGGTTCTGCAGCAGCAGTGGTCCCATTACTGACCACACACCGTGGGTGGCGTCACGACAAACACTAATCCCTTGTAAATATCCCCTTTTACTTGCGGAACCTGGGACACGGTCCGGACCAGGCCCCCGTGACATCCCCAGGAGCAATCCGGTCCGGTACCGTGTTCCCCGTCCCAGTGAGCTCCACAACCAATCTGTCTAATGTAAACCTTAATGAAGAACAAACTAAGGCTCTGAATTTGGGGTTAACACTTTCACTGACATGCAAATTTGATTCCTTTTCAGCAATAAAGGACTTGCATCTATTTGCCCAGAAGCTGGTCCTTATAAATTGCATGTCAAGTACGAGGGCAGTAATGAGAATTGGACTACTCAGAATCAGAAGCAATTAGATCAATTAAGGAAATGGGTGAAGAAAATGAGGATGTAAACACAGGGGGTAAGTTTGTCTTCCCTAAAACGAAAAAATTCCCAGCCCTACATATGTACCCCAACATAGACCTGTTTGTAAAACTGGTGACTGAGGATCCCTATGGGAAGTCATGGGGACAGTCTGCCAGAACCACAGAGGGGAGCTCTACAAGAGCTGAAACAACTTAAATTGGTGACCATTAAACCCTCTGATAAAGGGGGCAATGTGGTCCTCTGGCTCACTAACCTCTATGAAAGAGAAGTGCTGAGAGAGTTGGGTGATAAAATGTATTATACACAACTGACATATCCTACCACCTCTTTCTCTAGTAAACTACGTGTACTGGTGGATGGAATATAGAATCTGGAGTTATAACAAAAGGCATTAAGGAACGTCTGATTCCCGTATCCCTGAAGGTGGCATGCCTGTATTTGTTACCCAAGTTACCCTTTGAATCCACCAGGGCGCCCCATTGTTTCGGGGATTGGGAGCCTTTGTGAACAGGCGTGTAAATATTTAGATAATTATCTCAGACCCCTAGTGGAGACCCTACCTGCATATCTTTGTGATACATATGATTTTTTTTAACAAAATTGAGGGCATTTGTTTGGAGGGTGAGATGTGTTTGGTGACCTTGGACGCTGAGTCCTTAAATTCTTCCATTTGACATAGAGATGGTATTGAGGCGGCTAAGATGTTTCTGATGATGATAGATCTTGATCCTGCACTTGTAATGTTTTTATTAGAACTTTTGAACTTTACAATGACACATATTTTTTTTTGTATTTAGAGACAAGTTCTACCTTTAGAAACGGGATATGGCTATCTGGGCAGCCTTTGTACTCTCATATGCTAACCTGTTTCTGGGGGCATGGGAACGTGAGGTCTTTCTCACTGACCCGGTGACATCTTGTGACAAAGTGGCCATTTGTATCTATAATGGATAGACAAGGTCGCAATAGGTCTGATCTCCTTAATGCTATGAGTGTATGCAGTGCACCAACTGCTCACCTTGATAAGTTGTGCAACCACAACTAGTATTCACACCTCAAACAGCTGCTTCACCACTTTCAGAAATGACTATGTGATATCCAGAGGACAAAGACCAATATGATCCACGCTTCTGTATATAAGATGACAGACGTCCGTGGTATTAATAACGGTTCTCTTTATTCCGACACATATTGGTCTTTGTCCTCTGGATATCAAAGTGGCCATGGTTTATTGACAATGTGTTTATCATTTGGCAGGGGCAGGAGGATGAGTTGAAAACCTTTGTTGGTGGCCTTAATAATAACCAGTGTAACATCAGATTGAGCATGAATTATAGCAAGATTGACATCGACTTTCTGGATGTTAAGGTATGGAAGGGAGAGGATGGAATTATTACAACTGATTTATTCAGGAAGAGCATGGCATTAAATTCTGTTTTACATGCCTCTTCGTCCCACCCCTCCCACTTGATCAATGGGATTCCCGTTGGTCAGTTTTTGCGTGCACAAAGGATAATGTTCTTTGGATACTTTATTCAACCAACAGGCATTAACTTGTGTGATACTCTAAATAAATTAATTTAACTATTGGTGTTTTGCATTTGGCCTGACTCCTGGGTTGTTATTTTGGAATTATTATACCCATTCAGGTAATATTTTCTCTCTTAGGCCCCTTTCACATCAGCGGTAAACGCTGTGAAAGAACCGCAACTGCCGCAATTACCGCATAACGGCCGCGATCGGCACACTTGCGGCAAGCCCCATACGATGTCTATGGGGCTTGCGGTAAGTGTGCAGCAGTTGCGGCAAGTGCGGTTTCGGCACTTGCGACAAGTGCGGCCGCGAAAAAAACGCGGCACACCGCGTTTTTTTCACGCCCGCACCTGCCACAAGTGCCTAAACCGCAACTACACTGCACCTGCCGCAAGCCCCATAGACATTGCATGGGGCTTGCCGCAGGTGAACCGCAAGTGCGGCCATTATGCGGTAATCGCAGCAGTTGCGTTTTTTTCACCGCAACTGCCGCGATCAACAATTACCGCTGATGTGAAAGCAGCATTAGACTTTTCATCCTGCCTACTTTAATTTTCTGAAATAATAACCTTTGCATTAACAGAAATAAACACTTGAAATAGATCGCTCTGTTTGTAATGACTCTATATAATACTAGCTGTGAGCCCGATGCAAATGCATCGGGATTCTAGAACGTGGCAATATTATTTGCATTAATAGCATTATTATTACCATTAATAGCATAATTATTAGCATTAACAGCATTATTATTAGCATTAATAGCATTATTAATAGCAATAATAGTACTAATAGTATTGTTATTAGTATTAATAGCATTATTACCATAAATAGCATTAATAATAGCGTTAATAGCATTATTATGAGGAGTAATAGCATTATTAGCATTAATAAAATTATTAATAGCATTAATAGAATTAAAAATAGCATTAATAGCATTATTAATAGGATTAATAGCATGATTATTAGCCTTAATAGCATTAATAGCATTAATATTAGCATGAATAGCATTAATAGCATTATTAATAACATTAATAGCATTATTAATAGCATTAATAGCCTAAATAATAGAATTAATAGCATAAATAATCGCATTAATAGCATGAGTATTAGCATAAAGAGCATTAATAGCAATATTATTAGCATTAATAGAATTTTGAATAGCATAAATAGCATGATTATTAGCCTTAATAGCATTATTAATAGCGTTAATATGATTATTATTAGCATTATTAGCATTAATATTAGCATTAATAGCATAATTATTAGCAGTAATAGCATTATTATTAGCAGTAATAGCATTATTAATAGCATTAATAGCATTAATAATACAATTAATAGCATTAATATTAGCATTAATAGCATTAATAGTATTATTAATAGCATGAATAGCATTATTAATAGCATTAATAGCATTAATAGCATTATTAATAGCATTAATAGCATAAATCATAGAATTAATAGCATAAATAATCGCATTAATAGCATTAATATGAGCATAAAGAGCATTAATAGCAATATTATTAGCATTAATAGCATTTTGAAGATCATAAATAGCATGATTATTAGCCTTAACCCCTTCAGGACCCAGCCTATTTTGACCCTAAAGACCTTGGCCTTTTTTGCAATTCTGACCAGTGTCCTTTTATGAGGTTATAACTCGGGAACGCTTCAACCGATCCTAACGATTCTGAGATTGTTTTTTCGTGACATATTGGGCTTCATGCTAGTATTAAATTTAAGTCGATAATAATTTTTGCGTTTGTTTGTGAAAAAATTAAAAATATGGCAAAAATTTTGAAAATTTCACAATTTTCACATTTTTTATTTTTTTTTCTGATAAACAAGAGAGATATGTGACAGAAAAAAGTTATTAAATAATATTTCCCACATGTCTACTTCACATCAGCACAATTTTGGAAAAAAAAATATTTTTTGTGTTAGGACGTTATAAGGGTTCAAAGTTCATCAGCAATTATTCATTTTTCAACCAAAATTTACAAAACCATTTTTTTTAGTGACCACATCACATTTGAAGTCCTTTTGAGGGGTGTACATGACAGAAATCACCCAAAAGTGACACCATTCCAAAAACTGCACCCCTCAAGCTACTCAAAACCACATTCAAGAAGATTATTGACCCTTCAGGTGCTTCACAGGAACTAAAGCAAAGTGGAAACAAAAAATGGATATTTTAATTTTTTAATCAAAAATGTTCTTTTAGCCTCAATTCTTTCATTTTCGCATGGGCAACAGGATAAAATGGATCTTAAAATGTGTTGTGCAAATTCTCCCGAGTACATCGATGCCTCATATGTGGTCAAAAACCACTGTTTGGGCGCACGGCAGGGCTCAGAAGTGAAGGAGCGCAATTTGAATTTTGGAGCTAATTTTACATTCAAAAAGTTAAATTGCGCTCCTTCCCTTCTGACCCCTGCTGTGCGCCCAAACAGTGGTTTATGACCACATATGAGGTATCGGTGTACTCAGGAGAAATTGCCCAACAAATTTTAAGATGAATTTTATGCTGTTGCCATGTGAAAACGAAAAAATTTAGGCTAAAAGAAAATTTTTGTGAAAAAAAAAGTACTATTTCATTTTCACAGATCAATTTGTAAAGCACCTGGGGGTTCAATATGCTCACTACCCATCTAGATATGTTCCCTGGGGGGTCTAGTTTCCAAAATGGGGTCACTTGTGGGGGAGCTCCAATGTTTAGGCACACAGGGGCTATCCATACGCGACAGGTGTCCGCTAACAATTTGAATAAAAATCAGCTCAAATTGTTAGCTGTAACCATGTTGTGTTTAGTGAGCCCCTGTGTGCCTAAACATTGGGGCTCCCCACAAGTGACCACATTTTGGAAACTAGACCCCCCAAGGAACATATCTAGATGCATAGTGAGCACTTTGAACCCCAAGGTGCTTCACAAATTCATCCATAAAAATGAAAAAGCACTTTTTTTTCCACAAAAAATTTCTTTTTTCATTATTATGGATCAATTTGTGAAGCACCTGGGGGTTCAATATGATCACTACCCATCTAGATATGTTCCTTGGGGGGTCTAGTTTACAAAATGGGGTCACTTGTGGGGGAGCTCCAATGTGGAGACGCACAGGGCTCTCCAAACGCGACATGGTGTCCGCTAACAATTTGAATGCAAAATGAGCTCAAATTGTTAGCGGACACCATGTTGCATTTGGAGAGCCCTGTGCGTCTCCACATAGGAGCTCCTCCAAAAGTGACCCCATTTTGGAAACTAGACCCTCCAGGGAACATATCTAGATGCATTGTGAGCACTTTGAACCCCCAGGTGCTTCACAAATTCATCCGTAAAAATGAAAAAGTACTTTTATTTCCACAAAAATTTTCTTTTTTCATTTTTACAGATTAATTTGTGAAGCACTAGGGTGTTCAAAATGCTCACCACCCATCTAGATAAGTTCCCTGGGGGGTCTAGTTTCCAAAATGGGGTCACTTATAGGGGAGCTCCAATGTTTAGGCACACAGGGGCTCTCCAAACGTGACATGATGTCCGCTAACAATTTGAGCTGATTTCCATTTTGGAAACTAGACCCCCCAGGGAACGTATCTAGATGTATAGTGAGCACTTTGAACCCCCAGGTGCTTCACAAATTGATCCGTAAAAATGAAAAAGTACTTTTTTTCCACAAAATATTTTTTTTTTCATTAATTTGTGAAGCACCTGGGTGTTCAATATGCTCATAACCCATCTAGATAAGTTCCCTGGGGGGTCTAATTTCCAAAATGGGGTCACTTGTGGGGGAGCTCCAATGTTTAGGCACACAGGGGCTCTCCATACGCGACATGGTGTCCGCTAACAATTGGAATTGTTAGCGGACACCATGTTGCATATGGAGAGCCGCTGTGTGACTAAACATTAGAGCTCCCCACAAGTGACCCCATTTTGGAAACTAGACCCCCCAAGGAATGTATCTAGATGCATAGTGAGCACTTTGAACCCCAGGTGCTTCACAAATATATCCGTAAAAATGAAAAAAGAATTTTTTTGTGGGAAAATAAAAGTACTTTTTTATTTTTATGGATCAATTTGTGAACCACTTGGGGGTTCAAGTGCTCACTATGCATCTAGATACGTTCCTTGGGGGGTGTAGTTTCCAAAATGGGGTCACTTGTGGGGGAGCTCCAATGTTTAGGCACACAGGGGCTCTCCATACGCGACATGGTGTCCGTAACAATTGGAATTGTTAGCGGACTCCATGTCGCGTATGGAGAACCCCTGTGTGCCACTAGCATTGCCACCAGCACAAGGGCAACTGGAAGAGTTGGGGTACAGCACCAGAAAATGGCACCTCTAATGTGCTATTTTCTGGGGTGGCTGTGGGTTGCAATTTGCAGCGTGGGGGGGCCACAACATTTGGGTCTCTCCACGATGAGGATTGCAGCCCCCCAACTGCCAAGTTGTACCTGGCTGGCATCCAAAAATAAGGCAAAGCTCCTTGTCATTTTATTGGTAGAAGTAAAAAAAAAAATGGCATGGGGCTCCGCCATATTTTTGGTCCAGCCAGGTACAACTTGGCAGCTACGGACTGCCACCAGCCCCCAGCTGCCTCGTCATACCTGGCTGGAACCAAAAATACAGCGAAGCCTATTTTTTTTTTATTTCTAGAATTATTTCTAGAAAAAAAATGACATAGGGCTCCGCCATATTTTTGGTCCAGCCAGGTACAACTTGGCAGCTACGGACTGCCACCAGCCCCCAGCTGCCTCGTCATACCTGGCTGGAACCAAAAATACAGCGAAGCCTATTTTTTTTTATTTCTAGAATTATTTCTAGAAAAAAAATGACATAGGGCTCCGCCATATTTTTGGTCCAGCCAGGTACAACTTGGCAGCTACGGACTGCCACCAGCCCCCAGCTGCCTCGTCATACCTGGCTGGAACCAAAAATACAGCGAAGCCTATTTTTTTTTATTTCTAGAATTATTTCTAGAAAAAAAATGACATAGGGCTCCGCCATATTTTTGGTCCAGCCAGGTACAACTTGGCAGCTACGGACTGCCACCCACCCCCAGCTGCCTCGTCATACCTAGCTGGAACCAAAAATAAAGCGAAGCCCATTTTTTTTTTAATTTCTAGAACTGATTCTAGAAAAAAAATGACGTGGGGCTCCGCCATATTTTTGGTCCAGCCAGGTATAACTAGGCAGCTGGGGACTGGAATCCTCAGCATAGAGAGGCCCAAGCGTTCTGGGCCCCACATGCTGCGAATTGCAGCCCGCAGCCGCCCCAGAAAATGGCGCATTCATTGAAGCGCCATTTTCTGGCGCTGTACCCACGCTCTTCCAGTTGCCCTGGTGGCGGTGGCTAACTGGGTAATAAAGGGGTTAATGCCAGCTTTTTATTGGCAGCTGGCACTAAGCCCGAGATTCATAATATAGGGCCAATGTTAGACCCGCCATTAGGAATCTCTGGTAAATAGTCAGAAAATACACACAGAGAAAAATCTTTTTATTTGAAAAAAAAACACAAACAAAATTCGGACTCCATCTTTATTATAAAGATCCGACGTAGTCCACAACGAAGGTCCCACGATGCTCGATTGCCTCCGACGTAGTCCACAACGAAGGTCCCACGACGCTCGATCGCCTCTGCTACATCCAGAGACTGCAACAAGGGATCAAGTGTCCTCTTGTTGTAGTCTCTGGGGTCAGAGTCATGGTGCACTGTACGGCAGATCATTGCCATACAGTGCACCATGACTGACCCCCGTGACTACCACAAGAGGACACTTGATCCCTTGTTGTAGTCTCTGGGGTCAGTCATGGTGCACTGTATGGCAATGATCTGCTGTACCTTGCATTATGACTCTGACCCCAGAGACTACAAGTGGACACTTGATCCCTTGTTGTAGTCTCTGAGGTCACAGCCGTGATGCACGGTACGGCAGATTATTGCCATACAGTGCACCATGCCTGTGACCCCAGAGACTACAAGAGGATACCTGATCCCTTGTTGTAGTCTATAGGGTCAGAGTCATGGTGAACGGTACATCAGATGATTGTCGTACAGTGCACCATGACTCCCATGCACCCGTCCATCCATCCACCCATCCATTCATCATCCATCCATCCATGCACCCATGCATGCACCATCCATCCATGCACCCATGCATGCACTCATCCATCCATGCACCCATCCATCCAAGCACCCATCCATCCATGCACCCATGCACACACCCATCCATCCATGCACCCATGTATCATCCATCCATCCATGCACGCACCCATCCATCCATGCACCATCCATCCATGCACAATCCATGCACCCATGCATGCATGCATCCATCCATGCATGCACTCATCCATCCATGCATGCACCCACCCATCCACTATCCACCCATGCATGTACCATCCATGCATGCACCCATGCACGCACCCATGCACCATCCATCCATGCACCAATGCATGCACCATCCATCCATGCACCCATGCATGCACTCATCCATCCATGCACCATCCATCCATGCACCCATGCATGCACATATCCATCCATGCACGCACCCATGCATCCATGCACGCACCCACCCATCCATGCCCAATACATGCACCCATCCATCCATCCATGCACCCATCATCCATGCACCAATGCATGCACCATCCACCCATGCATGCACCATCCACCCATGCATGCACCATCCATCCATTCATTCATACTTACCTCGGTGCGGAGTAGTCCAGCAGAGGAGGAGGGGCGCCACAGCGAGGAGGCAGATCGGCGGGAACAGAGGAGCCGTGATAGCACCTGCGCACCCGCCAGGAGGAGAGGATGATGATCGGCGGGCAGAGCGGTGAACGGGGAACATACGGATCAGCGATGGGGGGGCGGAGGGTAGGGGCGGGGGGTGATCTGGAGGGGGAAAGTGATGGGGAGATCAGTGGGGTGGGGGCCGGGGAGAGCACCGCACGCCCACCGGGAGGAGAGGAGGATGATCGGCGGATGCGGCGGCAAGAGAGAGGAGACATCCGGGGACATGTGGATCGGCGGTGGGGGTGCTTGGGGGTGATCTGGAGCCCCCCCCCTCCGGATGGGGAGAGCATGGGCAGCATCAGGCCGCTGAATTGTAATGTCTCACCATTCATTGGCGTGACATTACAATCATACCGGTTTGCAGTTTCACTTTTAGTGAAAGTGAAACTGCCATTCGAACCAGTCCTAGCCACGGGGGAGCAAAGCCACCCCCACTGGGCTTTAGTACAAGTCCTCTTGTACATGCAGCTCCAGTGAGAGGTCAGTACCACCTCTCACTAGAGCTGCAGGAGCGCGATTACACCAGGACGCAGCATATGCGTCCAAGGTCGGGAACGAACTTGTTTTGATGACGCATATGCTGCGTCCTGGGTCGGGAAGGGGTTAATAGCATTATTAATAGCGTTAATATGATTATTATTAGCATTATTAGCATTAATATAGCATTAATAGCATAATTATTAGCATTATAGCATTATTATTAGCAGTAATAGCATTATTATTAGCATTAATAGCATTATTAATAGCATTAATAGCATTAATATACAATTATAGCATTAATATTAGCATTTAATAGCATTAATAGTATTATTAATAGCATGAATAGCATTAATAATAGCATTAATAGCATTAATAGCATTATTAATAGCATTAATAGCATTAAATCATAGAATTAATAGCATAAATAATCGCATTAATAGCATTACTATGAGCATAAGGGCATTAATAGCAATATTATTAGCATTAATAGCATTTTGAATATCATAAATAGCATTTATTAGCCATAATAGCATTGTTAATAGCGTTAATATGATTATTATTAGCATTATAGCATTATATTAGCATTAATAGATTATTATTAGCATTAATAGCATTATTATTAGCATTAATAGCATTATTAATAGCATTAATAGCATTAATAATAGCATTAATAGCATTAATAATACAATTAATAGCATTAATATTAGCATTAATAGCATTAACATTAGTATTATTAATAGCATGAATAGCATTATTAATAGCATTAATAGCATTATTAATAGCATTAATAGCCTAAATAATAGAATTAATAGCATAAATAATCGTATTAATAGCATTACTATTAGCATAAAGAGCATTAATAGCAATATTATTAGCATTAATAGCATTTTGAATAGCATAAATAGCATGATTATTAGCCTTAATAGCATTATTAATAGCGTTAATATGATTATTATTAGCATTATTAGCATTAATATTAGCATTAATAGCATCATTCTTAGCATTAATAGCATAATTATTAGCATTAATAGCATTATTATTAGCAGTAATTGTTATTTTTAAATTTTTTTTTTATTTTTTTTTTTTTTATTTGTTATTTTTAAATTTTTTTAAAGATTTTCGCGGCCGCACTTGCCGCAGGTGCAAAACCGCACTTGCCGCACCTGCCGCAAGTCCCCCTATACTTTCTATGGAGATTACCGCAACCGCTCCGCAAGTGTAACCGCATCTACCGCGTATGCGGCAAACGCGGCAGATTCGGTTACACTTGCGGCGCGGTTGCGGTAATCCCCATAGAAAGTATAGGGGGACTTGCGGCAGGTGCGGCGGCTCAGGCAGCGACTCGCAATGGCCTCGCGGCCATTGCTCACGCTACATGAGCGACTCGCATAGAAAGTATAGGGGGACTTGCCACAGGTGCGGCGGCTGAGGTAGCGACTCGCAATGGCCTCGCGGCCATTGCTCGCGCTACCTGAGCGGTAAATCGCTAACTTTGTGGCCGAGCCTCTGGTTCGATTTTCGGCCAGCGACTCGCAATGGCCGCTTTGCGGCCATTGCTGGCACGTGGTGACGTCACAGAGTGACAAAGCCACGGTCTTTTCGGGGTCCGACACGGAAGTGCCTACGGCAATTATATAGTAGATATGCAAATCAATTTATGTATTGAATTACTGAAATAAATTAACTTTGATGATATTCTAAGTCAGAGATGCACCTGTATATTGCTTCCAACCTCTGATAACTTACAAGTTGAGAGTTGTATTAGTAGAAAACAATATAAACAAAAGCTCACAAGGAAGTGAGCTTGCACACCACATCACAGTGCACTCAGCAGTCATCTCCTTCACACAGCTGGGGATTCAGCACAGTGTTGCAGAAGAAGATGACCGCTCTGTGCAATACGGTTTAGTGTTTACATACATAAATGGGGGTGGGTGGTCATATTGGAGACTCCAAAAATGAATAGAAAGTTTCTGATCCGGCATACACTTCAATAACAACACTTCCTCTGTACTTACTCTGTTGTATGCATCCCTGAGGAAGAGATCAGGAGGATTTCGAAACATGTAGGAATAAAGATCCACTATTTAAAGCACAGAGGAAGTCTTGTTATTGAACAGCAGCACGGATCTGAAACTTTCTGTCCATTTTTGGAGATAACCAAGGACCATCTATGTGGTGGAGTATCCTGCTGCAGCTGTGACGTGCATATACCAGTTGTGGGTCTCACAACTGACTAAGGTGAGCAGTTCTTACACTGCACATACATATCCTACAAACGGTTTAGACCCATTGTGTCCTTGTCTACCCCTTTATTTTAGATATTGGAGACTTGGGGGATGGGCTTATTGGAGTCTGGGGTGGCTGGGCCTGCTGAGACTGGAGGGGGGAGGGTGTGTTGGAGTCTGAGGTGATGGTAGGAGACTGGGTGTAACTATGTGGCACCCCTGCGGGGATTGCCACAGGACCCACCGGTGCAGGGAGGGATGTACATCTTGGCACACACAACACCCAACATTTCCCACCCCAGGCCTAGAGGGGGAGCTCCACTGGCTGCCCTTAAGCCAGATCCCCTATAAAGGTCCAGGTCTGAGGGAGGTGTAAGTCAGTCAAGTCAGTCAAGGGAGTCAAGTCAGTCAGTCACTCAGTTAGGACTGAAAGACAGTTAGGACAGTTAAATCAGCTAGGACTGAAGAGCCTAGAGGAGCTTGTTGTGGGAATTAGGCCCATAACCAGTGAGGACCGACCCAGCTGTGCAGCCCCCTAGAGAGAGGGACGGAGGCCAGTGGGAGCACAGGAGGAAGAAGAAGGTAACATAGTGGTTACCCTTATAGTTCATCCTGATGCCGGAGTCCGTGCCTGCCATTAACCACTTGTGGCAGAGAAACCCCGGAGGAACAAGGAGGCACTAGTTCCCACTGAAGCTCAGGAAGCACAGTGCCCAAACGCAACATGCTTATTATCGGGGACCCCAAGGAAAGAATAGGGATCCCAAGAGGAGGTCCTCAACGGCTGTTTTGGAAGGAGCACCCTGAGGAGAAGAGAGTGGCAGATCTAGATTCAGGCCGATCTACCCAAATCATCACATACACAGACAGAAGAGGCCTCACAACTCTCCAAGGTGGACATCCCAAACCGCACCGGCCACCTGGTTACCCTCTTGGACCGTACCTGCACAGTGACACCAGTAAAAGGTACTGAAACAAAGACTGTTGTGTGTGTGTGAGCCTGATTCCCCGCCGCCTGCAGTGATTACAGCAGGACCGCAACTATAACTCCCGTCATCCACCCCGCTGCGCTGAGGAAAAGCTCCACCTGTGGGGAGCTATACTACCTCTGCTGCACCACACTATCACCTTAACGCCCAGCTGCAGGACTAGTAACCGCTTACCAGACACCACAGATGCCGTCACGTATAATCTTCAATCATCATCCCCATCAGCCATTGAGTGCCCAGGGAACCGGGACCCAACCAGCCGTGATCCCCACCGAAGCCACCGTCCCGGTATCTGAGTAACCCCTTCCCTGCAGGCTCGACTCAACTACATGTAGTGTCATTTACACCCAGGCTGCAAAACAAAGAGACCTCTAAATAGGGGTGAGCAGCTCCTCCACATGCTGAATGCTGATATCTAGGTAACCATGCTAAATGCTGACAGAGTGTAAATTAGAAACTGTTAGCATTTTGCAGCCTACATATACGCTTAGATTTTATTAAAAGCCCAGACAACCCCTTTCAACTTACACAAAGAATTGCAAAGGTTGTAATGTATTAGCCAAAACCACATTTGGACTATTTCAAGAAAATTAGGTTGCTTGCTATTTTTCATTACTTCTTTGAGTGCATTTTTTACGTACATTTTTATGGCGTTTTTGAAGCTTAGGTCTTAGAATATGTCAAGTGTGACCCTAGCCTATGATTCCTGAGTGGTTTGCAGAAAACTTAGAATATTTTTTCTCCCTCCGCATCCTTCATGCAGGCTGCATAGCGCCGAACGTGGCCCCTAGCAACCCGCTGTGTTCCCTGGATACCAGCTACACAGCGGGCTGCGGAAGTGCGATTCGCACACCGCACATGGGAACGCATTCATGCAAGCTGCATAGCGCCGAATGCGGCCCCTAGCAACCCGCTGAGTTCCTTGGATACCAGCTACACAGCAGGTTGCGGGGAGTGCGATTTGCATCACGCACAGGGGAACGCATTCACGCAGGCTGCATAGCGCCGATCGTGGCCCCTAGCAACCCACTGTGTTCCCTGGATACCAGCTACACAGCGGGTTGCGGGGAGTGCGATTTGCACCACGCACAGGGGAACGCATCATGATGTGTTCCCCTGTGCATGGTGCGAATTGCACTCCCTGCAGCCCGCTGTGTAGCTGGTATCCAGGGAACACAGTGGGTTGCTATTTGATATTGAGATGTCCATAACGAAACTATAAAATGAGCAAGCTATTTATCAAAAATGTAGCAAGTTCAGATTCCAGCAAAGTGGATGGGAGTTATAGAAATCTCATTTCAGTGTGCTTCTTTTTTCCTCAGCATAAACTGACCTTCGGTGTGTTTCAAATCTGCAAAATTTCAATTTCTCTTGTTGGTATGGTGCATTTTCTGTGCAGATTTTCCCCTTAGGCTGAAGGCACACTGGCGCAAAACTCGCGCGAGTGTAATGCGAGAAAAAATCGAATTGCACTCGGACCTGTATCTTTAAATGATACAGGTCACATCAATGCGAGTTTCTATCATTACACTCGCAATGCTATGGAAATGCAAGTGCAATCGCATCATGCTGCGATTGCACGTGATTTCCATGCACGAGTGCCCATTAAAAATATATGGGTGCGAGTCAAACTAGGACCCATACAGCACACGGTGCGATACTCGCACCCGTGTGCTTTTACATTCTGGTACAGAAATGAATCATCTTGTGTCAACTGTGCAAGATGATTATGATAAACCCAGCTGCTGGGCACCTCTTTTAAATTTACAGGTTTAAACTGCATATGCCGCATCTGTGCGGCATATGAGCACAGATGCTGCCTATGCGTAGTGAAGCGACCGCTCTCCATGGTGCTGAAGAATTCAGCATCAGATCCATGGCCAGGGCACATTGAAACTCTGATGCACTCCATGGCCAGGGCACATTGAAACTCCGGTGCCCTGGCCATGGAGCTGATGCTGAATTCTACAGCACCATGGAGAGCGGTGGCTTCGCTACGCAATTAGCGTAAGTACCTGGGACAGCTCCTCATTGAGGATGCTGCCCAGCAATGTGATTACGCTAATTGCTTAGCATACCGGCGCGCTGACAGCCAGGAGCCGCGGGCTTTCAGCTGTGTCAGCGGTGCAAGATGATTCATTACTGTACCGGGAAACCGACACATTCATATTCTGCAGCTTTGACAGCCGTGGAGTATGAATTTGCCGGTAAATGCTGACCACGATCCTGAAGTTTGCTTCAGAACCGTGGACAGCATCACAGCACACACCTACTCACGCAGCCCACTCTCATCACACTCGCAGCACACTCACATGAATACAGGCAGGCACACTCACCCACTCGCACCACACTCGCACCACACACACCCAAAACACGCATCATACTCTCATCACTGTCGTGCATTAAACACGCTCTGTGTTTGATGCACGACTGTGTGCCTTCAGCCTTAGACTTGCATTAGATGCAGAAAATCTGCAGGTACAAAAAGCACATACATTCGTAGTTATTATTCTGCTTTGGAAGCACACCGATAAAAGCATATAATCTATACCTAAAGGTACATCTACACAACACGATATCGCCCGCAATATCGCTCAAAAGTCACGTGTATATCTCTGTTGCAGTTGATATCGCAAGTGCATCGTGCCATGCAACTGGACGATTCAACTACGATAAGTCGCTTGGACGGAGTTGCCAAGTTTTTTAACATGTTCGAAAACCTGGTGATGTTGCTCAAGCGATCTGCTAGCATTGCTCTGTGTGACACGGCAATACTGATGTTAAGAGCAATTTTCCCTATTCACTACATTGATAAGTATCGCTCGCTGGGTTGTACATAAACAGCGATCGAAAGTTGCTTGCATAATCAGAGGTGTGTCGCCTGCGATATCTCTACGTGTGACATTTCCAAAGCGATCTTGGCATAATGCCAAAAACATGCGCGCTTCCATGATATCGCAGCCGACATTGCTGCAACGTTGTAATGGTACCTTAACAGTGTAAAAGTTTTGGCAAAGATAAATTCCAGGTAGTATCAGAAAAAAGAAGCTTTATTTAAAGAATGACATATGAAATAAAGGCAAACACAGCAGCGTCAAAATGCGATAAAAACACGTGTTAAAAAGTGAAACAAAAATAAAAACCACAAATAACTTAATATAGTAATGTGTGCAGAAATGGTTTAGAAATTCTGCAACATCAAAAACTCACCAAATATTCATTGTGGGAACACAACCCTAATGGTGGGTTTACCCGTCGCGATATCGGCCCGATATCGTATCCAACGACGTGGGAGCACGCTTTATCAGCGCGCTTTTCCCTGCATCGCATTGCCGGTTTACACGCTGCGATATCGGGATACAACGTCCCTACGATGTGTATGCCCCCCGACCCAGGAACGACCATTTAACATGGGAGTGAATGGGTGGCGTTGCAGTACACATCGGAGTTGGGCTGTCACACGGGACGATCCGGCTCCAACCGGCATCCGATATCGGGCGGTTGAATAGCACACTCATTCGACCCCCGATATCGTTTTACCATCGTTCCAGCATCGTATCGGATGTTCACACCGTACAACGCAGGAACGATATCGGGTCCAACGCCCGAACCACGTGACTTTTGGTCGGAGTTGGACGCCGATATCGCAACGTGTAAACCCACCATAAGCCCAGTTACACACAGATAATTGTGCAGAGATTGTTCGCAGATCTCTGGTTGCAGTGAAATTATGTACACATTGTTACATTTTATGGCCGTGTACAAATGGAACAATGTGTCCATGATTTCACTGCAACCATAGATCTGCGAACAATATCTGCACAATTATATGTGTGTAACTGGGCCTTTAGAAAACAACAAAATAAGAATATCCAATGCCAACATTTCAGTGTTGTGATCATTTAACATGAAAAAAGTCTCAAGATGGGAAAAACGACAGTAATAAATTTTACAGTTTGTCACACAAAAAAATGCCCTCACTCAGCTCCATCAACAGAAAGATATAAAGCGTATGTCTCCTGGAATTTTTTGGGGATTTTTATTGATCAACTATAACTATAGTACTACTGTTTATAAATTTGGGATCTCATTAATTGTACTGAACCACAGAATAAAATTAATATATTGAACTATGGCGAGTAGGACTGCGATGTCTAGAATGGCCATGGACCTCAAGACCCGATGAGACTCCTGTATTTAAATATTGTAAAAACTAAATAACAATGGAAAATATTACCCTCATGATAACTTCCCTGTCTGCTGTTAGCTGTTTATGCTATATCCGTGGGGCACTAGAATTGAACCACAAATTTGCAAATAATAAATGAACCTTAGGCAAGCAAAGTTGGAGACAGACATGCGGTGAGAAAATAAGCATAAATGCAGTAATAAAAAAATTCTGTTAAAAGAAAAAAAGACACAAAATGGCACAAATAGCACGTCAAAACTGTTTATAGGTTCATATTAACATCCCATGGCACTTGACTGACTATAAAAAAGTCATAATTAAAGCAAAAAATATATACCGTACATAGTCACAAAACCCAAAAAAGGGCTAAAACTCATTAATAGACCCAGAATACAAATTCATTTTCCGATACACATAAATTTATTATAACAAACATAAAACAATTGGCTAATTGAAAAATAACTCGCAAGGGAGACAGGAAACTAGCAGAATTATGTCAAACCAGCACATGCAATATGATGAAACATCTTTGGCACATCTTTAATAGTCTATAATTATGCCTTCACCCATGGGGTACAAAATAAACATACAGAGTGACTAGGCTGATGAAGAATCATATAACAGTTCTGAACAGAAGTACAGCCTCTTTAACCCACAGGAGGAATTGACAAAGCATGTTTACTTGAATGAAAATGATACCTCAGCCACTGCAATTTCCTATGACTCACTGAAGCATCCCATACACCCAAATAACAAAATCATCCCAAAACCATGAACTGCGTTTCTCAACATCATGTAAAAGTTTGTTATTTTCACATGAAGCATGATGTCAGAACTAACTGAATCTGAAACATAAAATTCCCAGCAATATCACATGTAGATAAAAATATAATATAACAAGCTGTAGTGCCCGGTATTGCCTGGGATGGTAAATTAACCCATTCTATTTTGTTATAGCTAAAAACAGTTAATAAAAAATGATTTTGCACAAAAAAGTCACAAACTAAATAGACAGAAATGTTATTATTAAAAATCAAAAACTAAAGTAATACTATAGAAGCATTTCACATCATATATTCAACACTACAGATATGCAACACAAATTAACTAAATGATTATGAGGCGGTCGACGAGGTAGGGGGTACTCGGGTACCGGGGCTGATGGCGGCTTTGATGGGGAATCACGGCTGGTCAGTCCCCGCTCCCGTGCCCTGGACCCTCAATGATGGGGGAATGGTGGGGGATAAGGGGATTGGTAACGTGACGCCACCTATGGTACCTGGTAATGGGTATACCAGCGCTGCAGCTGGCCGCTGAGGTGATGGTGGGTGCAGCAGAGTGTGGTACAGCTCCCCACAGGTGGAGCTTTACCTCTGGGCAATGGGGATGGATGAGGGGAGTAGTAGTTGCGTCTCTGCGGTCAATGCGGTGACTAGCGGCGGTTAAGCAGGCACACACACACACAGTGATCATTGTTTTGGTACCTTTTACTGGTGACAGGGTAACAGGTATAGTCCAGAGAAATAACCATGTCCCCGATGCAACTTGGGACTTCCACCTTGTAAAATTTTTAGGCCTCCTCTGTAGAGATGAGTGATGTTCGACTCGAATTGTTTGCCAATCTCAAATTTGAGTTGTTTTTGGCGGTGTTCGAGTCATTCGCCGAATTCCAACAATTTGGTTCAAATTCGGCAGTTCTAGAAGCTGCTTGATTTTGGTTCGAAAATGCGGCAGATTTTCAGACAAAATAAACAGCTATTAAGTAAAATAAACTGTTAAAAAAAAATGTATGCTCACCTGTCCGGCGGGCCAGCGATGGCTCCGGCAAGGTCCTGTTGCTGATAGGACCTGTGGTGACGTCAGGTATCGGGGGAACTCCTGTCACATGACCAGAGTTCCCGCGATAACTGACGTCACCACAGGTCCTATCAGCAACAGGACCTTGCCGGAGCCATCGCTGGCCCTCCGGACAGGTGAGCATACATTTTTTTTTTTATTTTTAACACTTTATTTTACTTAATTTCACTTCCGCAATGTATATACATTGCGAAAGTGAAAAAGCCCCACATAGCTGTTTATTTAGTGTTCCGGGGTGTTCGACGGTGTTTGATAAGCATTCGATGAACATTCGGCGAACACCCCGCCGATTCGACAAATCGAATTGAATAAGAACACTAGGGTGGTGGCTCATCTCTACTCCTCTGTCTTTGTGCTCTGTGGTTTGGGGTACGTCCTGCCTGTGACAGAACTCGCCGCTCCTTCTCCCTCTCAGGGCTTTACTCTAAACTGACTATGAGGTCCTTCTGCGGGGTCCCTGTTTCTCCTATGGCCCCTGGTCCTGTACTTGGTCAATTTGAGTGTCTCTTACTTGACTTGCTTAAGGGGTTAACTCCTCCTGGTTCTCCCAGTGTTTTACTGCTGCAGTGGATGCTGGCAGTGTCGGACTTCGGTATCCGGGTGTACTATAAGGAAACCTCAACTGGTTCCTTTCCTTGATTTCCCTACTTCCTCCACTGGCCTCCGACCCTCTCCCTAGGGTGCAACACAGCAGTCAGTGGTCCCTGGTCCTGAATCCTTCCCAGCAACCAGCTCCTTGCTCCAGCTCACTCCTCACACTCTCTGGAACTCACTACTGGGACTAACTCCTCCCCTCAGGCCTGGATGTTTTAAAGGGGAACTGGCTTAAGGCAGCCAGTAGAGCTCCCCTTCAGGTCTGGGGTGGAAGGGTGGTGTGCTGTGTGAACCAAGGTATAATTCCCTCTTTGCACTGGTGGATCCTGTGGCAATTTCCCGCAGGGGTGCCACAATTATCCAACACATTTCAGGTACTTTGATAATGTAGCCTTCCTCGTTGTATTTTTGCCTTTGATATGAATAAAGATAAAAATAATTATTGTTGCATTGGAGCCTCCTAGGAGAGCCACCTTTTTTGTCTGGGACAAATTGTTCACATGTAGTCCTACCAAAGCCCCAAAGGCGTTTCAGGTAGTTCCCTGGCTGTGTTGCAGACCAATTATCAAAAGAGACTATGATTATATTGGGCCATCCCGGTCATATATGAAATTGTGCATTCACCTAAACATTATTGTATTTGTATTATTGTTGACAATAATCAGAAATAACCAATCTTAGAAAGTTGCTGCGTCTGTCTCCTCTTTTTTACCCCTCTCTCCAAGAGTCTGCTAAATGACTACCCAAGTAATGTCAAGTACTTTATCTACATCTTCTGATTCGAGAGCCTTGTTATTGGACATTGCAAATGCCATTCGAATTGAAAACTGGAGGCACTGAAAATCAAAAGGCAAATCAGATGATGTGAGTGGAATTGTTGGAATGAAAACATCTTCCCCTTTGGCACATCCTGTCAAATAGTTGTTTCATTTACAAGAGAACACGGGTTCTTAATCAAGAGTCTTGTTCCAGTATACAGCTTTGGTGTATCTAAATTTCTCAGCACTAGAATAGGTGCTCCAGATTTTAGAAAGAGATTATGCAGAGGAAGTCCTTGTTGTTCCAAGGAGTTCAGGAACTCAGTTGGATAGAATAATGCTTGAGCTGGGTCTGTCACTCTAGAAGTTAGGAGAGGTTATCAGCTCACCACAATGAGTCTGGCGTGCCTGAATCAGCGTCCTGAAATCTCCTGGGCATGATGTAATAAAGATGAAGGAGGTCCAGCTTCCAGGATGAATGCAATTTTCATCAATGTTCCCATATAAACAGTACATGTAATGCACAATGAGCACGCAAAGACTAAAACTGGATCCAGGAAACAATCCGTTTTTTTGCCACATCTGACACCATAGACTACCATTATATGTGATCCAGATCACGCCGGATTCAATTCTGTCCAGTTTTGTCCAGTGCACCCAAAAACAGTGCAGTCTCCTATTCTGAGTCCCAGAAAAAACAGGACAAATACTAAACCAGAACTGAATTCACATAAACAGATGGCCATATAGGACCAATCCAGCACCATAAAGATACATGGCAGCCAAAACTGGATCCCTGCCTATCTGTTTAAAAACTGATAGACCCAGATCCCTAAAACTGTGGTGTGAAGCCAGCCTTAGCGTCTAAGGACATTCATCCAATCAAATTCCTTTTCTTAAGGGGCATTAGTGTCTGGAATTGACTGTATCTAAAACCCCACACAGCTAAGGTCACGTGACTTATATCAGTCTTTACAACGTTGGCTAAGCATCACCACCGTAATCATATCAACTCACACATAAGTTGCCTTATACTAAGAATGTCCTTTGTTGCCTATAGCAACTAATCAGAGCTCCTATTAATGACCTGTAGAAAAATAGAAACTGAGCTGTGATTGGTTGCTATAGGCCACCTGATAAATATCTAGGCTGTTCAAACAGTCAAGGCAGTATCTATTACCTCACACATACAAACAGTAAGCATTTTTTTGTCGAATAACTGTAAAGCACATGGTGAAAATTTCCCGTCAAAATATAATCTATGATGTTCCAGAGTCACAAGTCGCTGTGCAAAATTTCATGATTGTAAATGTGACAGTGAAAATTCCTTTAGTAGACATACACACATACACTCTGCTATCTACTTAGATAATTGCCTTGTGGCGTCAGTCATTCACTTCCGTTGTCATCATGTCCTCCCATCGCACGCTGGCGGCAGCCGTATTTGCACACCCAAGTGATGGGCAAATATGACGCCGCTAGTGGTATGGCATTGTGCACTGCCGCCGACATCCCCGAATCCGACCGACGCCACGCAAAACCAAGGCAAAACCAACACTAGAAATTCAATGCCACACAATGCCAATGCATACACAACCCGCACCTCACCATCCGCAGAACGCTGAATGAGAAACTGCACCTGCGCATACCCGACAAGTGCAGGCACAGTCACTGACTGTCGCCAATCCAAAGATGGCAATGACTTCAGTAACTGTGAATGCATGTGGTGAGTACATGCAGGTGCAGTTCCTCATGTGCCATCTTTGTTCACATAGTTAAGCAAAGTGGAGAGTGCACAAGGGGAGACACAGAGAGACACAAGAGGGGGCAGAAAGAGCACACAAATGAGGGGACAAAGATCGCACAAGAGGGCACAAAGAGCACACAAGGGGGGCACAAAGAGCACACAGGTGGCACAGAGATCGCGTGGGGGGCACAGATAGCTCATGCATGGGGGCAGAGTTAGTGCACAGGTAGTCAGAGAAAGTACACAGGGGGGCAGAGAGAGTGCACTGGGTGGCAGAGAGAGCACAGGGAGCCAGAGTGCACCGAGGCAGAGAGAGCACATAGAGTGGCATAGTCAGCACATAGAGGGCACAGAGCATGCACAACGGCACAGAGAGAGTGCATAAGGTTGCAGAGAGAATGCACAGGGGGAAGATAGCACACAGGGGGCAGGGAGAGCACCTGGGGGCAGAGTGATGGGTGTGCAAAGATAGTGACCACTGATGGTACTGGCAAATTGTGCAGTTCCACCAGTGGTACTCTAGCTACCTGAAACTGCTGCCACCCAAAACCACTGCCCACAGCCACCGGCGCTGACACATCACCACCTGAGTAAGTATACCCGGCACGCATGCACACTTACTCATGCTTCCACCGTCTTTGGACACTACAGGGGGAGCCAGCACAAGGAGAGAGAGAGAAAGCAGAGGGGATCGAGCGAACAGAGGGCAGAAGGAGCACACAGGGGGACAAAGAGAGCGCACATTGCGAGGGGCGTGCACACAAGGGTGCAGAGAGAGTGCCATAGGGGTAAAGAGAGCACACAAAAAGGTAAACTTGCACTATTTTCAGACTTTGAGGATTGTAGTTTACCACCTCTGCCCTAGAAGTCTCATTGGACGTAGCCAGGGGGAAAGAAGAATCCTCAAACCCTTTCACCACAATTGCGGCTCTCCCTAGACCATCTTATGCGCTGTGCTCACAGTGCATTGTTTGATGCTTTTTTGACATATATTTTGAGTATCTGCATCAAAATCTGCATGTCTATTCTGAGGCCATCAAAGCCTAGGACAGGTCAGAAGGGCCGTACCCACATTGTTTTTCTTTTTCCTTGCACATGAGGTTCAAATTTTTTTTTATGCTTCAAAATCTGTATGAAAAAAAAACACGTTGGCACAGCTCTTCTGAACTCTCATAGACTTTGCTGACCTTGGGATAGACATGCAGATTTTGATGCAGATTCTCAAAATCTGTTTAAAAAGGAACATTAAACAACATAAGGTGGGCACATTGGGATTCCCTGCTGCCTGTTATCCACTGTGTATCTTGAGACAACCTCAGAAAAGTCATGATGAGGATGTCTGAGGTTCATGAGTGGGCCTGCAAGCATGCTGCTGTGACAGTGGCACTGAATGCTTGCTAAGTAACAGTGTAGGAAGATAATGTCAGTGCAAATCTAACAGGCTCCAATTTAAAACGGATTGAGCTGTGTTTGCCAGCTTTTGGGCCCGTTTTAAGGCTGGTTTCACACTGCAGTTTTTTCCCTGATCAGGTTCGATCAGGTTTGTGTGTGAAAACCAGGAGTGTCTCCAAAACTCAGAACAGGTGTCAATCTTTCAATTATAGTTTTGCTCTGCAAGTTCCTCTCCTGTTTTGACAGACAAACCTGATTGAACCTAATCAGGGAAAAAACTGCAGTGTGAAACCAGCCTAAGGGTAGGAACACACTTCAGTTCCTGATCAGTTTTCCTAATCAGTTTTCCTGATTAGGTGCGATCAGGTTTGTGTGCCAAAACTAGGAGTGACTCCAAAACCCACCACAGGTGTCAATCTTTCAATTATACTTTTTCTCTGCAAGGTTCACTCCTGGTTTTGGCACACAAACTGATGAACACTGATCAGGAAAACTGATCCAAACTGAAGTGTGTCCCTACCCTAAGGTGTTTTCTAGGTCCTTGATTTTGCCTCCAATTGATTTCAATAGGATTCAGATATTCAACTAACTGATCATTGAACTTGTCCGACGACCATTGCCAGTTTGGCATACTGAACTGAATTCAAACGTCCAAAGGTTCGATCATCTCTAATCAAGACATCCTTCTGTCTGATCACTAACCGACATTGTCTAGCCATTGGCCACTATTTGGACTGCACAGGACACTATGTCAGATGTGATTGTACAGATTTTCCTGGATTCCAACAGTGACCACAGATAAGGCTTTTGCTGGCCTCCTTTATCTGAAGCACAACTCAACTCCAAGGGAGTACTGTTAGTCCTCCTGGGCTCAGTAGTTCTCCTGTAGGGGCTGCAACCCACCAGACGTTTCAGTAATTGCTGAAGAGCTTGTTTCTCCACACTAGAGTTGACATACATTAGTGTTCAAAATAATAGCAGTACAGTCTGATTAACCAGATTTGTCACTGTTTTTGCTATAAATTATATTGCCCCATGTCTAACATATTTCAATATGGTGCAGTAGAGTCTTAAAAAACCAACAGACTCCGCATTCATTATCTGCATGTTTTTGAATACTTAATTGAAGGGGGGGGGGTGTTCAAAATAATAGCAGCGTGAAGTTCAAATTGTGAGGTCACTCATTCTGTGAAGCCTGAGAAATACTGGTCGTTCGAGACATTGTTCAGAAGAACAGTGTATGTTGATGAAAAAGTGGATTTGAGATGGTAAAATTTATAAAGAAGTGCAGAGAATGATAAGCTGTTGAGCTAAAATGATTTCCAATGCTTTAAAATGGAAATGGAAAACCAGAGAGACATTGAAGACTACCATTCAAATGGATCAAAGAATAGCCAGAATGACAAAGGCTCAGCAATTGATCAGCTCCAGTATGATAAAGGCAGTCTCCAGTTACCTGTGAGTACTGTGACAGTTAGATTAGGTACATATAGGCTTTATCTATTAGTAAGAAGTCCCCACAAAGTCCCATTGTTTAAAAAATAAACACATGTACTGAAGCAGATACAATTTGACAATGCACAGACAAAGAAAAATTATGCGGTGTTAGAGGGGCGCTAGAGCCATGGGACATGAGAGTTAGGTATTAAAAGCACAAACCTTAATTGTAATTATGCTCTCTAACCCCACATTTGGCACATCCTGTCAAATTGTTGTTTCGTTTACATGAGAACACAGGTTCTCACCTGAGGAAGATAGCGGAGGCTATCGAAACGCATTGTGGGATTAGAAAACATAATTACAAAAAAGGTTTGTGCTTTAGTAAATAACTCTCATGTCCCTTTACTCTAGTGCTCCATCTACCACCGCATCATTTTCCTTTATCTGGGCTGAATCTTCTCGGTTCGGGGAGAGCGGTGGGAGCTGCTTTGAGCACATCTGAAAGACGAAAGGATCTGCCGTGACGTCACAGTGGAATGCCCCCAGTGATCACGTGGTTCGGTCACGTGACCACAGCCGGAGGATTCTCCTCACAGCGTATCCTTCTAAGTGGCTTCTCCTGCTATGATCCTTACCTGGAAGCTTACACCTTAGTTCTGCGAGGGCCAAGCACAACTATCCCAAGTGAGTGGTGGTTAATTGAACTCTTTAGATATTTCCCTTTGCCATACGGAGCCTCACCATTGGCGCTCCTTGTCTCTTTTATACATGCAACAATTTGCCAAAGAACACATCAACTGCCCTAAAGAGAAAAGGGTAACTTTTTGTGGACTGATTAAAGTAAAATTATTCTTCTTGGACCCAAGGGCCACTGACAATTCATCATATGACCTCCAAACTCCACATTCAAGCCAAAGTGCACTTGGAAGACAGTGAATCATGGTGGTGAAAGCATCATAATATGGGCCTGTTTCTCTTACTATGGTGTTGGGCCTATTTATCTCATACCAGGGAACATGGACCAGTTTGCATGTACATTCATGGCCAAAAGTATTGACACCCCTGCAATTCTGTCAGATAATACTCAGCTTCATCCTGAAAATGATTGCAATCACAAATTCTTTTCTTTTCAATGGTCTTTTTATTGGAGATGTATGCATAACTTAACGATCAACATGTTGTAAAGGTAAGAACATCAATAAATTCAGAAGTTGTCAAAAATATTACAGAGGTAATGTAAAGGTATTGCAAGGGTATTACAAAAATTGAGCAAAATATAACGTGTGTACTGCATTCATCAGTTCTTATCATATATCTGGAGGTCTCCAAAATGTTCCTTTTTGCTGGTGAGCTATTTGAAGGTAGGAGAGTTAGTGTGCGCCATCTCACAATCGCAATATGGCTTACGAAAACCTGGACATGTATCTTCCTCACATACGAAGTTGTCCAAGGCTCTGTTTTCCATGCAATACCATATATTTAAGTAAACAACATTAAAGATGAAAGATAAAGAAAGAAAGTAAAAGAGTGGAAGATTGTGTTGGAGAGGGTAGTAGATAGAGGGGAAGGGTAGAAGTGAGAGGGTAATAAAAGAAAAAAAAAAAGGGGAGAATTAAGGAGGACGGGGGGGGGGGGGGGGGATGGGGGGAAGCAGTCCAGCTCCCAGGAAGTCAGTGTCAGATGCCTCTCAAATTATTTTTTGGGCGGGAAATATCTTAGTCATGCGTACAATTGTACGTTTTCCGGAAAGTAGTCCATGGGGACCATATGTGTCTGAGTTTGGTTTGTCTATTTTCAACTGACGCCACAGTCATTGCTACTCTGTATAGGGCATTTATTTTGTCAAATAATTGTGCGGTGGTCGGTAGGTCTGGTGTCTTCCAGTACAGTGGTACTAATAATTTTGCTGCGGTAATGCAATGCCGTGCTAAGTCAGACGCGTATTTGTCATCCGTCCATATTGGGAAGTTCAGTAACGTGGTCTCTGGTGAGAGCTTAAGTGTTTTGTTCGTCACAGTCTGTATGAACGTGCCCACTCTATTCCAGAAATCCCTGATTTTGGGACATGTCCACCAAATGTGAAAATAGTCTCCTTCGGGATCTTGACATCTCCAGCAGTTTGTTGGGCTCTCTCTTTGCCATTGGTAGGTTTGTTTGGGTGCCATATACCATCGCGACACGATTTTGAAAGTATTTTCCTGTGCCCGTACGCATTGCGAGGGGCCATGAGATCTTTCATATATAAGTCGTTGTTGCGATGTGGTAAAGCAATAGCCCAAATCTTTTTCCCAATGCGTGATATAGCTCCGTTTTGGGCTACATGCATCCATCAGCAGTGTTTGGTATAAAGTGGATAATAATTTTTTTGGTTTTGATGTGGCCGCACATAGCTTCTCAAACGGTGTCATGGCTCGTGAGAGGTCCGCCTGCTTTAGGAGTGGTTTCAGCTTTGATTTGATGCTGGAATAGTGTAAGAAGTTCAGTTTTTGGAGTCCAGGAGTAGTCGTAATTTCAGAGAAGGTCGGCATGGTGCCATCAATCAAAATTCGGTCTACTGTCAGGTTTTTCAAAGCAGGTATCCTGTGTACTTCATCAGTAGCGTTGTGGGTTTACCAGGGAGAAGGTCCCTTAATGTAAGTAGGGGTGATAGTGGAGGTATCAACATGTGGCGCAGTTTCGACCAAATCTGAAGTGTGGCCTTGGTGTGTATGTTATGGATTGGAGTCAACTTAGTGTTCTTTTCATGCGTAAGGAATAAGGATCTGAGTGTATTTGGAGCTAATGCTTCTTCTGCTGCAATCCACAGGTTATCTCGTGGGTGTCTAATAATTTCAATCACTCTCGAGATTATTGCAGCATGATAATATTTCCGTATGTCGGGCGCTCCCTTACCTCCCATAGTCTTATGAAGCGTTAGTGTTCGGTATGATATGCGGGGTTTTTTTTCCGATGCCATATATATTTACTAAACAAAGCATTAATCCTATAAAGGAATGTTGTCGGGATCAATATTGGTAGCATATTGAACATGTAGGTAAACTTGGGGAGGATCAGACTTTTTAACAAATTTTTTCTACCCATCCATGAAAGATGGTTGTCCTTCCATGTGTCAATAGTAGTTCTAGCATTTTCAAGCATTGGTTTGAAGTTGAGTCGAAAAAGATCTCTACTGTTTCTCCCCAACTTCACCCCGAGGTATTTTATGTATGTGGTGGGCCAAGTGAAGGGATAGAGTTCTTTTAATTTTGTTAAAGTTGTAGTGTTAATGTTGATGTCAAGTGCCTCAGATTTAGAGGGGTTAACTTTAAAATTGGAGAGATGACTAAAATGGTCTAACAATTTCATCAGAGCTGGGAATCCGCGTAGTGGGGAGGTCAATAGTAAAAGCAGGTCATCCGCAAACGCCGCCGTCTTATAATGCGTATGGTTCAACGTGATGCCTTCAATATCCTGATGGGATTGTATGGCATGCAGTAGAGGCTCCATGGAGAGCACAAAGAGCAGCGGCGAAAGTGGGCAACCCTGCCTCGTGCCATTTTTTATTACAAATGTGTCTGTTAGCGAGTTATTTATCCTAATTCTGGCCGTGGGGTTGTTATACATTGCCAATATGGCTCCAATGAGTGCACGGGGTATTCCAAAAGTATCTAGAGATTCCTCAAGGTAAGTCCAGTCCACTCTGTCGAATGCTTTCTCAGCGTCTGTTCCCAGGAGTACTAGAGGGGTTCTACGGTGTTTAGCTATTTGCATCAAATGCAATATTTTGTGTGTGTTGTCTTTCCCTCTCTTCCTCACAATCCGTTTGACTAGGCGAGATCAAATGTGGCAACAGTGTCGCTACTCTTCGCGCTATCAAACTGGAGAGCATTTTTAGGTCTATATTTAATAAAGAAATTGGTCTATAGCTACTACATTGCTCGGGGTCTTTCCCTTCTTTGTGGATCAATGAGATGCTAGCTTCCAACATCTGTGGTGGGAGGGGCAGACCTTTGAGAACAGCGTTACATAGGTCCAAAAACCGTGGTAATAGTACATTAGGGAAAGCTTTATAATACTGTGCTGTAAACCCATCAGGTCCTGGTGATTTTCCAGTCGGGCACTTCGACAGAGTGGACTGGAGTTCCGTAATTTGGAATGGCTTTGTCAGTTCATTCTTTTGTGTTTCGTCAGATTGGGTAGTCCTAAATGTTTCAGGAAGTTCCTGATCTCATCCCTCCGCAATCTGGTCTGCTCACCAGACTCGTTCGGTCTCAAATCATAAAGGTGCTTATAATAGTCTAAGAATGCATCTTCCACATGTGTGGGATTGTCAGAGCTAACACCTTGTTTGTTTTTGACCGCACCAATCTGAGTGTGTGCCTGTCTCTTGCGAATGAGTGAGATCATGAGCCTGGATGCTTTGTCTCCGTGTGCGTATAGTTTATTCTTCCACGCGCTGTAGTATTTTGCCGATTGGAGAACTATGAGGTCTTTTAGATGTTGTCTCTTTGTTGACAGCAATAGCATGGTCTGATGGTCGAGTTGTCTTTTATGTTTTAGTTCTAGTGAGGCTATCTCATCATATAAGTCGTACATATCTTTTTGTCTTTGTCTATTAAAGTGGGAGGAGATCGAGATTAGTTCACCCGGATGACTGATTTATGTGCTTCCCATAAAACCTGTGCCGAAATATCCTGTGTGTCATTTAGTGCGAAGTATCTATGCAGTGCTTCTTGTATACGAGTTTTGACCCTAGGTTCGGCTAATATGGTTTCATTTAGGCGCCATGTTCTGTTGTTGGGGTGTTGTCTATTCAAAGACATTTCCAAAGTCACTGTGGAATGGTCAGAGTATACATTTGGTGATATGTTTGATTTTTTGATGTTAGTCAACTGTTTTTTGTGGACAAAGATATAGTCGATCCTATGGTAGGTTTTATGAGGGTATGAATAGAAGGTGTAATCGCGATCGGCGGGGTTCAGACATCTCCACGTGTCAATTAGATTTTGGGAATTCAGGCATCTCTGTATTTTAGCTAGGTCCTCTGCTGAGAGCGTACTCTTCTGCTTAGAGGTGTCCATTAGTGGATTCAGTGCTACATTAAGATCTCCACCGACCACCAACACACCCTCTTTGAATAGTTCTATTTTCTTCATCATTGCTGTCAGCCATTTTGCAACTTTCTTATTTGGGGCATATAAGCTACATATCGTCACTAAGGACCCATTAAGTAATCCCTTGATTAGTATGTAACGTCCCATGGGGTCAGTTAACGTATCTCTTAATTGAAATGTCACCCCTTTGGCTATCGCCACTGAGGTACCTTTAGTTTTTGTTTGGGTCGTAGTAGCATGGTACCCTTTATCGTAACCGGAACGAGTCAAGTCAGGTATTTTGTCAGACTTAAAATGCGTCTCTTGTAATAAGAGTACTGTCACTTTCTGTTGTTTAAATCTGTGTAGTATGTGTCGTCTTGCTATCGGTGAGTTTAAACCGTGTGCGTTGAGTGATGCAAATGTAATTACCTTAGTTATGTCTGCCATAGCGTTTCTCCTGCGGTTCGGTCTTTGAGCTTCGGCATCTTCCATTTCTTGACTTTCGACCTTCCTGGGACACTGGACTGGGAGGGGGGGGAGAGGTGAGAGCGAGTATAGTGTAAGAAAAGATAAGAAAAAGAGAAAAAAAAAATCACTACTTTCAATAACTGTAACAATTTCACATATTTAAATGTGAGTATGAATCCGTTCAACATAGGTCTACAAAGGGCCTCAATAGCCAGTCCCGGGGAGAATGTCGTCATTCAAGGTTTCTGATGCTAATGCGTAACTAAGTCCTTAGGTAATATTACTTATCCTTAGAGGGGAGAGTGTGATTAGATATTGAATGGGGAGGGGGGAGGGGGTTGTGTAGACATGGTAGTCAGGTTCTTTTAGGTTGGATTAGGACCAAAAGATTGTGTTTAAGCATGGTTATCATTAATGGGGTGAAAAAGAAGATGCAAAGATCTGCTATCTATTTGTGTAGAATCATTCCAGCAGGTGTTGGGGCATCTTAATATCAAGTCGTGTCGGCCAGGTCTTTTGCAGCTGGAGATTTGGCCGTTTTACGCTTCACTCTTTGGGCCTTAGGTGTGACGACTAATTGCCATGCTGGTGTTGGTGGTATTTGCTGGAGCAAGGAGGCTGAGTGGAATGTTTCCAGATCCGGATAGGAGTCCAGTATGATCTCTAGTTCCTTGCAGGCTTG
Source organism: Allobates femoralis (assembly GCA_033576535.1). NCBI lineage: Eukaryota > Metazoa > Chordata > Amphibia > Anura > Aromobatidae > Allobates > Allobates femoralis. The sequence goes on from JARQOC010000004.1 coordinate 463,141,584, forward strand.
TTTGACGTCCGCCGAGGTCCTAGTTTGAAGTCTCCTGTCTCCAGCTGTGATAAATATGCCGAATGGAAACAGCCACCGGAATCTATAACCTTTGCTTGTTAAGGCCTCAGTGAATGGCTTTAAGAGTCGCCGTTTCCGCAGTGTTATAGCTGATAAGTCCTGGTATAGCTGAATCGTGCTGCCCTCGTAGGTGATCCTGCGTTTGTCCCTCGCTTTCCGGAGTACCAGATCTTTTACTCTAAAGTCTAAGAAACGACAGAGCACATCCCTAGGTTGTTCACCTTGTGATGGTCTAGGTTTGAGTGCTCTGTGTACTCTCGTTAATTCAATGTTATCCTGCTTTTCTTGGTCCAATACATCCTTGAATATCTCGATGGCCGCTTTGGTGAGTGTTTCCAGTGCCACGGACTCTGGCAAGCCCCTGATTCTAACATTGTTTCGGCGCTCTCGGTTCTCGTGGTCTTCCAATGATGTGTGAGCAGCGTGGAGTATGTTCTCATGTTGTTGTAGGCATTCCAACATAGCATTAGATTGTTGTATTACAGTCGTCTGTGTGCTTTCAACTGTATCCAATCTATGTCCTTGTTGTGTGAGATCGCGTTTTATTTCCGCAAGCTCTTTACTAATTGGGTCTAATTTTTGCGAGAGGATTCTTGTTATGAATGAGCGAGTTACTTGTGAATCTTTATCGGTTGATATACTTTCAGATTCGCTATCCATGTCTGTGTCTGAATCGTCCATTAAGGTTGGATCATTTGGTTTAGAGGGCATGTCTGAGTCAGTCAGAGCGGCTTGTTTCTTTAGGAATTTGTCTACGTCAGCTTGTGTGACTGCTTTGGCTAGTTTCAGGGAGCCTTTAGGGGTTTTTGTTCCAGTTTTCCCTATATTAGTAATGAGTCAAGGTTTAATGCTGATTGAAAGAAATGGTTATGGTGCTCCCTCTGCTGGCTGGTAAGAGTTACTGCAGCATATTAGTGTTGTGTTGTTACGTTAGAGAAATGGTAGTTAGACACTTTTAACTGTTGTGGAGATCTACTGGTATCCCGTTGTTATATACCAGTCTCGTGATTTGAGGGATCTGGATCACCAGTGTAGTCAGCCCAGGCACAGGTTAGAGCAAGGTTTTCCACTATTGTCTGTCCTGTAGACTATGTGCTGCCCTGTGACCCTTTATATTTCCAGATAAGATGTTATATGGGCAGCGCTGGGTCTTGTTTTAGTAATCCTCCTTTCTCAGGCCCCTGAGGTTATCGTACACAGCCGTCCTGGGTTGTAACCCCAGATCTGCAGCAAGTACCTGAGTCGTGCAGCTCAATGCGTCCCCTTTCCCTCCTCTGCTAGGGCTCCCGCGGTCAGGTCTCCCAGCTCTCACACTCTACCTCACGTGCCGATCTCTGGGGGACCGCAGGTCTTCAGCGGTCACACTGTTCTGTGGCCGCCTGCCGCAGTGTTTCTCCTACCGTGCGTCTCTGGTTGCACGTGCCCATGGACCTCTCCTGTAGCCGTGTGACGCCACTCAGTCCCGGCTCCCTCCAGTCTAGCCGCGATCCGGGCTCTGGGATCTCGGAGCAGACCTGCCGCAATGCCGCTGTGACAACCATCCGCTGTGAAGCTGAGCTGCTGGTAAGGCAGCACCCCGAGAAACCCCGAGACCCTTAACCCCTATACAGGGATCTGGAGCCCAGGGGGTAGCTGCCTATAATGAGCAACAGAGCAGGGAAGGTCGCCAGGGGAAAAAATCAAGACCCGAAAAACAAAATCAGATGTCCGAGTCAAAACCGAGAGGGCAGCGAAGGTACAAAATCATCAGGCAGTAGCAGAGTCGAGAATCCAGGCAAGGGTCAAGGGCAAAACCAAGAGGGCAGCTGAGGTACAAAATCGATAGGCAGAGGCAGAGTCAGAAATCCAGGCAAGGTCAGACACGAAACTAAACACACACTATCACTGGGGAACCAAAACTATATCTGGCGGCCTGCAAGACAGGCTCCAATGTATTTGAAGGGCGCGGTTACCTCCCATAGGCTGGAGCTCACAGCCCGATGACCTCATCCGGACCGCCCCTAGATCCAGGCCAGATGGAGATGCACGACTGGCTCCACCCACGCCACCTCTGACAGAAGAACGCAGGCTGCCTAACGGACACCTCTGCAGGGCCCGCTCCTCTGCGACCAACACCACCCAGAGGGGAAACACCGCGGCGCTCAGCGACAGAGGCAGACGTCGCGGGAGCAGTTCCATATGAGGACAAGGCCCTCCTGACACCGGTGCCACCAGCCGAAGGAATCCGGCTCCTCCCAGCGGCCGAGGCAGGAACACCGGCCACCGAGTCCAATGGCGATGTGACAGCCGCCTCTTCTGTCCTGCAGTACAATTGGTCCGGTCTGGTCTCTGTCTCCCTCCGGGTGCCACGAGCTCTTCACTGAGGGCCTGTCTCTGCCGCTTCCGCTCTCCGTCCCTGGCTCCACGTGCCGTCGGGTGCCTCTCGGTGCCTCGGGTCACCGCTCGGTCTCAGTCCTCGTGCAGATTAGCAGCGGTCCGGCTGTGGGGGCTCGGGCTGGGACACTCCCGCTTCAGCGCTGCTCACTCCGGTCTGCTGCACAATCGATCCGGCCTGGTTCGCCTCTCCCGCCGGGGACCGCGCGGTCCTCACTGACGGTTACCCTCTGCTGTTAGAGATGGCTCCAGAGGACGAAATAGTGCCTTGGACCGGTGCACAACTGTCTCTGGTGTACTTAGGAGTGCCTTCGGGGCTCTTAGGGGTCCCTCACGAGAGTGGATGGCGCAGATTGAGATGTTTCTGAGGGAGAGCTAGTAAGTGCAGCCTCCCTCATCCGCGGCCATCTTGGATCTCTCGCAATCACAAATTCTTTGGTATTTTATCTTCATTTAATTTGTCTTCAATGAAAAAACACAAAAAAGAATTGTCCTAAAGCCAAATTGGATATGATTCCACACCAAACATAAAAAAGTGGGTGGACAAAAGTATTGGCACTGTTAGAAAAATCATGTGATGCTTCTCTAATTTGTGTAATTAACAGCACCTGTAACTTATCTGTGGCACCTAACAGGTGTTGGCAATAACTAAATCACACTTGCAGCCAGTTGACATGGATTAAAGTTGACTCAACCTCTGTCCTGTGTCCTTGTGTGATCCACATTGAGCATGGAGAAAAGAAAAGAAAGAAGACCAAGGAACTGTCTGAGGACTTGAGAAAACAAATAATGAGGAAGTATGAGCAATCTCAAGGCTACAAGTCCATCTTCAAAGACCTGAATGCTCCTGTGTCTACGGTGCGCAGTGTCATCAAGAAGTTTAAAGCCCATGGCACTGTGGCTAACCTCCCTAGATGTGGATGGAAAAGAAAAATTGATGAGAGATTTCAAAGCAAGATTGTGCGGATGGTGGATAAAGAACTTCGACTAACATCCAAACAAGTTCAAGCTTCCCTGCAGTCCAAGGCTACAACAGTATCAACCCACACTGCCCGTCGGCGTCTGAATGAAAAGGAACTGTATGGTAGGATACCCAGGAAGACCCCACTTCTTACCCCGAGACATAAAAAAGCCAGGCTGGAGTTTGCCAAAACTTACCTGAGAAAGCCTAAAACGTTTTGGAAGAATGTTCTCTGGTCAGATGAGACAAAAGTAGAGTTTTTTCGGCAAAGGCATCAACATAGAGTTTACAGGAGAAAAAAAAGAGGCATTCAAAGAAAACAATACGGTCCCTACAGTCAAACGGCGGAGGTTCCCTGATGTTTTGGGGTTGCTTTGCTGCCTCTGGCACTGGACTGCTTGACCATGTGCATGGCATTATGAAGTCTAAAGACTACCAACAAATTTTGCAGCATAATGTAGGGCCCAGTGTGAGAGAGCTGGGTCTCCCTCGGAGGTCATGGGTCTTCCACCAGGACAATGACACAAAACACACTTCAAAAAGCACTAGAAAATGGTTTGAGAAAAAGCAGTGGAGACTTCTAAGGTGGCCAGCAATGAGTCCAGACCTAAATCCCATAGAACACATGGGGAGAGATCTAAAAATGGCAGTTTGGAGAAGGCACCCTTCAAATATCAGGGACCTGGAGCAGCTTGCCAAAGAAGAATGGTCTAAAATTCCAGCAGAGCATTGTAAGAAACTCATTGATGACTACCGGAAGTGGTTGAATGCAGTTATTTTGGCTAAAGGTTGTGCAATCAAGTATTAGGCTGAGGGTGCCAATACTTTTGTCTGGCCCATTTTTGGAGTTTTGTGTGAAATGATCAATGTTTTGCTTTTTGATTCATTTTCTTTTGTGTTTTTTCATTGAAGACAAATTGAATGAAGATAATAATACCAAAGAATTTGTGATTGCAATCATTTTCAGGAAGAAATTGAGTATTATCTGACAGAATTGCAGGGGTGTCAATACTTTTGGCCACAACTGTTCTTTCAGAGTTTTCAGCGGCCTCCTATTACAAACTTACCATGACTAAGTCCCCCTTGTTTCCCCTTAACATTTCCAAGCACACACAGGAACAAATTCAGAGGCGCTTCTCCTTTACCTGGGCCCCTGAAGGATTTACACATTTGGGCATCTATATAACTCGGTTACACATGATAGTCAAGACAAACTGTGACAAAATGTCAGGGTACTAGATAAACACTCTCCTCTCAATCTCTCCTGGATCGCCCGTATACAAGTAATCAAAATGCTAAAACTCCCCTAGATAATATACCTTTTTCGCTGTCTACATTTACTCTTTCCCTGCACCACTAGACTCCAATACCTCCTTAACTCGTTTATTTGGAACAGAAAACCCCATCGCATTTCCACCAAGATCATGGTTCTCCCATAAGTTGGGGGGAGTATGGAAGTGGCAGATATTCTTATGTATTACAGAGCGGCTCTTCTTGAACCTGAAAAACTTTGGTGGTCAGGTGACAATTCATCCCTGCCTTGGCTGCAAATTGAATCACATTTTGCTCCGTTCAACTCACTCAGGCTTTTGTTGGAACTGGGCCTACTTCAGCTGCAATATTCAAAAGTAGCCCTCAAAACTATGTCTACTTTGGTAAAAGTATGGCACTCATTGGGCAAATCTCATTTCAATTTTTTTTATTTAAGTATATTTCCGTTCTAGAGCACGCAGTGCCTGATCTCTCATTAACCCGATGGAAAGCTCAGAACATACTCACCTTAGATAACTTAATTCACACAAACGGCCTCCTTCCCTTTTTCTCCATAGCTCAGATATTTTCTCTGCCCAACACAATGTTTTATCAATACCTACAGGTACGCCACTTTCTGAACACATGCCATCTCCCACCTTGGGATAAGATCTCGAGAACGACACTCTTCAAAAATTCTTTAAACCCCAATATCCCAACCAGAATGGGGTGTCAATATTATACAAGGCACCACAACCTTCCCTACATGACAATTTTGCACCTGCTTTTCTCGGCCTCACCAGATTCGAGGCTCATTAAAACCTTGCACACTTCCAGGTTCTCATCCTGCATCAATCATTTGGAACAAGCCAAAAAGATCCATTTGAAATGATATGTTACATCCTTGCGCCTAGCAAAAATTAAAAAAAACTAACAAATCCCTCTGTTGGAAGGGTTGTCAAGAGACGGGAACCATGGAACATATGTGGTGGTTTTGTCCTAAAGTTTGTGAATTTTGGGGCACGGTTGAATCCATCTTGAATGAAGTGTTGAAAATACCTTTTGTACTTGAGGGCCCTATGGCTTTATTAGGTATTGGCCTAGAAAATATCCCTGTTATACTTCGCCCCACTGTAAATAACGTACTGATGTAAGCCAAAATATGTCTGGCCAAGCACTGGAAATTACAGTCCATCCCAACCAAAGCAGAGTTATTAGCCCAAATTAGATTGCATCTACAACATGACACGGTCTTGGTGCACGATCTCTCAATTAAAACAAAAAAACTTAATTGGTGGCATCCATGGATTACTCATCATATGGCTCTATGTCCTGCTGATCTACAGTCTACAGTCCGGCTTCCGACCACTCCATTCCACCGAAACAGCCCTGACCAAAGTCACCAACGACCTACTGACCGCCAAGAACAAACACCACTACTCCATCATCCTCCTCCTTGACCTGTCTGCCGCCTTCGACACAGTTGATCCCCTCCCTTCTTCTCCGGATCCTGGAATCCCTCGGCATCACCGACCTTGCCCTCTCTTGGATCTCCTCATACCTAGCGGACCGGACCTTCAGCGTCTCCCACTCCCACACCTCCTCCTCACCCTACCCGCTTTCTGTCGGAGTCCCCCAAGGTTCGGTCCTGGGACCCCTACTTTTCTCTATATACACTCTCGGCCTAGGGCAACTCATTGAGTCACACGGGCCCCCAGTACCACCTCTACGCCTACGACACTCAAATCTACCTGTCTGGCCCTGACATCACCTCCCTACTCTCCAAAATCCCGCAATCCTTCTTCTCTGCTCGCTTCCTTAAACTCAACAACGACAAAACTGAATTCATAGTCTTCCCCCCAAGAAATTCCCCCCCACTTCCCAACCTTCATCTCCCACCTTGACTACTGCAACCTCCTTCTCAATGGCCTCCCGGCTAACTCCCTCACACCTCTTTAGTCTATCCTCAATTCCGCTGTCCGACTAATCTACCTGTCCTCCCGCTACTCCCCTGTCTTCCTCCTCTGCCAAGCCCTTCACTGGCTCCCCGCCTCCAAGATATCCCAATTCAAAACACTAACCATGGCCTACAAAGCCATACACAACCTGGCCCAACCATACATCTCCGACCTGGTCTCCCGATACTTACCCTCACGCAACCTCCGCTCCTCCCAAGAACTCCTCCTCTGCTCCCCCCTCATCACCTCTTCGCACAACCGAGTCCAGGACTTCTCCCGGGCATCTGCCTTACTCTGGAACTCCCTGCCCGAACACGTCAGACACTCTCCTACCCTGAGAAGCTTCATGTGTCACCTGAAGACTCACCTATTCCGTCAAGCCTACAACCTGCCATGAGACCCAGGCGACTGCCCCATACCTGACATTCCCCCATCATACTGTATCCCAGCCCGGCCCTCGTAGACTGTGAGCCCTCGTGGACAGGGTCCCTGTCCCTCCTGTACCTGTATGTCCTGATCACCTAGATTTAGTGTACTTGTTCTTGTCTCCCTTATCCTTATGTAAAGCGCCATGGAACCTAATGGCGCTATATAAATAAATAATAATAATAATAATAATAATAAAAAAATCTATACTAGTTTATAGGGCCCCTACTCCGGGGGTTAGCTCCCTATGGGAATTCTGTGCCTGAATTTATGCACTTCATGTACTTTGATCTCCTTATCTATGAATAAAGTTATCACGGCTCCCTGTGTTGGATACGAGTTTCCCCCCCTCCTCCCCCTCTTCTCGATTTAATGTTTGTTGGGTACAGAGCTTGCTCCTTTGTTCATGGTTGTATGCAATGTATGTTGTATTATTCTTTCTCTTCTTATTAATCAACAAAAATCAATTTGTTTAAAAAAAAAAAGCTTTTGAAAAGTCGATATACAGTGCCTGCAAGAAGTATTCAACCCCCTGCAGATTTAGCTGGTTGACACATGCGGAATTAACTTGGCATTGTGACTGTCACGCTGGGGGCGGGAGAGACACTCAGCGTAGGACAACGACGGGGGGGGGAATAAGGAGTCCCTAAAGCTATGGGCACAAGAGGGAGAGGGTGACCCCTAGTCTTACTGGGGCTGACCCTGTCTGCCCTGACGTCCCTATACAGTTTCCTCAACTGTCGCCGACCACGAACCTCGTCCCTCTCTGATCCTAGCACTACCTTATCTAAGGATCAGATGGAGAGGTTCACTAGACCCCTCCACTAACAACTAAAGACAAACACAAGGAAAAACAGACAATGGGGAAAGAAAACACTTATCTTGCAGCAGAGCACAGCAACCTCCACAACCTCAGCTTCTGCTGGAGCAAGGATAATGAGTGCACAAGGAAATATCACCTGCACCGAGGGAGGGCAATGAAACTCCTTATAAAGGTGGGAAGAACCTGCTGGGTCCTAGTGACCCAGAATACTGGTGTAGAAACCAGACCGAGCACAAGACCTTCCCAGCCGTCTCCCCATGATAGGGAGATCTTATCATACCTTCTCACTATCTACACAGAAGGTAAATGCCCCTGAAAGACGGACCGTCCTCAAACATTATGGCTGATTGGCCAAACGCTGGGACCGTCTGCGTGTGGCCTCTACCCTGTCATCCGTGCCACCCGTGACAGTGACATTTGGACTGTAGATCAGCCTGGAAGTGGGAAATGCACTGCAGCCAAAAAGATTTTTTAATTTTTTTTTTTTTTTTAAAGCGGTAAAAGTTAATTCAGAGGGTCATTTATTATTCAACCCCTCAAACCACCAGCATTCTGTTTGGTCCCCCTAAAGTATTAAGAAGTAGTTCAGGCACAAATAACAATGAGCTTCACATGTGTGGATTAATTATTTCTTTTGCCAGCCTTTTCTTACTATTTAAAACCCTCCCCAAACTTGTGAACAGCACTCATACATGGTCAACATGGGAAAGACAAAGGAGCATTCCAAGGCTATCAGAGACAAGATCGTGGAGGGTCACAAGGCTGGCAAGGGGTACAAAACCCTTTCGAAGGAGTTGGGCCTACCTGTCTCCACTGTTGGGAGCAAGCATCATCCGGAAGTGGAAGGCTTATGGAACTACTGTTAGCCTTCCATGGCCTGGACAGCCTTTGAAAGTTTCCTCCCGTGCCGAGGCCAGGCTTGTCCGAAGAGTCAAGGCTAACCCAAGGACAACAAGGAAGGAGCTCCGGGAAGATCTCACGGCAGTGGGGACATTGGTTTCAGTCAATACCATAAGTAACGTACTCCACCGCAATGGTCTCCGTTCCAGACGAGCCCGTAAGGTACCTTTACTTTCAAAGCGTCATGTCAAGGCTCGTCTACAGTTTGCTCATGATCACTTGGAGGACTCTGAGACAGACTGGTTCAAGGTTCTATGGTCTGATGAGACCAAGATCGAGATCTTTGGTGCCAACCACACACGTGACGTTTGGAGACTGGATGGCACTGCATACGACCCCAAGAATACCATCCCTACAGTCAAGCATGGTGGTGGCAGCATCATGCTGTGGGGCTGTTTCTCAGCCAAGGGACTTGGCCATCTGGTCCACATCCATGGGAAGATGGATAGCACGGCCTACCTGGACATTTTGGCCAAGAACCTCCTCCATCAAGGATCTTAAGATGGGTCGTAATTTCATCTTCCAACAAGACAACCACCCAAAGCACACAGCCAAAAAAACCAAGGCCTGGTTCAAAAGGGAAAAAATCAAGGTGATGGAGTGGCCTAGTCAGTCTCCTGACCTTAACCCAATTGAAAACTTGTGGAAGGAGCTCAAGATTAAAGTCCACATGAGACACCCAAAAAACCTAGATAACTTGGAGAAGATCTGCATGGAGGAGTGGGCCAAGATGACTCCAGAGACCTGTGTCGGCCTGATCAGGTCTTATAAAAGACGATTATTACCGTATATACTCGTGTATAAGCCGACCCGCGTATAAGCCGACCCCCCTACTTTTGCCCCCAAAAACTAGGAAAACTTATTGACTCGCGTATAAGCCGAGGGTGGACTCCAGCACAGGTATACAACCCCCAGCAGTGAGGTATACAGCCCCCAGCAGTGTGGTATACAGGCCCCAGTAGTATCGTATACAGCAGGCCCCCAGTGGTATACAGCAGGCCCCCAGGGGTATACAGCAGGCCCCCAGGGGTATATACAGCAGGCCCCCAGGGGTATATACAGCGGGCCTCCAGGGGTATATACAGCAGGCCCCCAGGGGTATATACAGCAGGCCCCCAGAGGTACATACAGCAGGCCCCCGGGGGTATATACAGCAGGCCCCCGGGGGTACATACAGCAGGCCCCCAGGGGTACATACAGCAGGCCCCCGGGGGTACATACAGCAGGCCCCCGTTGGTTTACACAGCAGGCCCCCGGGCTACAAACAGCAGGCCCCCGGGGGTTTATACAGCAGGCCCCCAGGGGTTTATACAGCAGGCCCCCGGGGGTATATACAGCAGGCCCCCGGGGGTATATACAGCAGGCCCCCGGGGGTATATACAGCAGGCCCCCGTGGGTACATACAGCAGGCCCCCAGGGGTACATACAGCAGGCCCCCAGGGATACATACAGCAGGCCCACGGGGGTATATACAGCAGGCCCCCGGGGGTACCCAGCAGCCCCCTGGGGGTACCCAGCAGCCCCCTGGGGGTATCCAGCAGCCCCCTGTTGATACCCAGCAGCCCCCAGGGGGTATCCAGCAGCCTCCTGGGGGTACCCAGCAGCCCCCAGGGGGTACCCAGCAGCCCCCAAATGCTGGCACTCGCCCCCCACCTTGTAAGGGCCCCCCCCCCGCTGCTTCTCTTACCATCCCGGTCTTCTGCTCAGCGCTGCTCCTCGGTGCTCCGTCCTCGCTGCTCCCATCCTGCTACATCCAGGATCCCCGGCCGTCGCGCAATGACGTCATATGCCTGCGACGGCCGGAGATCCCGGATGTAGCAGGACAGGAGCAGCGAGGACGGAGCACCGAGGAGCAGCGCTGAGCAGAAGACCGGGATGGTAATATAAGCAGTGGGGGGGGGGCCCTTACAAGGGGGGAGAGTGGCAGCATTTGGGGGGCATATATGCACTGCTTCCCCCTGCTGCTGATTGACAGGGGGAAGCAGTGCATATATAATGAGCGGCCCCACGTGACGGGGCCGCTCATACAGCAGCCTCCCCCCGCCTCCTCCAGCCTCCACAGCCCCCACCACGCAGCCTACCGTATAGACCCGTGTATAAGCCGAGGGGGAGACTTTTCAGCCCAAATTTTGGGCTGAAAAACTCGGCTTATACACGAGTATATACGGTAGCTGTAATTGCAAACAAGGGTTATTCCACAAAATATTAAACCTAGGGGTTGAATAATAATTGACCCACACTTTTATGTTTAAAATTTATAAAAATTCAACTGAGCAACATAACTTTTAGGTTTGTAAGATTTATGCTTCTGTTAATAAATCCTACTCTCGTTTGCAGTTTGAAGGCTCTAACTTATTTGCATCTTATCAAACCAGCTAAATCTGCAGGGGGTTGAATACTACTTGTAGGCACTGTACACCATGTCCACTGCATTTTTTTGGTCCAGTCCAGAACTTACCTCTTCATAGAAGCTTATCAGATTAGTTTGACAGGAACGGTCCCTCAGAAACTCATGTTGATATTGGGTCATGAGGTTATTTTTTTTCAGATACTCTAGTATAGCATCTTTTAGAAAACCCTCTAGGATTTTACCCACAGTAGAGGTTAAGCTTACTGGCCTATAATTTCGAAGTTTAGTTTTTGTCCCCTTTTTGAATATTGGCACCACATTTGCTATACGCCAGTCCTGTGGTACAGACCCTGTTATTATGGAATCTTTAAAATTAAAAACAGTGGTCTATCTATGACGGTACTTAATTCCTGCATTACTTTTGGGTGTATCCCATCCAGACCCGGGGATTTTTCAATTTTAGTGATTTTTAGACAGTGCCGTACTTCCTGCTTGGTTAAGCAGGTGACATTTAATGGAGAATTTTTATTATCACTGATCATGTTGTCTGTCATGGGATTTTCTTGTGTAAATACTGTTCAATAAAAGTCATTTAGGATATTATCTTTTTCCTCATCCTCATCCACCATTTCACCCAGAGTATTTTTAAGGGGGCCAGCACAATCATTTTTTAGTTTCTTACTATTTATGTAGTTAGAGAATATTTTGGAATTTTGTTTTACTTTCTCTGGCAATGAGTGTCTCTGTCTCAATCTTTGATGCCTTGATTTGCTTTTTACAGATGTTATTTAATTTTCTGTATTTATTTAATGCCTCATCACTACTCTGGCTGAGACAGTGTGATCATATTGCTGATGTGCAGCTTGTATTAAGTAAGCAGTGGAGGCACATTGCGCATACTCACCCTGTGCCGTTCGGGCAGTGAAGCTGGTGAATGTGGGAATATTATAATCGTAAACAACATTACTTAGGTGCATGCAAATTTTCTACCCAGAAACTGCCAACAAGCCAGATATTGATAAAAAAAAAATCATGCTGGAGTCAGAGGCATCTAATTTATTAAAAGGCTCATACCTCTTAATGAATCTGGGGCATCTTAAAAAGATGAATGCACCTCTGTTGATTCGCCACAAATCTTACTCCAGTCCACAAGGTTGTGGCATAAGGCACTCAGCAGTTTCTCTTAGTTTGGCTCCTCAGACTATAGAACCCCGGGTTCATCCTAACTCTGCCTATTTTTGCACGACTGGCCCAACTGGGCATAAAATCACCAAAAGTTTCCACACTTCTGCAAAACACTGTTGTATATAAATCTTGCGACTGTTAAGTGTATTACAATCACTTTGATGAATCTGGGCCTTAGTTTTTATAGCATAGGTGACATAGGACTGCAGACAGGCAATTAGTGGCCTTTTAAACACAAGATGGAAGAAGTTGGTAAAAGGCGATTGTCAATGTGGTAGCCTATTGATTTTATAATTTGATTATTTAAAATGAGGGTGAACAAAATCTGTACTGGAAAATATTGTCTTGTAATGCATGTGAATGTGCTGGCAAGAAAGCATTAAATCATCTGTCATTCTTCGCTAACCTAAAGCATGAAATGACAGTAACATCTGTATAACGCTAAGGCTGCCTTCACATTTGCATCTTCCGCCGCAGAAAACGATGCGCACTCAATTACATACGCATTCCTTTGAAAAAACGCTGCTTTCACTTGCGGATGCATGCGTTTTTACCATATGCATGCGTTTATTGTCCGCATGCGTACCGTTTTCTTTAGCTATTTTCGTCCTATCAGCATTTCTGGGCTTGCGCAGTGGCGTGTCCGCATGCATACCGAAAGCTGCCATGCGCAATGTCTTGCTTAAGCTTGCGTACCCATAGGCAGCAATACGTTTATTATGCGCACGTGTGCGCATGCGGATGGTTGCATATATTTTATCCACCAAAAAATGCAACTTGTTGCGTCCCAAGGCCGCGGATTTTTTAAACAATCGTGCATAAGCAAGGTTAATTTATGTTTGCAGACGAATGCGCACGCCATGTTAGAGATAGGTACGCAATACGCTTGTGTTTAGCTGACTTTAGATCTGCAACATGCGCTGCGGAGCCAGACGCAAATGTGAAGGCAGCCTAACAGCATGTATACTGTATGACTAATCTCCAAGTCATTTACAGGGCAACAATTTATATTTTGTAACATCAGCTTCTGCATGAATGATTTTAGCAGGCATCCAAGTATACAATAGTCCCAGAAGACTTCTCACTGCTTCTAATGTTGTCTATTACAAAGAGCTTATTTATTCAGGATTGTTTTATTTTTCTTTCTTTTCCGGCTCATGTTTGGTTCATGGTTCATGGTTTAACTAAGACTTAATTATATTACTGTTAACGCATATGATTACAAGCCAGAAATCAAAACTTGATTGTGCTCCAGAATATGAAGTAAGGTTCTGTTCATGTCAACACTATTTTTTGCATTATCAAAATTATCATACCTTAATGAGTCTGTCAAATTTCTATTTTGTTTCTGACAGCCTAATATAAATAGAGTCTAAGGGCTGGTTTAACACTACCTTTTTTTTAAATCTGGGGACATGCAGGAAAAGGCTTCATGCCCCCGTATTCCCCCCAATGATGCAACTGGATGAACCCACACCCCACGCGGGGGCATCTGTTTCCAGATTTTAAAGGGATCCGGTGGTTGCTAAATAACACGCCCCCTAGGGGGTTTAGTGCCAGCTGGCAATACATAGCTGGCATTAAATTCTTTAATATCCAGTTTGCCTCCGGCATCAGGGCAACTGAAAGAGTCGAGCACAGTGCCATAAAATGGGGCTTCTATGAATGCGTCATTTTCTGGGCAGCTGCGGATTGCAATTTGCAGTGGGGGAAGGCCCAGAATGCTTGGGCCTCCCCACATTGAGTATTCCTGCCCCCAGCTGCCTAGTTGTACGTGGCTAGCAATAAAAAATACGGCAAAGCCCCACGTAATTTTTTAAAATTTTTTCAAAAAATAATTTAAAATAAAGGGCTCCTCTGTTTTTTATTGCCAGCCAGGTAAAACTAGCCATCTGGGGGCTGGTATAATCCTGTACCTGAATGCTCTTCCTGTGCTAGTGACCAAAAATACAGTAGAGTCCTATGTCATGAGCGCAAAATACTCCCAAAATCCACACTAAATAAACACTAAATATGCAATAGTGTTCACACTCTGTGCGTATTTACTGGAAATTTAGCAGCTATTCATATGGGGATTTCTACATGTTTCCAGTGCAGTGCTAGAATATTGTATCGGCTTTTAGGTTAGCCGCAGTAGTGAAAAAATGACAACCGTCTCACAAGAAGGGCTTGTGCCCTATCTTGTTCTGTGAAAAAGTTAATAAAAATGTATATGAACATGCTCATACTATGGGGGGACCTGGTGAGGGGTAGCAAGAGTGGTTTTAAAGAACAACTTTATTATAATCAGTGGTTAACGTCCACGTCGACTTTTGCCACGGGAGCGAGACTTACGCCTGTTCCAATAGTTCTCTATGTAGCTCCTGTGTTCTCTACGCAGAGCACTGTCAGAACTGGTGTAAGTCTCGCTTCAGCGGCAAAAGCCAGAACCCACTAGCTGCTTTGAGCGGGCTGTCATCATAGTCTGGTTCACCTGAGGTCAGCTACAATGACAAGGCTGAGCTGTGACCGGAAATGAACCAGTTTGTGACGTCACATCGTTCACAGCAGCATTGGCCCGATATTATGAACCTCGGGCTTCGTGCCACCTGGCAAAATTCAGCTGGCATTAATCTCTTATTACCCAGTCTGTCACCGTCACCAGGGAAAGTTGAAGTGCGGGGTACCTGCCTCTCACGGAGGTGCCAATTCTGGGGTGACTGCTGGCTGCATGAGTAGAGATGAGCAAACCTTCCCCACACATGTTTACCAATTTCGAATTCGGCACGAACATTGCAGATTCGGTTTGTGATTGGAAACCCGAGCTTTTTTTTAAAAAAATTGTAGGACGCGACTTTGTTTGAAAAAAAAGTTGGAAATTTAATATGGCCCTAAAACTTTCTCTGTTTGGGCCAAAACACTCGCAGGAAGACTAGTTGGCTGGGAACAACACCTACTCCTACGGATAGGAGTGTTCCAGCTATCAGATCTATCGGCTTGTATCAAGCTGTAGAATATTTTTAAGCTTTGAATTAATTTTTTAAGCTTTTTGGAGTTTGCAGGTGTTTTGATACCTGCAGGGTGTGAAATTTGGAAACAGTGCCAGATGTTACATCAGCTGTGAAGTCCAGGAGGCTTACAATATCCTAAAACATCCATATAAGAGAGTTAAATATTTTTGGGTGATTTTTTTAAATAATTATTATTTTTTTTTATTATTATTATTTATTTTTTTGTGGGGGAGCAAATCTTTATTATTCCAAAGGGTTAGCATTGTGTGAGGCTATCACTTCTACAGTTATGTTATACCAATTCATATAAAAATAGCATATGGCCATTAAATGCTTCACACACATTCTTGTTCTTAATAGCGCTATATAAATTGTGAGACAGTGCGGGGGATCATATGCGAGGGGCGCTATGTCTCCCCCAGAATGCGCACTGTCACGTATTGAGCCCGGTATAGGGTGTGAGAGAAAGGGACGGTCCGCTCCCTCCGCTCCGGGTCTTGCAAGGTCCCGGAAGTAGACACGGAGTTAAAAGCCTGGTCAGGAGGCAGGGCGGGGTTCCCTGGACAGAGAATTGTGCCTTAGCTGCAGGAGCAGCAGAGATATACACAGGAGAGGTCTAGAGTTCCAGAGGACCGTGTGCTAGACTAACACGGCCTAGCCCAGGAGGGCTGGGAGCTCGGCGTGACCTATAACGGAGGCCTTTGGCCTGAAGGATCCGGGGTACGTTATATGAACTGTGTCTTGTGTACCCAGCTGCGACCCGGATTCCGGCTGACTGTGCCATCGCTGTGTATACCAGCAATAAACACCGGGTCCTGTTTGAACCACTACCGGGCTCTACGTGTTTCCTGACTTGCAATCCAGGCGCTGCCCCACAAAATGAATAAATATTATTATTAAATATTATCTGTTCACACTCATGAAATACCATACTATGGATATTACTTGTTGAAAATGTGCAATCACTATTTTATTGAATTCCATACATTTACTAAAAACAGTTTTGACATGTGCACAACTGTGTTAGGCCAGGGTCAAACTACCGTTTTTAGCAGATGTCACAGACATTCGCTAAAAACGGGGTCATTTTTTCAGCAGCGCATATGCATTTTTCAGCGCCGCTGCTGCTCAAAGCTGTCCCTAGTTACACGATGTTGATCATGGTAACCGGCCACACATCAAGCTAAATAGCGGCCTCTTTAGCAGAGTGGACAGGGAAACGCTGCATGCAGTGTTTCCCTGTGTGCTGAGGAAAAGTGGCCACTATTCAGCTTGATTTGTGGCCGGTTACCACAATCAACATTGGGTAACTAGGAACAGCATTGAGTAGCAGCAGAGCTGGAAAGCGCATATGCGCTGCTGAAATAATGACTACATTTTTAACGGATGTCCATGACATCTGCTAAAAATGGTAGTTTGACCCTAGCCATATATGTATTATTCATATTGAAGTTGTCCTTTCATTGCTGCAGTGCCCATTAGCCTTATTTAGCATTCCAGATAAAATTGGTGAATTGGTGACCTGAATAAAGTTATTTGCTTTCATATTATGTCTCCTACAAATATGTAAGGCTTCTTTAATTACTGCACCTAACCACAATCCAGCTTTTACCTTGTGGAATGGGGAAATGGAATTGAGAGTGACATTACTTCTGCAGCCCACCCCATAGAAGGGTTAATGAGGGGAACTAGGCAACAAGATTGTGCAAACAGAAACATACAGTAGTAATTAATTGGGTCTGACTCAGTCCTGGCAATAGAAGAAGCGGGTGTGTCTGGGTAAACCAACCAGACGTCACTGCAGAACTCATAGTTTGAGTGCCATATTAGTAGTGAAGTTCAAACAAGCTACTGTTTGATACATTGTTCTTCACCTGCTACCATGTGTCGGCATTACTCAGTTGGTGATGGATTCCCTGCAAGATATACCTGATCTGGAGGAGATCATCTTCATCACCACCAGTACTGGAGCGGCATGCAGAGGAGATAGACACATGTGACCTATAGCTCGACTGTGCTACCCACATTGGGCCACATGTGCAGTGAGGAGCAGATAAAATGCTAGGCTCCAAAGCCAGAGGAGGACCTGAGGAGCTCACAGTCAGGAGGTGACTCTTTTTCTATACCATCCTGGACCAGGAGCACCGGATGTCAGACTTCAGAGGATCTTGAAGCATGCCTGACTGTTTTCCACCTGCAGCCAATGCATGAGGAGGAGAACAAGGAAGAGGAGGAGGTAGAAGAGGCAGAAGGACCTGTTACCCAGCCATTCGTGTCGCCCCCATCAGAGGCCTTCAACTTTGAGAATGCTATGTGAGACCAATATCTTCTCCGATTGACTATTTGATTTGGCATGAACCACCCCATCCTGTCTCCTTTATTGAGAAGATCCGGTTTGTGTATAACATGTCCTGGGAGTGGTTGCGTGGGCCTAAGGACAATCATTTCTATGACCAGCGTACCCGAGGCAAGGTGGGTATTGACTAAAAGGGCCACTTAATATGGTGGTTATGGTGTTCTCCACAAGGAGCCACCCCTTGGCTGGTTCCTTCCCTGGAGGGGTATCTGGCTAGTCCTGTGTTTGAGACTCCAATCTGAGGCTCCACAGACTCTAATTGCATATTCATAATTCCTAGGAGGCAATGCACCTAGGAATTCACTGTGTTGAGCGCGTTAGCCAGCTGCCCGCAGTGTTTTCTCTAACTGGTCTCCCTGAGATCAGTGAATACTTTGTGATCGAGGCAAGGTGTTGGCATTCTTACAAGATAGGGGGTTTGGCTTCCTAGTGGAACAAGGTACTGGGCATCGGTGCTACATCAAATGGTCCACCCTGCAGTGTAACCATCTTCCCAAAAGACTATGCACCACCTTTGTCGGGGAGGAGGTCACCTTCATAAAGGTGATGGACAGCAAGGGGTGGTTTGCAGCTGGCATAAGTCAGGTTGCCACTGCCGACAAATTTGTAAAGTTGCAGGAGGAAGCCGTCCCGGAGAGAATGTGGTGTCGGGTGGAAGACAGGCCTCTCTTGGTTAGCCAGCCAGATCCACCTGCACCCACAGATTTCCACAAGTTGCTCCTGTCTTCCCTGGAGGGTGTGGTCATCCCCTAGTTCCTCTATCATCTTTTCCAGCAGTGGTGATGATAGAGTGTGCTGGGGGCAAGTGGTGGTGGACAATGGCCAAGAAGGAATAGCCTCTGCAATCCCTCTAGACCGTCCGGCAGTAGAGTACCATCACCAACAGCAACTTTCAGCCCAGGCAATGCTGAGAATGCTGGCAGAAAATATTTATGCGAAATATAGTGGATATTCCTAAAAAATAGGCATCTTAGTTGGCATTTTGTCCAGAGAAAAATTTTTTGGAGTTGTTGTTTTTTTTTCAGTTCTTCCATGACTCAGACTAGTGTTTTTGTTAACGTTATATTTCCCCTTCCCAGAAGCCTGCCCCATTTGCACTTACCCAATTTGCACTTCACCCCTTGCATCCTGGATTGTTTCTGCATACAGGTGATTTGATACTTTCCTACAGAGACTAGGGAACAAGTCACAGGCCTCTGGACTGAAAGTCTGAGTATGGAAATGCAAGACACTACACACACTCCTGTAGAACAGGGCCTGTCAAGGACAGTCCTGAGGGCTTCAAACAGTGCATGTTTTAGGATTTACCCAGCATTGCATTAGAACTTGTGTGATGCCAAGAAAATCCTTAAGGTTTTCATAGTTTTCAGACCTTGAGGACATCTACAGATTGCCACCAGAAGTCTCTGAAAGTAGGCAGCAGACAAGAGGAATCCTCAAGCCCTTTCACCACAACTGCGGCTCTCCCAGGACCCTCTTAGGCTCTGAAACTGGTGTGTTGTTTCATTCTTTGTTGACGCAGATTTTGAGAATATGCATCAAAATCTGATTACTTATCCTGAGGCCAGCAGTATATGACAGGTTATAAGTGCGGTGCCCACTTTGCTTCTTTTCCTTGCACATGTGGTTCAGATTTCTTTTTTCTGCCTCAAAATCTGCACCAAATCTGCAAGGAAGAAAAAACATGGCACAGCACTTCTGTACTCTCAAAGACTTTGCTGGCTTCAGAATAGACATGCAGATTTTTGATGCAGATTCTAAAAATCTGTTTCAAAAGAAAAATCCAAAGTACCGTGGGCACAGGACCTTATAACAATATGGTGGGGTCATGTTCATAGAAAGCATCCCCCATATACTGTGAGAGCAGGCACACGTGAGAGTGTGACAAGAGGTACCATCACAAACGTTACTACAGTTCAGACTTGAGGGTTCACAGAGAGGTTATCCCGCAAGTTTGAAGTGCGTTGCAGTTCCTGAAATCACCGATCCTCACATGCGCTGAATCACAATACTGACAAGATATATCCATTATGACTCATGCAATATTGCGACTCTTGCAAGACAGCTAGTGTTACAAGCATTTATACTACCGAGGCCACACAGTGGGTCTCCCTGCTGCATGATACCTGCTGTGTAACCTGAGAAAACTTCAGGGAAGTCATGAATATGTCTGAGGTTCATAAGAGAGTCAGGAAACATGGAGAGTGTGACAGTGGCGCTGAAGCTTGCTAAGTAATAGTGTAGGAAGATATTGTCTGTGCCAAAACAGCAGGGCTTCACTGTAAAATGGTTTAAACCATGTTTGATAGCTTCTGAGCCCCTTTGAAGGTGTTTTCTAGGCCCTTGATTTTGCCTCATATTGATTTGAATAAGGTTCGGAAGTTTATATGCCTGTTCAGCAAACCGGTTGTTAAAATGAGTTGTGAACTACAAGACTTCATTATCCTGTCTCATGAGTGGTCGAAGAAGAGATTCCTGGGAGTTGGATTTGGCACACTGAAAAGCTTGTGACAGGACCTTCTTAGGGTTTTCCCTGGCAGAAAAACGTTCTTTAAGTGCCTGAGACTGTTATTCGAAATTTCATTGAGTGGTGCAATTACGCCTCACTGTTAGGAATTCCTTTCAGGGACACCGTTTATCAAGCGTGATGGGTGAAAACTTGAGAAATCTAGAAGACTGTTTGTAGCTGTAGGCTTTCAAAGAATTAAAATGTAAGGAGATTGAGCACAAATAAATAAAAACACACAGGTAAACAACTTGAATGATTCTAATAAAAATGTATATGTCCAAATAGTGCATCCAGCCAAAGAGTATGCTTTGACAAGGGTGGTGGCTTTCATTAAAGCCTGACAAAACACGCATTTGGTCCTGCCTAGTACCTGCTGGTTAGTGCTGCATTTTACATGTGCTCCTATACTTAAAGGAAAACTGTCAGGTCAAAAATCCACATGTAACTGATATCATTTTCTAATTCCTCCCTCTAAACTTTCTCTATTTATGTATTTCTTTTATTTATATTCCCCTCCTATCTTCTGCAAACTTCAAATAAAGAGATTCATTCCATTTGTAACTCACAGTGAGTGATCCATTTAGTTCTCTGTGTCCACTCCCCATAAGATGAATACACATGTCACATATTCACGTTACTGCACAGGACATGAGTACGGGGGGTGCTGTATCCTCCTCTCTGCTCTTGTCAAGCCCTAAGCCCTGAGGTACTCGGGTATCAGGCTCAGAGGGGTTTTCGCAGGGATGTCATGGGCGGCAGTGCCTGAGCCCGTGGCCTGGGTGACACTTCAATAGAGGGGTTATACACAGGGGATAAGAGTTATTGTCACGTGACGCCATCTGTAGTACCTGGTGATGAGACACCAGCGCCGCCACAGTCCTCCCGAGGGCGATAGTACTGCGGCAAGGATGGTAAAGCTCCCTACATTTGGAGCTGGTCCTCCGGGGCAGCGTTCCTGTAAGCAAACAGGTTGAATTTTGCAGCACAAAGACACTGAGGCAAAGTCACTCTCTCGGGAACAGTTCAGGAATAAGCACAGTTCATAGTACAACACAGTCTGTAAGCATAGCCAGCTGGCCTAGGTAGTGTCAAATGAACGGGATGTTTCCATGTGGCTTTGTTAGATGTCCCTCCTGCTCTTCCAGGTTGGTGTGAAGCCTGGCTGATCTGAAATCCATCCTGGCCTCCTATGCTCTCTCACCTTTGCTGTTGTCGGGTAACCCTCTAATGGCTTGCCGCTATCTCTCACTATGCGGTGCCAGGCTCCCTTAATGTTGACTTCGCTGGTGCCCGAGAGACTTGAAGACTACATGGTAATCCAGATTCTCTGCTGTGCTTGTAGCTCTGCAGCAGTCTGCGGGCTCCGATGCCCGGTAAGCTGTCTGGGAGAACCTATCACCGGCTCCTCTGTTCCCAAAACTGCTGCTCTCCTGGAAAGCTCCTTTCCTGTCTCTCCCTCAGACATTTTCTGCCTCTAATTTCCTTCCGCCCTCACACTGCTTGCCCTGCACTCCTCCCACTGGGGCTCGGTCTCCTAGTAAAGGATTAAACACTGTAGTCCCTGAGCTAAGATTGTGTGTGGATGCGAGGATTAAGCCACATATTAACCTCCTCATTCACTTACCACAGGGATACCACACATGCTTGTCTGGGTGCAGTACCCCTTAGTGGTGCTCCGACCAGTGGGGCGCAACACTCTCCGTGTTTGCAGCTTCACAAGAGGTCTAATACAACACAGAAACTGTCACAGCAGGGATACCTGCTTAGAGAAACAAATAGAGTCTAGGTAAGGCAGATCTGTAATAGTCTCTCACTCCGTGTCCTCAACAGAACAGACCTTCTGTAAGTGAAACCTGACTCTGCACTGTTAGCAAAGGGAGGAGGGAGCAGAGAGCTGCAGAGAAGGAGTGCATAATTACATGACAGTTTGTACAGCACAGGACTATTCCTGTTTGGTTATGATGTAGAGGACTAATCCAGGAGCTCCCTGCAGGGTCTGACAATGCTGATACATGGAAACTACAATCAGTACAATAATGACTTTACATGTTTTTAAAAGGTCTGCCCAGGTACAATTTAAGGGTAATATTAGTATGATACTGAAAAATGACCTGACAGTGTCCCTTTAATCTCGTTTCCGTGACTTATTGATTGTCTATTATAATCTATTGAGTATTTTGATTTACCGTATATACTCGTGTATAAGCCGAGTTTTTCAGCCCAAAATTTGGGCTGAAAAGTCCCCCCTCGGCTTATACACGGGTCTATACGGCTGCTGCTGTGTGGTGGGGCTGTGGAGGCTGGAGGAGGCGGGGGGAGGCTGCTGTATGAGCGGCCCCGTCACGTGGGGCCGCTCATTATATATGCACTGCTTCCCCCTGTCAATCAGCGGCAGGGGGAAGCAGTTCATATAAGCCCCCCAAAAGCTGGCACTGTCCCCCCTTGTAAGGCCCCCCCCCCCCGCTGCTTATACATTACCATTCCGGTGTTCTGATCGGCGCCGCTCCTCGGTGCGTCTTCATCCTCCCGTCCGCGCTGGCTGCATCCGGGTTCTCCGGCTGTCGCAGCGATATGACGTCATCGCGCGACCGCCGGAGATTCCGGATTCAGCCAGCGCGGACGGGAGGATGAAGACGCACCGAGGAGCGGCGCCCATCAGAACACGGAATGGTAATGTATAAGCAGCGGGGGGGGGGGGGCCTTACAAGGGGGGACAGTGCCAGCTTTTGGGGGCTGTTGGTACCCCCAGGGGGCTGTTGGTACCCCCTGGGGGCTGTTGGTACCCCCAGGGGGCTGTTGGTACCCCCTGGGGGCTGTGTGGTACCCCCGGGGGCTGTGGTACCCCCAGGGGGCTGTGGTACCCCAGCCCCTAGGGGGCTGTTGGTACCCCCCAGGGGGCTGTTGGTACCCCCAGGGGGCTGTTGGTACCCCCAGGGGGCTGCTGGGTACCCCCTGGGGGCTGTTGGTACCCCCAGGGGGCTGTTGGTACCCCCAGGGGGCTGTTGGGTACCCCCATGGGGGCTGTTGGGTACCCCCTAGGGGGCCTTTGGTACCCCCAGGGGGCTGTTGGTACCCCCAGGGGGCTGTTGGTACCCCCAGGGGGCTGTTGGTACCCCCTGGGGGCTGCTGGGTACCGCCAGGGGGCTGTTGGTACCCCCAGGGGGCTGTTGGTACCCCCAGGGGGCTGTTGGTACCCCCAGGGGGCTGCTGGGTACCCCCTGGGGGCTGCTATATGTATCCCTGGGGCCTGCTGTATACCACTGGGGCTGCTGTATACTACCACTGGGGCTGCTGGGGCTCCTGTATACTACCACTGGGGCTGCTGGGGAATCTGTATACTACCACTGGGGCTGCTGGGGAATCTGTATACTACCACTGGGTCTGCTGGGGAATCTGTATACTACCACTGGGTCTGCTGGGGAATCTGTATACTACCACTGGGGCTGCTGGGGAATCTTTATACTACCACTGGGGCTGCTGGGGAATCTGTATACTACCACTGGGGCTGCTGTATACTACCACTGGGGAGACCTGTATACCACACTGCTGGGGGCTGTATACCTGTGCTGGGGTCCACCCTCGGCTTATACACTAGTCAATAGGTTTTTCCAGATTTTTGGGGCAAAAGTAGGGGGGTCGGCTTATACACGGGTCGGCTTATACACGAGTATATACGGTATCTTGTATTGTAACTGTGATATCTTTTTCATGTTGAGATTTCTCTAATTATTCATATGTTAACATTCAGCGCAGTATTTTTTCACATGTATACTATTTGGCTGGATGCACTTTTTGCACATGCAGTTTTTTCATTAGAACCATTCAGATTATATACCAATTTATTTTGATTCATATGTGCCCAATCTCCTTACATTTTAATTCTTTGAATTTCTGAAAAAAAACATTTTGTTTTAAATATCACTTTAGTTTTGGTGTGCTTCTGTTTATAAGTTATATGCATTTCCTACGCACTCCTTATGTATTGGAATAGGTTAATTCATAGTTTGACGCATGCGCTACATATGCCTGCTTTAAGGCTGGCTTCATACTTGTGCTCCCCGCCGCTTTGTATTGCGGCGGGGCAGCGCAAGCCGAGCGCATACACCGAGCGTCCCTATGTTTAACATGGGAACGCACGGTGTAAGCGTTCGGGTGCGTATGGCCGTGCGCACCCATTGCCTGCCATGTGTGATTTGTAAGCATGCGGATGCTTGCGTACAAATCATGCATTCTCGTCCATACCATGAACGCAACATGTCGGTAGAACCAGAGACCGACCACCTGGTGGCCGGTGAAATCTATGCCCCCACAGAGCGGGACTCAACCACCGCTGAGGAGAAAGAACCACCCGAGACCAGCAACCCACTACCTAGTCAGGAGAACCGCGAGCCCGATACTAACGCTGATGCAGAGCCTGCTGAACAGGAAAATCTGATCTGGTTCTCCAAGGAGCCCAACCTGATCGTAGAGGAGTTTGAGGAAGAAAGCTCTAACCACCAGGTGAGTTCCGGGGAGGAGGACTGAGAGGACGAACCAGCCAGTGGCGCAGAAGCGTCCGGGCCCCGCGAGCTATATTGGGCCGATCGCCTGGAGCAAGCAAGGTGCCGTGTCGGAATGCAGGTGAGGCGATTTGGAGGCCAATTTTCAGCCCCAGCCCCGGCCCCGCACTACTGGCAACTCGTCGGGAGGCCACAGTTCCAGGATGATGAGGCAGAGCGGCAGAGGGCATGGTGGACTAACAAAACCTACCAGGCCTGTGCCTTTGCCCGCAGCCAACCACCACTGCCTGTGGAGCAAAGGAAGAAAGGGACAATTACAGCCTTCAACCTTTTGATCGGGTATGGCTTTGCCCAGGAAACAGGCCTCTATATAGAGGTCTTCATGGGGAGAAGAGATGTCGAGCCCCACCTCCCACAAGGCCACCCAGACCGGGATTTGTACCGGGGTGACATAATCACATCTGAATGCTATGCAGGACCCCGAGGCTGGTATGCAATCCGGATCAGTAAGTGTTGAACAGTAAAGATGATCCCTGTTTCATGTTAAATGTAAATAGTTAAATGTGTGATTACTTGATGAACCTGTAAAAAGACTCACATGGCCTTGAATGCGAACTTTTGGTGTCAGAGCCTGATTGAACTCACTCTGTGCTCACATCACACTCACCCTGCACTCACTTCACACTCGCCCTGCACTCAGGTCACACTCACCCTGCATTTACTGCACACTCACAATGCACTCAGGTCACACTCACCCTGCACTCACGTCACACTCACCTTGCACTCAGATCACTCTCACTCTGCACTCACATCACACTCACCCTGTACTCACTTCACACTCACCCTGCACTCAGGTTACACTCACCCTGCATTCACTTCACACTTACAATGCACTCAGGTCACACTCACCCTGCACTCACGTCACACTCAGCCTGCACTCACGTCACACTCAGCCTGCACTCATGTCACACTCAGCCTGCACTCATGTCACACTCAGCCTGCACTCACGTCACACTCAGCCTGCACTCACGTCACACTCACCCTGAACTCCCCTCACACTCACCCTGCACTCTTCTCACACTGCACTCACCCTGCACTCACGTCACACTCTGCCCTGCACTCACGTCACACTCTGCCCTGCACTCACGTCACACTCTGCCCTGCACTCACGTCACACTCTGCCCTGCACTCACGTCACACTCTGTTCTGCATTCATGTCACACTTAGCCCTGCACTCACGTCACTCTCACCCTGCACTCACCTCACACTCAGCCCTACACTCACGTCACACTTACCCCTACACTCACCTTGCATACACGTCACACTGTCTCTCTCTAATGCAAATCCTGTGTCGCTGATTGGTCGTGGCTGGCCGAGCACGACCAATCAGCAACGTGTGATTTCCATTGTAGCAAAACAGGCACAG
Source organism: Allobates femoralis (assembly GCA_033576535.1). Lineage (NCBI taxonomy): Eukaryota > Metazoa > Chordata > Amphibia > Anura > Aromobatidae > Allobates > Allobates femoralis. The sequence goes on from JARQOC010000004.1 coordinate 463,167,651, forward strand.
TCCGCCCAGTCTCCCGGCCCCCCTCCACTTGGTCTCCTGCCCGCTGCTCACCCGCTCCATGCTCCATCTTCCCACCACTCAATCTCCCCACTGCTCACCCCGCCATTCTTCTTCTTTTCGCAGAATAGACTTCAGAAATTCAAAGGCCGTGGGGGTGGAGCTACCAAAGGGGCGTCGTAATGGCTGTGAACGAGGACACACTCAGCATATCAGGAGGAAGAAAAAGAAGACATGCTGGGGTGAGAGGTGGCTGTACAGACGCCTGGAGTGGGTGAGAACTGAGGGGGGCCACTGCTGCACACCCGCACCGCGCACAACTGCACACCCACATATTCTAGAATACCCGATGCGTTAGAATAGGGCCACCATCTAGTATAGCTTAAATAGAGGGGGGGGCAAATTTATTTAAACATCATCAGGGAACTATAAATCACCAAAATTATCTGAATATTTCCAATTTAACGGGTCACATTTTCAATCATTAAATTTAAACCCTCTGGATGTAAGCACCCCAGTTTGAAAATCCAGTAATTTTCTCTATTTATTAAAATTCTAAACTTATCCCTACTCGTTTCTGGGATATGATCAATAATCCATATTTTAAATTGTTTACAGTCCTTCTGATGTCCAAGCAAGAAATGTTTGGATACACTATGCTGTATAAAGCCGTTTCTAATATTTTGTCTATGTTTATTCAGATGCTGATGTATGGCCTTAATAGTCCGTCCAACATATTGTAAACAGCAAGTACATTCAATCACATAAACTACATATGATGATTGACAAGTTAGATGATGTTTGATCAAAAAGGATTCCCCAGTGGTCTTGGAAGTAAAGGTCGTGGCACCGTGTACTATTGATGCACAACAAAGGCATTTCGGTGCTCTACATTTAAAACAGCCTAAAATCTGAGTCAGATTCAGAATCTGTTGAGGATCCTCTCTATTAATAGAACTTGGTGCAACTAGATTCTTTAAAGATCTGTTGCGTTGGTAAATAATATTCGGCTTATCCAGTAAATATTTAAACAGCACCGAATCATTTTTCAGAATAAACCAATATTTCCTCAGGAGATTGTTCAAATTTCATGTGGACTTATTGTAGGTAGTTATTAGACTGAACTCTCCTTTTTTATTTCCAATATCTCCTTTGTTGTTCGAATCATACTTCTTGTCCATTTTTGATATACAGGAATCTTGGGTCTCATTTTTAATCCTATTGTAGGCATCAACCAATAGGGGCTTAGGATACCCTTTCTCACGAAATCTCTTCCTTAAAACTAGTGATTCCTTCCGGAAATCAGTTGGATGGGTACAATTCTTTCTGACGCGCCAATATTGCCCATAGTGCACATTTGAAATCCAGCTGGACAGATGACCGCTGTCAAAGGCTAAATAGCTATTAACATCCACTGTTTTGAAAAATGTAGAAGTATTTTTGTATCAGCCCCTTTAAAAATACATAGGTCCAGAAATTGGATCCCTTCCAAAGAAATGGTACTAGTAAAGGTTAAGCCCCACATGTTGTTATTTAATTGAGTAATGAATGACATTAATTCCTCATTCGTTCCTGACCAGATTAGAAAGAGGTCATCTATAAACCGTTTATAAACAACAAAAAATTACTGTGGGCCGTAAGGAAATGAACGAGGAAAAAATTATACGAAAAAAGGGGGAGCTACGGGAGACCACCATCACTCAGTTTTTTTGGGTAGCTCCTGGCAGACACCCAAAAGAAAAAGAAATATAGGGGATGTAGGGGGAGTGGTAGGAACAAATTTAGATCAGTCAATCCTTCCAGACCCCTGTCTGAAAAAGAACAAATTTCAATAATCCATGTCGCTGAGAAGATAACGATGGAATAAGAGAGAAATTTGGTTGATAATTGTGAAAAGAACCCTTACACGTTACATGTCGCAATATCGTTCCGATATCGCATGCAATTTGACGGGAGCACGCTCGTTTTTGACACTTGTCCAAGAAGATCGCATAGGAGATGTCACACAGGCGGCCGTCCCACGCTGCAATATCTTGAACAATATCATTTAAGCGATCTGCTTTTTGATCGCTTAAGCGATATCGTTTGTGCATCGTTACGTGCAATCAAGCGATTTTACAATGTAAAATCGCTTGATCGCTAGATCGCAGATATGAAAGCAGGGCCTCATATCTAGCGATCATCGCTTGTTCAATTTGCTTCATCGTGGTGTGTGACACCACGATGAACGATCTCCCAGCGGCACAGCCTATGCTGAGAGATGGTATCTATGGTAAACGTCGGGTTACTAAGCGCCGCGCGGCTCCTAGTAACCCGATGTGTACCATAGTTACCAGCGATCTCGCTGGCCCACATCGCTGGTGAGTCTGTCTGTGTGACAGCTCACCAGCGATGTGAGCGATATTGTTAGCGATCGCGCGTGCACGTGATCGCTAACGATATCGCTCACGATATCTGTGTGTGTGACGGCCGCCACAGGGAGATATCGGCAGGCAATGCTACTAGGATGTTGTACGCAACTTTTGTGCTCTAGGTATGAGCAACCCAGCATCTAAGCATTAACATTGTAGTGAATAGTGGAAGTTGCCTTCAACATCGTACTTGTGCAGTCACACAGCACAATCATGCCAAATCAGCTATGCAACATTGTACAGTTGAAGAGCTTGCATAATCTCATTGCGATATCATCCCTGCGATTTATTGCAATCGCATTGCCCTGTTACACGACACAATGCACCAACGATATCATCTGCAACTGCCACACCACGTGACTTTTCGTCGATGTTGCATTGCGATATCGCGACGTGTAACGGTATCCTAACACATTTTTCTATTTTTTCATCTCCCATTCTATAAGTTTATCAGTATATACTAGATTTTGAATATTTATCCACTTTTCTACACAAAGTCTTTATTCTTTCACCTTTTCAATAGTCTTTAGTGACTTAATCTACTAAACAGTGATATATATAAGGTATGTCTTTCGTTGTTGTTTTTTTTGGTATAGGTTCTACTCCTATCTTGGATATTTTTTTTCAATTTTTATTTCTCACAATTATTATTTGTACTTCTATAGCACACTATATAATATTTTCTAATAGTGCTCATTCGACATAAATCAGTAAACCATTTTTATATATACATTCTTTATATATACATTTAAATCATTTTTATTCATTTTTAATAAAAATCTACTCTATAATTGCCGTAGGCAAAATCGTGTCGGACCCCGAAATCGCCGTGGCTTTGTCACTATGTGACGTCACCACGAGCGAATCATTGGCCGCTACGCGGCCAATGCGAGTCATTAGCCTGCGCGAGCAATGGCCGCGAGGCCATTGCGAGTCGCTGGCTGAGTCGCTGCCCGAAAATAGAACCAGAGGCTCGGCCACAAAGTTAGCCATTTATCGCTCATGTAGCGCGAGTCGCTGCCTGAGCGGTAAATCGCTAACTTTGTGGCCGAGCCTCTGGTTCGATTTTCGGCCACAAAGTTAGCGATTTACCGCTCACACCCCCCAATAAGTATTGAACACCCCCCAAAAGTATTGGACCCCCCCAAAAAGTATTGGACCCCCCCAAAAAGTATTGGACCCCCCCAAAAATGTATTGGACCCCCCCCAAAAAGTATTGGACCCCCCAAAAAAGTATTGGACCCCCCCAAAAAAGTATTGGACCCCTCCAAAAAAGTATTGCCCCCCCCAAAAAAGTATTAGACCCCCCCCAAAAAGTATTGGACTCCCCCAAAAAGTATTGCACCCCCCCCAAAAAGTATTGGACCCCCCCAAAAAGTATTGGACCCCCCCAAAAAGTATTGGACCCCCCCAAAAAAGTATTGGACCCCCCCCAAAAAAGTATTGGACCCCCCCAAAAAGTATTGAACCCCCCCCAAAAAAAGTATTGGACCCCCCAAAAAGTATTGGACCCCCCAAAAAAAGTATTGGACCCCCAAAAAAGTATTGGACCCCCCAAAAAGTATTGGACCCCCCAAAAAAGTATTGGACCCCCCCAAAAAGTATTGGACCCCCCCAAAAAGTATTGGACCCCCCCAAAAAGTAATTAGACCCCCCAAAAAAGTATTGGACCCCCCCAAAAAAGTATTGGACCCCCCCAAAAAAGTATTGGACCCCCCCAAAAAAGTATTGGACCCCCCCAAAGTATTGGACCCCCCCCAAAAGTATTGGACCCACCCCCAAAAGTATTGGACCCCCCCAAAAAGTATTGGACCACCCCCAAAAAGTATTGGACCCCCCCAAAAAGTATTGGACCTCTACCCAAAAGTATTGGACCCCCCCAAAAGTATTGGCCCCCCCCAAAAAAGTATTGGACCCCCCCCAAAAAGTATTGGACCCCCCTCATAAAGTATTGGACCCCCCCAAAAAAGTATTGGACCCCCCAAAAAGTCCTCACACCCCCCCAAAAAATACTTACACCCCCCAAAAAGTACTCAGACCAGCTATAACTATTATAAGCAAATTTATGCACGTTCTAGAATCCCGATGCATTTGCATCGGGCTCACAGCTAGTATATATATATTTTAATAAAAACCAAAAATCAGGCAGCACTCCTTTAGATAGTGAATTTGGACTCTTTATTCCATGTGATGCGACGTTTCGGAGCTACAACTCCTTCCTCAAGCATAGTGCATAGTCTTACTAAGGTGCTTTAAATACATTTAGAACCACAATCATCAATTACATAATTATATTAAAAAAGTGATATTTCATATATACTTAGTGAATGATTAAGTGCTATATAGTGTCTGTCATCGTAAAGTGCTTACATAGTGCCAATATGAATGGATAAATAACCACTCTCCATTAGATTACAGTGCTAGAATACATAACAGTCAATTATTAGTACTATACCATCAGCTGTGTTTTAAAATTATCATAGGTGGTTTCACATCGCTTCTCACCGCCATTATCGATAAGCAGCACACTCCCGGCATCTTCCGGGTTCCTGGTGTGCGCGCGCACATCCTAACGCGTCATATGACGCTACTTTGTCATTGCGCATGCGCGCACTATCCGGCGCCATTTTACTTGCTGGAAACCAGCAGATTTTGCCCTCAGTCCTATTTATAATATAGGATTTATACCAAGCCGGCACAAAAGTAAATTAAGGACCTTCCATACATACCACGATCCCACCTTTAAGGTTGGCAGCTCACCCCTAAGGGGAACTAACCACCCCACATGAGCGCCAATGCTAAGGGGACAAGACAATACACCCGATCCCCCTGCCTGACAGCACACGTACAGGTATAGGACCCAATCATCATCCACTCTGGTCCTATTCAATAACTATAAAGGCACTTTCAATTTGCAAAAGATTTTTTTATTAGGATACTCAAATATTATATATAGATATAAATATAAGAAAAGCTGCTTCTGATGGCGATTTTTCGTGATCAGCTACTGTTCCACCACCTATGAGGGATATATATAAAAATATAATATATCACAAAGAATTTTTTCAAAATAGAAATATTTACATAAATATCTAAAAACAAACTTTCTCCATATAAAGAAAGTATTTGTTAAGTGCACCTTATGCACAGGATGGTTTCAAGTGAAAGGTATACATAAGAACTCAATAGCATGGTCATGTGAATTCACTTATATCAGGGTATTAATTTTAAAATCAACATTTAAACCCTCCGGTCTCAGAGTTTTAAGCTTGAAGATCCATTCTAGCTCCTTTCTTTTGAGCATAGCCACTCTATCTCCTCCACGCCTTTGCGGTGGCACATGATCAATTATCCTAAACCGTATGTCGGTGTCCTTGTGGTCCTTGGCCAAACAGTGTTTAGGTACCGGAAGACCAACCTGTTTCTCCCGTATAGAGAACTTATGCTGAGTAAATCTAGTTTTAAAACTACAGGTGGTCTCCCCGATGTACCATAAGCCTCAAGGACACTCTAGCATATACACCACAAAATCTGAGTCGCATGTTAGAAAGTGATCAATTGTATACATCTTATTGGTGCGTGAATCCGTAAACATCTTGCCCTTCAACATTGCTGTGCAGTTAATGCACGAAAGGCAGGGAAAACAGCCTTTCCTGACTGAACCTGTTAAGAAGGTGTGTTTACTCTTCCTAAAGGAACCAACATCGGATTTTATTAATTGGTCCTTCAGATTTTTATTTCGTCTGAATGAGAAGAGGGGGGGGCTTTTAAATTCTTCTATATCCGGAAGACCATTGGTTAATGTACCCCAATGTCTCCGAATAATTTTTGACACTGCAGCGCTCTCTTCACAGTATGTTGAGACAAAAGGTATTCTTTGTATTTTAATTCCTTTTTACTTGTTTTAATAAATCTTGACGATCACACTTGTTAACGGCCTCTCTATGTTTAGATAACAGGGCCCTAGGGTAACCCCTTTGTAAAAATTTTTTAGTCATCTGGTCCAGCGTATCATTCAAACTACTTTCCTCACTTTCAATTCGCTTTACTCTTAAAATGTTGGCCAAACGGAATTGAATCAATCATTTTCCGGGGTGATAACTAGAGAATAATAGTAATTGTTTTATCCTAGGCTTGACAAACATTTTTGTCGTGAGTTTACTCTCCACCTTCTCAATCAATATATCCAGAAACTGTAACTGAGAAGGTGAGTGTACCATGGTGAACTTAATAGACCGGTTCATACCATTTAAAAAATCAAAGAATTCAAACAATGATTCTTCAGAGCCAGTCCAAATGAGGAAGATGTCGTCGATGTATCTACACCACCCCCTAACAAACCTGAAATGGTGAGACACAGCGACGACATCTTCCTCAAGGACCCCCATACTAATGTTGGCATACGAGGGGGCTATAATGGCCCCCATCACTGTACCCCTTTTCTGCTCAAAAAATGTATCGCCATACAGAAAGTAGTTCTTTTTCAATACCACCGATAATAATTTAAGGATCAACTCCTGTACTTCATCAGAAAAATCCAGTTCACTAAGTTTTTTATGTACACAACTTAAGCCGAATTCATGTTCTATAGACGTGTATAAATTCACTACGTCAAAGGATACAAGCCAAGATTGATTGTCATCTATCTCTAGAGAAGCCAATTTATTCAAAAATTCTGTCGTATCTTTTACATACGAATTAAATTTAATGGCTATAGGATTCAAAATCCTATCTAGAAAGAATCTGTGCCCGCCACAATAGGCCGACCCAGGGATCCGTCAGTGTCTTGTGTACCTTCGGCAGTACATAAATAACTGGAGTAGAAGGATGCCTTATTAACAGAAAATCATACAACTCCTGTGATATAATCCTATTTTTTACAGCTGGATCTAATAATTTTTTAAGTTCTTTCTGTATATCAAACTTGGGGTCACCTGATAACCTCCTATAAACTTCTGGATCAAAAACCTGCCTATTAAGTTCTTTCAAGTATGCTTCTCTATCCATGACAACAACACTGCCACCTTTATCGGCTTTTTTTTAGTACCTATATATTTTAATATATATAACCTTTTTCATTTTTGGAGAATTTCTTTGTGTTCTTAGTAATAAATGTTTTATTACAAATGTGTTAATGCATACTGGTTAATTCTAAATGTAAACCTTGATCCCCAGCTGTGGTCATTTATTAATTTGTCAAATCTGTGAAACTGTGCAGCTATTTAAACCAGACTGGTGTACATTCCCTGATGAAGAAGCGCGGTTACGTTAACAACAATAACTAGAAATGAGCGAGCACGCGAGCCGGTACTCGGTGCTTGCCCGATTGTCTCAGTACTCAGGATGCTTGGAGCTCGCCGAATACCAGCGAGATGCTCAGACTCATGCTCGGGCTCATGCTTGGGTCCACCTCCATGCATGTTGGCGCTGTGTTCATGCCAGCAGCTGGCAATTTAAACCACCAGCTGATCTGGCAATTGTTTAAATCTCCCGCGCCGACACCACCGGGAGATAAGCAGCTGCTGCCACCGGAAGGTCAGCGGCACCCACCGCCGGGAGATCAGTGGCACCTCCCAGCGGCAGGCGCTGATGATCTCCTGGCGGTGTTGAGGCGCGAGATTTAAACAGCTGTCAGACCAGCTGTGTTTAAATGTCCCGCGCCGACACCAAACAGCTGATGTCGGCGTGAGCTATTTAAACACAGCTGATCTGACAGCTGTTTAAATTTCCTGCGCCGACACCGCTGGGAGATCAGCAGCGCCCGTCGCTGGGAGATGAGTGGTGCCCGCCACCGGAAGATGAGCGCTGCCGCCACCGGGGAATCAGAGGCGTCTGCTGCCAGGAGGTGAGTGGTGCCCACCGGGAGATCAGCGTGGGCTCCGCTGATCTCACGGTGGCATGTGCCGCTGATCTCCCAGCAGTCTTGACGCGGAAGATTTAAGCACAGTTGATCTGAGAGCTTTTTAAATCTCCTGCAACAACACCAAATAGGTGATGTCGGCTCAGGAGAATTAAACAGCTATCAGATCAGCTGTGTTTAAATCTCCTGCTCTAATACCACCGGAAGATGAGCGGTGCCCATCACCGGGAGATGAGCGGTGCCCGCTGCCGGGGGATTAGCAGCTGCCGCCGCCAGGGGTTCAGTGGCGCCTATCGCCGGAAGATGAACGGCTGCTGCCACAGGGAGATCAGCAGCTCCCGTCACTAGGAGATGAGCAGCGCTCGCAGCCGAAAGATCAGCAGCAAGCACCGCTGATATCCCGTCAGCAGGCGCTGCTGATCTCTCGCCAGTGTTGGCGTGGAACATTTACATACAGCTGATCTGACAGTTGTTGAAATCTCCCGTGCCGACACCGCCAGGAGATTAGCAATGCCCGCCGGTGGGAGATCAGTGGCGCCCGCCACTGGGATACAGCGGCGCTGCACTGCCACCACCGGGAGATGAGCGGCTCCCGCCACTGGGAGATGAGCAGCTGCCGCAGCTGAGACGTTAGTGGCGCTGTGTCGACATCGCTGGGAGATGAACGGTGGGTGCCGATTATGTCCCGGCGGTGTCGGCGAGGGAGATTTAAACAGCTGTCAGATCAGCTTTGTTTAAATAGCCCACACCAACATTACAGGGGTGGAATAGGTATTGTCTGAATGACAATGCGTATTCCAGCTCCTTATACCCAGACAGCATTGTTCACAGCCGTGACCTGGATTCAGAAATGCTTAAAGGGGTCTTCCCCATGCTGTTCGTTCCCATTTCATTTGAGAACTGCTCTTATACATTTGTGACAGTTTTAGGGTTTATGCAGACTGCTGGGGGTGCCACCGGAAAAATGGTCGGGTTTCCTATAGGTTAACATTAGGCTCAGTACTTGGGTCGAGCACCGGAGCATTTCGATATGCTCGACTTGAGCATCGAGCACCTGAGCATTTTCCTGCTTGCTCATCACTAATAATAACCAAAAACCTAGTAGTAGAAAAAAAACACAGCCTTGTTAATTATTTATCAGTCAATTGCACAGTTGTCGTGACAATAGGGGCAGAAGAGTGCTGTACATGACATCCACCATACGAGTTGAGCGTGCAACTTTATGTGGAAGCATGGAGGAACAGATATCAACTGACAGCATTCTAAAGTATATGGCAAGATTAAGTACCATATTTTTCAGGTTATAAAACACACTTTTGTCTCCCCCAAATTGGGGGGGGAAATCTGGGGTGCGTCTTAAAACCTGAATCTAAAAAAAAATAAAAAAAATTCTACTGTGGGGAAGGAGTGCATGATGCGGTTTTCACAGACCATGGAGGTTTGGGGCAAAGCCAAGAGCTGCGGAGGGGGAGTCACAGTACCAATTGGTAGGTGTAGCCATAATTTCCCAGAATGCATTGCTATCGCTGTGCTGCAATATATACTTGTGACCAGACTTAACGAAAACGGCCGCAGAGGCGGCGCGTGCACGGGCCGCGATCCACTGCCATTTTCTGTACGTCTAGACACAAGCATCTATTGCAGCTCGGCGATGGCAGTGCATTCTGGCAAATAATAATACCAGGATGTTGCCATATATCAGGATGGGGTTCATATATATTGATTGTAAGACGGACACTGGCATTATAAGGCAGACCCCAAGATGTACCCTATTTAACATTAAAAAAATTTTTTCTCTTTTCCTCAACCTAATTTGGGGGTGCATCTTATAATCAGTGTATCTCATAAAGTGAAAAATATAGTAGATGATGAAATATACAATCATGTAGCCCATCTGAAAAGGAAGTGTGCACACAGATCAAATATAAAAAACAGGAAAACTCACCGGTGAATGATATTTTTGCTCTGCAAGTAGTCAAGTGCCATGGCTATTTCACAGATAAAGAGCTTTACAGAGGCCTCAGTGAAACGAACATTTTGCTGAAGATGAAATCTAAGGTCTCCACCAAGGAGAAGATCCACAACCATAAACATATCCTCTTCATCTTGAAATGAATACCTAAAATATATAATACAAAAAAATATATACTTTTTGAAAAGCTTCACCTGAAAAACAAAAAAAGTATATTACTATGCAAACGATTAAAAAAAAACAAAAAACAGAACAGCACAAATAATATTTTACGGTTTTTGGTGCAAACAGTCCTGAGTCCAGCTATATGATGAATCCAGAAAAAAAGAAGTCAGGCAGCACTCAAATTATGATTAAAAAAGAGGCTTTAATGAGCCTGTAAAAGTGGCACAATGTTTCGGTGCAGAGAATGCACCTTTCTCAAGTGCTAACATTTAGGGAGAAATAGAAGAATGCTGCAAAGTAAGACTGTTTTCAGAAAAATACATTTTAATAGTTTTTATTATCAATTAAAAATGCACAGTTAATAACAAAAGAAATTTAGATTTAATCAATATTTAGTGTTACCATGCATTGCTTTCGAAGCAGATTCAGTTGTTCTGACATTGGCAATAGTTTTTGAATAACTAACCACAGATCTTTTGTAGGTTTAAGCTTTAGCAAATCATTCCGTTTCTTCATGTAACTCCAGAGAGACTCCATTATGTTGAGATTAGGGCTCTGTAGAGGCAATATCATCACTTCTAAGAATCATTTTGCTTTATGCTGAAGAAAGCACAATGATGCCGGTAGTGAAGGAGAGATCTGAGTCAAATATAACCCCAAGACAGTGGGTGTGCTGATTGTGAGTTATGATAGAACCACATATTGAAATGGCAATATTAGGTTTTGGAAGCTCAGTAGAGGGAGGAAACACGAAAAATTCAGATTTTGACAGATTCAGTTTAAGGTAGAGAGAGGACATGATGTTAGAGACAGCAGACAGACAATCTCTGATATTTTGTAATAATCAGGGGTGATGCCAGAAGAAGATGTGTATAATTGGGTGTTTTCGGCATACAGATGGTACTGAAAACCAAATCTACTTATGGTTTGTCCAATAGGGACAGTGTATAGAGAGAAGCTAAGGGGACCTAGGACTGAACCCTGAGGAACCCCAACAATGATAGAGGAGAGGAAGAGGAGCCGGCAAAAGATACAGTGAAGGAGCAGTGAGGTAGATAGGAGGAGAACCACGTGAGTGATTCCTTGAGCCAATAGAGTGGAGCATAGAAAGGAGGAGCTGGTGATCAACAGAAACAAATGCAGTGGAGGGATCCAAGAGAATCAAAGGGAGTAGTAACCATTAGATTTAGCTGTAAGTAGATTATTAGAGACTTTTATAAGGGCAGTTTCAGTAATATATAAGGAGCAGAAACAGGATTGTAGAGGGTCAAGAAGAGAATTATCTGAGAGACTGTGGATCAGACAGGAGTGGACCAAGAATTCCAAAAGAATAGTGATGAAGGGGAGATAATAGACAGGTCGGTAGTTAGCAGCAGAGTTCTGGTCAATAGAAGAGAAGGGGAAAACAGATGAGAGGGAAAGATTGAAGTAGATTTGAGGGAATAGGGTCATTAATGCAGGTAGTAGGGTGAGAAGATGCAAGGAGCCGAATTACTTCTCCCTAATCAACCAGATCGAAGACCAAAAGTGAGTTGGATGAAGTGCAGTAGAAAGGAGAATGCATGATATAATGAGGCTGAGAGGAAATTTCCTGTTGTATGTGGACAGATTGGTGTTTAAATTAGTTTTCCAGATTGCCAGCACTGAGGTTAGTGGTTGTGGTCTGTGCTCCTGGACTGAGGAGGGAGTGGAAAGTGTCAGAGTCGTTTAGGATTGTTGGCTTGTGACATGATAAGTGTGTTGAAATAAGCTTGTTTGGAGAGATACGATATAGGTTTTCACTTTAAATTTATAATGGATTAAATCTTCGTCCATTGGATTTTCTCTACAAAGAGGAAAAAATAAACTGTTGATGACCCCACACATTTGTGCACATCTAAAATGCCAACTAACAAGATGGACCCCACCAGACTTCAGGCCAAACAAGAACTTAAAGTGACTCCCTCTTCTTCATTACAGTGAATTTTCCACTGGGAATTTTGCTTAAATTACACTTTTCAGGTACCGTATTTATCCATAATCCCCGGTGTAAGCAATCAGCGTCGAGCGCAGGATAAATATGAGCCGCACCTTACTGTGAACTTTGGGAGGCAGAATGAACAAATCAACAACGTTTGAAGAATTGGCTTTATTTATTTTTTATGCCGCTCTCCTTGCCTTATAAGAGATTAGGCAGTTTTATTCCTCAGTTATGTACGATTACAGCGATATTAGATTTATATATAATTTTTAGGTTTAGCTACTATCACACTAAAAATGATTTATTTTACAAAATAAAGGTATTAGCATCACCAAATTTTGAAGGCTATAGTTTTTTTTTATTTTTCTGCCAACATAGTCAAATGAGGGCTTGTTTTTTGCAGGACAAGTTGGAGTTTTCATTGGTACCATTTTGGGCCACATAATATTTTTTGATCACTCTCTATTCTGCTTTTTGTGAGACAGAATTAAGGGGATCAGCAATTCAGAACTGCTAATTTTTTTTACGACTTTCACCGTGTCATAAGAGTGATGACAGCTTTATTCTTCTGGTCAGTACAACTTCAGCAATACCATATTTACATAGTTTTTATGTTTTGCCACTTTTACATCATAAAAACAATTTTATAGAATAATATTGCTGTATTCTGAACTATAGTTTTTTTATTTATTTTTTTGCTGATAAAACTGTATGGCAGCTTGTTATTTGCAGGACAAGATAATGTTTTCAGAGGTACCATTTTTATTCATATATGACTTTTTGACTGTGTTTTCTTCCACTTCATTTGTCAGCTGTATGATGAAAATACAGTATTTTTCAGACTACAAGATGCACTTTTCCCCCAAATTATTTTTGGGTGAAGTGGGTGTGCTTCATATATTTTGACTGCCCAGTACCTGATTTTGGCTCTGGTAGTGTCACGGGTGGCACGGATGACAGGGTGGACGCGCAGACGATCCCAGCGTTTGGCCCATCAGCCATAATGGTGGAGGATGGTCCGTCTCTTTCAGGGGCATTTACCTTCTGTGTTGATGGAGAGAAGGTGTGATGAGATCTCTCTATTATGGGGAGACGGCTGTGGAGGTCTTGCGCTCGGTCTGGTTTTATCCACCAATGTTGTAGGTCACTAGGACCCAGCAGACTCCTTCCACCTTTATAAGGAGGTTCATTACCCTTCCTCGGTGCAGGTGATAGTTCCTTGTGCACACTTTATCCTTGCTCCAGCAGAAGCTGAGATTGTGGAGGTTGCTGTGTTCTGCTGTCAGATAAGTGTTTCCTTTTCCCAAATGTCTGTCTTCCCTGGTGTTTGTCTTTAGTTGATAGTGGAGGGGTCTAGTGAACCTCTCCATCTGATCCTTAGATAGGATAGATCTAGGATCAGAGAGGGACGAGGTTCGTGGTCGGCGACAGTTGAGGAGACTGTATAGGGACGTTAGGGCAGACAGGGTCAGCTCTAGGAAGTCTAGGGGTCACCGTCTCCTTCTTGTGCCCTTAGCATTAGGGACTCCTGATCCCCCCCCCCCCGTCGTTATCCTACGCTGGGTGTCTTCCCCACTCCCAGCGTGACAGGTAGGGGGCACAGTGGAGTGGGTCACCGATGGCAGGAGTGGGTCAACCGAGGCAGGGGAAGGTTGTAGCAGCAACTGCCAGTGGTCAAATTGTGCCTGCTCATTAAGAATAATTTAATATAAATTATTTCCCTACCCATCACCTCTCAGTGCTGAAACCAGTGCCAAGAGGTGGGCACACACATCATCCCAGGCATAAAACCAGTGAATTTCTTTGCAGCGGACAGGAAATCCCCCATCCTGTTATATATGATCCCTTATCCTGGTAGATGATCCCACATTCTGGTACACAGCCCCCATTATGGTGCAAACATAAAAAAAATTGTTGGTGCTCATCGTCCATCGCTTCCCGCAGCGTGACATTCTCCTCTCATACCGGCAACTGACTGTAAGTGGGAACATGGCACACAACAGTGATGTCATCGCAGCCAGTTAAACACTCTTTAGCTGCCAGCATGAGAAAAGGACATTGCGGGGAAGCATTGGACTTTGTGTATAATAATTTTTTTATGTGCGTGTCATGATGGGGGCCAGATACCAGGATGGGGGCCATATGCCAGGATGAGGGATCATATACCAGGATTTGGGGATCATATATACCAGGATGTTGGATGATATATAACATGATGGGAGATCATTTACCAGGATGGGATACATATACAAGGCTGGAGGATCATTACTAGAATGGGGAACATATACCAGGATGGAGGACATATACACCTAAAAGGAGCCCAGGATGGGGGACATTATTACAGAATATCAGGTCATTACCCTTTTAACAGCGTCAGCAGATCTGCCCCCCATAACAATGCGTCATGACCACATGCTTTGCTTAAAGTTTTTTCGTATTTTCCTTCTCTAAAACGTGCGTCTTATTGTCGGGTGTGTCTTTTAGTCGGCAAAATATGGTGCATAGTTCTTGCTACTTTTTTTTTAATGGTATTCAATGAAGCTATACACTAATGTGATAGTTTCATAGACTGGGTTGTTACGGAGACAGCAATAACAAGGTGTACTTTATATATATATAAATGTATAAATATGTTTTTACATTTGCTTTACTTTTAAAAAAAAAAAAGTTTTACTTAGTCCCTATAGGGGACATTAACTTTTACTACTCTGATCACAGTTGCACTGTATTGCAATGCTTTAATATTGCATTACAGTGCAGTTGTCTGAGCTTCACTGTCAAAACCTTAACAGATCATGCTCTAGGCAGGATCCATGATGCTTTTCATAGTCTGGAGACACAGAAGTCATCATGATCTCATGTCACCATGGTGATGATCAGGCCTTTGCAATTACATAGCAGGGGCACTGATCTAAGAGAATCCCTCTCCCAATCTCCTAAGTGCTGCGATAAATATAGATTAGGTTTCTGTGCTGTCCTTGGCTTTCAGAGCTGGCTATCAGGATTGCCGAGTCTTTGGTCGCAATCGCGCCAGAGCTGTGCCTGTAAAATCATCAGAACGTATTGATACATATTAGATTGGTAAGCACTTTCAATCTGATATGTATAGATGCAGCCAAGGTCCTTAAACCCTTCACCATCCAGCCTGTTTTTACCTTACTGACCTGGCCATTTTTTGCATTTCTAACCAGTGTCCATTAATGAGGTAATAACTCTGGAATGCTTCAACAGATCCTAGCGAGTCTGAGATTGTTTTTTCGTGACATATTGGGGTTCATGTTAGTGGTATATTTAGGTTGATAATTTTTGCATTTATTTGATAAAAAATCAGAAATTTGGCAAAAAATGTGAAAATTTCACAATTTTCAAATTTTACATTTTTAAGCTGTTAAACCAGAGAGTTATGTGACACAAAATAGTTAATAAATAAAACTCCCCACATGTCTATTTTACATTAGCACAATTTTGGAATCAAATTTTTTTTTCCTTAGGAAGTTAGAAGAGTTTAAAGTTCATCAGCAATTTCTCATTTTTACATCAAAATTTAGAAAACCATTTTTTTAGTGACCACATCACATTTAAAGTCGCTTTGAGGGGCCTACACAACAGAAAACAACCAAATGTGACACTATTCCAAAGACTGCACCCCTCAAGCTACTCAAAACTACATTTACGAAGATTATTAACCCCTCAGGTAAATCACAGGAACTAAAGCATTGTGGAAGGAAAAAATAAATATTTTAATTTTTCCAATGAAAATGTTATTTTAGCCTCAATTATTGTATTTTCACAAAGGTAAAAGAACAAAAAGGACCATAAAGTTTGTAGTGAAATTTGTGCTGAATATGCCAATACCTCATATGTGGTAGAAAATCACTGTTTGGGCGCATGGTGGGGCTTGGAAGGGAAGGAGTGCTGTTTGACTTTTTGAATGGAAAATTAACTGCAATCGTTATCGGACACCATGTCACGTATGGAGATCCCCTGTGTGCCTAAACATTGGAGCTCCCCACAAGTGCCCCCATTTTGGAAACTAAATCCCCCAAGGAACTTACCTGGATGCATAGTGAACACTTTGAACCCCCAGGTCCTTCACAAATTGATCCGTAAAAATTAAAAAGTATTTTTGTTTCACAAAAATGTTCTTTTAGCCTCAATTTTTTCTTTTATGGATGGACAACAGGATAAAATGGATCATAAAATTTGTTGGGCAATTTATCCTGAGTACACAGATACCTCAAATATGGCGGAAAACCACTGTTTGGGCACACTGCAGGGCTCTGAAAAGAAGGAAGTGACATTTTGGAGCACAGATTTTGATGGCCTGTGGGTGTAATGTCCTGTTTGGATAGCCCTTGATATGCCTAAACAATGGAAACCCCCACAAGTAACAACATTTTGAGTTCACTGCCACAGGGAGCCATGGTGACTCAGCGAGTAACATCACCACTCCACTGTGGCAGTCTCAAAGTGCTGCAGGCAACACCACTCACCGAGTCACTGTGGTCAGTGTGATTGCAGACTCTGCAGTGAGAGGACGTTTGTTCTCTCCCTGCAGACTCTGGATGAAGGATTGTGGAGTGTTATGTGGGAGTAATAAAGATGGAGTTGAGATATGTTTGTTTTTTCTTTTATTAAAATTTTTTTTCTCTGAGTGTTGTGTATTATTTATTGTTTACTAGACATTCCTAACAGTGGGGTCTAACATTAGCCCGACAATATTAATCTCTGGCTTTTAGTGCCAGCTGCCAATAAAAAGCTGTAATTAACTCCTTTTTTACCCAGTTTGCCACCGGCACGAGGACAACTGGAACAGTCTGGGTACAGCACCAGAATATGGCGCCTCTAATGAATGGGGGGCCCAGATTGTTTAGGCCTGTCCACACTGAGGATTCCAGCCCCCAGCTGCCAAGTTGTACCTGACTGGCAACCAAAAATTTGGCAAAGCTCCACATGTTTTTTTTTAGTTGTAGAAATGATTTAAAAAAAAACGACGTGGGAATCACCATAATTTTAGATGCCAGCCAGATACAACTTGGCAGCTACAAATGCCACCCAGTGGCCTAGTTGTACTTGGCTATAAACCAAAAATACTTTTTTTATAGAATCATTTTTTATAGAAATTCTTTTGAAAAAAAAAAAAACGGCATGGAGCTTCACCATATTTTTGGTGCAGCCAGATACAACTAGGCAGGTGGGGGCAGGAATCTTCAGCATGGAGAGTCCCAAGCATTTTGGGCCCCCCATGCTGCGAATTGTAGCCCGTGGCCGCCCCAGGAAATGGCATATTCATTGAAGCGCCACTTTCTGGCACTGTACCCAGACTCTTCCAGTTGCCCTGGTGCTGGTGGCAAACTGGGTATTAAAGGGGTTAATGCCAGTTTTTTATTGGCAGCTGGCACCAAGCCAGAGACTCATAATATCAGGCCAATGTTAGACCCGGCCATTAGGAATCTGTAGTAAATAGTCAAAAAATACACCACACAGAGAAAAATCTACTATTAGAAAAAAAAAAACACAAATACAAATTCAGACTCCATCTTTATTTTGCCCTCTGATTGTTTATCTATGATGGTACTTAATTCCTGCAGTACTCTGGGGTGTATCCAGTCCAGACCCGGGGATTTGTCAATTTTAGTGATTTCTAGATTGTGCCGTACTTCCTGCTGGGTTGTCTGTCATGGGATTTTCTTGTGTCAATACTGTTAAAAAAAAAGTCATTTGGCATATTGACTTTTTCCTCATCCTCATCCACCATTTGACCCAGATTATCCCAGAGATCACATGATATCTGAGGCTTGGGTCAGGTGACCCAACATTGCCATTACAGTGTCATTACAATGAGCTGATCACTGCTGGGGAGAGGTGAGTGACTGTGCTCTCCCTCTCCCCGGACCCTTAGTGCTTTGATCATAAGATCACAGCAATTAGAGGGTGACAGAGCCCTGGAAGCATGGCGACAGTGCAGGGCACATGCACCCGCCACCGTCTGCTTCTGCCCGCGCTTCTCTGCAGCCCAATTTCCCTGCATGGAGTCCAAGCTGCAAAGAAATGATCTGACAGCCCAGGCACAGCAATCCGCTATGTGATTACTATGTCCGCCTGTCGGGTTGCTTCACTGCAACCTGATCTCCATGCAGGAAGATCGGGTTGCAGAGAAGTGCGGGCAGAAGCAGGTGGCAGCGGGCACATGCAGACCTGCACCAACGCCATGATAATTCAGCTGATGATGGGATGATGGAAGCAAATAACAGTGATCGTGGGGGCGAGGTGGGGAATCCACCCTTCCCCCCACATGAAGCCCCGATGCTCTGTGATAACAATCATATAATACCGGGGCCCGATGGCAGTTACCGCCGTGACGTTGTACTATGTAACAGGTCTTGAAGTCACCGATTTTCATGATGTTGTACAACGTCATAGGACATGAAGGGGTTAAAAAGAATCAATCACCAAGTTTTTGGCATCCCAACTGAAAGCAGCATAATGTAGAGCCCGAGACCTGATTCCAGCAATGTGCCACTTACTGATTGTTCAGCAAAGTTTTGATAAAATCATTGATTAATCATCTGGCCATTATCATTAGAGGACTACTTGGCCTGCTGCAAAACTTTGCTGAACACTCAGGAAGTGACACATTGCTGGAAATAGGATCTCTGGCTCTACATTATGCTACTCTCAGATTAGGTAGCAAAACCTTGTGACAGAGTGCCTTGGGCTGAGGGGTTACGTTATATAGCTTAATTTATTTTTAAAGCTCTCATCTACAGTTGTGGCCAAAAGTATTGACACCCCTGCAATTCTGTCAGATAATACTCAGTTTCTTCCTGAAAATGATTGCAATCACAAATTCTTTGGTATTATTATCTTCATTTAATTTGTCTTCAATGAATAAACACAAAAAGAATTGTCCTAAAGCCAAATTGGATATAATTCCACACCAAACATAAAAAAGGGGGTGGACAAAAGTATTGGCACTGTTAGAAAAATCATGTGATGCTTCTCTAATTTGTGTAATTAACAGCACCTGTAACTTACCTGTGGCACCTAACAGTGTTGGCAATAACTTAATCACACTTGCATCCAGTTGACATGGATTAAAATTGTCTCAACCTCTGTCCTGTGTCCTTGTGTGTACCACATTGAGCATGGAGAAAAGAAAGAAGACCAAAGAACTGTCTGAGGACTTGAGAAACCAAATTGTGAGGAAGCATGGGCAATCTCAAGGCTACAAGTCCATCTCCAAAGACCTGAATGTTCCTGTGTCTACCGTGCGCAGTGTCATCAAGAAGTTTAAAGCCCATGGCACTGTGGATAACCTCCCTAGATATGGACGGAAAAGAAAAATTGATGAGAGATTTCAAAGCAAGATTGTGTGGATGGTGGATAAAGAACCTCGACTAACATCCAAACAAGTCCAAGCTGCCCTGCTGTCCGTGTCAACCCGTACTATCTGTCGGCGTCTGAATGAAAAGGGACTGTATGGTAGGATACCCAGGAAGACCCCACTTCTTACCCCGAGACATAAAAAAGCCAGGCTGGAGCTTGCCAAAACTTACCTGAGAAAGGCTAAAACGTTTTGGAAAAATGTTCTCTGGTCAGATAAGACAAAAGTAGAGCTTTTTGGGCAAAGGCGTCAACATAGAGTTTACAGGGGAAAAAAAGAGGTATTCAAAGAAAAGAACACGGTCTCTACAGTCAAACATGGCGCAGGTTCCCTGATGTTTTGGGGTTGCTTTGCTGCCTCTGGCACTGGACTGCTTGACCGTGTGCATGGCATTATGAAGTCTGAAGACTACCAACAAATTTTGCAGCATAATGTAGGGCCCAGTGTGAGAAAGCTGGGTCTCCCTCAGAGGTCATGGGTCTTCCAGCAGGACAATGACCCAAAACACACTTCAAAAAGCACTAGAAAATGGTTTGAGAGAAAGCACTGGAGACTTCTAAGGTGGCCAGCAATGAGTCCAGACCTGAATCCCGGAGAACACCTGTGGAGAGATCTAAAAATGGCAGTTTGGAGAAGGCACCCTTCAAATATCAGGGACCTGGAGCAGTTTGCCAAAGAAGAATGGCCTAAAATTCCAGCAGAGCATTGTAAGAAACTCATTGATGGTTATTGGAAGCGGTTGACCACAGTTATTTTGGCTAAAGGTTGTGCAACCAAATATTAGACTGAGGGTGCCAATACTTTTGTCTGGGTCGTTTTTGGAGTTTTGTATGAAATGATCAATGTTTTGCTCTTTGCTTCATTCTCTGTTGTGTTATTTCATTGAAGACAAATTAAATGAACATAATAATACCGAAGAATTTGTGATTGCAATCATTTTCAGAAAGAAACGGAGTATTATCTGACAGAATTGCAGGGGTGTCAATACTTTTGGCCACAACTGTATACTTGTATTCATATTTTGGCTTGAAAATACATTTACATCAAAAAAGCATAATCAGTGCATCATTTCCAATAATTCCCTATGCAGGTCATTGATAGAATGAAAATCTTTCCCATATTGAAATATCTGCCAAAAAAAAAGTGCACTCTTTAATGCATAAGGCCTCAGTTAAATTACTCTGTATTTAGAAAGTTTCGAATAGGAAGCCAATGTTAGTTAATGCACTTATTCAAATGGTTGCTCTACAGAAAGTTCTTTTAAGATTTTATCCTCTTATTAATCAAGTTTAGATTAGTCTACTTTCTTAAAATTAGATTGGTTTTGTTGTCCTTTCCTTTCCACACCTATTATAATACTATGGAAATAACTTTTCACATTGCAACTTCCAACGGGAAAAAAATGTTACACTTCATTATTTTTCATTTTCACCTTAAAGCACAAAAAAATTACCTTTAGGGAAAAACTTTTTAAATATGTCGTATAATTCACTAATGCATTAAGGGATACGGATAACAGATAAAGCGCCAATAGGGTCTTATCTGTGTAAGTAGGAAAAAAAAGTCAGGAAATAGTGGGGGCTTACCTGGATGGGTTGTGCCAGCCACAATGACTATATACATATGCACATACGATCCGGGCTGCAGCAGCCACCAGGAGTTGGAAATTGTACCTGAATTTTCTACAATTCACTAATGCAGGAATAGAACAACCTATTTCTAAACAGGGTAAGAAAGCAAACGCAAATTGCATGGTTAAAGAGTCTGATACTGTAGACTATTACAGTAATTACAGGTATATGTAGAAGATAATATCCGGAGTAAAGATCTGTGGCGTTTCCAGACAGAGCAATATGTGTTCCAATGAGTGAACTTTTTATTAATACGCTTCAGGATAATAGTATTCAGAGTAGGTACTGTGACGACCATCCGCTGTAAGGCTGAGCTGCTGGTAAGGCAGCACCCCGAGAAACCCCGAGACCCTTAACCCCTATACAGGGATCTGGAATTATAGCGGAGCCCAGGGGGTAGCTACCTATGGGAGCAGCAGAGCAGAGAGGTCGTCTAGGAAGGGAAAAATCAGGAAGCGAAGAACGTAGTCAGGAGTCCGAGTCAAAACCGAGAGGGCAGCGAAGGTACAAAATCGTCAGGCGGTACAGAGTCGAAAATCCAGGCAAAGGTCAGAGTCAAAACCGAGAGGGCAGCAAAGGTACAAAATCGTCAGGCGGTACAGAGTCAAAAATCCAGGCAAAGGTCAGAGTCAAAACCAAACACACACACTATGTCACTTGGGGAACCAAAACTATATCTGGCGGCCTGCAAGACAGGCTCCAATGTATTTGAAGGGCGCGGTTACCTCCCATAGGCTGGAGCTCACAGCCTGATGACCTCATCCGGACCGCCCCTAGAGCCAGGCCAGATGGAGATGCACGACTGGCTCCACCCATCCCACCTCTGACAGAAGAACGCAGGCTGCGCCTAACGGACACCTCTGCAGGGCCCGCACTTCTGCGACCAACACCACCCAGAGGGGAAACACAGCGGGGCTCAGCGACAGAGGCAGACGTCGCTGGAGCAGGTCCATATGAGGACAAGGCCTTCCTATCACCAGCACCACCATACGAAGGAATCCGGCTCCTCCCAGCGGCCGAGGCAGGAACACCGGCCACCGAGTCCAATGGCGATGTGACAAGTACAACGTGTTTTGGCTTTATATTAGACCAAGCCTTCTTCTGGTACATGTCAAATGATGTGTCAGACAGTTGTGAACAGACAGCAATATATACTGTAGGTCAGTTTAATGGGATTATCTCAGAAAGAGCTCCTTCTAATTAATTAGGCGGCTCCACCTGAATGTCAATTTCCTAGTGCGATAAATGCCACGTCACACGCTTCAATATCTCCATCACTCTCATTACCTTCTTTTGAGGTCCATACCATTAGGCTATTCCATCCCCTCCCCCTCAAAGTAGCAGTGGTATACCGCCCCCCAGGGTCACCCACCCAGTTCCTCGACCATTTCTCCACTTGGCTCCCGCATTTCATGTCCTCAGATTTACCAACCCTTATTCTGGGAGACTTTAACATTCCCATAAACAACCCCATCTCCCCATCTGCATTCCAGCTCCTATCTCTAACTACCTCTCTTGGCCTATCACAGCTCTCAACCTCTAAGACACACGAAAACGGTAACACCCTTGACCTTGTCTTTACCCGGCTCTGCTCATCCTCCCCCTTGGATAACTCAACTCTACTCTCTGACCACAACATTCTTTCCTTCTCACTCACTAACCCTCGGCCAACACAGCCCAATCCTACCTATCACACATCCAGAAATCTACAGGCCATTAACCCTCAAGCACTCACAGACTTCCTCATCTCATCTCTGTCCCCAATCTCTTCAATCTCTTCTCCAGATCAGGCAGTAAATCACTACAATGACTCTCTCAGAAGCTCCCTGGACCAAGTAGCGCCCCTCACCCGCAGAACCTCCAAACAAAGAACAAAACAGCCCTGGCTCACACCACAAACTCGATTCCTCCAGCGATGCTCCAGGAGTGCTGAACGTCTATGGAGGAAAACTCGCTCATCAGGAGACTTTATCCACTATAAATTCATGCTAAAAACCTACAACTCTGCCCTTCACCTTGCCAAACAGACCTACTTCACCACCCTGGTCTCCTCACTATCCAACAATCCAAAAAAACTCTTTGACACCTTTCACTCTCTCCTCAGTCCTAAAGTGCAGGCCCCCATCACTGACCTCTGTGCTGATGACCTGGCTTCCTACTTCATGGAGAAAATAGACAACATCCGCCAGGAAATCAACTCTCATCCTCCAAGCGCTGCCACCCCCATTCTTCCCCACATCTCCTCCGGTTCACTCTCCACATTTGACCCAGTCACAGAAGAAGAAGTCTCCAGGCCCTTTCTTCCTCTCGTCCCACCACATGCACTACTGACCCCATTCCCTCACACCTGCTCCAGTCCCTCTCTCCAGTCGTCACCACTCATCTAACCAAAATCTTCAATCTCTCCCTCTCTTCTGGCATTTTCCCCTCCTCCTTCAAACACTCGATCATTACTCCATTATTAAAGAAAACCACTCTCGACCCAACCTGCACAAATAACTACAGACCAGTCTCCAATCTCCCCTTCATCTCTAAACTCTTGGAGCCCTGGTCTATTCCCGCCTCACCCGTTACCTCTCCGCTCACTCTCTTCTAGATCCATTACAGTCTGGTTTCCGCCCCCTTCACTCCACAGAAACTGCCCTCATCAAAGTGACCAATGACCTTCTGACAGCAAAACGTAATGGTGACCACTCTCTGGTTATTCTCCTTGATCTCTCTGCAGCTTTTGACACTGTCGACCATCAGCTCCTACTCTTTATGCTGCACTCCATTGGCATAAAGGACACTGCTCTCTCCTGGCTCTCCTCCTATCTTTCTGACCGCTCTTTCAGTGTATCTTTTGCTGGCTCCACTTCTTCCCCTCTTCCCCTCACTATTGGGGTCCCTCAGGGTTCAGTCCTTGGCCCTCTCCTCTTCTCTCTCTACACGGCCCCGATTGGACAGACCATCAGCAGATTTGGCTTTCAGTACCATCTTTATGCTGATGACACACAACTATACACTTCAGCCCCTGACCTTACCCCTGCGGTATTAAAGAACACCAATGACTGTCTAGCTGCAGTTTCCAATATCATGTCCACTCTCTATTTGAAACTAAACCTTTCCAAAACTGAACTTCTTCTGCTCCCCCAACCACTAACCACCCTATATCGGACATCTCTCTCTCAGTATGCGGCACTACGATAACGCCTAGACAGCAGGCTCGCTGTCTGGGTGTTATGTTTGACACCGATCTCTCCTTCTCCTCCCACACGCAATCTCTCGTCCGCTCCTGTCGCTTACACCTGAAGAATATCTCTAGAGTCCGCCCTTTCTCACCCTGGAAACAACAAAAACCCTCACCGTGGCCCTAATCCATTCCCGCCTTGACTATTGCAACTCTCTATTAAGCTGCCTCCCCCTCACCAGACTTTCTCCTCTCCAGTCCATCCTTAATGCAGCAGCCAGGATCACCCATCTGGCCAATCGTTACTCAGATGCCTCTGCTCTGTGCCAGTCATTGCACTGGCTGCCCGTATACTACAGGATCAAATTCAAATTGCTTGTTCTCACCCACAAAGCTCTTCACAGTGCAGCTCCCCCTACCTCTCCTCCCTCCTCTCTGTCTATCACCCCACCCGCTCTCTACGTTCCTCAAATGACCTTCGACTAACATCTGCACTAATCCGATCCTCCCACTCCCGGCTCCAAGACTTTTCCAGAGCTGCACCAAACTTCTGGAATGCTTTACCCAAAGAAATCAGGACTATCCACAACTTGCATGGCTTCAGACGATCCCTAAAAATGCATCTTTTTAAGGTGGCCTATCATACTCCCTAATAAGTCCATTGTACTGTAGACAGTGAATGGGCTATCCTCTGGACATTACTCTTCTACAAACTCCACCAAACCATAAAGGTCTACACAGACTGTCTGATGACCATCCATGTAAGCTTAGCCCTATGCCCCATTTCCTCAAGATGCCTGGACCATCAGTGCAATAAGCCCCGGCACCTTGTGCAACCCCTATCCCGTTGTAGATTGTAAGCACTTTTGAGCAGGGTCACCTTCATTTCTTGCTTTATTTATTGTATTTTTTTTTCACATTGATTCTATGCCTATTGTTTTGTATCCAATTATTGTACTATATTTGTTCTCTACTGTAATTACTTACTGTATTTTCTGCACTCTAACCCTACATTGTAAAGCGCTGCGGAATATGTTGGCGCTATAAAATAAAGCTTTATTATTATTATTATTATCATTGACGACATCGTTCAAAAGTCACTTGTTTGGTGACGCACGAACGATGTCGTGAACAACATTGTAGCGTGTAACACCGCAACGTGACCAGCTAAATTGAACGATCCTTTAAAGGGAACCTGTCACCTGGATCTAAGCCCCTATACTATCACTACCTGTCCCTGCACCTTCCTAGCTGCTCCCTATCTATCCCTCTCTGAGCTAAATCCGCCCTATAAAACTGCAGAAAAATAACTTATAACTTACAGAAGTCCCTGAGGCTGGGGACTGAGAAGGCGGCGCCAGGCTCCATTCAGCCCCTCCTCGATGCAGCAGCACACGCCCCGCTGGGCGGCGTTATTCTTTCTTCATCGCCGCCTCCTCCATTTGGAATCTCACACCCACTTTACACTGTAAGGTAGCAGTTAGGATCGGCACGACAGAAGGCAGTGACTCAGGTATTTACTCACACAGCACACAGTTCAGGTATTCACAGACCTCCAGATTCCGATGTAACAGGTCAGACTTACCCCCCGACCAGAATATACCCGAGGTATAAACTGGGCTAGCCCAGAATATACCCCCCTGGGCCAGAATATACCCTTGGTATATTCTGGCCTAGCCCAAACAATACCCCGGGGTATAAACAGGCCTAGGCCAGATTATAACTCTCCGTATACTACAGCAGCTGTAGATCAGGGCCCCAAGCCGTGCACAGGGCCCCAAGCAATGCATGAGGGCCCGAGGCAGCACAAGGTGGCCCCAGGCAGCAGAAAGTGGCCCTACGCAACATACAGGGGCCCCAGGCAGTGCTAGGGGCCCCAGGCAGTGCATGGGGGCCCGAGGCAGCACACAGGGGCCCCAGGCTACGCACAGGATCCCAGGCTACACACAGGGGCCCCAGCCAGCATACACGGGGCCCCAGGCAGTACACAGGGCCCCAGGCAGTACACGGGGCCCCAGGCAGCACAAAGTGGCCCCAGGCAGCACAAAGTGACCCCAGGCAACATACAGGGGCCCCAGGCAGTACTAGGGGCCCCAGGCTACACACAGGATCCCAGGCTACACACAGGGGCCCCATGCAGCATACAAGGGCCCCAGGCAGTGCACAGGGCCCCAGGCAGTGCACAGGGCCCCAGGCAGCACAAAGTGGCCCCAGGCAACATACAGGGGCCCCAGGCAGTACCAGGGGCCCCAGGCTACACACAGGATCCCAGGCTACACACAAGGGCTCCATGCAGCATACAAGGGCCCCAGGCAGCACACAGGGGCCCCAGGCAGCACAAAGTGACCACAGGCAATATACAGGGCCCCAGGCAGTGGGCCACCCGGGGCCACTTTGTGCTGCCTGGGGCCCCTGTGTGCTGCCTCTGGCCCCCATGCGCTGCCTGGGACCCCTTTGTACTGCCTGGGGCCCTTGTATGCTGCATGGGGCCCCTGTATGTAGCCTGGGACCCTGTGTGTAGCCTGGGGCCCCTAGTACTGCCTGGGGCCCCTGTATGTTGCCTGGGGCCACTTTGTGCTGCCTGGGGCCTTGTGCACTGCCTGGGGCCCCGTGCACTGCCTGGGGCCCCGTGCACTGCCTGGGGTCCTTGTATGCTGCATGGGGCCACTGTGTGTAGCCTGGGATCCTGTGTGTAGCTTGTGGCCCCTAGTACTGCCTGGGGCCCCTGTATGTTGCCTGGGGCCTCTTTGTGCTGCTTGGGGCCACTTTGTGCTGCCTGGGGCCCTGTGCACTGCCTGGGGCCCTAGCGCTGCCTGGGGCCCCTGTATGTTGCGTAGGGCCACTTTCTGCTGCCTGGGGCCACTTTGTGCTGCCTCGGGCCCCCATGTGTTGCTTGGAGCCCTGATCTACAGCTGCTGTGGTATACGGAGGGGTATAATCTGGCCTAGGCCACTTTAACCACGAGTATATTCTGGTCGGGGGGGTTAGTCTGGCCTGTTACACCGGGGCACAGCCGAGTAGAACCTCATACAATCCCAGCAGCTCCTGCTGCTGTCCTGAGACACTCCACCCCCTCCCCACAGCCCAGGGCAGCACATATCATCTCCTATTCACCCGCACACCTGGGGTCAGTGATTTCAATCAGCACTTAGCTCCAGTAGCAGCTAACCCTGTGTGTGCTGCTACCGAGCAGAAGATACAATCTCCCATATGCTGTGTCTCGGTCAGGGGACACATCGAGGTCGCATCACCACAACATGATAGGTGTAAAGCAGGCGGGAGATTCCAAATGGAGGAGGCGGCGATGAAGAAAGAATAATGCCGCCCAGTGGGGCGTGTGCTGCTGCATTGAGGAGGGGCTGAATGGAGCCTGGCGCCGCCTTCTCAGTCCCCAGCCTCAGGGACTTCTGTAAGTTATAAGTTATTTTTCTGCAGTTTTATAGGGCGGATTTAGCTCAGAGGGATAGATGGGGAGCAGCTAGGAAGGTGCAGGGACAGGTAGTGATAGTATAGGGGCTTAGATCCAGGTGACAGGTTCCCTTTAATAGATTGTTCATCGCAGCTTTGTGAACATGTTCTGAAATCTGGCGATGAACGACCCTTCAACCTTCAAGATCGTGCTGTGTGACACCGCGATGAACGATCTCCCAGCGTCATAGCCTATGCTGGGAGATGGTAACCATAGTACACATTGGGTTACTAAGCGCCGTGCGGCACTTAGTAACCCGATGTGTACCTTAGTTACCAGCGTTCTCACTGGTCGCTGATCGCTGGTGAGTCTGTCTGTGTGACAGCTCACCAGCGATCAGAATGATCTTGTTAGCGATCGCGCGTACATAAGATCGCTAACAACAGTTCACAAGATTGAAGCATGTGATGTGGCCTTTAGAATGACTCAGGGTATGTTATATCCCTATCCCTGTGTACTGAAGTACCATTTGACATGTGCCTGAATACTCTTATCCTGAAGCATATTAATAAAGAGTTGATGCATCTTGCCCAGTCAGGATGCGCCACAGGCCTTTACTCTGGATACCATCTTCTACACATTTGCTGACGGGTCCTTGAATGGAGCACCCACTACATCAGAGGCAGGTTGCAGACCAGACCGGACAGAAATTTGATTGTACCCCCTAGCGGATCGATACATTGTAAATCAAGATCATCACAAGGCGACCGGCGCCACTAATAAACCTCAATTTAATAAATGATTCTCTATACTTAAATATAGTCTCTCTTGTCTCCCTTCTAGACCCCATATGGGGCTTACACCATACAGGTGTATGTAATAACCCTTTCACACCCAAGTCTATTTTCTCCTTATTGACCACCAGGTCAAATTTTATTTTTTTTTACGTCAGACCAGGGTCAGTTTTTGTTTATAAATCATTTCTTTGGTTTTGCTGTAGTTTCTTGCACAACCTCTTTAAGCTAGACATTTCATTTATAAAGATTCCCATGGATAGGTGATTGAACAGTTGGGCCGTGGTCCTGCTCTGCCACCACCTACATTGAGGTCAGTTGAAGGGAGGTGAGGTTTTAATGTTAGAGGATAGGGCCGTCCCAATTGGGGTAAACCTTCTCATGATGGGATGACTTTTACACCTTTTTCAAATCAAAAACAGTGTTTTTAAGTACTTCAAGCTATTTATATGCACTATTACTATTTACTTTTCTTTCTGCATTGTATATGCATATTTTGTATCTACGGTATCTTAGGTTTTGTATGTTAAATCACCACAGTGCACATGCTCAGACACATTGCATGTATAACCAACTTATGCTGTGGCTCATTTCTTTGCTTTTGTTTGGGCACACCACAGGGCTTATAAGGAAAGCAAAATATTACAGCTCAGTTTTCGCTGGAATAGACTGCAGATGCTATGTCACAATTGCAGAGCCTTGAGGCGGCATTACAGCAGAAACTCGCCACAAGGGATGCCATTTTGTAAACTACACACCTTGAGGAATTTCTCTTGGGGTGGGATGAGCATCTTGAACCCACTAATGCTTCATAAAAAATTATGATAATGAACTGTGAAAATGAAATATTAAGTTTTCTTCTCCAGGATAATTTTCACAAGGGTGAAAGAAGAAAATGAACTATGTAGAGCAGTTTCTCCTGAACATGCTGATACTTCATATGTGGTCAAAAACAACTGTTTGGGTACATGGCAGGACTTGGAAGGCAAGGAGCAGTATTTGACTTTTGTAGCACAATTTTTGCTACAACAGATTGTGGACACCATGTCATGTGAGCAGAGCCCTTGTGATGCCAAGACAGAAGTGAAACCATTTCGGAAACTATACCCCTTGAGATATTTATCCATGATTCTTGTGATTATTTTAAAACCTACAGGTGATTCACAAAATTTTATAGAATTGGCATGTGAAAATGCAAAATTATATAGTTTGTAATGTTCAAAAGTGCTAATAGAAGAAATAGGACACAAAATTTGTTATGCAACTTCTTCTGAGTAGGCTGATACCGTATATGTAGAGAGAAACTACTTTTGCACTACAGTGACAGGATCATCTGCATTCATTTTCATGCCCATTGTGGCATGAAAAACAAATGGGGGGGGGTGAAAAGGAGGGAGAAGGAACACCTTTTGCGACTCCTTAGAGCAGCACAAGCCACACATTTGTAAGGTACCGTAATAAATTGTATTTTTCACCTTTGCCAAAACGCAAATAGGACATAGAGGGATAGCTTGAAACCTTATAGGAAGGTGCTGGGACAAGTATTTATAGGCTGGGAGGCAATTTTGGGGGGTCAGGTTCCCTTTAACAGAACCCCTGAAGTGTGAGAACAGCAAAGCCCACTAAGTGACCCCATTTTTACAAATTACTCCCCTCAATTAAACTAGTGATGCATATTGACACCACAGATGTTTCACAGATTTTTATACCATTGTGCAGTGAAGAAAAAATTACATTTTTATCACTAAAATGTTCTTTTAGCCCCAAGTGTTACATTTTCACAAGAGATTATAGGGAAAACTGGTGCCATACTTTGGAACACAATTTGTCCAGAACGTTGCAATACCCCATATAGTATGTATAGACTGTACTGTACTATCTGATTATGCAAATGGAGTCCGTGGAGGCTCGATTAAGAGTCTCAAACACGGGACTAGCCAGATATCCCTCGGACCCAGCCCTAGGGTGGAATCCTTGCGGAGACCACCATAACCACCATATTAAGTGGCCCTTTTAGTCAATATCCCACTCAGTTACGAGTTAAAGATATGACAAGGGAATTAACAGGGCCAGGTATCCATACACAGACAGCTGCTTCGGGGTATTGCCCCTCATCAGTGTGGAGTAGGATTCTGGCTAGGTTGGAGCAATGCCTGGTAGACCAACATCACAAAG
This sequence comes from Allobates femoralis, assembly GCA_033576535.1. Taxonomy (NCBI): domain Eukaryota; kingdom Metazoa; phylum Chordata; class Amphibia; order Anura; family Aromobatidae; genus Allobates; species Allobates femoralis. The sequence continues at coordinate 463,198,581 of JARQOC010000004.1, forward strand.
CACTCACTGATCTGAGGGAGACCAGTCAAGGAAAACGCTGCGGGCAGCCGGCTAAAGCGCTCAAGCACAGTGAAATCCATGATGCATTGACCCCTGTAAATTTGAATATGCAAATTGAGTCCGGACAGCCTCGATTAAGAGTCTCAAATACGGGACTAGCCAGATATCCCTCCATGGAAGGACCCAGCCCTGGGGTGGAATCCTTGCAGAGACCACCATAGCCACCATATTAAGTGGCCCTTTTAGTCAATATCCCACTCAGTTACGAGTTTAGGATATGACAAGGGAATTAACAGAGCCAGGTATCCATCCACAGACAGCTGTTTTCGGGTATTGCCCCTCATCAGTGTGGAGTAGGATTCTGGCAAGGTTGGAGCAATGCCTGGTAGACCAACATCACAAAGCACTCACTGATCTGAGGGAGACCAATTAAGGAAAACACTGCGGGCAGCATGCTAAAGCGCTCAAACGCAGTGAAATCCATGATGCATTGCCCCCTCGAAATTTGATATGCAAATGGAGTCTGTGGAGCTTCGATTAAGAGTCTCAAACACTGGACTAGCCAGATATCCCTCCAGGGAAGGACCCAGCCCTGGGGTGGAATCCTTGCGGAGACCACCATAACCACCATATTAAGTGGCCCTTTTAGTCAATATCCCACTCAGTTACGAGTTAAGGATATGACAAGGGAATTAACAGAGACAGGTATCCATCCACAGACAGCTGTTTCGGGGTATTGTAGGATTCTACTCCACACTGATGAGGGGTAATACCCCGAAACAGCTGTCTGTGGATGGCAGGAACATACAAACCACACTATGCACGTATGTGCCTATATTGGTCCATGTCATGGCAGAACTGAACTATGTGTGTGTACACATGTTTGTGTGTGTGTGTACTGGACTGTACCTACATCCCTCACAAACACTATTGCATTCCCCATGTGTGTGGACACATTCCCATGTGGCCAAACACAGTTTAGGGCGCTAACCAGGTCGATGCTGGCGGAGTGGCAGCAGTATAATGTACCCATCAGTGTCACCTAAGTCACACCGCATAGGGTGATTGTAGTGCGTGGGCCATGCTACCCATGTACGATGTATATGGACAAATCTGAGGTGCCATGTGCTACTATACTCGACACAGCGCAGAGGAATACATGCGGATGACAGCTTGCGCGCATCTATGGCGCAAACAAATGAACTGTGTTTGCGTACGGTTGTGTAGGTGAAGATGTGTGTGGTGTTGAACGGCAGCTCATCAAATATGGCGCCCTGTGAACTGACAGCCAATGGGAACACAGTAGCCACCACCAATCATCGCAGACAGGGTGCGGACTCCAGCACGCTGTGGCACGCCTACGGGAAATCAATAGGCAACACAGATTCCATCACTATCGCCCTATCACATGGCAAAAGCTGGAAATCTCGCCTTCATGATTGCCTCTGATTTTGGAGCAGTGCTCTGAAATCAGGAGCCAGGCGACAGGCGATTTATCGCTGCTAAATTCCCCAATTACACGCAGAAACTCGGAGGCAATTTGACGGCAATAGTTTCAGGGCGACATATCGCCATCAGGATTCCCAACAGACATTGCTGCATGTAAAGGTACCCTAAGGGAATATTTTGACCATGGTTCCAGACTAGGACTTTCAGTTTGGGTTTACTATTCGAGACCAACAGCCAACTTCCTTTACCTTGAACAGATACACATCAAGGTTTGATAGGTAAGATAGAGTTGAAACCAAGCGTTTACATACTCTATATAAAAAAACACATAAGCATGTTTTCTCACTATGTAACATGAAATCAGAGTAAACCTTTCCCGTTTTATGTCAATTAGGATTAACAAAATTATTTATATTTGCCAAATGTCAGAGCAATGAGAAAGAGAATATTTTAAGGCATTTTTATTACTTTCTTCAAAGTGACACATTTACATGCACTAACATTGCTACAGTGGCGGAAAAAAGTATTTAGTCAGCCACCAATTGTTTACGTTCTCCCACTAAACAGATGACAGAGGCCTGTAATTGACATCATAGGTAGACCTAAACTATGACAGACAAAATGAGAAAACAAATCCTGAAAATCACATTGTCTGATTTGTAAAGAAATGTTTTCAAATTTTGGTGGAAAATAAGTATTTGGTCACCTACAAACAAGCAAGATTTCTGGCTCTCACTCACCTTGTCACTGCTTCTTTAATGGCCACTTTACACACACCAACTTATCTGTCCAACTTCTGACCAACTTGCTGGTTGTAGTGAAATCATGGACACATTGTTCCATTGCACACAGTCACAAAATGGAGCAATGTGTCCATGATTTCACTGCAACCAGCAAGTTGGTCAGAAGTTGGACAGATAAGTTGGCGTGTGTAAAGTGGCCCTAAGAGGCTCCTCTGTCCTCCACTCATTACCTGTAGTACTGGCACCTGTTTCAACTTGTTATCAGTAGAAAAGACACCTGTCCGCAACCTCAAACATTCACACTCCAAACTTCACTATGGTGAAGACCAAAGAGCTGTCGAGGGACACCAGAGACTGTAGCCCTAAACCAGGCTGGGAAGACTGAATCTGCAATATGCAAGCATCTTGGTGAGAAGAAATCAACTGTGGGAGCAATGATTAGACAATGGAAGACATACAAGACCACTGATGATCTCCCTTAATCTGGAGCTCCACGCAAGATCTCACCCCATGAGGTCAAAATGATCTCAAGAATGGTGAGAAAAAATCCCAGAGTCACACGGAGTGATCTAGTGAATGACCTGCAGAGAGCTGGGACCAACGTAAGACAGGCTACCTTCAATCACACTACACCGCCAGGGACTTGGATCCTGCAGTTCCAGACGTGTCCCCATGACTACGCCATTACATATCCAGGCCCATCTGAAGTCTGCTAGAGAGCATTTGGATGATCCAAAAGAGTATTGGGAGAATGTCATATGGTCAGATGAAACCAAAGTAGAACTGTTTGGTAGAAACACAACTCTTCATCTTTGGAGAAGAAAGAATGCTGAGTTGCTTCCAAAGAACACCATACCTACTGTGAAGCATGGGGGTTGCAACATCATGCTTTGGGGCTGTTTCTCTGCCAAAGAACCAGGGAAACTGATCTGTGTACAAGAAAGTATGAATGGGGCCATGTATCTTGTGATTTTGAGTGCAAATCTCCTTCCATCAGCAAAGGCATTGAAGGTATTAAGAGTCCACTCTGCTGAGACACAGGGTATATTGGCCTTCCTTGCTGCCCTTTTCTTCCTTTTCCTGACACTTTCCACTCCTGTTCCCCTTAAGTGTCCTGTGGTTGCCAGTCACAGCAGGCAGGTGACGGCGGGTCCTGTGAGTGACTGCCTTGCTTGTCCTCCTGACTGTATACATTTCCTTTGCCTTGGGAGGGTCCACTATGGTAGTCACTGTACAGCACATTGATCTCCAGATTCTCGGCTGGTCCTGAAGATATCCCGACCGAATTGGGGCTGGTATCCCTGTTGCAGCTAGCTCCTCTGCCCAGCCTGGACGGCTTGCAACAGATTCATGTCCTCAGGCCCTGGGACTAGCACTTCACTCCACGTGTTGTCCTAGCTTCCCATTTGCCCACCTTCATCTCTCTATAATGCTCTCTAGACACTCTCCTAGATATTAGATCTGTCTCCTTCTGCCTCCCAACCCTATCCTAACTCCTCTCTCCAGCCAGCAGACGGGGACTGCTCTGAATGTGAATTTCTTTCGCCCAGCATCTCCCTGACCTAGAGTTTGGATTGTGTTGGGTGCAAACTGGGGGTCTCAGCAAAGATTTTCCCTCTTACTTGTGGGCATGGTAACATACATATAAAGGGTATGCAATACCAGTACTGGCAGCCTGACTGCAGGGGCGCCACAGTAGTGTAATTCTGACATTAGGCTAAGTTCACATAACGAGTATTTAGTGTATTTTTGAAGTAGCATTTCAACACCAATTAGCTACGTTATCTTACTTATATACAAAAAACAATGAAATAACACGCTTTATCATTTTTACTGCTGCAGCTTTTGCTTCCTTTTGGTTTGTCCAGTTTTAAAAAAAAATGCATTGTATTGAAAACATCTTGCTTGCTGAGCCATTAGACTTTATTGATAAAGTCATTTGCTGATTGCATGCAATAGTCTTGTATTTTTGCTGCAGAAACACAATGCACATTTGCATCTCTTTAAAATCAGTGAAGGAAATGCATGGTTCAAGATAAATTGACATGCTTTGCATTAAAAAAAAACATTGCAGATCAAATTGAACAGTATATATATAAAAAAAAAAAAAAACACCGTGGGCTGGCCATGAGAATTACATAAATCTCATCAACCTAGTTGAAGCTGTTCTACACTGTCTTTTTGTGAAGACTAACAATAAGAAAAAAAATGCACCGCTTTTATATAATGGGAACATAAAGGGAACATGTCACATCCCCAATTGCAATTAACCTGAAGATACAGGGTTAATCTGCAAGTTAATAGTGTATCAAAGCTGCCCAAATGTGGCAATAAAAGCCCAGCTACCAGAAGTAAAATACCTTTATTCCTCCGGGCAACTTCCCGCTTTTAGTTCTAGAGGCATGGCCGGTGTGGCTTCAGTGACTGCCCAGTACATAGTAAATGGCAGCTGTAGCCACACCCCGACAGTGACATACAGCTGGCTCAATTCTGATGTACTGGTGATAAGGTTACTACTGCTAGAGCATGGTTATAGCCACATCATCTGAGCCTCTATGGCTGAAAACTGGTGGGAACAATTTTAATTTTCTCCTGATAGCCGTTATTTTAGAAATAGTATGTATATATATATCTATATATTATATATATGTATATACAACCAGTGTGTAGTAAAGGGACCCACTGATACTCTTTCGCCCGGGGCCCGCAAACATCTGGAGCTGACCCTGGCAACTGGGCCCAGAGGTACAGGTGCCCGGCGCCCACTGGCCCCTGTGACCCCTGCACCTGCTTTACATGGATGTGCATCCCTGAGGACGCACATCCGTGTCACTGCACGGTGGTCTGCCTGGCCAGTCCCCAGGCGGCTGATCACGGCCACAGGAGGACTGGCAGGCACTGTAACTTTAAAACTCCTGCTGCCACTGCGTGCTGCACTGTGATGAGGTCATGTGACCTCATCACAGTAAGGACAGAGCTGCTGGTGGGTGCGGTGAATGTGAGCCCCATTCAGGAGCTGAAGAGCCTCTTACAGCTTCTGGAGGAGAGAGGAAGGGGGGAGGGAGTGTGTGTGTCAGTAAGTCTATTTGTGGGGGGTAGGAATGTACAGGCGGCAGTGTGTCTGTGTGTATGTCTTGGGGGAGCGGTACTGGTGGCAGTGTGACTGGGCGTGGGGGAGCTGCACAGTGGGCAGTGTGTCTGTGTATGTGAGAGGGGCTGTACTGTGGGCAGTGTGTATGTGTGTGTGTGAGGGCTGTACAGGGGCAGTGTAACTGGGAGTGTGGGGGGCTGTACAGTGGGCAGTGTGTCTGTGTGTGGGGGGAAGGGCTGTACAGAGGGCAGTGTGACTGGGTGAGTGGGGCAGGTTGTGTGAGGAGGATGTATACTATATGAAGGGCCACGATGCTGCATTATATTATATGAAGGGCTGTGAAGCTGCATTATATTATCTGGAGGGCTGTAAGACAGCATTATATTATATGAAGGGCTGTGAGGCTGCATTATATTATATGAAGGGGTGTGAGGCTGCATTATATTATATGAAGGGGTGTGAGGCTGCATTATACTATATGGAGGGCTGTGAGTCTGTATTATATATATAGAGGGCTGTGAGGCTGTATTATACTATATTGAGGGCTTTGAGGCTGCATTATACTATATGTAGGGCTGTGAGGCTGCATTATACTATATGAAGGGCTGTGAGGCTGCATTATATTATAGAAGGGGTGTGAGGCTGCATTATATTATATGAAGGGGTGTGAGGCTGCATTATACTATATGGAGGGCTGTGAGTCTGTATTATAATATATGGAGGGCTGTGAGGCTGTATTATACTATATTGAGGGCTGTGAGGCTGCATTATACTATATGTAGGGCTGTGAGGCTGCATTATACTATATGTAGGGCTGTGAGGCTGCATTATACTATATGAAGGGCTGTGAGGCTGCATTATACTATAATAGAGGACCATATATATCAGGATGAGGGCATATTCCAGGAGGAGAACCATATATAGCAGAATGAGGGACATTAATACATAATGAAGGGGAGAGGGTCAATTCACGAGTCTTTATAGGATTTACAACATTACATGGGGCCCATACATCTGACCAATATGGGCGCGTGGGGGAAATTTGCCCAGGTCCAAATTTCGCATCGGGACCCTTCGGACTCTAGTTATGCCATTGAACACAGCTTATGAATGTCTGTGAAACATTCCAGGAAGCTGCTGAAGACTAGGACTTTTAGAAAGTTTGATACACTGGGACAAGATCATCAGTGAAGCAGCAGCCACACAAACCCCACAGACAGCGATTAACACCTTTTGGTATTCTCTTAACAATCTGTGGTATTTTAAATCCTTTGGATATGTGAACAAAGTACTAAACTGATTTTAGTAAGGACCAGTGGCAGATTAAGGGTGTGTGCCCACATAGTGGTTTAGTGTCGGTTTAGCAGCGAAAACCGCCGGCGGTTTAGCATAGGTTTTATTAAAATTTATGTAAATCATTAGCAGCTTTAGGACTTACAAGTTACCCTATGTAATTTAGAAAACGCTGTGCACACATAGTGGGTTTATGTGAGCAGATCTGCCAGAGGTTGGGCGGTTTCCCAGTGGTTTAGCAGCATACAGCATGTCAATTCTTCTCAGCGGTTTTTGAGCATTTCCATGGACAAAATCCTCCATAGAAAACCGCCGGAAAAATCGCTGGAAAAACCGACTGTAAAACGCTGTGCACACGCTGAAAAAAACGCTGGGAAACCGCTGAGAAACCGCTGGAAAACCGCTGGTGACTTCTGAGCTCAGGAGTCTAGGCTCCTTGAATTTTCCAGTGGTTTATTGACGATTTGAACGTCACTAAACCACTACGTGGGCACACACCCTAAGAGTAGCCAGGACCCCAGGCTGTTTAGAAGACGAGGTCCCTCCAAACCCCAAGTATTATGTGACATGTCACATGATCAACTTTGAAAGATCATGTGATAAGTCACGTAATTAGCACACAGGGACAGATCCACAGAGGCAAAAGAAGAACAATAGTGGCAAGTGTAGCCACCTAGTGCACAGTATAAAGCAGGAGGCCACACACAAGCCCAGTATACAGCAGGAGGCCACATAGAGCCCCCAGTATACAACAATAGGCCACAGAGAGCCCCCTATATGCAGTAGAAGGCAGCACCCCTACCCCCTGTATACAGCATGAGGCCAGACACAGCCCCCACTATACAGCAGGAAGCCCCCAATATACCGGAGAATGCTACACGCAACCCCAGTATACAACAGTAGGCCACAAATAGCCCCCAGTATACAGCAGGAGGCAGCTCACAGCCACTAGTTTACAGCAGGAGGCTGCACACAGCCTCCAGTATACCTCAGGAAACCACACAGCGCCCAATATGAGGCAGGAGGCAGCCCTCAGTATACTGCAGGAGTCAGATCACAGCCACTAGTATATAGCTGGAGGCCGCACAAAGCCCCCAGTATACAGCATGAGACCACACACAGCCCCCAGTATACTGGAGGCTGCATACAGTCTTCAGTATACAGCAGGAGGCCACACACAGCCCCCAATATACAGCAGGAGGCTCCGTGCAGCCCTCAGTATACAGCAGGAGGCAGCTCACAGCCTCCAGTATACAGAAGGAAGTCACACACAGCCCTTAATATACAGCAGGTGGCTCAATACAGCCCTCAGTATACAGCAGGAGGCTGCTCACAGCCACTAGTATACAGCAGGAAGCCGCACACAGCCCCCAATACACAGCTTGTTGCCATACAAAGACCCCAATATACAGGTGGAGGTTGCAAACAGCCCCCAGTATACAGGAGGCCATACACAGCCCCCAATAAAAAGCAAGAAGCTGCAGACAGCTCCCAGTGTACAGCAGGAATCCTCACATACCCCCAGGAGACTGCATACAGCCCCCAATATAAAGCAGTAGGCTGCATACAGCCTTCAGTATACAGCAGGAGGAAGCTCACAGCCACTAGTATAAAGCAGGAGGCCGCACACAGCCCCCAGTATACAGCAGGAAGCCGAACACAGCCCCCAGTATACAGGAGGCTGCATACAGTCCTCAGTATACAGCATGAAGCAACCCATAGCCACATATATACAGCAGGAGGCCGCACACAGCCCCAGTATACAGCAGGAGGCTGCACACAGCCCCCAGTATACAGGAGGTTATATACAGTTCTCAGTATACAGCAGAAAGCAGCCCATGGCCACATATATATATATACAGGAGGCCACATGCAGACCACAGTATACAGCAGGAGCCCACACACAGCCACTAATATACAGCAGGAGGCCACACACAGCCCTACGTATACAGCAGGAGGCAGCTTACTGCCACTAGTATACAGCAGGAGGTCTCCCACAACCCCCAGTATTACAACAGAAGGCCACGCATAGCTCTATGTATTAAAACCTGTGCCCCACATAGCCAAAACATCACTCCCTGTATTAAACCAGGAGCCCACAAGTAGCCCCCAGAATAGAGCAGGAAACTGCACACAGTCACTGTATAGAGCAGGAGACCACATACAACCCATAGGTCCAAAAAATTATAGAATTTGAAGATTGAACTTGTTGATGCAAGTCTCCTTCCAGGTGTTTGCAGGACCTACAAGTCAAAGGACACACATTCAACTCCGTGGAACCACAAGGATTTTCCTCGCATAACCTCTTTCTAAATCCTGAAGCACTTATTCTGCTGTTGAGAAATTTAGATCCTCTAAGACTGTGTAATGGAATAAGACTCTTGATTGAGAACCTGTTTTCAAATGTAACTAAAACAACCAGTTTGACAAGATAAGTCAAATGAGAGGACATTTTCATTCCAACAATTCCACTCATTCCATCTGATTTGCCTTTTGATTTAAAAGCCTCCAGTTTCCAGCTCGATTGGCATTTGCAATGTCCATTAACAAGGCTCAAGGACAGTCTTTGAAAGTAGCTAGAATTAACTTACAAACTCTATGCTTTTCTCATTACGTGGTAAGTGCTAGAGTTGGAATGGCCAAAAATCTGTTCATCTTTGCACCTGGAGGAAAATTCAAGAATGTTGTTTTTATCTGCAACTCCTTATTCAAGAACCTTTTGATAAAGTATTTCACGTTTCTTGGGTATTTAATTTGTGTTGCATATCTGTTGTATTGAATATATGGTGTTATTTTTTGTTTTCAATAATACATTTTCTGTTTATTTACTTTGTCACTTTTGTGCAAAAAAAATTATGTTAACCCATTCTATTTTGTTATAGCTAAGAACAGTTAGTTACTTTGGCTAGGGTCACACTTGCATCATGCCTTTGTTAAATACATGCGTTATTTTCATGTGCAAATCATGAAAAACACATGCATTAACGCATCCATAGGCTCTCATGTTAAAAATGCATTGCAAAAGTGCAATGCGTTTGACGCTATGCATTTTTGCAAAAGCACCAAAAAACGCGGTCTGCAGCATTTTTTGTTGCTTTTGCAAAAATGCATGAGGTTTTTTAACATGGGAGTCTATCGAGAACGCATGCGTTAACGCATGGTACATATATGTACCATTCGTTAATGCATGCGCTAAAAATGAAAAATAAAATGCCATAAAAATGGCAAGGGGAAAATCAGGATCCTTTAATGCATCCTTCCAACTGATACAAGGTCCCAAGTGTTACCCTAGTCTAACATACTGTAATAGGCACACATGATAGATCACCACCAATTTTGCCACTGCATTATATTAATGTAGCTTGTTGAAGAGAAGTTATCATCTTAAAGAGGACCTGTCACCAAACCAGGCATGGTGATCTAATTATAGCACTGAATGCAGCATGTCTGCAGCATGCAGACAAGGGGTCACCCAGCACTTGAGCAGCCCCGTACCCCGAGATAGTACAGTTAGAAAACTTACATGCTACAGCCACTAAGGAGGTGGCTAGGGGCTGCAGCCAAGGGCAGATTCATACTCCCTGCATGTGTAATCTGCCTACCGCTGCCAATCATTCTCTCCCTGTCTGCATCATTTAAACAGAGTTTTTTTTTTCTCTTTTTTAGCCCCGCCCCTCAGGGGCTAACAGACTTTCTGGGAGAGAGAAAAAAAACTCTGTTTAAATGCTGCAGACAGGGAGAGAATGATTGGCAGCGGTGGGCAGATTAAACATGCAGGGGGTGTGAATCTGCCCTTGGCTGCAGCCCCTAGCCACCTCCTTAGTGGCTGTAGCATGTAAGTTTTCTAAGTGTATTATCTCGGGGTACAGGGCTGCTCAAGTGCTGGGGGACCGCTTGTCTGCATGCTGCAGACATGCTGCATCCAGTGCTGTAATTAGATCACCATGCCTGGTTTGATGACAGGTCCTCTTTAAAGTATTATACTAGAAAATAACAGAAGCTGTTTCAGTGCTCTTATCATAATGCTTCACATAAAGAGCAGATTTGTAGGGGCCGCTTTACACACACCAACTTCTGTGACCAACCTCTGAACAGATCTCTGGTTGCAGTGAAATCATGGACACATTGTTCCATTTTGTGGCTGTGTACAATGTAACAATGGGGCCATGATTTCACTGCAACCAGAGATCTGTTCAGAAGTTGGTCACAGAAGTTGGTGTGTTTAAAGCGGCCTTAAGGCTCCTTCATATTAATCTTGTGTCCCTAAAGGCCCCGTTACATGGGGAAACAAATCCGGCAACATCGCCAGCAACTCAGGGGCGTTACCATTTTGAAGCGACATCGCTGGAGAGTTGCCCAGTGTAACAGGGTGATATCAACGGCGATAATTGCCCCAGCAACATTGCCTGGTTTCAGGACAATGTCATGAAACCTGGCGATGTTGCTCAGGCGATCTGCCTGAGTCGCCCTGTCTGACATCGCAACTTCGATGCTGCAAGCAACCTACTCCATTAAGTCCAATGTTAAGGATCGCTGCCAGGGTTGAATTTAACCCTGGTAGCGATAGTTGCTTCTAACATCGCTGCTGAGTTGCCGGCAATGTCTCCTCATCTGACAGCTCACCAGTGATCTTGGCCAGCGGCCAAAAACGTGCACGCTCCCGTCAGTTGCCGGCGATGTTGCTTGAGATGTTTCCATGTGACTAAGTTGGTCCCTGTTCTCCTAAAGGTACCTTTACACACCGCCACTGCAGTGTAGCAACTGCCAGGCAATCGGGATTTTTGTGACGGTTGCCTTGAAATTGCTACGAAGTTGAGCCAAGCAATTTGAGAAAGTGATCGTGATTTTCGCAGTTGCTCCGTGTTGCGGTTTCAGAGCATTGTTCTAAAATCAGAGGCAACCCAGATGGTTAATTGCCCTGGTATTGGCATGTAAACGGGTGATAGGGATGGAATCTGCGTCGCCTAGTGATTTCCCAGAGGTGTGCCACAGCGTGCTGGATACCACGCCCCATCAGCGATGATTGGTGAGGGCTACTGTGTTACCATTGGCTGTCCCTGCACAGGGCGCCATATTGGAAGAGCCGTCTATTCACATTACACAATTGGAATGGCGTCATGTATTAGCCAGCCTTCCTGTTCAGGCTGGCCAATCATGACGCTATTGCGTTGTCCAATCAGCGTGTTAGCGTCACGGAATACACAAGTCTGTCACGCCTATGTTTTAGCACCACTGAAGATGTACGCCCACATTCCCCTATTAATTGTGGCATGTGAAGCGGTGACGGGATTCAACTAGATGTTTCCCGCAGGCTCAGTTTCAACTTAGGAGAACCACGTTCCCTTACTTTGAGGGCGCAATTGCGGCATGTACATGCGTAATCGGCGATCGTTAGCAACCGTTAAAAACGTGCACGCGCACGTACAGTTGCTACCGATCGCCAGTGATAGTTGCGGCGTGTAAAGGTTACCTTTATAGACATTCAGTTGAAAAGAGAACTCACGCCAGAACATAACATTGACTGATTGCAATGTAAATCTTGATCTTTCAGTCATTGCTGCATTTAATTTTCACACACTGCCAGTTATTCCATTTCCTTATTGAAATCAAGTGGCACAAAGTCGCGAAAAGCTTTGTAGTGGAACGGAGCCAGTTTTTTTTTTCTAGGAGTTGCAAGCAGATGACTGTTCTTTATAAAAAATACTCCTCCAAAAGATGAGTTTATGAAAGAATCCATATTATGTTTGCAAAAGCTGCTATTAAAGTAATTTATGGCTGGGTTTACATGAGTATATTTCATGGTTATTATAGGAACTGCAATAGCAGTCTGGCAGCAGGTCTTCTAACCCAATTTTTAGCCTCATATGTGCTTAAAGACGCTACAACTTTGGTTTTGGAGACATGCAATTAGTCCAGGTATTGTGGCCTGTATATGTAACATATTCCTGTGAACCCTGCTGAAAGCTGCATTGACATTGTGCTTGGTGAGGACAATATGATTAGTGTATATACAGAAAAATCGCCACTGGTCACTATCGGCATAATGTGATATTTCCTTTTTTTTTAACTGTTTTGAATAGCCTAGTTGCCTGAATTTCTTTAAAAAAAGGCATACAATAAAATGTGTATGCTATTCTGTATACATTTTTCTTCATATTGGAGTTTACAGATAGACTGCGTGTATATAGCACCACATAGATGTAACTTAGCTAAGTTAGTAGCATAGCACGCTTGGGAGTTCTATATTACATAGTAACATAGTAACATAGTTTTTAAGGTTGAAGGAAGACTTTAAGTCCATCTAGTTCAACCCATAGCTTAACATGTTGATCCAGAGGAAGGCAAAAAAAACCCATGTGGCAACACTAAGCTCCATATTGGGGGAAAAAAATTCCTTCCTGACTCCAGATACGGCAATCAGACTAATTCCCTGGATCAACGCCCTATCAAAGAATCTAGTATATATAACCGGTAATATTATAGTTTTCAAAAAAGGCATCCAGGCCCTTCTTAAATGTTAGTAGTGACTCACTCATTACAACAGCATGTGGTAGAGAGTTCCATAGTCTCACTGCTCTTACAGTAAAGAATCCGCGTCTGTGATTATGATTAAACCTTCTTTCCTCCAGACGTAGAGGATGCCCCCTTGTCCAGTCTCAGGCCTAAGAGTAAAGAGATCATTAGAAAGGTCTCTGTACTGTCCCCTCATATATTTATACATTATTATAAGATCACCCCTAAGCCTTCGTTTTTCCAAGCTAAATAACCCCAAGTTTAATAACCTGTCTTGGTATTGCAGACCCCTTAGTCCTCTAATGACTTTTGTCGCTCTTCTCTGGACCCGCTCTAGTTCAGCTATGTCTTTCTTATACACCGGAGCCAGAATTGTACACAGTATTCTAAGTGTGGTCGCACTAGTGACTTGTATAGAGGTAAAATTATGTTCTCCTCATGAGCATCTATGCCTCTTTTAATGCATCCCATTATTTTATTTGCCTTTGCAGCAGCTGCCTGACACTGGCCACTAAATGTGAGTTTGTCATCTACCCATACACCCAGGTCTTTTTCAGTGACAGTTTTGCCCAGTGTTTTACAATTAAGCACATAATTATACCTTTTGTTTCCTCTGCCCAAGTGCATAACTTTACATTTATCCCCATTAAAGCGCATTTGCCATTTAGCAGCCCAAGCTTCTAGTTTACATAAATCCTCCTGTAATATAAGATTGTCCTCCTCTGTATTGATTACCCTGCAGAGTTTAGTGTCATCTGCAAATATTGAGATTCTACTCTGTATGCCCCCTACAAGGTCATTAATAAATATATTAAATAGAAGCGGGCCCCACACTGACCCCTGTGGTACCCCACTGTTAACTGTGACCCATTCTGAGTGTGTTCCATTAATAACCACCCTTTGTTTCCTATCACTAAGCCAGTTCTTAACCCACTTACACATATTTTCCCCTATCCCCATTGCCCTCATTTTATGTATCAACCTTTTGTGTGGCACCGTATCAAAAGCTTTTGAAAAGTCCATATACACCACATCCACTGCATTTCCTTGGTCCAGTCCAGAACTTACTTCTTCATAGAAGCTTATCAGATTAGTTTGACAGGAACGGTCCCTCGTAAAACCATGTTGATAATGGGTCATGAGGTTATTTTTCTTCAGATACTCCAGTATAGCATCTCTTAGAAAACCCTCAAGGATTTTACCCACAGTAGAGGTTAAGCTTACTGGCCTATAATTTCCAAGTTCAGTTTTTGTCCCCTTTTTGAATATTGGCACCACATTTGCTATACGCCAGTCCTGCGGTACAGACCCTGTTATTATGGAATCTTTAAATATTAAAAATAATGGTCTATCTATGACAGTACTTAATTCCTGCAGCACTCTGGGGTGTATCCCATCCAAATTTTTATTCTTTTTTTTGTTCCTGAGTACTGTGTTTTCCTAACCCGATATGCCTAAAACAAATAGAAAATAGTAGTTCCACAAAAAATTTTGCTTCTGTGATCTGGACAACGACATTGTCTCAGCATTGAATACGAATTGTCTGTTTTCGGGAAAATTCTCAAATTTCAAAATTTTATTGTCCTGATTACAGAAGCTAAGTTTTTGTGGTACAACTATTTTATATTTGTTTTAGGCATAACAAGTTTGGAAAATACTTTGTACCCATGAACAAAAAAAAAAATTTGTTACATGGTGTAATGTCCTTTTTTTTCACAATAAATACAAATTTTTTTCTGGACTGTGGTCATAAAAACAAAGTTTGTGTTGAATGTACCGTATATACTCGAGTATAAGCCGACCCGAGTATAAGCCGAGGCCCCTAATTTTGCCCCCAAAAACTGGAAAAACTTATTGACTGGAGTATAACCTAGGGTGGGAAATGCAGCAGCGGCGATACCTCCAGCGACGCACCGGCGATCTTATAGGTGCCATCACCGCTGTAAAAAAAAACCCCAGCGGCGATTGTTACATGGGAGCCTACAGCTCCCATTGCCTGTAAGATCGCCGTCCCCCAGTTACATGGGGCGATGTGTACACATCGCCCCAGAGTGCTCGCCTGGTTTCAGAGCACTGCTGAGAAACCAGGTGACCACTCAAAGGTGTCACCATTGCCTATTTACATTAGTCGAAGCACAGGCCATATCGGCGGTGATAGGCCCCTGCATCGCCGATAAAATTGCCGCCGACATGGCCTCGTGTGACGGTACCCTTACTGTATTTTCCCTCAGAATCCATCTTTCCCCTGCTTTATTGATCTTTCCCTAAGCACCCAGCTAATTCTATACCCTGCACTGCTTCTCCTTTCTCTCACTAGTCTCCTTTCCCCTGCTCTATTACTACTGTACTTTCCCTGAGAATCTATCTTTCCCCTGCTCTACTCATCTTTCCCTCACTATTCTTCCTTTTCCTACTCTATTATGCTAAATAAACTTACAGTACATAGTACAGTATAGTATAGTGGCGCCTCACCTAAAGTCCCCCGCGGCCACACTGTGCATTAGGTCAATGTCTGGCCGCAGGGGACTTTTTTGTGTGTGTGTTCAGTGGGGAGCTGGCCACGGGGTGTACTGAGCGATGCAGCGGATGGATCCAGCCGCCACATCGCTAAAGCAGGGTAGAGCGATGCGGAGGAGGGATCCAGCCGCACATCGCCAGAGCAGGGCGGAGGGATCCAGGCTACCGCACTCCTATAGCAGGGCGGAGGGATCCAGGCCGTCCCATCGCAGGACGACGGAGGGAAGAAGCGGAGGGATCCGGGCTGCAGGAGCAAGGAGCGCGGGAGACCTGAATCAGGAGGACGGTAACCGGCGGCCGGGGGCACCAAATACTGAGGGGTGGCAGGAGGAGGACAGAGGGAAGCAGCAGGGGGGGGGCTTTGAGGGGTATGAGGAGCAATATGAAGGGCAGGTGAAGTGACTCAAGTTTAGTGACTCGAGTATAAGCCGAGGGGGACTTTTTCAGCCAAAAAAAAGGGCTGAAAAAGTCGGCTTATACTCGAGTATATACGGTAGTTGTTTTTCCATAGTCTTTAAAGATAAGCAGCTGGAATATTACACTCGGAAGCAGGGAACAAAAATTGTGTTACACAGTGTTATTTTAGTAGCATGGCTTTTCTCATTCATCTTCAGCAATGTACTACACAAATACAGTTTGGTCCGTAAATATTTGGACAGTGACAGATCCTTTATGATTTTGGCTCTACATGCCACTATGTTTTAATTAATATGAAACTGAGATGCAATTGAAGTGTAGTCCTTCAGGTTTAATTTAAGGGGTTGAACAAAATTATCCTGTGAATTGTTTAGGAATTGCAACGATTTAGAAATTGCAACCTCATTTCAGGGGCTCAAAAGTAAATGACAAAGCAATTTTATTATAATTACAATTTTCATTTTTATAGTTTGCAGAGAATACCTTGCAGGCAATGCCTGTTTTAAGTCTAAAGGTACTGTTACACGTCACAACATCGCCTGCAATATCACCCAAAAGTCACGTGGTGACCAATGGTAACGCTCTTTCGCCATCCAATCAGAGTGGTCTGGGCACGGTTAAGCAAACTCAGGTACGCCTATGTCCTAGGCTGGGTCAAACAGTACGCCCAAATTGCTGATGTGGTTGTGCTGTGTGATGCCACAACTGCGATCGTCAACTTCGACTCTGCAATTTTTCAGGAGATTTCCGGGACGCCGGATCGTCGGAGGTTGCACATGTGATTGCTACGTGTAACATCTCCTAAGCGATCTGGGAAAAGTGCCAAAAATGTACACGCACCCATTATGTTGCAGGCCATATCGCAGCGATGTTGCGACATGTAACTGTAACCTTAACCCCTTCCCGGCCTATGACGTTGTGCAACGTCATGAAAGTCGGTGCCTTAATGACCCATGATGTTGCACAACGCCATGGCGGTTACCGCGGCATCGTTGCCGCGTTAACCGCCATTGGGCCCCGATGCTCTATGATCCTATCACAGAGGACCGAGACTTGAGGTCAGGGGGGTTGGATTTCCCACCCCGACCCCGCCCCCATGGTCACTGTGATTGGCTGTTGAAACAGTCAATCACAGTGATCCTGTGTCCAGCTATAGAAGGGGCAGTCAGAGCCCCTTCTATACGCTGGAGCACTGGAGGGCACCGCCAGGTGAGCCGCCGCTGCTCTGCAGCCTGATCCCCCTGCATGGGGGATCGAGCCGCAGAAAGGATCTGACAGCCCAGGCCCAGTGATTCACTAAGTGGATCACAGTGCCTGGCTGCCAGATGGCTATTCTGCAGCCCGATTCCCCTGCATGAGGGATCGAGCCGCAGAAAGGATCTGACAGCCCTGGTACAGTGATCTACTTAGTGGATCACTGTGCCTGGGGTGCCAGATGGCTACTCTGCAGCCCAATCCCCCTGTATGGGGGATCGAGTCGCAGAAAGGATCTGACAGCCCGGCACAATGATCCACTAAGTGGATCACAGTGTCTGGGCTGCCAGATGGCTATTCTGCAGCCCGATTCCCCTGCATGGCTGATCGAGCTGCAGAAAGTGATCTGGCAGCCCTGGCACTGTGACCCACTAAGTGGATCACTGTGCCTGGGCTGCCAGATGGCTATTTTGTAGCCCGATCCCCCTTCATGTGTGATCGAGCTGCAGAAAGTGATCTGAAAGCCCAGGCACTGTGATCTACTTAGTGGATCAGTAGGCCTGGGTTGTCAGATCGCTTTCTGCAGCACCACCATGCAGGGGGATCGGGCTGCAGAATAGCGATCTGGCAGCCCAGGCACTATGATCCACGTAGTGGATCACTGTTCCTGGGCTGTCAGATCACTTTCTGCAGCCCAATCCCCATGCAGGGGGATTGGGCTTCAGAGTAGCCATCTGGCAGCCCGCCAACAGTGATCCACTTAGTGGATCACTGCACTCGGGCTGTCAGATCGCTTTCTGCAGCTCGATCTCCATGCAGGGTGATCGGGCTGCAGAGTAGCGATCTGACAGCCCGGGCGTAGTGATCTGCTATGAACGGTGGATGTAGCAGAGGCGATGGAGCGTCATGGGACCTTTGTTGTGGACTACGTCAAAGGTGATCAAGTGTCGTGGGATCTTTATTGTGGACTACGTCGGATCTTTATAATAAAGATGGAGTCCGAATTTTGTTTTGTTTTTTTTCAAATAAAAAGATTTTTCTCTGTGTGGTGTATTTTTTTTGACTATTTACTAGAGATTCCTAATGGCCAGGTCTAACATTGGCCCGACATAATGAATCTCAGGCTTAGTGCCAGCTGCCAATATAAAAGCTGGTAATAACCCCTTTATTACCCAGTTTGCCACCGGCACCAGGGCAACTGGAAGAGTCTGGGTACAGCACCAGAAAATGGCGCTTCAATTAATGCGCCATTTTCTGGGGTGGCTGCGGGCTGCAATTCGCAGCATACGGGGCCCAGAACGCTTGGGCCTCTTCATGCTGAGGATTCCAGATCCCAGCTGCCTAGTTGTACCTGGCTGGACCAAAAATGTGGCAGAGACCCACGTCATTTTTTTCTAGAATTCTAGAAATAAAAAAAAAAAATAGGCTTCACTGTAGTTTTGGTTACCAGCCAGGTACAACAAGGCAGCAGGGGGTTAGTGGCAGTCCGTAGATGCCAAGTTGTACCTGTCTGGACCAAAAATATGGCGAGGCCCCACAACATTTTTTTTGTTTTTACAAATAAAATGACGGAGCTTTGCTGTATTTTTGGTTGCCAGCCAGGTACAACTTTGCAGCTGGGGGGCTGGAATCCTCAGCGTGGAGAGACCCAAACATTGTGGGCCCCTCACGCTGCAAATTGCAACCCTCAGCCACCCCAGAAAATAGCACATTCATTAGAGGTACCATTTTCTGGGGCTGTACCCCAACTCTTCCAGTTGCCCTTGTGCTGATGGCACACAGAGGGTCTCCATACGCAACATTGTGTCCGCTAACAACTTGAATGGAAAATTAGCTCTAATTGTTAGCTGACAGCATGTCGCGTATGGAGAGCCCCTGTGTGCCTAAACTTTAAAGAACCCCCACAAGTGACCAAGTGACGCCATTTTGGAAACTTGACCCCCCAAGGAACATATCTAGATGCATAGTGAGCACTTTGAACCCCCAAGTGCTTCACAAATTGATCCGTAAAAATGAAAAAGTACTGTTTTTTCACAAAATGTTTAGTTTTTCATTTGTATGGAACAATTTGTGAAGCACCTGGAAGTTCAAAGTGAAAAGGAGGAAAGAACCAGAAAGCATGTACAAATGAACGGGATCAGAGAAACAGACCAATAATTCAAAAAAATTTTTTTTTTTGTAAATCTTTATTAACAATAATACAGAGAAATATGAGCAAAAAACAAAAACAGAATAAAAACACTTAAAATGTGTGATGGGAAACCACCAACACAGCAATAACTATGGCCCCAGATGTCATCAGAATAGCTGTATCATGAGACCCAAACATGGGTTTAAATATTTGATTAGGACCCGCTGGTGACTAGACTCACAGGAAGGCAAGCCTGCTGACATGAAAGAATGAAAAAAACAAGAGATTCCAGGACAATATAGGTGGCATTGATCAAAAAACAAGAAAATCTTGAATAGCAATCATCAAACCCAGTTGAAAGATAATGCAGCTCAGCTAATAATGAATCAGAATATATTGCACCAATGTACAAAACAGTGAGATGCGACTCATAGACTCCTGTGATAAAGTATAGTACAGGGACCTAATGTCCCTTATGGAGTAACAAGAATGAAAGTCACAAATGCTATAATGTCAGTCCTGCCTAGGAGCTAATTAAGGACAAAGTTCTGAGCTCAAAAACACAGGTCTAGGAGAGCACACCATAAACTGGAATGGTCAGTTCAGTTAATGCTGAGGCATCAAAAATCAATCACCTGTGAGCAGGGTGAGAAAACATGAAGGATAAACAAAAAGTCAGGACAATGCAATACCAGTGCCTGGAAAAGAAATCAAAAATAAGTTATAGTCACCATAGCAGGTCAGGAGACCAGGGGCACATAGCAGCAGGGACCGACGCGTATCGCCGCTCTAACACAACGGCTTCATCCTCGGGAAGCTGTGGGAGGAAGTGTTAGTTCTGCCCATATATATAATGCTATCTGTAATCATGATAAGAGTCACCTGTGTCTGCATGTGTGCAGTCTCTGGCCGTCAGGCTGGATGTGACGTATCGTAACTTAGAAGGAGGTGGGCGGGTAAATAGTGCTGAAAGTAAACAGAGGCTTAGCTCAGGACACAG
The DNA here is from genome assembly GCA_033576535.1 of Allobates femoralis. NCBI lineage: Eukaryota > Metazoa > Chordata > Amphibia > Anura > Aromobatidae > Allobates > Allobates femoralis. Next base: position 463,218,929 of record JARQOC010000004.1, read on the forward strand.
CGTCTAGTTGCCTAGATACATCAGGCAACTGCACAGTTGAGACTGCAATCAAGATCTATGTAAGAGGAGGGGGGAGCAGCTCCGAGGGGAGAGATTAGTGACGTGGTGGATTGCAAAGCAAACCACTATGTCACAAGACCGGCCGGTCTTTTGGACATTGTGTATGAAAAACCCCCCACTAAAGGGGTTGAGAAGCAGACTGTACATGGGGATGCACTGATTGTAGTGAAACTAGAGTCTGTAAGGCCCACAGAAAGCAAGCCAAAAGGACAAACTACCTGTAATAACCTAAAAGGAGGCAAAAGTAGGACAAAACATGTCAGAAACAACATTAGAAATCCAAATTGATAAGCATGTAGAAAATAAATTGCGAAGCAGTAAACCTTGGAGAAAAGCTCAACAAGGATGCTGCGCAGTAAATAGACCTGGAAGCAATAGTGTACTAGTGCAAAGCAGACCCGCAGAGGATAATATCAGCACAGAATAGTCCATGTCGCCCTTGGATACAGAAGTCCAGACTGATCGACTGATAGATAATCCAGAATGGCCCATTTCCATACTGAGTAGAAAAGTCAAATCGGCTCATCCAAGGAACACCTGAGGGTCCAGGGTCAGTGTGGCAGAAAAGGGGAATCCTCGTTATTCATCCAATTACAAGAAAGGCAGTGATGGAGTATATTCAGGATTTCAGTTTCTGTGGAACACAAAGTACGATGTAAGGCAGGAAGAGAAATGCATCTCATTACTTCTTATAAAAGCCCGTGAAGAGCATCTCCTCATTTAGTCCTTTGGGGGCCAAACTCTGAAGCGTATAAATCCATCGTGTTTCCTTTCTCAGTAATGCATCCATGACCGAAGGTCTCCTGATATTAGTTAGTACCCTATCAACGACAATAACCTTTATCCCACGAGGTGAGCAATCATGATGGTAGAGGAAGTGCTTCGCTACGGAGCTGATGGACTTACCTCGTTCTAGGTGTGCAGAAGCACACGTAATGTTCGAGATGTGATGCTGGATTCTCTTTCTAAGCTCTTGCGTAGTAATGCCAACGTAGACTTTCGGACAACTGCAGAGTAAGACATATACAACATTACGAGTTTTACAATTAGCGTAGTGGTTGGTCAAGATTCGTCCTGCTGGGGTACCCGTGACCATTTCCCTGGATGCCACAGTAAGCTGGCAGATGTTACACTCCCCACAAGGGTAGGTGCCAATGAGTCTAGTGCCCCTACCCAGAGGGGTGACTGGTCTGCAGAAATGGCTGGTCGTCAGTGTGTCCTTAAGATTTCTGGCTCTCCTGGCCACCAGTTTGGGCTTAGATCCCACAAGGAGCTCAATCTTTGGATCGCTGGTCAAAATTGGCCAGTTCCGATTGAGGGTCTTGTATATGTCTCCCCAGTGGTTATTGAATGTCGTAATGACACTCAAAAACTCGGGTGCTAGTTTACGCTTTGTCCTCAAAAGGACCTCTCTGTCTGTATCCACTGTAGACTTAAAAGCCTGAGAAATAACTTTTCTTGGGTAACCCCTTTTCTGAAAACGTAAGGAAAGCTCTTTCGCCTCCACACGGAAGGTTGTTTCTTCAGAGCAATTACGTTTGAGCCGAAAAAACTGCCCCTTCGGAATTGCATCCCGCATGTGTTGCGGGTGGAAACTTTGATAATGTAATAAGCTGTTGGTTGCTGTGTCCTTCCTATACAGGGAGGTCTTGATCTTACCTCCTTCCTGGCTGATCCTTAGATCCAAAAATGTCACATCTGTCAACGACTGTTGAGAAGTGAGAGCGATGTTCCACGTATTGATGTTTAACTGTGAGATGAAGGAGAGGCAACCATCCAAAGAACCTGTCCAGAAAAACAAGATGTCATCTATGTATCTATACCATTTAATGATATAGGTACAAAAATCCGGTAAAGCATAGACATAAGTCTCCTCCCACCATCCTAAAAAGAGATTTGCATAAGATGGTGCACACTTAGCCCCCATAGCGGTACCGGATACCTGCCTGTAAAAGATCCGGTCGAACGTAAAGAAATTATTCTCCAAGACCATCCTCAGTAGGTCAAGAAGGAAGGAGTCATGGAGTCTATCTCCAGTGGAACACCGATCTAGGAAATAAGAGACGGCAGAGATGCCCTGGTCATGATTGATACATGTGTAGAGACTCTCTACATCCATGGTGACCATTAAGACATCGGTTTCAAATTCCGGTAACTCACGTAGTTCACAAATTAAATAGGAGGAGTCTCGCACATATGAATCTAACTTAAATACATAAGGTTGTAGATAAAAATCTATATATGTGCACGGCCTTTCAAAGAGACCCCCTATACCAGCCACAATGGGTCTACCGGGTGGTCTGGTGAGAGATTTGTGAACTTTGGGGAGCATATACAAAGTTGGTACAATCGGGTTTTTGTTGACTAAAAACTCTTTTTCTTTTTTATTTATAACCCCCAGATCAAAACCATGTGAGACCAGACCATCCAATTTGCTTTTGAAAAAATCAGTAGGATCAGATGGTAACTTCAGGTAACAGGATGTATTATTCAATTGTCGATGGACCTCCTCCAGATAAAACTCAATAGGCCAAAGTACCACATTCCCCCCTTTATCAGCTTCCTTGATTAAAAAATCCCTGTGCCCTTGTAATTTGGACAAGGCCACTCTTTCATCGTGAGTCATGTTGTTGGACTGGAAGTTATTGATCTTTAAACGTCTGACCTCCTGTAACATTACTTCAAAGAACAGCTGTACAGGGGGAAAAGCTGAAAAGGGAGGAGTGGCTTGTGAAGGAACCCGATTAGTAAAGGGTTTCTTAGATTGGTTCATACCTGGGGCATCCTGATCCTGAAGAAGTTCTAGTAGATCCTTAAAGGTCGCTTTATCCAAGGAAGGCAGTGAATCCAGGGTGGAGGGACGCTGATACAATAATTTAAAGGTAAGCTGTCGGCAAAAGAGGTAAATATCTTTCGTTAGCTCAAACTTGTCGAGTCTATGCATAGGCGAGAAAGAGAGACCTTTTTGCAAAAGTCGATGTTCGACATCTGATAGTTGATAATTAGTTAAGTTGATAATTTGAAGGTTCATACTCACATCACTGCTGTTCTCCGTAGGATTCACCATCTTTTGCCCAACCTGGCGCCCAGTGGTAAAATGGGAGACCACTTGCCGGTCCGTGGGTTCCGATTGCGCAAATTTGGAGGACTTGCGTCTCCCCCTCCTGGTGGGTTGTCCAGATCTGACTCCTCGGATAAAAAACCGTCAGTATCTGAGGTGGATGGTGCTGATATAACGGAAGAGGAATCTCTTCTGTCACCAAATGGTCTGTCGGATCCCGTAGGTTTATCGGGTTTATCAGGTCTAGGTGGTTGGTTAGGTTGTCTCGGTCTCCTCGGACGATTGGGTCGATTGGGTTTGTTTGGCCGTGGAAGTTCAAAGTGCTCACTATGCATCTAGATACGTTCCTTGGGCGGTCTAGTTTCCAAAATGGGGTCACTTGTGGAGGAGCTCCAATGTTTAGACACACAGGGACTCTACAAACATGACATAGTGTCTGCTAACAATTTGAATGGAAAATTAGCTCAAATTGTTAGCAGACACCAAGTCGCATTTGGAGAGCCCCTGTGTGCCTAAACATTGGAGCTCCCCCACAAGTGACCCCATTTTGGAAACTAGACCCCCCAGGGAACTTATCTAGATGCAAAGTGAACACTTTGAACCCCCAGGTGCTTCACAAATTAATCTGTAAAAATGAAAAAAGGAAGTTTTTGTAAAAAAAAAAAGGACTTTTTCATTTTTACAGATCAATTTGTGAAGAGCAAGAGTGTTGAAAGTGCTCACTATGCATCTAGATACGTTCCTTCAGGGGTCTAGTTTCCAAAATGGGGTCACTTGTGGGGGAGCTCCAATGTTTAGGTACACAGAGGCTCTCCAAACGCGACATGGTGTCCGCTAACAATTTGAATGGAAAATCAGCTCAAATTGTTAGCAGACACCATGTCGCATTTGGAGAGCCTTTGTGTGCCTAAACATTGGAGCTCCCCACAAGTGACCCCATTTTGGAAACTAGACCTCCCAGGGAACTTATCTAGATGCATAGCGTGCACTTTCAACCCCCAGGTGCTTCACAAATTAATCCGTAAAAATGAAAAAAGAACGTTTTTGTGAAAAAAAAAAGTACTTTTTCATTTTTACGGATCAATTTGTGAAGCACCTGGGTGTTCAAAGTGCTCACTATGCATCTAGATACATTCCTTGGGGCGTTTAGTTTCCAAAACGGGGTTACTTGTGGGGGAGCTCCAATGTTTAGATACACAGGGGCTCCCAAAACCAACATGATGTTGGTTTGTGCAAGGTGAGGCATTGACAGTTGGTGGACTTTTGAGATAATGATGTCCGCTAACAATTTGAATGGAAAATCAGCTCAAATTGTTAGCGGACACCTTTGGGGAGCCCCTGCGTGCCTAAACATTGGAGCTCCCCTACAAGTGACCCCATTTTGGAAACTAGACCCCCAGTGAACTTATCTAGATGGGTGGGGAGCACTTTGAACCCCCAGATGTTTCACAAATTCATCCGTAAAAATGAAAATGTCCTTTTTTTTTCACAAACATTTTTTTTTAGCCTAACTTTTTGCTTTTCACATGGGGAACAGGATAAAATGCATCCTAAAATCAATTGGGCAATTTCTACTGAGTACACCGATACCTCATATGTGGTCAGAAACCACTGTTTGGGTGCACGGCAGGGCCCAGAAGGGAATGGGCGCAATTTCACTTTTTGAATGGAAAATTAGCTCCTTAAGTCAAATTGCGCTCCCACCCTTCTGAGCCCTGCCGTGCGCCCAAACAGTGGTTTATGACCACATATGAGGTATTGATGTACTCAGGAGAAATTGCACAACAAATTTTAGGATCCATTTGACCCTGTTGCCCATGTGAAAATGAAAGAATTGAGGCTAATAGAAAATTTTTGTTAGAAAAATTAAAATATCCATTTTTTTTCTTCCACGTTGCTTTAGTTCCTGTGAAGCACCTGAAGGGTTAATAATCTTCTTGAATGTAGTTTTGAGTAGCTTGGGGGGGTGCAGTTTTTTGAATAGTGTCACTTTTGTGTGTTTTCTGTCATGTACACCCCTCAAACGGACTTCAAATGTGATGTGGTCACTAAAAATATGGTTTGGTAAATTTTGCTGGAAAAATGAGAAATTGCTGCTGAACTTTGAACCCTTATAACTTCCTAACAAAAAAAAAAAATCTTTTCAAAAATTGTGCTGAGGTAAAGTAGACATGTGGGAAATGTTATTTATTAACTATTTTGTGTCACATATCTCTCTGGTTTAGCAGTTTAAAAATAAAAAATTTGAAAATTGCAAAATTTTCAAAATTTATGCCAATTTTTTGATTTTTTGCAAATAAACGCAAACATTATCGATTAAAATTTAGTACTAACATGAAGCCCAATATGTCATGAAAAAACAATGTGAGGATCGCTAGAATCCGTTGAAGCGTTCCAGAGATATTACTTCATAAAGGGACATTGGTCAAAATTGAGAAAAATGCCAAGGTCTTTAGGGTCACCATAGGGTACCATTAAACGCAGCAATATCGTCAGCAACTCAGGGGTGTGGCGGAGTTGAAGTAACATCGCCAGTGCGTTGCTACATGTGACAGAGCAATTCAGCGGCAATAAGTTGCTTGAGCTGAGTTGACAGGTTTATGAACATATTCTGAAACATGGTGATGTTGCTCAGGCAATCTGCTAGCATTGCTCTATATCACACCACAATAGCGATGTTGAAAGCAACTTCCCCTATTTAGTACATTGATAAGGATCGCTCGCTAGGTTTCTCATACCCAGCGAACGAAAGTTGCTTTCAACATCCTAGTTGCATTGCCCACAATATCTCCCCGTGTGACATCTACAAGGCAATCTTGGAAAAGTGCCAAAAATGTGTTCGCTCCAAGGTTGCCGCGTGTAAGGGTACCTTTACACGCCGCAACCGCGGGAGACAATTTTGGCTACGATATTTCTCGCTGGAATTATCGCCGCCAAATTGCCTCCTTATTGCGGCATGTAAATAGGAAATTTGGCAGCGATATGTCGCCTCGCCACGGTCGCCAGGTTATCGAGCACTACTCGGTAACCAGGCGACCATGGTGAGGCAACATATCGCCGCCAAATTCCCTATTTACACTCCGCAATAAGGAGACGATTGGGTAGAAATGTGGCAGCGATATTTTCACGTCGCAATATCGCTGTCAACCATTCTCGCTGCGTGTAAAGGTACCCTAACGGTACCTTAAAAGAAATGGATGTCAATAAATGCTGGGTTTGCTCCTTTGTGATGGCTTGTCAGGCCTTTACTGCAGCTGACTTAATTTGATGCTTGTTTGTGGGTCTTTCTTCCTTGTTTTGTCTTAATTATATGAAAAGCATAGTCGATGGGGTTGAAATCCAGTGATTGACTCCATTTCAGAATGTTCCACTTCATTGTTTTTAAAATAACTCCTGAGTTGCTTTCGCAGTACTTTTTGGGTCACTGTCTATCTGTACAATGAAGCAACGTCCAATCAACCCTGCTGCATTTGGTTGAATCTGAGCATAGAATATACAATATTTTTGGGTTATAAAGATACCGTTACACAGCGCAACATCGCTGGCAACTCACGGGCGATCGCACCTTTTAGGCACTTTTCCAAGATTGCCTTGGAGATGTCACACAGGAAGATATCATAAGCAACGCAACTACATTGTTGAAAGCATCTTTCGTTCAATGTGTTTTGATCAACCCAGTGAGCAATACTTATCAATGTAGTGAATAGGGGAAGCTGCTTTCAACATCATTATTGTGGTGTTACACAGCACGATCCTACCACATCATTTGAGCAACATCTGCAGGTTTAAGTGCATGCAGTAAAACCTGGCGATGTCTCTCAAACGACTTATTGCAGTCGGATTGCCCTGTTACCTGACACGACGCAATAGCGATATCAACTGCAACTGCGATCACCACATGACTTTTGGGCGATGTTGCGGGCGATATCGCGACATGTAACGGTATCTTAAGATGCACTTTTTTACCAAAAAAGTTTTGTAGGAAAGTGGGAGGTGCGTTTTATAGTCTGGATGTACCTGGCTGTGGGGTGCGATGGGGATGCATGGTCACAAGAGGCAGGAGCAGGGTTGCAGGAGACAGCAGCCAGCATTGAAGCAAACGAATGACGTCTGTTTGGGAAGTTCTCTGCACTGACATCGGCACCGAGTGGTGTGTGGGATTATGGGCAGATAGAGCAGTGAAATATGCATTGTGCTCTGCAGTCTTACTGTCTTCAATAAAATGGCACCAGGTGTTGCGCATGTGCAGACGGTGATATCTGGTGCCATTATATTGAAAGTAGGGATGAGCGAATGCTAAAATATTCGGAATCGCTATACTCGCAACGAGTAGGTACCGGTACTCGGTACTCATTGAGAGTATAGCGAGTCCGATTACTTTCGCAGTGGTTCTATAGATATAAAATTACATACTCACCTTTCCGACGCCTGCACCAGGACTGTCCCAGAAGACCTGCGATCACCGGACAAGGACCTGTGACTTCCAGCCAATCAGATGGCCGGTAGCGATATGACGTATCGCCAACTGATTGGCCAGAACTATGTGATCGCTAGCGGCCACCTGATTGGCCAGATTGCAAGGTCCTATGTGTACTGCCATGTATTTGGCTGGAAGTCACAGGTCCTTGTCCGGTGATCGCAGGTCGTCTGGGACAGTCCTGGTGCAGGTGTCGGACAGGTGAGTATGTAAGTTTATTATTTTTAATGACTTTTATTCACTTTTAGGGTACTTACGCAGTGCATCTATAGATACACTGCGAAAGTAATCGGACTACTCGCTACTCCCGAATAATCATAAGATACTCGGAGAGTAACGAGTACCTGAATACCTCTACTATTCGGCGAGTTCTGAATAGTAGCAATATACTCGCTGATCCCTAATTGAAAGCAGTCTGTAGAACACTCAGGTATCTTCCAAAATAGCACCAGTGGCAGTGCATGAGTGGTCGCATCTTAAAGTCTAGTCTATCTAGAATTTAAAATGCAACTTTAAGAGACCTGAGGATTCAACAGACTGTCTTCAATATAATGGCGCCAAAGAGCGTGGTCTGCTTATGGGCCGTCACACTTTATTGAAGACAGTTAGACCACAGAAGCATACTGCAAATTGATTGCTCCTCTAACTCATAATACCAGGTGGGAATCAGCAAAAATCCTGGAAGCTGAGCTCGCTTACACACTGAAGTAATCCAGTATAAAGACGTAGAGCAAATGTCTAGCAATACCTCCACATAAGCAGGGTACTGTGAATGGCGATATGGTGGCTAATCAGAAAAGAAGTAAAAAGTTGGAGTGCACATTTAGAAAAACACCAGTAATAATGTGAAAAGAAAAAGAATAAAGCGGCACTCACCATCTGGAAACATTGATCCTTTATTCAAACATAAAAGAAGAATGCAGGAGATTTGAGGATGAGGGTGCTTCTTGGACTACAGCCTTTTCATGTGATGAACACAATCCAACAGGTCCACCTGTGGATTTAGGTACATGTTGTAAACATGCTTTTCTTCACCATAGAATAAATTCTGTGATCATTCACCTTGTTGTCTTCGGTTTTCATCCAGGGGTTTTTTGAGTTTCTCTAGCTCACCTGTAGGCTCCTTTTTTGCAGAATGTACCCAACTGTCAATTTGGTCACTCCTAAAATTTCTTATATGTCTCTGATTATTTGTTCTTTTTTTTCAGATTACAGATTGTTTCTTAATCACTAAGGGTACCTTTACACGCCGCCACTGCGGGTAGCAACAGGTATCCATCGCACGTGCACGCGCGCATTTTCAACGGTGGATACCGATCGCCGATGCCGCATATACACGCCGCCACAACGTGCTCCACTGAAGGCATCTTTGTTCCCCGGAAGTGCTGACGGGTGCCGCGGCTTACTTCCCGTGGAATACCTTCGCTAATTCACACGCCGATACCACAAAGGAATATGGGCGTACATATTTTGCGCGTAAGTACATAGGCATGACAGAGTTGTGTATTCCGTGATGCACAAGCGTTGATTGGACAAAGCAATAGAGTCATGATTGGCCAGCCTGCGCAGAAGGGCTGACTAATACATGACGCCATTGCAATTGAAGACTCTGAATGGATAGCTCTTTAAATATGGCGCCCTGTGAAGGGACAGCCAATCGTAAGGCAGGAGCCTCCACCAATGATCGCTGATGGGGCGTGGTATCCATGACGCCGTGGCACGACCTTGGGAATTCGTACAGCACGCAAATACCTTGCCTGTGCCCCGATTACACGCCACCACCATAGGAATTGTGCCTTCCTGTTTTTGAGCACGGCTCAGAAACAGGTATCCGAAGGATCTGCGGGACACAGGAAGGAATTTCCCGATTTACATGCCGCCATTTCGTAGTGATTTCATGGCAACAGGCACAATTGTCCCGATGCCCGGCAGTTTCTCCCTTCCTGTGGCGGCGTGTAAAGGTACCCTAAGAGCTATTTTGTCTGCACGTAATGGGTTCACAGCAACAGTTTCCAAATGTAAATGCCACACCTGGAATTGGCACCAGACATTTTACCTGCATAATTGATTATAGATTAGCGAGGGAATAGCCCATATAGCCTATTAACCCCTTCATGACCCAGGAATTTTTCGTTTTTCATTTTCGTTTTTTGCTTCCCTGCTTCCAAGAGCCATACGTTTTTTATTTTTCCACCAATATAGAGATATGATGGCTTGTTTTTTGCGGGACGAATTGTACTTTCATAAGGAATAATTTATTTTACCATATAGTGTACAGGAAAATTGTAAAAAGATTCTAAATGCAGTGAAATTGCAAAAAAGTGCAATGACTTTTGTTTTTTGGGTATTTTAGTCGCCATGTTAACTATATGGTAAAACCGACGTGACGGGGTGATGCCTCACTTCAGTACGAGTTCGTAGACACCCAATATGTATACCTTTACTGGTATTTAGGTGGTGAAAAAAAAATCAGAAGTTTGAAAAAAAACAAAACGGACTTTTTGCGCCATGTTCTGCGACCCGTAGCGTTCTTATTTTTCGGGATCTTGGGGCTGGGTGACAGCTTATTTTTTGTGTCTTGAGCTAACATTTCTAATGATACCATTTTTGGGGAGATCCACAGTTTTGATCGCCCGTTATTGCATTTTATAGCAATAACGCGGTGACCAAAAAAATGGAATTTTGGCGTTTGGACCATTTTTTCTGTTACGGAGTTCATGGCTCTCATTAATGGATTTAAAAGGATGATAGATCGGGCGATTCTGATCGCGGCGATACCAAACGTGTGTTTTTTTTTTTTTTTATACTTTTACTAGCTGTGAGCCCGATTCTAAAGAATCGGGAGTCTAGAATCTGTATATAATTTTTTTAAGAGTTTTAAATAATAGACTTAAACAACAGATATATGACTAAGTAGGCGATGTAGGCAGAACTGTGAGGGTAGCAATATAGTGGAGGTGTAGAAAGAGTTAATGTCCGACTAACAGGACTATAACAGAGTAGGAAGTTATAATGATATTAAAAATGTTATTGAAGGAGTTAGGCTGCCTTCACATTAGCGTTTGTGTCTGCATGCTGATGGCATGCAGACACAAACGCAGTCAAAAGCAGTGTCTAATGATGTGTCCGCAGCGGAGAGTGTCCCCTGCGGACACATCACTGTGCAGGCTGGCAGCCAATCAGAGGTGTCCTGGGGCGGAGATCTGCCCTGGAGATCTCCTTCTCCCCGCCGCCGGTAAGCTCCGGGACGTGTCGGCCGAGAGAAACAGCTGATTTGACAGCTGTTTGAATCTCCCGCGCCGACACCGAGAGGAGATGTCGGCGCGGGAAGATTCAAACAGCTGTCAAATCAGCTGTTTCTCCCTGCCGACATCGCTAGGGTATTACCGGCGACGGGGAGGAGGAGACCATCAGAGGCTGAGCTGATCTCCCGGTGGCCGTCGGTGAGCTCCTGTGACATCACCGCCGGCCACCGGGAGATTTTCCAATGGGTCCGCAGCGTTCTCCTGCGCTGTCAAGCGCAGAACACTGCGGAGGCATTGACACCAATGCTTTTTTTGTGCGCTTGGGGACGCTTGCTGATTTTCCAAGGTCCCCGATCGCACAAAAAATGCAACATGCTGCGTTCCGGGTGCGGACGCTGGACCCCGGAAGGAGCAGATATCGTCCGCATTCGTTTGACTGCGTATGGGAACGCAGCATAAGCTGCGTTCACATACGCTAATGTGAAGGCAGCCTTAATGTCCCACAGGCACTCCCACAACAGAGTCAGCGCTGTAAATTATATAAAAAATGGTGTTCAAGGTTAATGTACCAGTGCAGTAGTTATAAACACTACCAATATGCAGTTAATGCTGAACTGGTATATAATGGGTTAATTTCGCAGTGTCATTACAACTAACATGTGTAATAGAATAACAACAATATAGATATAAGGGTCAATGTTCCTACTGGCAGTAGTAATAGAGACTACAAGTATGGAGTTAAGCAGAAATGGTATATAAGGGTTAACTTCGCAGTGGCATGTACAACTACACACTGTGTTATAGAAATTAACAGATCAAAACGGAATGTAAGGGGTTAATGTTGCTACTGTCAGAGTACAATGAGAAAACGCTCACTGGCCATTGAGATACATGGAGGATTTGAGTTTGAACTTTGAGTAATTGAAACTCAAATCTCCATTATATCTCAATGGGAATTGAGGCGCATCTCATGGGTGTGTGTGGCGGACAATGATAGCGCCTCACTTACAGGGTAAATTGAAAGTCAAAGTCCTATCTCAATGGCAATGAGGCGTATCTCATGAGCGCTGTTGGCGCGACAATGAGAATTGGCTCACTTAGAGAGGTAAATTTGAAACTCAAAGTCCTCATTTATATCTCAATGGGAAGTGAGGCGCTATACTCATTGGTTGCTGTGTGCTGGCGCCGACCAATGAGAATAGCGCCTCACTTACAGCGGTAAATGTGAAACTCAAAGTCCTCCATTATATCTCAATGGGAAGTGAGGCGCCTTTCTCATTGGTCGCTGTGTGTGGCGCGACCAATGAGAATAGCGCCTCACTTACAGCGGTAAATTTGAAACTCAAAGTCCTCCATTATATCTCAATGTGAAGTGAGGCGCCTTTCTCATTGGTCGCTGTGTGCTGGCGCTGACCAATGAGAATAGCGCCTCACTTACAGCGGTAAATTTGAAACTCAAAGTCCTCCATTATATCTCAGTGGGAAGTGAGGCGCTATTCTCATTGGTCGCTGTGTGCTGGCGCCGACCAATGAGAATAGCGCCTCACTTACAGCGGTAAATGTGAAACTCAAAGTCATCCATTATATCTCAATGGGAAGTGAGGCGCCTTTCTCATTGGTCGCTGTGTGCTGGCGCCGACCAATGAGAATAGCGCCTCACTTACAGCGGTAAATTTAAAACTCAAAGTCCTCCATTATATCTCAATGGGAAGTGAGGCGCTATTCTCACTGGTCGCTGTGTGCTGCCGCCGACCAATCAGAATAGCGCCTCACTTCCTATTGAGATATAATGGAGTACTTTGAGTTTCAAATTTACCGCTGTAAGTGAGGCGCTATTCTCATTGGTCGGCGCCAGCACACAGCGACCAATGAGAATAGCGCCTCACTTCCCATTGAGATATAATGGAGGACTTTGAGTTTCAAATTTCCCCTGTAAGTTAGGCGCTATGCTGATTGGTTGCTGTGTGCTGCGGCGACCAATGAGCATAGCGCCTCACTTCCCATTGAGATACATAGCGGTCTTTAGAGCTATGCATGGCCGGGCCCTTGGTTCTATTTTCGGCCACGGCGCTCGGCTCTTGTCGGTCGTCGGCGGGGCATGAAACTCGCAATGGACCTACGTGCCGGAGTTACCGCGGCTGCAACGACTCGCCACCCGGGAGACGACAGCTAACGCCGGTCGTCTCCCGGCTGGCTCGCCGCGATCCTCCTGCATAGGGCGGCCATCTTGGTCCACCCTGTGCTGGTGGAGCTGGCCGAATATCCGACCACAACACTACGGAAGTGGCTTCGGGTTTGGCCGGAAGTGGCTTCGGGCTTTATATAATAGATTGTGATTGGGAGTAAATGGGGGTGATTTGAACTTTTATATATATATATTTTTTTTTTTACAGGTTTTTAAAAACTTTATTTTTTCACTCATTCTTATTTTTACACTGCCTCTTTAAGAGGCACCTTGCGCACAGTCCGATCGCTTCTGGGAGATACAGATGAGCTGCAGCTCATCTGTGTCTCCCAGAATCGCGACCTGCTGTGGTTGACAGCAGGCTGCGTTTTTGTGTCCGTGATGAAATCAGGCAGGATCGGATGGTGCCAAAATCGGATGTCAAAAGGCACACAACCCGATCCGATCCGAGACCCATAGGAACACATGGGATCCGAGTGTATCCATTTTGAAACGGATACACTCGGAAGCTCCAAAATCGTGATGTGAACCGGGCCTGAGGGTACCTTCACACGTGGCAATATTGCAATTTCACTTGCAATTTTACTGGCAACTTACTGGTTGCAGTGAAATCATGGACACATTGTTCCATTTGTACACAGCAACAAAATAGAACAATGTGTCCATGATTTCACTGCAACCAGCAAATTGCCAGTGAAATTGCCTAGCAATATTGCCGCGTGTGAAGGTACCCTTATAGTTCCTTATATTTCTGTTTAGTTATTCAGGATTCAATTTACACATATTTTAAGCCATAGCAATAAATAGATTACATGACAAGGTTACTGTGGAAAACAATTACAATTTATATGAGATAAACCTGAAAGGACCAAAATGTGTGAAAATGAATTCCTATGTGTGATTTGCAATTTTCTAATCTCCTGGTTTTCTTTTTCTTTTTTTTTAAAACTGTCTAACAAAGCAGCATTCAGCTTGGAAGCCCTAATGGATTTTGTTGGAGAAAGTCCCACTGTTTCATTATTGTCTGGGCAGGAACATTTACATAATAAATTTTCCATTCTAATTTCTTAAGCTTGCCAAGTCTCATCTTTTTATTTTATATCACTGCTTTTAATTACGGTATGGCCTGAGAACTGAATCACAGTGCTTCAAAGACAATGACGTGGTGTAATAGCTCAGGTTTTCATTTCCATATTTCATATTATGTACAGATACACTTATAAAATTCATTGTTTTTCTGGAACAATTGCCAGAAAAAAAGAGATAATATATATTGTACTAGCTGTAGTACCCGGCTACGCCCGGGTTAATAAATAACTGCTGTTAGCTATAACAAAATAGAATTTGAATATGTCATATTAATGACCTGTAGGAAAATAGAAGCTGAGCTGTGATTGATTGCTATAGGCAGCCTAATAAACCCCAGCCAACAGTAAACCCTCCCCCTGGCCGGGTAGTATATGTTACCTCACACATACACATAATAGACAGCTCATGTGACTGACATCTGCCTTAATTCCCTATATGGCACATATGTTGCACATTGGCTGTTTTTAATCAGATGTTTATGTTTGGAAAATAAAGATAGCACACGTATGAGGCGAGTTGTGTGAGGTGATCTGTGTCTGTCTGTGTGGTGTGTGTGTCCCTGGGGTGTGTATGTGTGTGTCCCTGTGGGATGGGGTCTGTGTGGTGTGTGTCTCTGTTGAGTGTGTCTCTTTGTGGTGTGTGTGTCCCTGTGGGGTAAGTGCATGTGCCCCTATAGGGTGTGTATGTGTGTGTGCCCCTGTGTGGGGGTCTGTGGTATGTGTGTGTGTATCTGTGTTGTGTGTGTCTCTTTGTGGTGTGTGTGTGTGTCCCTGTGGGGTGAGTGCATGTGTCCCTATAGGGTGTGTATGTGTGTGTGTGTCCCTGTGGGGGGGTGTCTGTGTGGGGTATGTGTGTCTCTGTGTTGTGTGTGTCCCTTTGTGGTGTGTGTGTGTCCCTGAGGGGTGAGTGCATGTGTCCCTATAGGGTGTGTATGTGTGTGTGTCCCTGTGGGGGGGTCTGTGTGGTGTGTGTGTGTCTCTTTGCGGTGTGTGTGTCCCTGTGGGGTGAGTGCATGTGTCCCTATAGGGTGGCTATGCGTGTGTGTCTCTGTGGGGGGGGTCTGTGTGGTGTGCGTGTGTCTCTTTGTGGTGTGTGTGTGTGTCCTTGTGTGGTGAGTGCATGTGTCGCTATAGAGTGTGTGTGTGTCCCCTTGGGGGTGTGTGTCTTTGTGGTGTGTGTTTGTTCGGGTGAGTGGTGAGTATCCAATGTTGGGGCTGCACCTTAGCGACTATACACTTGCTGTTACTCTTTGTGTGCGTGTGGTGTGTATACATGTCCCTGTGTGTGGTGAATATCTCATGTCAGGGCCCCACCTTAGTGACTATATGCTGGTATGTGCTGTTAGTCTTTGGCGCTATCATTAAGTCCCTCTCATTCACAACTGTCAACTGGTAACTGTCACTATTTCCCCATTATGTAGATAGGGGCAAAATTGTTTGGTGAATTGGAATGCGCGGGGTTAAAATTTTGCCTCACAACATAGTCTATGACGCTCCTGGGGTCCAGTTGTGTGACTGTGCAAACTTTTGTGGCTATAGCTAGCAGCTGTCGATTTTCCTCCAACACTTTTCCATTCACTTTTTCCCCATTATATAGATAGGGGCAAAATTGTTTGGTGAATTGGAATGCGCGGGGTTAAAATTTCGCCTCACAACATAGCCTATGACGCTCCCGGGGTCCAGACGTGTGACTGTGCAAAATTTTGTCTCTATAGCTCACAGCTGTCGATTTTCCTCCCACATGTTTCCTTTCCCTTTCTTCCTATTATGTAGATAGGGGCAAAATTGTTTGGTGAACTGGAACACGCAGGGTTAAAATTTCGCCTCACAACATAGCCTATGACGCTCCCGGGGTCCAGACGTGTGACTGTGCAAAATTTTGCGGCTGTAGCTGCGACGGTGTAGATGCCAATCCCGGATATACATACACACCACATACACACATACACACATTCATCTTTATATATTAGATGTACACACACGCTGCTCAGCATCAAAACTGAAACCCCAAGAAAGAAAAGTTGAGCAATCATGAGAGTCACAGAATAGAAAGACAAAAACATTTCATAACAGAAGTTGTTTTTCAACACATCAATGTCAGGCCTAATGTTTCTCAGGCAATTGTCAGTACCAAATGTGGCCTAACCTTGGTATCATAACCTGAAGAATCTGTAGATTTGTCTCTCATCAAGCACATTTGGAATGTCAGTGATTGGCAATGGCAAAGGGAGCTGCCAGCAGTAGATCTTGATGATTTGCGTGTCCTAGTGTATCCAGTGTGGCAGAACATTTCTCAGACAACCATTAATAACCTCATTGACAGCCTGCCAAGGCCTTCAAGTGTATTTATTTCTGTATGTGGAGCTCATATAGATACTGAATAAATCGAGCTATTTTTAAAACGTAGTTTCCATTTCTCTCATCATTTAAATACCACTAAAATGTCTATCGATCTCTAAATTTTTCATAATTCCATGACTTTCTTTTCTTGGTATAGCAATCCGATCAGGGCTGGACTGGGACCAAAAAGCAGCCCTGGCATACAAACCCCACCAGCCCACATACCATGAGCCCTGATCTGTGAGTTTTTCTTCTCCATCTTTTCTGCACAGCAAATGTCACATCACAGGGTATAGCTGACACCGTTATATTATATATATACGGTATATAGAGATATATATATATATATATATATATATATACTGTATATACTAGCTGTAGTACCCGGCTTCGCCGGGTTAATAAATAACTGATGTTAGCTATAACAAAATAGAATTTGAATATGTCATATTAATGACCTGTAAGAAAATAGAAGCTGAGCTGTGATTGGTTGCTATAGGCAGCTTAATAAATCTCCAGCCAACAGTAAACCCTTCCTCCTGGCCGGGCAGTATATGTTACCTCACACATACACATAATAGACAGCTCATGTGACTGACATCTGTCTTATTTCCCTATATGGCACATGTGTTGCACATTGGCTGTTTTTAATCAGATGTTTATGTTTGGAAATTAAAGATAGCACACGTATGAGGCGAGTTGTGTGAGGTGATTTGTGCACATCTGTGTCTGTCTGTGTGGTGTGTGTGTCCCTGGGGTGTGTGTATGTGTGTGTCCCTGTGGGGTGAGTGCATGTGTCCCTATAGGGTGTGTATGTGTGCGTGTCCCTGTGGGAGGGGTCTGTGTGGTGTGTGTCTCTGTTGTGTGTATCTCTTTGTGGTGTGTGTGTGTGTGTCTGTGGGGTGAGTGCATGTGTCCCTATAGGGTGTGTATGTGTCCCTGTGAGAGGGGTCTTTGTGGTGTGTGTCTCTGTTGTGTGTGTCTCTTTGTGGTGTGTGTGTGTGTCCCTGTGGGGTGAGTGCATGTGTCCCTATAGGGTGTGTATGTGTGTGTGTCCCTGTGTGGGGGGTCTGTGTGGTGTGTGTTTATCTGTGTTGTGTGTGTCTCTTTGTGGGTGTGTGTGTGTCCCTGTGGGGTGAGTGCATGTGTCCCTATAGGGTGTGTATGTGTGTGTGTCCCTGTGGGGAGGGTGTCTGTGTGGGGTGTGTGTGTCTCTGTGTTGTGTGAGTCTCTTTGTGGTGTGTGTGTGTCCCTGGGGGGTGAGTGCAGGTGTCGCTATAGGGTGTGTGTGTGTCCCCGTGGGGGTGTGTGTGTGTCTCTGTGTTGTGTGTGTCTCTTTGTGGTGTGTGTGTGTTTGTTCGGGTGCGTGGTGAGTATCCAATGTTGGGGCTGCACCTTAGCGACTATACACTTGCTGTTACTCTTTGTGTGTGTGTGATGTGTACACATGTCCCTGTGCGTGGTGAATATCTCATGTTGGGGCCCCACCTTAGTGACTATATGCTGGTATGTGCTGTTAGTCTTTGGCGCTATCATTAAGCCCCTCTCATTCACAACTGTAAACTGGTAACTGTCACTTTTTCCCCATTATGTAGATAGGGGCAAAATTGTTTGGTGAATTGGCATGCGCGGGATTAAAATTTTGCCTCACAACATAGCCTATGACGCTCCTGGGATCCAGATGTGTGACTGTGCAAACTTTTGTGGCTATAGCTGGCAGCTGTCGATTTTCCTCCAACACTTTTCCATTCACTTTTTCCCCATTATGTAGATAGGGGCAAAATTGTTTGGTGAACTGGAAAGCGCAGGCTTAAAATTTCGCCTCACAACATAGCCTATGACGCTCTCGGGGTCCAGTCGTGTGACTGTGCTAAATTTTGTGGCTGTAGTTGCGACAGTGCAGATGCCAATCCGGGATATACACACATACACACATACATACACACATACACACACACATTCAGCTTTATATATTATATATAATTATATATATATATATATATACTAGCTGGGTGCCCGATGCACATGCATCGGGATTCTAGAAGAGCGAGTCTCTGACTCGCAATGGCCGCTTCGCGGCCAATGCTTCGCGCTGCTAAGGCGACTCGCCATGCCCGCTGCGCGGGCATAGCGAGTCGCCTTAGAACTGCTCGCAATGGCCGCTGCGCGGCCAATGCTTCGGGCGTATCCACATGACCACGCCGACTCGCAGTGCGAGTGGACTCAGAAGGGGCAAAAAACCCATTCGCAATTATATAATAGATATATATATATATATATATATATATTGCAGTACAGACCAAAAGTTAGGACACACCTCATCCAAAAGAGTTTTCTTTATTATCATGACTATGAAAATTGTAGATTCACACCGAAGGCATGAAAACTATAAATGTGAAACAACTGAAAATATGTCTTATATTCTAGCTTCAAGAGGTAGTCACCGGAAATGGTTTTCACTTCACAGGTGTGCCCTGTCAGGTTTATTAAGTGGGATTTCTTGCCTTATAAATGGGGTTGGGACCATCAGTTGTGTTGTGCAGACGTCTGATGGATACACAGCTGATAGTCCTACTGAATGGACTGTTAGCTGCTTTTTTCTTGCCATAATACATATCTAAGTAAAGAAAAAATGAGTGGCCATCATTACTTTAAGAAATGAAGGTCAGTCAGTCTGAAAAATTGGTAATAGTTTGAACGTGTCCTCAAGTGCAGTTTCAAAAACCATCAAGTGCTACAAAGAAACTGGCTCACATGAGGACCGCCCCAGGAAAGGAAGACCAAGAGTCACCTCTGCTGCGGAGGATAAGTTCATCCGTGTCACGAGCCTCAGAAATTGCAGGTTAACAGCAGCTCAGATTAGAGACCAGGTCAATGCCACACAGAGTTCTAGCAGCAGACACATCTGTACAACAACTGTTAAGAGGAGACTTTGTGCAGCAGGCCTTCATGGAAAAATAGCTGTTAGGAAACCACTGCTAAGGACAGGAAAGCAGAAGAGACTTGATTGGGCTAAAGAACACAAGGAATGGACATTAGACCAGTGGAAATCTGTGCATTGGTCTGATGAGTCCAAATTTGAGATCTTTGGTTCCAACCACCGTGTTCTTGTGCGACGCAGAAAAGGTGAACGGATGGACTCTACATGCCTGGTTCCCACCGTGAAGCATGGAGAAGGAGGTGTGATGGTGTGGGGGTGCTTTGCTGGTGACACTGTTGTGGATTTATTCAGAATTGAAGGCATCCTGAACCAGCATGGCTACCACAGCATCTTGCAGCAGCATGCTATTCCATCGGGATTGCATTTAGTTGGACCATCATTTATTTTTCAACAGGACAATGACCCCAAACACGCCTCCAGGCTGTGTAAGGGCTATCTGACCAAGAAGGAGAGTGATTGGGTGCTACGCCAGATGACCTCAATCTTCTGGACAAAGTACCTCAAGGTCCGCGCTGCTGCCAAATGGATACAGAAGACACCAGAAATAACGGGATGTCTGGATCAAAGTGATGACTTGGTTTATTATCCGACGTTTTTCAGAGCCACATACCGAGCTCCTTCCTCAGGGAAAGAGCTTGGAATGTGGCTCAGAAACGCGTCGGATAATAAACCAAGTCATCACTTTAATCCAGACATCCCGTTGTTTCTGGAGTCTTCTGTATCCATTTGGCAGCAGCGCGTACCTTGAGGTACTTTGTCCAGAAGATTGATTGATAATCGCAGTGACCTGTGGAGGTACGGTCCCAGCTGCAGCTGCATTTTCTGAGCAATCAAGCTGGTTGTGTGACACAACCTTATCAGATGAGCAATTCAGATTTTTGCACCTTTCATCTCGTCTAAAAGAGATAAGACCTATTGTGCATTCTCAAGTATTTTAGATATCACACCAGATGACCTGACCTACACAGTCACTAGATCTGAACCTAATCGAGATGGTTTGGGGTGCGCTGGACCGCAGAGTGAAGGCAAAAGGGCCAATAAGTGCTAAACATCTCTGGGAACTCCTTTAAGATTGTTGTAATGCCATTTCCAGTAACTACCTCTTGAAGCTCATCAAGAGAATGCCAAGATTGTGCAAAGCAGTAATCAAAGCAAAAGGTGGCTACTTTGAAGAACCTAGAATATATGACATATTTTCAGTTGTTTCACACTTTTTTGTTAAGTATAGAATTCCACATGTGTTAATGCATAGGCTTGATGCCTTCAGTGTGAATCTACAATTTTTATAGTCATGAAAATAAAGAAAACTCTGAGTGAGAAGGTGTGTCCAAACTTTTGGTCTGTACCGTAAATATATATACATATATATATTTCAGTAGTGCATCTCAATGAATTAGAATATCATCAAAAAGGTAATTTATTTCATTAATTCAATACAAAAAGCGAAATGCATATATTATACTAGCTGTGAGCCCGATGCAAATGCATCGGGATTCTAGAACGTGGCAATATTATTTGCATTAATAGCATTATTATTACCATTAATAGCATAATTATTAGCATTAACAGCATTATTATTAGCATTAATAGCATTATTAACAGCAATAATAGTACTATTAATAGTATTGTTATTAGTATTAATAGCATTATTACCATAAATAGCATTAATAATAGCGTTAATAGCATTATTATGAGGAGTAATAGCATTATTAGCATTAATAAAATTATTAATAGCATTGATAGACTTAAAAATAGCATTAATAGCATTATTAATAGGATTAATAGCATGATTATTACAATTAATAGCATTAATATTAGCATGAATAGCATTAATAGCATTATTAATAACATTAATACCATTATTAATAGCATTAATAGCCTAAATAATAGAATTAATAGCATAAATAATCTCATTAATAGCATGAGAATTAGCATAAAGAGCATTAATAGCAATATTATTAGCATTAATAGAATTTTGAATAGCATAAATAGCATGATTATTAGCCTTAATAGCATTATTAATAGCGTTAATATGATTATTATTAGCATTATTAGCATTAATATTAGCATTAATAGCATAATTATTAGCATTAATAGCATTATTATTAGCATTAATAGCATTAATAATACAATTAATAGCATTAATATTAGCATTAATAGCATTAATAGTATTATTAATATCATGAATAACATTATTAATAGCATTAATAGCATTATTAATAGCATTAATAGCATAAACAATAGAATTAATAGCATAACTAATCGCATTAATAGCATTACTATTAGCATAAAGAGCATTAATAGCAATATTATTAGCATTAATAGCATTTTGAATAGCATAAATAGCATGATTATTAGCCTTAATAGCATTATTAATAGCGTTAATATGATTATTATTAGCATTATTAGCATTAATAGTAGCATTAATAGCATAATTATTAGCATTAATAGCATTATTATTAGCAGTAATAGCATTATTATTAGCATTAATAGCATTATTAATAGCATTAATAGCATTAATAATACAATTAATAGCATTAATATTACCATTAATAGCATTAATAGTATTACTAATAGCATGAATAACATTATTAATAGCATTAATAGCATTATTAATAGCATTAATAGCATAAATAATAGAATTAATAGCATAAATAATTGCATTAATAGCATTACTATTAGCATAAAGAGCATTAATAGCAATATTATTAGCATTAATAGCATTTTGAATAGCATAAATAGCATGATTATTAGCCTTAATAGCATTATTAATAGCATTAATATGATTATTATTAGCATAATTAGCATTAATATTAGCATTAATAGCATAATTATTAGCATTAATAGCATTAATAATAGCATTAATAGCAATATTATTTGCATTAATAGCATTATTATTACCATTAATAGCATAATTATTAGCATTAATAGCATAATTATTAGCATTAATAGCATTAATAATAGCATTAATAGCAACATTATTTGCATTAATAGAATTATTATTACCATTAATAGCATAATTATTAGCATTAATAGCATAATTATTAGCAGTAATAGCATTAATAATAGCATTAATAGCAATATTATTTGCATTAATAGCATTAATATTACCATTAATACTATAATTATTAGCATTAATAGCATTATTATTAGCATTAATAGCATTAATAATAGAATTAATAGCAATATTATTTGCATTATTAGCATTATTATTACCATTAATAGCATAATTATTAGCATTAATAGCATAATTATTAGCATTAATAGCATTAATAATATAATTAATAGCAATATTATTTGCATTAATAGCATTATTATTACCATTAATACCATAATTATTAGCATTAATAGCATAATTATTAGAATTAATAGCATTATTATTAGCATTAATAGCATAATTATTAGCATTAATAGCATAATTATTAGCAGTAATATCATTATTATTAGCATTTTTTTTTTAATTCTTATTTTTTATGTTATTATGTATAATTTTTTTTTTTTTTTTTTATTATTTTTTAATTATTTTTTTTATTATTAAATTAATTTATTATTTGTTATTTTAAGTGAGCCTGAGCCTGAGACACAGTTCTACTTCAGGTCCGCTGAAAGGGCTCATATTCTTAGCATATTATTTTATTTTTTATTATTATTTTTTATTTATTTTTTTATTATTTTTTATTATTTTTTTATTATTTTTTAAATATTATTTAATTATTTTTTTATTATTAAATTTATTAGTTATTTTAAGTGAGCCTGAGGCTGAGACACAGTTCTCCTTCAGGTCCCTGAAAGGGCTCATATTATTAGTTTTTTTTTTTATTATTATTATTTTTTATTATTTTTTTATTATTTTTTAATTATTTTTTTATTATTTTTTAAATATTATTTAATTATTTTTTTATTATTAAATTTATTAGTTATTTTAAGTGAGCCTGAGGCTGAGACACAGTTCTCCTTCAGGTCCGCTGAAAGGGCTCATATTATTAGCTTTTTTTTTTTTTTATTATTATTATTATTTTTTATTTATTTTTTTATTATTTTTTTAATTTTTTTTTAATTATTTTTTAAATATTACTTAATTATTTTTTTTATTATTAAATTTATTAGTTATTTTAAGTGAGCCTGAGGCTGAGACACAGTTCTCCTTCAGGTCCGCTGAAAGGGCTCATATTATTAGCTATTTTTTTTTTTTTTATTATTATTATTTTTTATTATTTTTTTTTATTATTTTTAATTTTTTTTTTATTATTTTTTAAATATTACTTAATTATTTTTTTTATTATTAAATTTATTAGTTATTTTAAGTGAGCCTGAGGCTGAGACACAGTTCTCCTTCAGGTCCCCTGAAAGGGCTCATATTATTAGCTTTTTTTTTTTTTTTTATTATTATTTTTTATTTATTTTTTTTATTATTTTTTAATTTTTTATTTATTATTTTTTAAATATTATTTAATTATTTTTTTTATTATTAAATTTATTATTTATTTTAAGTGAGCCTGAGGCTGAGACACAGTTCTCCTTCAGGTCCGCTGAAAGGGCTCATATTATTAGCTTTTTTTTTTTTTATTATTATTTTTTTATTATTTTTTAATTATTTTTTTATTATTTTTTAAATATTATTTAATTATTTTTTTTATTATTAAATTTATTAGTTATTGTAAGTGAGCCTGAGGCTGAGACACAGTTCTCCTTCAGGTCCGCTGAAAGGGCTCATATTATTAGCTTTTTTTTTTTTTTAAATTATTATTTTTTATTTATTTTTTTATTATTTTTTAATTATTTTTTAATTATTTTTTAAATATTATTTAATTATTTTTTTTATTATTAAATTTATTAGTTATTTTAAGTGAGCCTGAGGCTGAGACACAGTTCTCCTTCAGGTCCGCTGAAAGGGCTCATATTATTAGTTTTTTTTTTTTTATTATTATTATTTTTTATTTATTTTTTTATTATTTTTAATTATTTTTTTATTTTTTTTAAATATTATTTAATTATTTTTTTATTATTAAATTTATTAGTTATTTTAAGTGAGCCTGAGGCTGAGACACAGTTCTCCTTCAGGTCCGCTGAAAGGGCTCATATTATTAGAATTTTTTTTTTTATTATTATTTTTTATTTAATTATTTATTATTTTTTATTTATTTTTTTTATTATTTTTTAATTATTTCTTTATTATTTTTTTTATTATTAAATTTATTTGTTGACATACATTAGCGGTGTGTCGGCGAATTAACGGCCGGGCCCCTGGTTCTATTTGTCGGGCCGAAAATCGCGGACACACCGGTAATGTATGTCTATGGGCAGTGAGGTCGAATTCTGATTGGTCGGCGTCAGCAGAGAGCGACCAATCAGAAATCGGGCTGACTGCCCATAGACATGCATTAGCGGTGTGTCCGCGATTTTAGGGCCGACAAATAGAACCAGGTGGGCGGCCATAAAATCGCCGACACACCGCTAATGTATGTCAATGGGAAATGAGGTGCTCTTCTAATTGGCTGAGGGCACTAGACAGCGACCAATCAGAAGAGCGCCTCACATCTCATAGAGATAGAATGGCTGATTTTTCGTCCATTCTATCTTAATGAGAAGTGAAGAGGACGTCGGAGCTGGAAGTTGGCGGAAAGAAGACAGAAGACCCCGGGGGCCGGACGAAGAGCCGGAGATGGCGGAAAGAAGAGAGAAGACCGGCGGGGCCGGAGGAAGAGGACGCCTGGCCGGACGGAGGACTTGTGGATCGGACGGACGATTAGATGACTAAGAAGGCATGTAAGTGATCGACGGGGGCGTTAGGTTAGGGGACGGCGGGGGCTTCGGGTGTAGGGCCTTAGGTGTTAGCGACAGCGGCGGGGGAAAGCGGTGGGAGCTTAGGAGGCGGCGGGGCTTAGGGGATAGGGCTTAGGTGCGGCGGGGCTTAGGTGCGGCGGACTTAGACTTAGGGGGTAGGGGCTTAGATGCAGTGGGGCTTAGAGGGTAGGGGCTTAGGTGCAGCGGGGCTTAGGGGGTAGGGGCTTAGGTGCGGCAGGGCGGCGGCGGACGGTAGGGGCTTAGGTGCGGCGGGGCTTAGGGGGTAGGGGCTTAGGTGCGGCGGGGCTTAGGGGATAGGGGCTTAGGTGCGGCGGGTCGGGGCTTAGGTGCGGCGGGGCTTAGGGGGTAGGGGCTTAGGTGCGGCGGGTCGGGGCTTAGGTGCGGCGGGGCTTAGGGGGTAGGGGCTTAGGTGCGGCGGGGCTTAGGGGGTAGGGGCTTAGGTGTGGCGGGGCTTAGGGGGTAGGGGCTTAGGTGCGGCGGGTCGGGGCTTAGGTGCGGCGGGGCTTAGGGGGTAGAGGCTTAGGTGCGGCGGGGCTTAGGGGGTAGGGGCTTAGGTGCGGCGGGTCGGGGCTTAGGTGCGGCGGGGCTTAGGGGGTAGAGGCTTAGGTGCGGCGGGGCTTAGGGGGTAGGGGCTTAGGTGCGGCGGGTCGTGGCTTAGGTGCGGCGGTGCTTAGGGTGTAGGGGCTTAGGTGCGACGGACTTAGACTTAGGGGTTAGGGGCTTAGATGCGGCGGGGCTTATAGGGTAGGAGCTTAGATGCGGCGGGGCTTATAGGGTAGGAGCTTAGATGCAGCGGGGCTTATAGGGTAGGGGCTTAGGTGCGGCGGGGCTTAGAGGGTAGGGGCTAAGTTGCGGCGGGTCTTAGGGGGTAGGGGCTTAGGTGCGGCGGGTCTTAGAGGGTAGGGGCTTAGGTGCGGCGGGGCTTAGGGGGTAGGGGCTTAGGTGCGGCGGGGCTTAGGGGGTAGGGGCTTAGGTGCGGCGGGGCTTAGAGGGTAGGGCTTAGGTGCGGCGGGGCTTAGGGGGTAGGGGCTTAGGTGCGGCGGGGCTTAGGGGGTAGGGGCTTAGGTGCGGCGGGGCTTAGAGGGTAGGGGCTTAGGTGTGGCGGGGCTTAGGGGGTAGAGGCTTAGGTGCGGCGGGGCTTAGGGGGTAGGGGCTTAGGTGCGGCGGGGCTTAGGGGGTAGGGGCTTAGGTGTGGCAGGGCTTAGGGGGTAGGGGCTTAGGTGTGGCAGGGCTTAGGGGGTAGGGGCTTAGGTGCGGCGGGGCTTAGAGGGTAGGGGCTTAGGTGCGGCGGGGCTTAGGGGGTAGGGGCTTAGGTGCGGCGTGGCTTAGGGGTAGGGGCTTAGGTGCGGCGGGGCTTAGAGGGTAGGGGCTTAGGTGCGGCGGGGCTTAGGGGGTAGGGGCTTAGGTGCGGCGGGGCTTAGAGGGTAGGGGCTTAGGTGTGGCGGGGCTTAGGTGCAGTGCGGACATTGGGGGGGAGGGGCTGTGCGGACATTGGGGGGAGGGGCTGTGCGGACATTGGGGGGGAGGGGCTGTGCGGACATTGGGGGGGAGGGGCTGTGCGGACATTGGGGGGGAGGGTCTGTGCGGACATTGGAGGGGAGGGTCTGTGCGGACATTGTGGGGGGGTGCTGTGCGGACATTGTGGGGGGGTGCTGTGCGGACATTGCGGGGGGTGCTGTGCGGACATTGCGGGGGGGCTGTGCTAGACTGTGGATGGGGGCTGGCGGCGGAGGTGTGTGGGCAGTGAGGGGGGGTGGTGTGCGGTGCTGGAGGTCGGTGCGGGTGTGGGGAGCGTTGCTGGGCTGTGGCTCGGGGCTGGGGGGAAGCACAGGGGGCAGCTGCATAGTCGGAGGTGGTGTGTGGGTAGCGGGGAGCAGAGGCGGCATTGGCGGCCATTGCGAGTCGGCTTAAAACTGCTCGCAATGGCCGCTTCGCGGCCAATGCTTCGCGCGTATCCACATGACCATATATGTGTGAAAACAATTATGAGCGCACTCCTCTTATTATATAGTGGGTGCTAGCTTCAGAAATACATGTAATTATTAAACCAATAAATCCACTGCACACCACAAAACTTGGAATTGCCAAAATGGCTGTGTGAATATATTTCATCTATGTATAGGAATCTAGGAAATATTAGTAAGATATCAAAACCTGTCCCTGGTCTAAAAGGAAAAATACGTGAAAGCATTAGTTTGATTCCATAGCTATGATATCATAAGCCCAGAAGCTATTTACAGAGCTCTCTCACCTGTTCTGGGTCCTGTCTCACCCTCTGGACTGCAACTGTGAAATGTGGAATGGGAAAATGCCCTAATGTAATTAAAATCGTGCATCTTAAAGGGGATGTACTAAAACACTAGGTGTAACCCTGCCTTTAAAGGGTAGAGGTGAGAGTGTGAGTGTGTGAACGTTCTCCTAGCTATACTGGGCGGGGTGCAGCTCAAGTAACCTTATATGTGTGAAAACAATTATGAGCGCACTCCTCTTATGGATGCACGATTTTAATTACATTAGGGCATTTTCCCATTCCACATTTCACAGTTGCAGTCCAGAGGGTGAGACAGGACCCAGAACAGGTGAGAGAGCTCTGTAAATAGCTTCTGGGCTTATGATATCATAGCTATGGAATCAAACTAATGCTTTCACGTATTTTTCCTTTTAGACCAGGGACAGCTTTTGATATCTTACTAATATTTCCTAGATTCCTATACATAGATGAAATATATTCACACAGCCATTTGGCAATTCCAAGTTTTGTGGTGTGCAGTGGATTTATTGGTTTAATAATATCCACATGACCACGCCGGAAGTAGCGCCGAGAGGGGCGTTTTTGCGATTCGCGATTATATAATAGATAGAGTCAAAACAGAGTGATCTATTTCAAGTGCTTTGTTTCTGTAAATGTTGATGATTATTGCTTACAGCCAATGAAAACCCAAAGGTCATTAACGCAGAAAACTAATGTAGGGCGGATAAAAGGTTAAAAACCATGCTGCCATATTCCAGCAGACATCAAAGGGTGAATAAATACTTGAGTTATTAGTCAACGTGTTTCAGGGCTCCCAGAAATGCCCTGAAACATAGCAATATTTTAATGATTTTTGATAATATTTTAATTCATTGAGATACACTAGTATATATTTGAGTTTTGAGTGTATAGTATGTAATATATCACGGCCGCTTTACACACACCAACTTCTGTGTCCAACTTCTGAACAGATCTATGGTTGCAGTGAAATCATGGACACATTGTTACATTTTGTGGCTGTGTACATGATTTCACTGCAACCAGAGATCTGTTCAGAAGTTGGTCACAGATATCTGTGTGTGTAAAGCGGCCCACAGATAGATAGATGGATACTAGATAGATAATAGATTTTTGATAGGTAGATGTGAGAGATGAGGGGCCGTCACACGCTACGATATCATTAGATATCGCTGAAACATCTTGAGTTTTCAGTCGCTCTAACAAAGTCGTTGCGAATGACACGTCAGTCCTACAAGCGATAAGTGGTTTGATCGTTCATCGCAGATTTGAGAACCGGACCCCAAATCAGACGATGTCGACCATGCAATCTGCTTGCATCGTTCAGTGTGACACCGCGATAACGATCTCCTTAACGATTTCGCCTATTCTCAACATTGACAAGCATCGGTCGCTGGTTGTGCGAACGATACCTGCACGTAACATCATTGGTGCGTTGTGAACGATATCTATACATGTGACACCTTACTAACTATGTTGTCCATGAGTGCGCACCCCTGAGATCGTAGGTGTGATCGCTCACAAAATCATAGTGTGTGACGGCCCCTATAGAGAGATTAATAGCTACATAGATGTAAAGGCCCAGTTACACACACAGATAATTGTGCAGAGATTGTTAGCAGATCTCTGGTTGCAGAGAAATCATGGACACATTGGTCCATTTGTAAACAGCCACAAAATAGAACAATGTGTCCATGATTTCACTGCAACCGGAGATCTGCGAACAATCTCTGAACAATTATCTGTGTGTGTAAGTGGGCCTTAAGATAGATAGATAATAAGTGGATAGTGATAGATTATAGATATATAGATAAACAGAGGGATACATAGGTGAATTCAAGATAGATAGATAGATAGATAGATAGATAGATAGATAGAGAAATAAAACACAGACAGCACTCGATTAAATCAAGTGGAAAAGGTGGATTTTACTGACTCATTCTGGTGACGTTTCAGCAGATTTTTCTGCCTTTCTCAAGGCTTGAATATATACAGCACTGGGGGAGTATATACAGCACTGGGGGGAGTATGTACAGAAGTTGAGGGAGCATATAAAGTACTGGGGGAGAGTATGTACAGCACTGGGGGGAGTAATTACAGCATAGGGGGCAGTATATACAGCACTGGGAAGGGGCATTATACACAGCACTGGGGGAAGTATATACAGCACTGGTGTGCACATAGTATTGGGGGGCACAGTGATCAGTGGCTGAAGGGCACAGAGATTACCATGAGGCACACAGGACTGGAGACAAAGAGATCACTGGGGTGCACAAAGGCCTGGGGGGTACAGAGATTACCGGAGGGGCACATACTACTGGGGGGGCAGAGATGTCACCAGTGCTGACACATAGTACAGGAGTGAATGGTACAGATTACCGAGGGAAACACATTATGGGATGAGAGAGCTCACCAGAGGCCACACATTATGGGGGGCAGAGAGATCACCTAGGGGTGGCACAGATTACCAAGGGCCACTCATTATTGTTGGCAAAGTGTATCTTCTGAGAATCACCACTGGTATATAAAAGAACTTCACTCAGCAGGTTATCTTGAGTACCGTATATACTCATGTATAAGCCGACCCGTGTATAAGCCGACCCCCTACTTTTGCCCCCAAAATCTGGGAAAACCTATTGACTCGTGCATAAGCCGAGGGTGGACCCCAGCACAGGTATACAGCCCCCAGCAGTGTGGTATACAGGCCCCCCCAGTGGTAGTATACAGCAGCCCCAGCAGCCCCAGTGGTAGTATACAGCAGCCCCAGCAGCCCCAGTGGTAGTACACAGCAGCCCCAGCAGCCCCAGTGGTAGTATACAGCAGCCCCAGCAGCCCCAGTGGTAGTATACAGCAGCCCCAGTGGTAGTATACAGCAGCCCCAGCAGCCTCAGTAATCCAGGTCCCCCCCCCTTGCTCCAGAAACCTGTAAAGTAAAATCTTTATACTTATCACTGTCCTGTCGCCGTCGTCCCCGCCGCTGCTGACATCGCGCTCCCCCGGCTTCATCCGGCTTCTTCCGGCTTCCTGTTCGGCGCAGGCAATGACGTCATTGACTGCGCCGAACAGGAAGCCGGAAGAAGACAGACGGATGAAGCCGGGAGAGCGCGATGTCGGCAGCGGCGGGGACGGCGGCGACAGGACAGTGAGTAGTATAAAGATTTTACTTTACAGGTTTCCGGAGCAAGGGGGGAGGGGGGGCGCCCTGGATTACTGAGGCTGTTGGGGCTGCTGTATACTCATGGGAGGCGTATGACTCGCGCATAAGCCGAGGGGGGTACTTTTCAGCCCAATTTTTGGGCTGAAAAA
Organism: Allobates femoralis; assembly: GCA_033576535.1. Taxonomy (NCBI): domain Eukaryota; kingdom Metazoa; phylum Chordata; class Amphibia; order Anura; family Aromobatidae; genus Allobates; species Allobates femoralis. Next base: position 463,249,706 of record JARQOC010000004.1, read on the forward strand.
CTCGGCTTATACGCGAGTATATATGGTAAATAGTCTTTACTGTGTAAATATGAGATATTAAGCTCAGCAGCACACAGTCTGTGCTTCTGCTATTAACACATTCAAAGCGAAAGTAAGAATTACAACTACCATAGAGAACACTGCAAACATAGAATGTCACACACTATCGCCATCTGCTGTTAGGCTAGTGCAAAGTCCTCCCTTCACTTATAATAAGTCCTGATCTGTTGTCTACGTCAACACCCTTTCTCAACAGTAAGGACTTATTCAGTCAAACCCAACATTTTTATTAGTGTCTGGTGTTTATCAACGTTCAATACCTTCGTGAAGATGTCTGCTGTCATTTCTTCAGTAGTTCCATCTTCTTCCTTGCTGCAACTGTAAGTAAAGTTCTCACTGTAGTATGTTTGACAACTGGAGCAAATGTCCCATCACAGTCCACTCCATACTTTTGAGAACAACTTCTATCCACAAGTCTTGCTCGACATCTTTCAGGTGTGCCATGTGTAGGCTCATAAATTTTTCTTGTGCTTGTCTTGTATGAGAGACGTTTTGGTGGTTTACCTTTGTTTTCTCTCATTGAACGTCTTGGTTCTGTGTCTGTTTGTAGTTGGATTTCTTCATTTTCAGTTTTCTGTTCTACTACTTTCTCATCAGATACCTCTTCGGCTATGTCACTGCTGTTTTTCTCATTTTTTTGTGTCAACTGAAATCATGACGTCTTCATTTAAGTCTTCAATGAATATCACACTGTTACTGACCGTGACTCTGTTTTGGGATCTAGGATTCTGTACCCTTGCAATTTTCACTATATCCAACGAATATTCCTTCCATGGATCTATTGTGAAGTTTGGAACGTTTTTCTGTTGGAATGAATATGAAAACTTTACATCCAAAAACTCTTAAATGATTGACACTTGGATTCATACCTTGCCACAGTTCATATGGAGTTTTCTTTAGATTTCTGGAAGAAATTCTGTTCTGTAAATATGTAGCTGTCATTGCTGCTTCACCCCAGTATTTCTCTGGTAGTTTGGAATCTGTCAGCATACATCTTATCTCTGTCAGAGTTCTGTTTTCCTTTCTGCTACTCCATTTTGTTCAGGTGTACGGAGCAGTTTTCTGATGTTCTATTCCATTCTGTCTCAAGTAGTTCTCTATTCTGTGACCTGTAAATTCACCTCCATTATCACTTCTGATGACAATTGGCTTCATTTAAAATTTGTTACTCGATCTTGTTACGTAGTTTACAAGTTTATCAAAAACTTCCCTTTAGTTCTTAATTAAGTATGTGACTGTGTATCTTGAGTAGTCATCTATAAAAGTCACCATGTATCTATTTCCTCCAGATGTAGTCACTTTCATGGGTCCACAAACGTCTGTATGCACCAAATCAAGTGGTCTTTTGCTTTTCATCTCACTTTCTTTTGGAGTAGATATCCTTGTGGGTTTAGATTTTATACAACATTCACATCTTACGGTAATTGAGCAATCGGATATCTTTAGATCTTTGTCAATTCTTTTTTTTGTAGTTCCCTTATACTGTTAGGGTGTCTGTGTCCTAGACGTCTATGCCACACGTGAATACAGTTCTTGTGATCATGTGTACATATCTTTATTTGTTCCTTTGGTGTTTCAAGATGATATAATTGTTCATCTGCTTTGACATTGGTTATCACCTTGTTTCCTGCTAGAATTGCACACTCATTGTCTTTAAATTTCACAGTAAGTCCTTTGGCTGTCAAACACTTCACAGATAACAATCCACCTTCCAGTTTTGGAACATACAACACATCCTGTACAAGTATCTTTGAATCTTGACCGAACTTGTTTGAACAGTTTAGCATACCTTGTACGATATCTTCTGCGGTTATTTTGCTTCCATCTGCAAGATAAATTGCTTCTTTCTTATCTAACATAGTAACATAGTATTTAAGGTTGAAGGAAGACCTTAAGTCCATCTAGTTCAACCCATAGCCTAACATAGATCAAGATCAGTAAAGAAATTCTTTCACTTGTCATATGACTCGTTGCTCCTGAATCAATAAACCAACCAAGTGATGATTTCTTGTCTGTTGCTTTAAATGTGCCATTCCAATTATTCTCACATGGATCGCAAATTGTGTTTTTCACTTTCTGTGTATGCTCTTTATGTTGTCCTGCTTTCCATATGGTACAGTCTTTCTTTAAATTACCTTTTTTGTTACATCTGAAACATTCTATTGTCTCTTTATTATAGGGTTTTTTAAAATTATGTAGCTTTAAGAGCGTTTCCACTGTTCTTTTCAGTAGAAGAATTATGTTTGTTCTCTTCTTCTCTGATATTCATCTATTAGTCTTGTTTTCACAAAATCTAATGTAATGTCTGTTTCTGGTCTTGTCTGAAGGGCATTTATCAAGGCTGTATACAAATCTGGTAAACTGCACAATAATACAGCGGCAACATGACTTTCTTTAATGTCTTCACCAATAGATGTTAGCTGTGATATCACTTCCATCATTGAGAATATGTGCTTCTGCATGTCATCATTTGCACTCAATCTCATACTGTAAAGCTTTCTTAATAGAAATAACTTGTGATTCAAGCTAGGTCTTTCATATAGTTTCCTTAATGCTTCCCACTTTCCTTTTGTCATTTCTTCATATCTTATATGTATTAATTGAGCATCATCCACTAATAAGCTAATGGTGGCTCTCGCTTGTCTATTCTTCTTATCCCATGTCTGATCATCTTGATCTGGTCTATCTGTAATGATTACTTCCCATAAATCATCCTTAGATAATAACATTTCTACTTCCATAACTGATCGTTCTCATCATTTAGCATAGTTACTGTAAGTTTTAGCTCAGAGCTGCAAATCATTTTTATATAGTTTAGTTTTACTTGTTTGAGAGACTTGTACTAAAGAATTCTTCTGCTTTTCTTCTGTCTTCTTTCTTCTTCTTTTTGCTGAGAGTTCCTGTATTTCATGTGTGTGGTGATTCTCTGTAATTATCTCCAGTGTGCGGCTTTCAGTTCCTGGGATTATACATTCCTTTGTCCCTCTGTACAGCCTGTGTTCACTGGGTTCTCGTTCTGTTTATAAAGTTTATCTGCTTCTGTTTTCTCAGTGTCCTGCTGAGATTTCCAGTGTCCTGGGATCATAAATACCTTCTCCTTTCCGGTGCTGGTATCTGTGCCTTGATCCCTGCTGTGTGACTGGGATTAGTGCTTTAACCCTCTCGGTCCTGGGATGAGCTGGGTGACTAAATTTATCAGTATCTGGGGTCTTTGTCTGGGATCGTTTCCTAAGCTTATCAGTATTGGGCCCATAACCTGTTGGCAGAGTGTATCTTCTGAGAATCACCACTGGTATATAAAGCCAGCATCACACATGTCAATGTCGGCAGCGATCTGATCGCTGGGACATTGATGGCTGATCGCTGGTGAGCTGTCACACAGGCAGACTCACCAGTGATCATTTTACCAGCGACATCGTGGAAATGATTTAAATATCGTTTCCTCGATGTCTGCAGGCTGGTATCCATGGTAAACTGTGGGTAACTAGGCAGCGCGCGCTGCCTAGATACCCGATGTATACCGTAGTCACCAGCTTTCTCCGCTCACCGACTGGTATCCAAGGTACACAGCGGGTAACTAGGATCCATAGTTACTCGCTGTGTACCTTGGCTACCAGCCGGTGAGCGGAGAAGGCTGGTAACCAAGGTATACATCGGGTATCTAGGCAGCGCTTCCTGAGAGGCGCTGGAAGCTGGCTGATCGCGCGTCCCGGTGTCACACGCAGCAATGCTGCTTGTACACAGGCGACCATCGCCAGGTTTTCGGTCCAGCGATTTATCACTGGTTGATGCGCCCTGTCACATGCGTCAATATCGCTGCAACGTCACGTGCAACAGCGATATTGACGCGTGTGATGGCCCCTTAAGAAAGGTTATCTTGAGTAAATAGTCTTTACTGAGTAAACATGAGATATTAAGCTCAGCAGCACACAGTCCTTGCTCCTGCTATTAACACATTCAGAGCGAAAGTAAGAACCACAAATACAAAAGAGAACAACACAGAAAATATAGAACGTCATACACTATCGCCATATGCTGTTAGGCTAGTGTAAAGTCCTCCCTTCACTTATAATAAGTCCTGATCTGTCCTGAACTGTTGCATATGTCACCAATTATGGAGTGCAGAAAAATCACCTGGGGGGGCACAGGTTACCAGAAATGACACATTATGGGGGGCACATATGGTTGAGGGCAGCAATCTCCAGCACTTTGAGATTAGTGAGACAGTGCAGAGCTGCAGCTGCTGATGTTTGCAGGGTGGTAGAGCAGAGTGCGCTCACCCCCCCCAATGAAGTGCTCTGACTGCCCACAATGAAGCGCTCTCTCCACCCACCACTTGGCGCTTCATTGAGCTGTGGCTCCCCAGTTCAACCCACCGGAGGTCACAATGGGATTCAATGTGGGCCGCTTAAAGAGGATAGCTGGCTGCAGCAGCCCAATTAACCATTTGCCTGGTATGGCTGATTGTCAGTCCATGTCTGAATCCCAATGTTGAGGAGTATATACTTGACCGCTTTTTTCCCTTTCTTGTCAGCCAGTGTTATCACATCCAAACCGCTGCTGTTCTAAAATTCTGATGTTACTATGCATGTCAAAAGATTTTTGAATTGATGATTATTTTTGAGTATCACAGTGTAGCTGTTGTTGGTCCTCAATATGCAATTCAAAAGGTGAAAAAAAATTAATTACACAATATTCATTCAAATGAACGGGTGGACAATGTATAGAGGCCACAATGATTTAAACTAGTTAAGTAAGTGTTTTCCTAAATACCTTGTGTTTTCAATATGTCCTGTGAGTCACACTATCACTGTCCACTCATTCTCATCATTTGACCCCTGACTGCAGCAGCCTCTGTTTTCCAGTGATGTCACATCAACTTTCGGAAATAGAAGTTGACCCGGCATCACCAAGGTGGTACTCAGTCTCCCTGAGTAACTGGACTGTGGGTGAAGTTTCATCACACGTCACAGCCCAACATTGCACGCGCTCACTCCTTCTCTGCTTGGCTGTGATATGCAGTGAAATTCTGCCCAGAGTCCAGTCACTCAGGGAGACTGGGTCCTGCCTCTGTGATGACGGGTCAACTTCTAATTTGGGAAATTGATGGGACATCACAACACATCAGAGGCGACTGCAGCTGAGGGTTGCATGATGGGTTGAGCAGACAGCGATAGCACTCCACAAGCAAAATTGAGAACACATAGTATGTGGGAAAAGACTTATTTAACAGTTTTAAATCACTGTGACCACTATGCTCTGAAGTGAACCACCTCTTTAATCACAACAGATCTGCAACAGAAGCAGCCATACTAACTGTAAATTTTTTTTGGTTCAGTATACTTGGTTCATAGTTGGAGGAACTTCATCAAAACTGAGGGCCATTACCGATTATAGGTGAGCATCAGATTATGGGACGAAAAAATTAGAAGTAAACCAGCCATATCAGGGCATATTTGATGTGCTGACATGGAAAAAAGGGTCTATTGCATGGCAGTGACATTTAAAGTTAATAAGCTTTTCAGCATCATCTTTTCAAATTATTTTTACATACAGTGGCTTAATGCCAATGGCGACAGACCATACAGCCGCTAAAGGGCCCGTGAGTCAAGGGGGCCTGGTGTCAGAACACGCACCCACCTCCATGACACTTTCAATTGTATTGGTACAATTGAAAGCAATGGTAAGTTAGGGAGTGTAAACAGCATTATATTATATGGAGGACTATGGAGGCTAAATTATACTATATGAAGGCTGCATTATATTGTATGGAAGCTGCATTATATTATATAGAGGACTATGGAGGCTGCATTATATTATATGGGGGATGCATTTTATGGAGATATGGATGCTGCACCATAATATATAGAGAAATGGGGGAGCATTAAACCATATGGAAGGCAATGGTGGGTCCATTATACTATATGGAGGACTATGGGGGGCGCATTATATTATATGGAGGACTATGGGGGGGCGCATTATACTATATGGAGGACTATGTGTGGCCCATTTTACTGTGTGGTGAGGACTATGTGGGGCCATTATAATATTTGGAGGCTGAGAGAGCCTTTATACTTTAGAGAGGCCTATTTGAAATCCATTATACTGTATTCAAGAAATTATACAGTGTGAATGTTTGTGTGGAGTCCATCAAATTATGCAGAGGGCTGTGTGGGGCTATTATACTATTTTTAGAGATAGTAGGGCCAATTGTCCTGTATGTAGGCCAACTATACTACATGTGTGGTGGTCATAATTGGGGATCATACTGTGTTGGAGACACCATTGTCGGGTAGTTGAATGGGGTTACAGTAGGCTCATCATAATGTGCCTCTAGAGGAATTTATTGTGGGGGTGTCATAAAGTGCTTGTCGAGAACTTTTGTTGGCATTATACTTCAAGGCTGCAATGAAAGGGTAATCGTAGGGCTTCAATAGAAGTTAAATTACTATGCAAGGGCTGCAAAGTTGTAGGCTGTGCTATTATGTGACCCAGAGGAATACCCTTGTCCTCATTGAACCTTCATTTCACAATTTCTTGAAAAACATTAAGTAATTTTTGTTTTCTCTATAGTAGATGCCGAGATACCCGAGCATGACTCCTTCAAAAACTAGAAGTATCATAGCAGAGTGTGTGGCGCCCCGCAACGAGTGCGTCACAGGAGGGTATTGCATCCCTGACTGAAGATGCAATATTCTCTGCCTCAGTAATGACATGGTTAACACTCAGAGCTCCATACCCTACATGCACCATTAGAATAGAGGGCCAATCAGGTCCTGGTGGGCGGAGTGTAGGAGTGGTGTGTAGGAGTAAGTAGGAGAGGAGAGAGGAGAAGTGGTCCGGGGAGCGTAGGAGAAGAGGGCTCTGCACAGTGCCGTACAGCCCTGAAGCCACCCACCGGTTTGCACCATCATTCGGTGCCCTAAACCGGAACCTGGGCGACTATCTAAACAGGTCAAAAACTACAACCACGCCCATCAACAACTGGACCACTGGTTCCGAAGCGAGCAAGTCGTTCATCGCTGCTCAGCAAACCAGAAGTGAAGGGACTGCTCTCTAGGAGCACCTCACTGCAGCTGCGACTATAGCCGTCTTGCCAGCGGAGTACCCACCATAAGGAATCAGGCTCCCCTCACACCGGGCTGTATACACCGGCAGGGAAATTCAAGTAGCCCCCCTTTGTACCGAACTGGTGCACTAAGGCGACATCGGCAACTAGAACATGTTAAGAACCGAGGAACACCGCGGAACTCTGAAACAACACCGGTCATTGCTGGGACCACCCGTTCCGTTACCCGTTATACCCTGTATCATCTACCGGTTACAGTAAAAGACCCGTTACAGAGAACACTGGTGTCTGTACTTCTTCAGAACTGTTTAACTCGCATGCTAAGAATCACTGAGCTGCCATACACCACCAAGGGCAGCCCCTGGCCCCGGGGACTCACGCTAGTCCTGTGGGGAGTGTCCCATCTTGCTGCCTTACATCCCCCGGAGGCCCAAGCAGCGCCGGTGAAACTCACCGGAATTCCCGCAGGTGGCATCACGACAATAAGAATTATCCCTTATCCGTTCAGCCAACCCCTGTTGATCTGGACCACGGGCCCCACAGTCTCGGGCGGAACCGTGACAGGGAGAAGCAACGCCCGAGAAATGAAGACCGGCTACGGTGAGTCAAGTGCCTAAATCATTACAAAGAAATGACACGCTGAGGATATTTCAAAGCATATAGAAGCAATTTCTTCTCCAAATGAAAACTGCAGCCTTTTTTTCACTGCTTCAAGATCAGCTCTAGCCCTCCACGATAAACAGTTCATTAACAGTGTTAGAAATTAAATGTCTGCACTCCTCATGAAGAACTATGTTCAAGGATTCAGTTGATATAGCTTAACTGTGTCATTGACCACAGAGCAAGCAACTAATAAATTACTCACCATAGGTTGACTAGAAAAGGATGCTCTAGACCTTGCATGATCTGCAGTTCTTTAAACACATTCCTCACTTCGTTGCGCTCCACACATTTCTGTTTGTTCATGTATTTCATTGCGTACATTTTCTTTGTGTCATTTTTCTGAACAATGCACACCTGATAAAAAAAAGATAACATTACTCTACAGATTTTATAACTTCATACATATTGTTGGACTTTTAAGGGTAATTTGAAAGGGTTCTATGGGAGGAGAAAAACAAAATTGGCAATTATGAATTATTTCTAAAACCCTTTAACTAGTAAATCATACTTTCATTATCTACAAAGGTATTTACTGTATAATCTTAAAATGTCTTTGTTCTGTTACACTATCATCAATAAGACAGGTGCCAGTGAGCATGTGCAGTAGGAAGCTTAGCCCCATCCGATTCTGATCTAAAACTGAAGATACTAGGGGTGCTGATATTAAAAGATGCTGATCACACTGCTGTCCACTCTGTCTTTCTGATGTACCGTAATACTGGAAATATCAGGGGTACTGCGGTAAGAAGAGGTTACTTACACTGCTTTCCACTCTATCCTTCTGAATTAATTCTTTAAATACCAGGAATACCGAGGAATGAAGAAGCTGTTTATGTTAGGAGATAGACATACTTACTTTTGTTCACCCCTGAAGACAGAAGTACTGTTATGATGTATATTATAACATGCGTTATTAGTGACAAATTGTATGTTGACTGACAATAAGGAAAGTTGGGGTTAATATTGGGACTAGCCCAGAATAAGAAGGACGAATATAAGGGACAGAGACAGTTTCAGGTCCAGAGGTCTGTTAGGGCCCAGCATGTGTGGCACCCTGCCATTACAGGTAGCCACAGAACCACCTCAAACATGGATGGATTTCCACAGTAGGTGCCACATACACCCAACACCTTCCACCCCAGACCTGTAGGGGGAGCTTCACTTGCTGCCTTAAGCAAGATCCCCTATAAATACTGGTGCAGGGGGCGGAGTTAGTCAGAGTGTGCAGTCGCTAGGAGAACTGTGAAGACGCCCTGGTGTGTCAGAGCTGCGCTAGACCAGATCCAGTTGACAGTTAACCAGCCTAGCCAGCCTAGGCAGTCTAGCCAGTCTGAGGGCCAAATAGTGAGGTCAAAGGCAAGGCTGAGCAAAGTAATAGAGGAGCAGAGGAGCCGTACCTGTTCACCCCAGGAAGCAACCCGGACACCGGAGTCCGAGTCTGCAGGAGAGCATCTAGCTGTTAGGCCCCCTGGCACCGCTTCCCAGCTCACCTCTCCTGGGTCAGCATCTCCTGCTCCTCTGCCGACCGGGCATCTGGCATCCAGGCGTGCTGTGTCTCGGAGCCGTCGCCATGTTCCCTTCCTGTCAGCTGACCGCGGGGTTCGCACATGAGCACATTACTATGATCATTTTCATGAGCCTACTCAGCGGTGTGCTAGGTGCATTCCTTCCCTGTGACTCTAGGGGCCGGCAAGGTCCAGCCTGACACTCCCCTTGACCAATAGCTGCTGTTCCCATGGTATATCAGGCCACCTCCTCTGATGGGAGGTGCCTGATTATTAAGTCAGATTGCTTCTGCCTTGCTGACTGTTGGTTAGACCTTCCTTGTGCTTTGTGTCCTGGAACTCTTGCTGTGCTCCTTCCCAGTAGCTCCATTCCTGTCCTCCAGCCTTGTACTCTGTTTCCTGGAACCCTTGCTGTGCTCCTCCCCGGTAGCACCCTTCCTGGTCTCCTAGCCTTGTGCCCTATTACCTGGAATACGTCCCTATTCCTTAGTATAGGCTAACCTTACGAGCCGCCCCCCTGATACTAGCTCCTGTGGTATTTAGACCCCCTGAGCTTGCCCCTGACAATCCCTGTATAGGGGTTGGGTAAACTAGGATCAGCTCACCCAGGGGAGTTCGGTACCACAGCCAAGTGGGTCCACTCTAGGGCGCCTTCCCCCAGAAGCGTGACACTAGCCAAGCAGAAACATTGGTTCACCAAGGAGACTTCGGTCTCCCAGACACTTGTACAGCAACCAAGAAGGGAGCCAGGCACCGCAGGAGAAGAGATAGCAGTAGTCCACACAGAGGTTTCCCACCACACAACACAGGTGACAGAGACACAGAGGAGGCCAGGCCTAGTTTTACACGGGTCAGAGGTTTCACTAAAGGAAAAGTAACAGTAGGCCTTATACCCACTCACTGTGGAGATCCAGAAGTGTTTCCTGACCACCGGAGATTGCCCTGCACAGTATCTTCAATATCACCAGTAAAGGTACAGAAACAACTTCCAGTGTGTGTGTCTGTTTCTCTAACCCTGACCCAGTCCAGCTCAGAGACTGTAGCAGCAGTCCGGCTGCCTAGCCACCTCCCTGTGCAAATCCCCATCACCTCAATACTGCCCCGGGGACCTGCACCGTCTGCAGGGAGCTAATCCATCAAGCTGCAATACCACCGCCCCCGGTGGACTGACAGCGGCGCTGATGAACATCACCAGAACTGCAGCTGGCGTCACGAGACATTTATTCTTTTTATCACTTTCATTTTTCCACCAGGGCTATGGGTCTGGGCAGGCCACCCGTGTCATCCCCCCAATTCCACGCCCGGATTTCGAGTTCCCATAGACCCCTGGGCGAATAACATGCAGTAAAAGCAGACCTCAGATTTGAACAGAGAGCAGAGCCAAATGACGTGGATGTCCTAGATGTGAGCAGTAGATAATGTGATCCTGAGTAAACGGGAAGAAAAAGAGACCGAAGAACAAAGTGGTCAAAGGGAGCCAAGTCCTGAGACAAAAAGTGGACAATGATTCTCTGGAGACATCAGCTCAAAATATCGATTTTTTTATTGAAGTGGTTTGACACAAGAGATCATCCAAACATTCTGCTCCACCCAACATTTTGACCTAAATGACATCTTCATTGGGGGTACAGGAGCTACAAAATAATTCATAAATACAGACAGAAACAAAATAGTGAGTCTGTTGCGTGAGACACAGCAAATCATGTGATATACCTTGACAAATAAGGTTAAGGAGATCAAGCTCTACTGAACCAGGTTGTGGAAATGGTGTCCTAAAAACACTTCCCCAGCTGGGATACATCGTTCAACCTGTAAATTTCTTATGGATATGAAGTATGGTCATCTAGATGTGCTGGAAAAAGTTTTTTTTCAGGCTGAGTATATTACATAAATATACCTATCAAGCAAAAGGGTTTTAATGCCCCCCCCTCCCAATATCCTACGTACTATAACTTACTCATGAGGTATATTCTTTTAATATACCGTATGTCTTTACCTTTTGATCTCCTTGTCAGTGAAGCCTAAGGTATTTTTATATATATATGCGCAATAGGGTACTCTGTCAGAGTGGATTGACCAACAATTGCATTTGGGTCTCTCTTTTAGCCTATCCACATAGTGAATAGGACCAAATCAACTTAACAGTGTGGCCATTATAACTATTGAAGTGATTCCAGGACACCATTGCTTGATAGGTATATTTATGTACTATATGCAGCCTAATATACTCTTCTCTATCATGTAGCACTTGAGCTTAACCTTAATTGTCAAGATACAGTATATCACATGATTTGCTATGTGTCATGCAATGTACTCACTATTATTAGTTTTTGTTTATGTCTGTATTCATGTATTATTTTGTAGCTCCAGTACCCCCGATGAAGATCTTATTTAGATCAAAACGTTGGGTGGAGCAGAACGTTTGGATGATCTCGTGTCAAACCACTTCAATAAATAAAATCAATAGTTTGAGCTGACATCTCCTGAGAATCATTGTCCGCATTGTGTGCCAGGGTTTGCTTCTAATATTAAGTTCTTGTTTTACTCTGAGCACCTACTACTCGGGGAACCAAACCCCTCTGTTTATATTAGGTCCTGGGACAGACAGGACGTCTAGCAGTACAGCCCCAAGTTTCTAACTAAGGCTGGTTTCACATTACGGATTTTTCAGATCCGATGCTGTCCGATCAAAATCGGACAGCATCGGATCCGAATTTGGCCCCATGCAGCCCTATGGGCATCGGACCGAATCGGATGTGCACTAAATGCCATCCGATTTGGTCCGATCCGATTCTGTCCGATTTTATTATATAGTATATAGCCTGCTCCGGTATAGCCTGCTCCGATTTTTGCACCGAAAATAAAATCTGACAGAATTGGATCGGACCAAATCGGATGACATTTAGTGCACATCCGATCTGACCCGATCCCTATAACATGGGGCCCTATGGAGCAGGGTCCGAGGAAACATCTGATGTCTCCTCGGACCCGATTTCACTGTACTGAGCATGCTCAGTACAGTAAAACTGCTCCTACTGGGAGCACAAGGGTTAAAAAAAAACAAAAAAAAACCTTATGCTCACCTCCCCACGAGCCCCCACCGTCTCCAGCTGTCTTCCTGAAGGCTCCCGGTGGCTCCCGCAGGCTCCCGGTGTCAGCAGAGGTCGTCTTCTGCTGTACAGGGCCTGCGGTGATGTCAGTCATGTGACCGCGGGTTACCATGGTGAACCCGTGGTCACGTGACTGTGACATCACCGCAGGTCCTGAACAGCAGAGGAAGAACTCTGCAGCCACCGGGAGCCTGTGGGAGCCACCGGGAGCCTTCAGGAAGACAGGTGGAGACGGCGGGGGCTCGTGGGGAGGTGAGCATAAGGTTTTTTTTTTTTTTTTTTTTATCAGCCCGGAGGCAACGATTTTATGCCGGAATCGGATGCCTATTTGGCATCCGATTCCAGGCATCAGAAGGGAGCCGATGCTGTCCGAATTTATCGGACAGCATCAGCTCCCTTCAAAATCGTAATGTGAAGGTAGCCTAAGAAAGGAAATGTGCCAGGATGGAAGAGTGAATATGAGTTGAAGAGAGTGTTCCAGGTGGGAGTTCCAATTCACCAGAAGTAGAGAAGCACTGGCCAAAATGGCAAACTTGTTCCTTAAAGGGAATCTGTCACCTACCTAAAGCCCCCAAAGTTGTCACTCCCTGCCCCTGCATCTTCCTATTACTATCTTAACTATCACTCTTTGTACTAAATCTGCCCTGTCACTAAGTAAAAAAAAGTTTTTTTCACTTACATCCATGAGCTGGGGGGCTACTGTTGCTAGCCCCCCTGGGCGTTCTCTTTGTGTCCCCATTGCCGCCTCCTTGCTTCTTTATCACGCCTCAATGGGCATGATGTTAACATAGGAATGCGTGTTCCCCCCTGCGCTGCTCGTCTGTGGGTTGAGTGCTGGGGAATGACACTGCACGCGTCATTTCCGCTCCTCCATAGTGTTACTTCAGGCTCAGCTGATGTACGGTGCTCCACAGAGCATGCATACTGCTGAGTCCGTAGTCGTGATCAATCTGACACAAACTGGCACCTCAGAGAGAGCAGATTGAATGTTAGGATATCTCTGGGGGCACAGCAAGGTGTTTTTAGACATTGAAATTGTAAAAAAGCCCACCCTCCTCTCTGTCCAGAAAGACTCGTTTTATAGCTGAATGTATGTGGGCAGAGCCTATCACTAACTGACTAACAGACTCGCAATTCAGATGAATATGTGGGTATTAAAATTATTATTACAAATCGTTATGAGTATAGCGAGTGTGAATGTTTCGCAACTTGCTCATCACTAACCAGCACCTATGGAGGGACTGTTTGCAAAACCCTTCTACCAAAGGTTAAGTCAGTTTTGGATGACAGATCAAGTCTATAGTGTTAAAAACAGTTGAGGGAGAGGACCAGGTTGCAGATTCGCAAATTTGTTCAATAGAAGCATCGGCCTTTTCTGCCCAAGAAGTACCTATTGCTCAAGTAGAATGAGCTTGAATTCCTTCGGGAACAGAAAATCCACTGGTCATGTAAGCTAAGGAGCTGGCGTACCTGATCCATCTGGTAAAGTGGTTTTAAAAAATGCATGCCCCATAGTGGACCCCTGAAAAGAAACAAACAATGACTGGGACTTCCTCCAATCTTTAGTAATCTCTATATACTGCAATTTTAACATTAATGTGTGACAAATTTCTTCTTTGAGGTTCCTAGGATTGTCAAAGAAGTATGGAAGAACTATCGCCTTTGATCTGTGGAATTCCTCTCCATAAGGTAGAAAGCTAGTTCCCCAGACCTCGTCTCAGCCTCTCATACAGCCAGATCAGAACTCCCACACACTGCACTAATGAGGGGCAGTCACCCTGAAATGCAGCATCTGCAGTTTTATTATGACTTTAAGGATGGCTACACTTATTGGGTGGCATTAGAGTTACTCACTTCCTCACTGAAGTGAGAATTTGCATATTTCCCAGAGGAGCATTGCGGCTATAAGACTCCTTATCAGCTTATCTCTCTCCTTATGGCAGCAGGAAGATTCCTCTCCATAAGGTAGAAAGCTAGTTCCCCAGACCTCATCTCAGTCTCTCATACAGCCAGATCAGAACTCCCACACACTGCACTGATGAGGAGCAGTCACTCCGAAGTGTAGTGTGGAGCCCACTGGGACGGGTACTCGGAACCGGACTGGAGTACTGCTGGGGATATCACGGCAGTCTTGGTCCGGACCGTGTCCCGGGTTCTCTCAAGTAAAAGGGGTATTTACAGGGACAGTTTGTTGTGACACCACCCACGGGCTGTGTCAATAAGTGGACACCGCTGCAGTTTGCTTCTGTCAGGAGGATGTATGGATGCTGCAGCAAGGTGGATGAGCCCGCCGGGGTCGGGGCAGCTCCTGACAGGGTAAAAGGTATAAGAACAGTTCTGTATACCTGGAGTCAGACACAGGAAACTGAAGCAGGGTTCACCGGGTTTACTTTCAAGTTCTTCAGTTCAAACAGTTTACAACAGTTCACAGTACAGTTCAATTCACAACTCAGTTAACTCTGGACACTTGAACCCTCTGCAGCCAGGCTGTCGCTCTGAGACCCCTCACTTTTTCTCAGTAATCTTTCAGGCTTATTCTCTCTCTCTTTTCTTCTTAGCGGGTTATATGGCGGCAGCTCGGTCCTATTGTGTGGCTTCCCCCTATGTGGATGGGTAGCAAGCCATGTCCTCCTGGATGCTGCTGAGCCTCCAACCCTGTAGTGGGAACACGGATCTGGAATCTGTGTTCCCCGCTGGTTTGTCTGAGGAGCTGGCATGTAGCATCAGTCCCCCTCAGAGCTGACACTCTGGTGTTAGCCTAACCTTGGGTAACCCTGTCTTTCAAGGTATTACCGGGCTACTTCAGACCCATGTGACTTCCAGATGCAATCAGGGAATCTATCCCGCCGGTAGTTGGTTGGTGCTGCCGTGTCCGAGAAACCGGTCTGGTCTCTGTCCGCACACTCCCTTGGGATGCCGGCTATGGACAAGTTTTCTTTCCATGGAACGGTGTCTCTGTGGATTCTGCGTCTCCAGGGAACCCTATCCCTCCAGGATGTGTCACTGTCTGTCTGGTCTTGGCTGCTCGGCTCACTCTGGCCTACTAACTCCTTCCTCCTCTTTTCCTCTATTTGTACTATCTGTCACCTGACCTCCTTTCCCACCCTCTCTCCTCTAAACCCCACCACCCCTTGCCCGCCTAGAGTCCCGGGTTGGGTGCTGTGCTCTTGTGGGTGTGTGTGCTGTGAGGGTGTTTGTTGCACAAACTATCTACCTTCTGCCTTTCTGCAGTTCCCTATGTGGCCACCCTGGTCACAGGGGCGCCACAGCAGCGTCTGCAGTTTGGGGTTCTGATCTGGCACAAATACTAAGTCATATTAAAAGGCTTGTTAAAGAGTCGATTATGACTTTAAGGATGGCTACCCTTATTGGGTAGCATTAGAGTTTCTCACTTCCTGACTGAAGTGACAATTTAGCTACTTTAGGCAGATACACAGGATCCGTCCTTAGCACTATCCTATCATCCATAACTTGAGTGTAGGGCATGAAGATCACTAACCCTTCTAGCAAAAGTTAAAGTCACCAATAACATCACTTTAAATGTTAGATTTTTAATGGAAGCCTCCAAAAGGGAGACTCTGTTAAAGCTTTAAGAACTAAATTAAAATCACAAAGGGCAAACTTTAGAAACAGGAACAGCAGCAGCCCTCTGACAGTATTTAATAAATCGAATTATCCACCTATTCACTGCTAGATTTCAATATATATATATATTGTACTAGCTGGGTGCCGATGCACATGCATCGGATTCTAGAAGAGCGGTCTCTGACTCGCAATGCCGCTTCGGGCCAATGCTTTGGGCGTATCCACATGACCACCGACTCGCAGTGCGAGTGGACTCAGAAGGGGCAAAAACCCATTCGCATTATATAATAGATATAGCGCTATTACGGCTGACACTTGAACTTTTAATGTTCTGGTAGTTAGCTAGTTAGCTTACCTACATATGTGGCACCCCAGAGTCACAGTGCCACAGTGTCACCATTGTTAGGTGTCACCAGAGAGCAGTAAGGGGTATTCCACTCAGGCAATACACAAACAACACCAAAACCTCCAGGTCAGAAAGGGTAAGATCAAACCCGGGTTCAGGGTGAGATTCATTTATATTCTGGTCTGGGGAGGAGCGAGTCAGTGCAGAGCGGGCAGCACTGTGAAGACATCCTGGTGGGCTGGAAGCTGCTTAGCTCGTCCCAGGATTGCTAACTTGTTCCAGCCTAAGGCCTAAGGCTAGGGTCTGAGGAAAGAGGAGAGAGACAGAAACCTACCGGGAGGCTGCATCACCTTGCTTCCCCTTCCTCAAAGGAACACCACAAGAACGGACACCGGAAACCGAGACTGTGCAGGTTCAGACACACCATCAGTCAACACAGGAAAGTGGGGACTCCAGATTCTCCAGCTACCCAGTGCCAGGGACACAGCAACATATAGAATCCAAGAAACACTGACTTCCCGGGTGGGGTGGAAATATGAAGGACTCGAGTTGCCTGTCATACTGGTAGACGCACACAGAGACAGGTGATGCACTCAGGGCAGGGTACTCGGCTCTCAGACTCCGTTTAGGAAGTCACGGGTGGCTGCCTGAGACTGTGGCCCTGGTAGTCAATGGTTAAATAAAGAAAAATAAAATAAAGTTTGTTTTGTGACGCCACCTGCAGTACCTGGTGATGCTCCCCAGCGCCGCTACAGTCCTCCGGAGGTCGATGGTATTGCGGCAATGTTGATATAGTCCTCCGCAGGCAGGACTGGACCGCCGGGGCAGCGATTCTGTGGAAGGAATCAGTTCATGCAAGGAAAGATGCAGCAGAGTCGAGAAGTCACTTCACTGGGTACTTCTACCCTGAGTGGACTCCTCCAGCTTCTAGAGTCCTTTGCTCCTTTCTTTCCTTCTGGGATTTAACTTTCTGTCTCCCTTTGTCTTTCGTGCCCCAGGTTCCCATCCTGAAATTCTTTAGCTCTCCAAACCCTTGGAGGCCGAGACCGGCGGTCAAAGACAGACCGGCGAAAGATGCTCCTTTCTCCCCCTGGGAATACTATATACCCTCCTGGGGTCCCTCCAACCAGATGACTAGTGTCGGGTGTGGGTGTAGGGTTCCACCTACTGTCCATAACTTCACTTGCAGTGGGGTGACTACACCGCTTTTTTGGGTGTTGTACCCCTTTTGTGGCACCTACATAGTGGGGCACCACATACCCCCTTGATGAAACATACTCGTCCGCGAGTATCACACTTGTCTAATGGGAAGTGAAAAATATTTTTATATATATATTAAATACCAATGGGTAACTATTTACAATTTAAGCAGGCTTAGATTTCTTCCCATCCCTGGGAAGCGCGTGGCTTGTAATGTTAAACATAGAAAAATAATAAAAAAGACATTATTCACTCTGGGCCAACGGGACCGGTACTAGCTATGCGGGCCCAGCGGTAATCTATAGTCCAGCACAGTTCAGTGTGTGTTATCACCGCTGGGCCGCTATTCATGACACACATCATTAGGCAGGAAGGGACAGTTCAATATCAAAGTCATGAAGGATCGATGGGACACACTCTTCATTAACTTGCAAAAAAGGGAAAAAGCATAAAGCAAAGGTGAGGGGCTATGTACATAGGAAAAACAATGTCTCTCAACCGGAGTCTATAGCAATAAAGTTAATTATGGTTCTACCCGGGCGATCCGGATGGTAAACCAGCCAAGTGGGCCGGGGTAACGCTCGTATGTTACCTGTTCTCCTCTGTAAAGATCGCGCCGGGGACGTCCTTTCCTCAAGAACGATTCTACGTCCCGCGGGAAGAAGAATACGTCGTCGAAGAGTCCTGGCTCTCGCAAGAAACCCCATCCATCTTCCTGATAGACAGAGACGACAGTCCCAGATTTCCGCAGTTCAATGGGAAGTGGGGGCTGAGCTCGGGCCTCATCTTGCAATCTCCTGGTGGCCTGCTCTCTTTGGTACCAGTCCTCCGTCGCTGTTGCATCGCGAACCTGGTCTCGTTCATCCAAGGCTGGCCGAGTGCTCTGTAGTGACTGGTACTGTGGGGGGGGTGAACTGCTGCTGTTGGCTCCTCTGGGTGCTGCATGTGTTTCCGCGGAAACCAAAATGGCGGGAACTCTTTGCTGGTGCCGCTGCCATGCGGTCCACCATGCCGCTTTCGGGGTGCCCCCTTCCGAGGCTTCATTTAGCCTTCGTCGTCGTCTTCATAGATCTCCTCGACTTCCTCGTCTTGCGCTGTGGGTGATTACGCTGCCTCCAGCCGGAGACAACTGCTGGCCCGGGACGGTGGTAAAGTCGGGGGCTCGTCTGGGTCCCACTTCCTGGGTCTGGACGGGTGGTGGTAAGGAGGTGTGGTACTCCTCTACTGCTCGTTCTGCAATTGGTGCCTCGCGGGCCGTCCTCCTAGCAGACAGCTCGAAGGTCCGCTCGGCACTCCACCGCCGACACACCCAAGTTAATGTCTTTTCCATCTCTTTGCGGAGACGGGTGAAAGCATCCCGCCAGTAATCAGCGTCGCCTTTGATGGTTAGCAGAGACGCCGCTGCTGGGTCGCCTCGCTCGGCACGGGTCTGCTCCTCCAACTCCCGCACTACGTCTCTCCACCGGGTGCTGCTCCATGCTGCCGGGTATGAAGGAGTCTGATGGAGTCTGTCCTTCTTTTCCGGTTTGTATAGCTATGGGTGGGAACTCCTTGGGAACTTCCTGTGGGCCCGCCCTGATTGATTGATGGCAATCGGGGCGGCCACACTTTTTGGTGCCTCTGTCTAGGCCCTCCATCTTCTAGGGGCTGAGGCATGCCCCTGGGACTGCACATGGTGTTTAGTTCATGGCGACGGCGCCATCTTGGGTCCCATACAATAATGGCAGGAACCCATTTTTGGCGCCATGCAAAGGCAGAAAAAGTCAATTTTAAGTCCGAGTTCAAAGGCGCACAGTAACCAGTGTTACCGGGATAATATCCTGTTCGTAGATGCCAGTTTTGACGCACCCAGGGCAGGGTACTCAGCTCTCAGACTCAGTTTAGGGAGTCACGGGTTGCTTCCTGAGACTGTGGCCCTGGTAGTCAATGGTTAAATAAAGAAAAATAAAATAAAGTTTGTTTCGTGACACCACCTGCAGTACCTGGTGATGCTCACCAGCGTCGCTACAGTCCTCCGGTAGTCGATGGTATTGCGGCAATGATGATATAGTCCTCCGCAGGCAGGACTGGACCGCCGGGGCAGCAATTCTGTGGAAGGAATCAGTTCATGCAAGGAAAGATGTAGCAGAGTCAAGAAGTCACTTCACCGGGTACTTTATTGAAAAACCTTTTGTAATCATTACAGTCCTTCAGTACAGTAAGATGTTATAGCGACAAATGGCTACGGGCGCTGCAAGTAGATTCTATGGTTGGTAGATGGATCCCTCCTGTGTGCCTTTCTTGTTCCTTTCTTCCCTTGCCTCCCAGTGGCGGTGAAGTCTGACCTCATGAAGATTGGATCTGACCTTCTGCTGCTCCTCTTTACCTCCCTTGCTCACGTCGGGCGAACCTTCTTATGATTACCACAGCCGACTACTGCGGGTCAGATTCCCCTCTAATGGGTGCTTTAGGAGTCAGGGCCGTATCTGGATATACACCCGGTCAACGGATTCTCTACGGCCATGAAGGTTCCTGCAGGTGTGGGCTCCGGTTATCTGGTTTCTACTCTGAGTGGACTCCTCCAGCTTCTTGAGTCCTTTGTCCTTTCTTTCTTCTGGGATCTAACTTTCTGTCTCCCTTCGTCTTTCCTGCCTCAGGCTCATCTGACTTCCTAGCTCTCAACCTGAGCAACCGCGTAAGACAGACTGGCAAAGACCCTCCTCTCTCCCCCTGGGGAACTAGTATCCTCCTGGGGTCCCTCCCACAAGAAGACGGTGGTTGGAAAGGGTTCCACCTAATTCTAAATCCACTGCAGTGGGGATGACTACACCGCTCTTATGGGTGTGTACCCCTTTTAAGGGCACCTACTAGTGGGGCGCACATTAGGTCGCAGCCTAAGTGAATCAACTGCAGGCCACTACGCAAACACAGTGAGGAAGCCTACGACCGTAGGGTAATACCCTGAACTGCTCCAGACTCCAGGGACAGCTTGTAACAACTACTTCAACTCCAGTAAACAGACTGAGAACAACTATCCGGAGTCTGTGTGTATTAATTACGTCTATTGTTCTGTAAGTAAATCCTCCTCTGGAGTTCCCGACCAGTCCGTGATACTCTTAAAGATTTCTGGATTCAAGGCCCGCACCCCCTCTTCAGATAGTGTGTCAATTGAGGAAATCTGTCAAGTATTGTTTGGCATAGCTGAAGCTATCCCCCTAGTCTCAGAGGAAGTGATCTCGTACCCCCATGATGGTTCACGTATACAGCTGCTATCTTGTTGTCCGACAAGACTTGAACTTGTTCTAAGACAGGCTGAAGGTGTTCGAGGGCCTTGTTTATAGCTAACAACTCTCTTAGGTTTGAAGAGCTCCTCTTTTTTAGCTCGTTACATGTCCCTAAACCATGTGATATCTTAAGTGAGTCCCCTGAAAAATTTAAAGCACTTGCGTCTGTTGTAATAACATCTGTAGGGGGAGGCAGCCATTGGAATCCATCAAAACAGGTTGCCTCCTGGAGCTATCATCTCAGAGAAGGGTTTGCTGCAAGGGAAGAAACTTCCTTCAAACAATCACTTTGTAGCTGATGTATGTGACACTAGCCCCAAAGGACAGCCGGAATACAAGCAGATAGGGAACCCACTAATGACATGGCTTTCCTAAGGGAAACAACTGGGTTGTTGATGGCTGATTATACTAGCAATTGAACTGTTATTATTTTCTGATTGGGTAGAAAGAACAACTGGGCTATTCAACCCTAGACCTAGAAATATTTGTTTCTTTCTCGGTTGCACTGCATTTCTCTAGATTTAGCATCTGTCCCAGACTTCTCAGTATGATTTTACTTTGTCCAGTTGTGAACGGCAGTGAGCTTCCAAGTCCCCTACTACTAAAAAGTTGTCTAAGTAGGGCACGATTAGAGTATGTTACTGACGGACATGACAATAATTTCTGCCACTATGTTTGTAAACACCCTTTGAGGCATGGACAGGCAAAATGGTAAGTATTGAATAAGAAATGTCTTATTCACCTTCCCATAAGAAGTGCCAACCTTAGAAATTTTTGATGGTTCGGGTGGATCAGAAAATAGTAATATGCCTCCTTCAAGTCTAAGACGGCCAAACAGTGACCTGGATATAAAAACCCCAGGGCAGTTTACAGTGATTCCATTTTGAAGGTTCATTGGACAAGAAATTGGTTTAATTTCCTTAAATGTATTATTGTTCTGAAAGAACCATCTGGCTTTTTGATTAGGAACAATGGGGAACAGCAACCTTCTTCTCTTTCTTCCCTGGGAACATCTACCAAGACTTTCTTCTCCGCTAGAGTGAAGATTTTCATCTCTAGAGCCCTCTGCCTATCCTGTGATCCCTGACAGATATTAATATAAGGGACTCCCGAGAGGTGCAAATGAAATTCCAGGTGTAAGCCCTCCCTTATAATTCCCAAAATCCATTTGTTTGAAGTTATAGCCTGGAAGGAAGTAGAAGAGCCTTCCTCCCACCCTGCTGATGGTGTCATTGGGGCTTCCATTTTTCAGAGGAAGGATCTCGGAACATAGAGCCATGGTTCTTTTTCTCTCTGTCTGACCAGTTATCCTGATTTGTTCGGGGCTTCTGATGTATATGACTCGCCCCCAAGGCCGTGGGGTACTCGGAACCATGCTGGCTCGGTCTCTCGGGGGAAGCACTGGAGGCTGAGACCCAGCTCCGTGGCCCTGCGGAGTCACTAAAAATGCTGGGGAAATATTTTAGGGATAATGGATGCAGAACCTCTGGGGATGATGGACGGGCAGCTGGGGTGAAGTGGCTCCCCACAGGTGGAGTGGGTACCCAGGGCAGTGGATGTTGTGGTAGGATTTTGAGGTGCAGGATGGAGGGTGCAAAGTAACAGACAGACTCACGTTGTTGTTTCCTCAGGTCCCTTACTGAGGGTACTGGTGCAAGCCGGGACACGAACAGGTGGTGTTACGTGGAGTCCGTGCAACCTGGAAGCAACTCGGGGTTCTCCTCACCTGGAAAGTTCAGAGGTCTTCCTGCTGCGTTCTTTTTTCGGGTCCCTGCTACTGCTTAAGCTGAGCTGTGGCCTTCTCCTCTCTCCTGCATTGTGCTGGTGTGGCAGGTTGCTTTTCCAGCCCCACTTCCTTGGTGGCTGCTCCTGGACTCTCTTTTCTGCTTTGCCTGCAGACACTGTGTTGTGGCTGGGGGAGTTGGAATCCCTCACCATCCAGTGTTGGCTGCCGGAACGTTAGGCCCTGCACAGCCTCGGACTCTGGTGTCCGGTTCTCGTGCTCTGCACTGGGGTGAGCTTAACACTGCTCTACTCCCCAGGCTCTCCTCAACTTCCTCAAATCCTCGCCTATGGGTCCCTCAAGCTATGCTTTAGCTACCCTGAGATGAGCTTAGCAATGCCCAAGTCTACAGAATGTCTTCCTCAGTACCTCTCCGTACTGAACTAACTCCGCCCCAGACCAGAATTTATAGGGGAGCTGCCCAGAACCCGGGTTTTAGAGCTCCCCTTTCAGGCCTGAAGGCAGAAAGATGTTGTGTGCTTCGCTCACCTGGTGTGTATTCCCTCTGTTGCTCTCAGGTATGACACTACCCTTCGAGGGCAGCAATGACATTGTGGCATCCGGACTCTTGGGTGCCACATATATATTTCCTCCTCCTAAAGGAATGATTGGAGAAGAGTGTCGACAAGCAAGTCGGAAACCCTTTCTTTTTATCAACAACCTTCTGCAGTAGGTTATCCAGGGCCTGACTAAACAATAAATCTCCTTCGCAGGTCATGGCGCACAACTTGTTCTTTGCCTGTGCATCCCCACACAAGCTCTTTAGCCATAAGGCCCTTCTGGCAAAAGTTGACAAGATGCATGATGTAGCGGTCTGTCTCAGTGCATCCACAGAGCCATCTTGCAAGAATGACGCTGCTCCCTGCACCAATGGAATAGATGAGAAGATCTGCTACTTAGGTATGTTGTCCTACAACTCATCCTACAGTTGCCTGAGCCAGATCATTAACAACCGGGCCACACAGGTTCCTGCTACTTCAGGATTAGGGCGCTTGCAAATGCTTCCCATTTGATTCTCAAATAGATGTCTGCTTTTCTGCCAGCTCATCCTTTAAGGTTCTAGATCTTTAAAGAGAAGAGTTGATTTTTTTAGAAGCCTTAGCCACCGCAACATCAATTTTAGGACATTTGTTCCATATTTGCTGCCTCTTCTCCTCAAAGGGGTACTTCCTCTTCAAGGATGAGGGAAGTTAGTCTTTTTATCCAACTTTTTCCCATGGTCTTTATCAAACTCTCAACTTTCTTATATAGAAATCTAATAGTAAAGGTATGTCTTTTTCTTTCCTCTATTCCTCCAAACATCATGTCCTCGAGCAACTCTGGATCCCGAGTCTCTACCAAACACGTAGTGGACCTGACCATCTTGACTAACCAGTTCACTTCACTAGTAGGAATGCATAGTCGACCACCAATCCCTTTTCAGAAGATGAGTATGAGTAAGAAGAAGAGGCAGACAAGGAGCAAGCTCCTGACTCTTGTTCTGAGTCTTGAAACCTGTCCGACAGGGGTCCAGGTTCTCTATAGGATCTCTTACTCCTTCTTTGCTTGCCACCAAAAAGGCCCCTAATCGAATTCCTGACTTCTGAGCTGATGACCTCCCTCAAACTAAAGGCAAAATCAGAAGTCTCTTCAAATATCGTACACTGAATGTAGGAAGAACATAAATGCCTCGATCGGCCTGTAACATTGGAACATTCTCTATTCTTTGATTTTGCAACACTATTTCTGCAATTCTCCTAAATTAATAAAGTAAAACAAAAGAAAGCTTCCTAAGAAAGGGTTTAAACCATCATCAATGCACTCACCAAAATGATGCATACTATGCCAGGTGTGGAGGTTGTGCTGCATCAATGGGTTTGTCCTTTTTGGTACCCCCAGATACACAGTTAGATTTGCTTCGTGCTTTGCTGGATTGGCTGTCCCTGCCTTCCTTGCGATGCTGCATTGTAGGCAGTGGTGGTGAGTGTTCCTCACTTATATTAAAGAAAACCTGTCAGGATGTTTATGTTCCCCCAGCTATCACTTGTCCCTGTAGCTTCATAATCCTATTCTAACCATCCCTGTCTGAGCTCAGAGTGTAATGGTAAAGGTGAAAAAAAGCATTTATGCATTTAGGCCACGTGCACACGCTGAGTATTTGATGAGTTTTTTTTACCTCAGGATTTGTAGCCAAAACCAGGAGTGGGTGATAAATACAGAAGTGGTGCAGGTGTTTCTATTAGACTTTTCCTCTGATTGTTCCAGTCCTGGTTTTGTCTACAAATCCTGAGGTAAGAAACTCATCAAATACTCAGCGTGTGCACGTGGGCTTACATTTCAGTCTACAGCTTGGTGGAGGTAGACTGTTCGGCAGGATAATAGATAACTCACTATTGACTTGCAAGGCTAAAGGACGTGTGTGATGTAATGATCATGTGACCATAGTGGGCGGAGCTAAGCGAGCTAACTTATTATGTCCTATGGGGACTTAGCTCCGCCTATTGTCATCACATGGTTGTGACTTCACATCAGGTCTCCCAACATGTTCTAACATAAGGCTGAAATGTTATCTATTAACCTGCCAGATAGACTACAGTCTCCAAGATGTAGACTGTGCCTGATTTACATGAAAAAATGGAAGTGTATAAATGCTTTTTTTCCACCTTTCACATTACAATCTGAGCTCAGACAGAGATGATTAGACTAGTATTATAAAGCTGCAGCTACAGACAGTGATAGCTGGGGGGCATAAACTACCTGACAGGTTCCCTTTAAGTATGTATCACCACCGCACTGCAGGCTCTGCTCATTTATATTTGCTATCATCACTAGCTACCACCTCAACGGAAGTATCTTCCCCAAGCCATGCCATTTACAGGATGTGCACATGCCCAGTTGATCATTTCCGGGTTACCTGATGTCACACATAGAGTCCTGATGCCGAGCCAGAAATCATCACCTACTTCACTCAAGCGCGCTTTGTGGTAGGGACCAGAAGATGCCGAGCGCATGTGCAGTCACAGAGCGATGCTAGGTGAAGGCATCCAGTGACCTCTAGGCCCGCGCTGTCCTCTGCATGAGACAAGCCCTAGTGGAGGAGCATCCAGGACCATAAGCCCACTGCCCAGGTAGGTAAACCATCCAGCACTCTAAAGGTACCGTCACACAGGGACATATCGCCGGCGATGTTGCCGGGGATCGCGGGAGCGCGCATCCCTGACAACATCGCCGGTGAGATGTCACACTGAGCAACTTACCGGCGATGTCGCCGGCTAGTTGCCGCGGCTATCGCTCGCTGGGTTGCCCAGCAACCCAGCAAGCGATCACTCGCAATGTTGGATATAGGCGGAATCGCCCACAACATTGCAAGTGGCCGCGTTACACAGGGCGATCAGGCAGGATCGCCTGAGCAACATCGCCAGATTTCCCAACATTGTTGGGAAACCTGGCGATGTGACTCAGGCGATTCATCCCCTGATTATCGCCCTGTCACACGAGGCAACTCGCCGGCGATGTCGCCGCAACCTGGCCACGCCCCTCAGTTGCCGGCAACATCGCCGGCGATATGTCCCTGTGTGACGGTACCTTAACAGCCACGGGGAAACATCTTCAGAGGTTTCTCCATTGAATACCAAAAAGTTGATGCAGAAGGATAGGTACTGCCTTATATTTTAAATGGTTTCCTGTCTTGGATGGGTGGGAACTTCCTTTCTCTCAGGTGGTGCTGTCATGAGCGATAGGGTAAAGTTTTCTATTTTTCTTAAAGAAATGTTATTTCTTTAAGAGTAAAGAAGATGCAGATTGAGAATAAGATTTTCTAATTGGAATGTAGTACTGAACTGTGTTGTGAAGAATGCAGAAGAACCAGTGGAAAAGAGTTATCCCCTTCATGACCAGGCGAATTTTCGTTTTTCATTTTCGTTTTTTTGCTCCCCTGCTTCCAAGAGCTTAAAGGGAACCAACCACCTCAGATCACCCTAATACACAGTTAGTACATGTCCCTGCACCCTAAGGATACCTTTCCAGCACTGTTTTTGTGTAAAATCTTGCATTAGTATAACTGATATAAAGAGTTTATAAACTTACTAGCCTGGTGACTTCTGGGCATATCCCTCCTTCTGTTATACTTCAGGGCTGTGCATTGCATGTCTGTGCTCCCCCTCCCTCCGTGCCTGCTGCCCTGCCCTGATGGGCGTGATCGTTATCTCCTCTGCACAGAGGGAGGGGGAGCACAGCCATGCAATGAATGCACAGCCCTGAAGTATAACAGAAGGAGGGATACGCCCAGATGTCTCCAGGCTAGTAAGTTTATAAAGTCTTTATATCAGTTATACTAATGTAAGATTTTACACAAAAACAGTGCTGGAAAGGTATCCTTAGGGTGCAGGGACATGTACTAACTGTGTATTAGGGTGATCTGAGGTGGTTGGTTCCCTTTAACTTTTTTATTTTCCGTCAGTATAGACATATGAAGGTTTGTTTTTTTAGTTGTCATGTTCACTATGTGGTACAATTGACATAACACTGTGATGCCTCCGGGTGGTGCAAGTTCGTAGATACCAAACATGTATACTTTTATTGGTATCTAAGTAGTGAAAAAAAATTCAGAAGTTTGAGAAAAAAAAGTATTGCACTTTTTGTGCCATGTTTGGTGATGCATAGCGTCCTCATTTTTAGTGATCCAGGGCTGTGTGATGGCTTATTTTTTGCATCTTGAGCTGATTTTTCTAATGATTCCATTTTTGGGTGGATGCGCTGTTTTCATTGGCCATTATTGCATTTTATAGCAATGTTGCGGCGACAAAAAAACGTAATTTTGGCATTTGGACCATTTTTCCATTATGCAGTTTACAGCTTTCATTAATTCATTTTATATATTGATAGAGAAGGCGTTTCTAAGCATGGCGATACCAAATATGTGGATTTTTTAACTTTTTTAATACTTTTATTTTGAATGGGGGACAAGGGGGGTGATGTAAACTTTTGGGTTTCTTTTTTTTTACATGTTTGTAAAAACTTTATTTATTAATTCTTCATTTTACACACCCCAATAGGGAGGCACACTGCTGCAGGGTTTGATCGCTTGTGACAGATCCCGATGAGCTGCAGCACATCAGGATCTGTCACAAATGCGTACTGTGAGTGGTTGGCAGAGCTTGCCAACCACTCACAGGAAGCAGTCCCTGATAGCTAACGGGGTCTCGGAAGGAGCACCGGACATCTTGTGATATTATCGCAGGATCACCGCTGCAGGCGGGCAATAGCGGCTTTGGATCCTGCTGTCCGTCTGGATCCCGCTGTCATTCACTGTTAACAGCATTGATCGGACCCCAGATCCGATTGCTGCTGGAAGCTCGACGTCTCAGCTGATGAAATCAACTGAGATGTCGGGGAAATGATGTGACCTCCACGCCAGAGCTCACATCAAATCCTGGTAACCGGCCCATGACATTGTACAACATCATGGGTCGAGAAGGGGTTAAAGCAAGTTAAGGGAAAGGAATTGAGACTGTTTAGTAAAAAAGTTACTTTTGAGTGGGGGTCTCTCTCATTAAACTGTTCAATATAGGCCTGGCCAGCCAAAGTCACCGGCATCATACAATCTACAAAAGCATAGCACCCCATAGCACAAGTTCACACACCAAGTTAGGACCCCCACCTCCATGTAACATGTTGGGGTGTACGACACAAGTACCTTGCCCATGGCTACGAGACCCTGCCAAGTCACACTTACACTGCTGTCCTCGTGGCTCTCTGATACAATACTGGGTTGACACAGATCCTGAGGCAAAAAAAGGCTTCTCATAATGCTGACCATACTGTATTTCTGATCAAAATCTGGAGATACCAGCTGTGCTGAGGTAAGAAGAGGCTGCTTACACTGCTGTCTTCTTAGCTGATATAATACTGTATATACATGGGTGCTGAGGTATAAACAGGTCACTCACACTTTTGTCCACCATGTCTATCTTTCTAGAGATACCAGAGGTGCTAAGGTATGAACAGTCTACTCACACTGCTGTCCACTCGGCTAATCTGACCTAGTATTATAGTTTTGGGGGTGCTGAGGCAAGGATAGACCGCTCACACTGCTAGCCAACCTGTTTTTCTGATCTAATACTGGAGATACCAGAAGTGCTGTGGTAATATGAGGCTGGTCACACTGCTGTCCACCTTGTCTTTTTGATCTAATACTGTTAATATCAAGGGTGCTAAGGTAAGAAGAGGCAGCTCAAACTTTGTCCACTCTATTTTGTCAAAGGGATTTCCCCACAAAAAAAGTAAATTTTAAAGTTAATTTTAATCAATAGATCTTGGAATA
Organism: Allobates femoralis; assembly: GCA_033576535.1. Classification (NCBI taxonomy): domain Eukaryota; kingdom Metazoa; phylum Chordata; class Amphibia; order Anura; family Aromobatidae; genus Allobates; species Allobates femoralis. Next base: position 463,278,591 of record JARQOC010000004.1, read on the forward strand.
ATAATAATTTCCACAACTGGATGTGTTTAAAAAAAATGTTCCTGTGCTGAGATAATCTTATAAATGTGCCCTTGCTATGTACAGTTTAATTTTTGTTTCTGACCATGCGTGGAACACGGTCTGATCATACCACATCTCCTAGGCAGGTAAGATAGTAAAAGTATATACAGACATTACAGCCGGGGATCACAGCTGATCCTTTTTTGTGAGATAAAAAAATTTCCTGTCTATTTGTAAAAAATGTTTTACCTCAAAGAAAGAATGATCTGTGGTCCCTCCCCTTTCCAGAAGATGTGGTATGATCAGCCCGTGTTCTGTCCACGGTCAGAAACAAATGAAACTGTACATAGTAGAGACACATATATGAGAATATCTCAGCACAGGAACATTTTTTTAAACACGTCCAATTGTGAAAATTATTATTCCAAAATCTATTGATTAAAATTAAATTTTAAATTAGCATTGTTTGTGGGAAAACCCCTTTAAAGCTATGCAGCTATTCTGGAGTTATCTTTGCATTAGACAGCATGACTCACTTGATAGGTACCACTTAGACCTTTGCCTCAGGTGCAAATCCTTACTTTGCCCTCAGTAGTAGTACATACATAACTTGTGTGATTAAAACTAATTATATTTTATGTCATTTACACCATGTACACTGTAATAAGAAGGTTTACAAAATGGCTTACCTTTCCAAAGCTTCCTTTTCCAATAGCCCTTAAAATTTCAAAATGATTAAAGTTCACTGCAAAAAAGAAAGATATGATCAATTACATACTGTAGTATGTTTAAACTTAGTAAATAGATACATACAGCTGAGCCACGGCACAAAGTGAACAGATCTGTAAGAACGTATGCAAACCTCCGAAACACTAAATCACAGAAAAACAGTATAACAACATCTAAAAATACTCTGCTATAAAAAATAATCTTAAAAAGCAAGTGCTAGTGAGAACATTGTTAATAACAGGGTACTTAGTTAATAATTTTTTTGCAAAAAATGTATAGGAAGCCGTTCTATACCGCCGTCATGGTGACCCATATCAGAATGGTTCTGATATGGGTCACCTTGACGACGGTGGAATGGCTTCTTATACATTTTTTGCAAAAAATGTATTAACTAAGTACCCTGTTGTTAACAATGTTCTCACTAGAACTTGCTTTTTATGTATTTTTTTTTTATAGCAGAGTATTTTTAGACATTGTTATACTGTTTTTCTGTGATTTAAACTCAGTAAATGCCTATAAACAAATAGTTACAAAATCAATTGGGTAAAGGAATAATCAGGGCACTTAGCGGTGCCAGCTGTCAAGTCCGGGGTATGCTCCCGTAAGAGCGGCTTCCTCTTGGGTGGTGCACGACCAAAGCATCAGGACAGTAAATGAAACTTGAAGAAAAGGCGGCACTCACCGAAAATGTTCAAGGTGGTCTTTATTCCACGATTTCAGGGACAGACAGGGTGCAGGGAGGTGGCCACGGAGGGGTTCACAAATTTCAAATTCAGCACAAACATGGCCGATTCAGGATTGGAAACCCAAACACATTGCTAAAAAGTCAGCGAACTCGGCTTTTTTCTTAACTGTTCAGAATCTTAAAGAGGACCTGTCACTAGTGATGAGCGAGTATGCTCTGCACTGCTCGGTACTCGCACGAGTATCACTGTACTCGGGCTACTCGGCGAGCACCGAGTAATCTCGCGATACTCGTGCTGTGCTCGTGGTCCTCATCCCTGCATGTTGGCGCTCTTTAGAGAGCCAGCCCACATGCAGGGATTGGCTGGCAGACCACTGCAATGCCACAGCCCAGTTGTGGCATTGCAGTGATTGGCCGGCCTGCACAGCGTGACCGAGCCTTTATAAAACCCGGCCGCGCTGTGCTCTGCACACAACCATCCAGACAGTGAGTGTAGGGACAGTGTCTGCTGCTGCTTAGGGACAGATTTGCGGCCCTCATAGGTAGATCTGGAGCAGGGCTGCAAACTGCTGCTGACCACAACAGTCCTTCTCAGGACTAATCTAGGAGGATATAGGCAGGGTGATCCAGATCGGAGTCCAAGCTTTTCTGTGACCATAACAGTACTTACTAGCTTGATACAGGTTAGTGACTAAAATCCTACTCTCCTGTGAGCTGAACAGTCACCAGACTGTTGTACTTACTACCTTGATACAGGTTAGGGACTAAAATCCTACTCTCCTGTGATCTGAACAGTTACCAGACTGGTGTACTTACTACCTTGATACAGGTTAGGGACTAAAATCCTACTCTCCTGTGAGCTGAACAGTTACCAGACTGGTGTACTTACTACCTTGATACAGGTTAGGGACTAAAATCCTACTCTCCTGTGATCTGAACAGTTACCAGACTGGTGTACTTACTACCTTGATACAGGTTAGGGACTAAAATCCTACTCTCCTGTGACCATTACAGTCACCAGACTGTTGTACTTACTACCTTGATACAGGTTAGGGACTAAAATCCTACTCTCCTGTGATCTGAACAGTTACTAGACTGGTGTACTTACTACCTTGATACAGGTTAGGGACTAAAATCCTACTCTCCTGTGACCATTACAGTCACCAGACTGTTGTACTTACTACCTTGATACAGGTTAGGGACTAAAATCCTACTCTCCTGTGACCATTACAGTCACCAGACTGTTGTACTTACTACCTTGATACAGGTTAGGGACTAAAATCCTACTCTCCTGTGATCTGAACAGTTACCAGACTGATGTACTTACTACCTTGATACAAGTTAGGGACTAAAATCCTACTCTCCTGTGACCATTACAGTCACCAGACTGTTGTACTTACTACCTTGATACAGGTTAGGGACCTTACTACCACCAGGCCGAGTACACGTCCACGGACATTACTGATCCCACACTTGGACACTCGGAAGTCCAGAAGTGTGTACCCATGGGTGAGTGGAGGTACATGGCAAATTCCCATAACAAAATTTAAATTCCGCTGTCATTTGTGTGTGGTGTGGTGAAGTCTGGCCCAATCCAACCCTTATTTACCTTGATCAGAGTCAGCCTGTCAGCATTTTCAGTTGACAGGTGGGTGCGTTTATCAGATTCCACCTGCGGCACTGAAAACACGCTCTGACAAAACGCTAGCGGCAGGGCAGGCCAGGACTTCCAAGGCGTAGAGAGCCAATTCATGTCACGTGTCCAGCTTGGAGACCCAATAATTGTAAGGTACAGAGGAATCTCGCAGTACAGTTGTTCGATCTGCAAGGTACTCCTTCAGCATGTGGCCAAACTTAGCATTTCTTGTGGCACTACCCCGCACCTCACGGGCTGTGGTACGTGAGGGGCTGAGAAAACTGTCCCACATCGTAAAGACTGTTCACCTACCTCTGGCGGATTGGACTTGTGCCCCTCTCGGCCGTATGCCTTGGTTGTCCACCGATTCCTGACCTATGCCGCTAGCGTTTTGTGAGGGGAATGCTTTGCCTACTTCCGTTGCTATGGCCTTCTGGAACTGCTGCATTTTGGCTGACCTCTCCGCCTCAGGAATGAGAGACATAAAGTTCTCCTTGTAGCGTGGGTCTAAGAGTGTTGCCAACCAGTACTGATTGTCGGCCAAGATGTTCTGAACGCGAGGGTCACGAGCCAGGCAGCTTACCATAAAGTCAGCCATGTGCGCCAGACTCTTAACAGCCATCACTTCAGTATCCTGACCAACACGATGACTGAACATGCTGTCCTCCTCCTCCTCCTCCTCATCTCCCCTGTCCTCTGGCCAGCCACGCTGAATCGAGGGTATGACTGGTGTGCATGTCATATCCTCAATTTGGCCAGAGAGTTGCTCCATGTCTTCATCCTCCTCCTCCTCGTCATAGTCCTCCACTGCACGTTGTGATGACATGAGGCTGGGCTGTGTGTTATCACCCACACCCACTACAGTTTCTTGCTCCAAGTCATCGCGGTCCGCCTGCAATGCATCATCTTTGTTTTTCAGCAGAGACCGTTTTAGAAGGCAGAGTAGCGGTATGGTGATGCTAATAATGGCGTCATCGCCGCTCACCATCTTGGTGGAGGCCTCAAAGTTTTGGAGGACGGTACATAGGTCGGACATCCATGTCCACTCCGGAGGTGTTATGTGTGGAGTTTGACCCATTTCCCGACGGCTTAGGTGATGCAGGTAGTCAACAACTGCCCTCTTCTGCTCACATATGCTGACCAACATGTGCAGAGTTGAATTCCAACGCGTGGGGACATCACACACCAGTCTGTGGGCCGGAAGACGCAAACGGCGCTGAAAGCCGGCAAGGCCAACTGAAGCAGCAGGTGACTTGCGAAAATGCGCAGACAGGCGGCGAACTTTTACCAGCAGATCAGACAGTTCTGGGTATGATGTAAGAAACCGCTGAACCACCAGGTTGAGCACATGGGACACACATGGAACATGCGTCAGCTGGCCTCGCCTCAAAGCTGCCACCAGGTTCCGGCCATTGTCACACACGACATTTCCTGGCTTTAGGTTCAGAGGTGTCAGCCAGTGATCTGCCTGCTGTTTCAGAGCTGTCCACACCTCTTCTGCATTGTGGGGTTTGTGACCTATGCAGACTAGCTTCAGCACAGCCTGTTGCCGCTTCTCAGAGGCAGTGCTGCAGTGCTTCCAGCTTGTGACTGGTGTGGAGGGTACAGTGGATGAGGATGCGCAGGAGGAGGAGTAGGAGGCTTAGGAGCATGACATTCCGGAGCTGTAGAGTGTCGGTGAAACCCTGACAGAGGTAGGGCCTGCAATCCTTGGTGTGGGAAGGACGTGTTCCGTCCCTCGCTCAGACTGGGTCCCAGTTTCCACAATATTAACCCAGTATTCTGTCAAGGAGATGTAGCGGCCTTGCCCACAAGCACTTGTCCACGTGTCTGTGGTTAGGTGGACTTTGGCTGAAACAGCGTTGTTCAGGGCACGTGTGATGCTTTGGGACACGTGGTTATGCAATGCGGTGACGGCACACCGGGAGAAATAGTGGCGGCTGGGGACCGAGTAACGTGGGACAGCAACCGCCATCAGGTCGCGGAATGCTTCCGTCTCCACCAGCCGGAAAGGCAACATTTCTAGCGCTATGAGTCGCGAAATGTGACAATTTAGGACTGTGGCATGTGGGGCGTTGGCAGCGTATTTGCGCCTGCGTTCAAAGGTTTGCTGAATGGATAATTGAACGCTGCACTGGAACAAGGACGTGCTTGATGGTGGTGTTATTTGTGCGTGGGCAACTTCAGGTGCAGGACCAGAGGCTTGTTCGCGGCCAGCATGGACAGGGGATTGGCTCGCATGCACAACACGAGAAGACGTAGCAGTGACATCAGCAAGCACCGCTCCTCGACTCTGTTATACTTCCCACAAAGTCAGGTGCTTGGCTGACATATGCCTGATCATGCTGGTGGTGGTCAGGCTGCTAGTTTTCGTACCCCTGCTGATGCTGGCATGGCAGGTGTTGCAAATGGCCTTTTTAGAGTCATCTGGAGCCAACTTAAAAAACTGCCAGACTCGGGAAGACCTAACATTTGCACAGGCACCTTGTGTCGTGTTGTTGTTACGGGGAACGGTTGCCTGCCTTCTGCCTGCGGACACGACCCTGCTTCGTACTGCCTGTTGGGATGATACACCTCCCTTCCACTGTGCACTGCTGTCCTCGCTCTGCATATCCTCTTGCCAGGTTGGGTCAGCTACCGGATCATCCACAACGTCGTCTTCCTCTTCCTTGGATAATCGCTGGACTGCTCCTCCTTCTCCTCATGTGCCACCATGATGACCGTTACAATAGTTAGGCTGTTGTTTCAGGTATACCCCCAGTGGTAAATTTTTACGCCCATTCTTTTAGAATGGGCATTACAACGACAGGAGACCCGCTCCTTTTCAATGGGAAAAATGTTTTGAGGCCCTCCTGCACGTCTCTAGGGACAATGTGGAGCCTCCCAATTTTCGGCTGCCCTGCCAAAGGGCTAGACTACAATACACCCACTTCAGGTTTACAGGCCCTCCTGCACGTCTTAATCCAGGGACAATGTGGAGCCTCCCAATTTTTGGCTGCCCTGCCAAAGGGCTAGACTACAATACACCCACTTCAGGTTTACAGGCCCGCCTGCACGTCTCTATCCAGGGACAATGTGGAGCCTCCCAATTTTTGGCTGCCCTGCCAAAGGGCTAGAGTACAATACACCCACTTCAGGTTTACAGGCCCGCCTGCACGTCTCTATCCAGGGACAATGTGGAGCCTCCCAATTTTTGGCTGCCCTGCCAAAGGGCTAGACTCCAATACACCCACTTCAGGTTTACAGGCCCTCATGCATGTCTGCATGCATGGGTCATTGGTGAACTCACAATTTTGGACTGCCCTGGTAAAGGAAAATACTACAATACACCCACTTCCTCAAAATGGGCACATTATGTCAAGAAGCTCTATTGCGAACGGCGTAGGGGTGAGAAACCCAGGCACAGTATTCCTTTACAGCAGGTAATAAATACTTAACCCTTTATCTTTAAGATTTAAATAACCTCAGGCTGAGCCTATATACCTATCAATAACCCCTTGTTAATTAGAGGAAGAGAGTTTGCCATCCAGGAACAGGCATATATAAGGAATCGATCTGATAGACATAACATAGGTCTATTAGGAAGCCATAAAGGGTCATTTATCTGTATGGGTTTATATATGTTACTTTGTGAGGCATAGTCTTTTTTTATGGGTTCTGTGCAATATTGATGTTACACTGTGTTTACAAAGGATTTATACTGTACTATGTGGCTTTCCTTTGGGAATTAGCTCTGATGTGATTTTATTTTTATATTTAGAATAAAGATTGCAATTTTTAACATAGTTTGACTGTATTTGTGAAATCATTCCGTAATTGAGACTTAGGTGTTTTTCAGTTAATATATGGTGATCTAATTACAGCACTGGATGCTGCATGTCTACAGCATGCAGACAAGGGGTCCCCCACCACTTGAGCTGCCCTGTACCCCGAGATAATACAGTTAGAAAACTTACATGCTCCAGCCACTAAGGAGGTGGCTAGGGGCTGCAGCCAAGGGCAGATTCACACCCCCTGCATGTTTAATCTGCCCACCCCTGCCAATCATTCTCTCTCCTGTCTGCAGCATTTAAACAGAGGTTTTTTTTCTCTCTCCCAGAAAGTCTGTTAGCCCCGCCCCCTGAGGAGAGAAAAAAAACCCAGGACTTTTTCAGTGGTAATTTTGCCCAGTGTTTTACAATTACCGTATATACTCGTGTATAAGCCGAGTTTTTCAGCCCAAAATTTGGGCTGAAAAGTCTCCCCCTCGGCTTATACACGAGTCAATACGGTGGTGGGGGCTGTGGAGGCTGGAGGAGGCGGGGTGAGGCTGCTGTATGAGCGGCCCCGTCACGTGGGGCCGCTCATTATATATGCACTGCTTCCCCCTGTCAATCAGCGGCAGGGGGAAGCAGTGCATAACTAAATAAATTACCCCCAAATGCTGGCACTCTCCCCCCTTGTAAGGGCCCCCCCCCCGCTGCTTATATTACCATCCCGGTCTTCTGCTCAGCGCTGCTCCTCGGTGCTCCGTTCTTCATGCTCCCTGCTACATCCGGGATCTCCGGCCGTCGCAGGCATATGACGTCATCGCGCGATGGCCGGGGATCCCGGATGCAGCGAGGACGGAGCATGAAGAACGGAGCACCGAGGAGCAGCGCTGAGCAGAAGACCGGGATGGTAAGAGAAGCAGCGGGGGGGGGGGCACTTACAAGGGGGGCAAGTGCCAGCATTTGGGGGCTGCTGGGTACCCCCAGGGGGATGCTGGGGACCTCCTGGGGGCTGCTGGATACCCCCAGGGGGCTGCTGGGTACCCCCTGGGGGCTGCTGGGTACCCCCAGGGGGCTGCTGGTACCCCCGGAGGCCTGCTGTATAAACCCCCGGGGGCCTGCTGTTTGTACCCCCGGGGGCCTGCTGTATAAACTCCTGGGGGCTTGCTGTATAAACCCCTGGGGGCCTGCTGTATATACCCCCGGGGGCCTGCTGTATATACCCCCAGGGGCCTGCTGTTTGTACCCCCGGGGGCCTGCTGTATATACCCACGGGGGCCTTCTGTATATACCCACGGGGGCCTGCTGTATATACCCCCAGGGGCTTGCTGTTTGTACCCCTGTGAGCCTGCTGTATAAACCCCCGGGGGCCTGCTGTATATACCCATGGGTGCCTGCTGTATATACCCCCGGGGGCCTGCTGTTTGTACCCCCGGGGGCCTGCTGTATAAACCCCCGGGGGCCTGCTGTGAATACCCCTGGGGGCTTGCTGTGAATACCCCTGGGGGCCTGCTGTATACCCCTGGGGCCTGCTGTATACCCCTGGGGGCCTGCTGTATACGATACTACTGGGGCCTGTATACCACTGGGAGGGCCTGTATACCACACTGCTGGGGGTTGTATACCTGTGCTGGGGTCCATCCCCGGCTTATACGCGAGTCAATAAGTTTTCCCAGTTTTTGGGGGCAAAAGTAGGGGGGTCGGCTTATACATGGGTCGGCTTATACACGAGTATATACGGTAAGCACATAATTATACATTTTATTTCCTCTGCCCAAGTGCATGACCTTACGTTTATCCCTATTAAAGCTCATGTGCCATTTATCAGCCCAAGCTTCTAGTTTAGATAAATCCTCCTGTAATCTAAAATTGTCCTCCTCTGTATTGATTACCCTGCAGAGTTTAGTGTCATCTGCAAATATTAAGATTCTACTCTGTATGCCCCCTACAAGGTCATTAATAAATACGTTTAAAGAAGCGGGCCCAATACTGACCCCTGTGGTACCCCACTGTTAACTGTGACCCATTCTGAGTGTGTTCCATTAATAACCACCCTTTGTTTCCTATCACTGAGCCAGTTCTTAACCCACCTACAAATATTTCCTCTATCTCCATTGCGCTTATTTTATGCATCAACCTTTTGTGTGGCAGCATATCAAAAGCTTTTGAAAAGTTCATATACACCACGTCCACTGCATTTCTTTGGTCCAGTCAAGAACTTGCCTCTTCATAGAAGCTTATCAGATTAGTTTGACAGGAACGGTCCCTCGTAAACCCATGTTGATATCGGGTCATTAGGTTATTTTTCTTCAGATACTCCAGTATAGCATCTCTTAGAAAACCCTCTAGGATTTTACCCACAGTAGAGGTTAAGCTTACTGGCCTATAATTTCCAAGTTCAATTTTTGACCCCTTTTTGAAAATTGGCACCACATTTGCTATACACCAGTCCTGTGGTACAGACCCTGTTATCATAGAATCTTTAAAGATTAATAATAATGGTTTATCTATGACGGTACTTAATTCCTGCAGTACTCTGGGGTGTATCCCATCTGGGCCTGGGGATTTGTCAACTTTAGTGATTTTTAGACGGTGCCGTACTTCATGTTGAGTTAAGCAGGTTACATTAAATGGAGAGTTTTTGTTATCACTGATCATGTTGTCTGTCAAGGGATATTCTTGTGTAAATACTGTTACAAAAAGTAATTTAGCATATTGGCTTTTTCCTCATCCTCAGCCACCATTTCACCATTCTAAGCTGCGTTCACATCAGTATTGGCAGCGTTTGCAATGTGTTTGCGTCTGCATGTCCTTCGCATGCAGACACAAATGCAAGTGTGAAACCGGCCTAAGAAAGGTTTGTAGCTCACAAATCATTTAACGCTTTGGGCACCTTTACACACGGCTACATTTGTAGCTTGTCACCAGGTAACTTACTGGTTGCAGTGAAATCATGGATACATGGTTCTATCTTGTTGCTGTGTACAAATGGAATAATCTCTCCATGATTTCACTGCAACCAGTAAGTTACCTGGTGACAAGCTACAAATGTAGCCGTGTGTAAAGGTACCCTTTAGGTTGTAAAGTCCCCAGTGTCACCATCCATCGAAACACATAGGACTCCAATTTTAACCTCTTTTAATATGCACAAATAAAGTTTGCCTATTTTTCTATGAGAAAAACTATGTAACTTTATTATTGGCAAGTGCTGGCATTTTTTTGGGAAAATTCATTGTTTTCCTTTTACATTAGTTCATTTTTCTCCAGAGAACAAGCCCTCGGACCTGTCCATGCATTGCACACTAGCCTTATTCAACATTCCAGAGGAATTGGTGATCTGGAAAAACTTTTCTAATTTCTCCTCGAATTATGTCAGGCTTCAATACCTCAACGACAACCCCAAGTCTTCCCTGTCGCACAGGGACGTGTAGATCAGGTGCCTTCTGCAGCCCATCTCATGGAAGGATTAATGAGGAGTTTAAGGCAACAAGGATTGGCAAACAATAATGTCACTTAGGCAATATGGACATGGTGCTGGAAGATACGTGACCCTAGCAAAAGGAAGACGCATCACTGGATGCCACGTCATCTTGGGATTGCTGTACAGAGGAGCAACACTGCTACTATGTGCCTACAGTCCGGACCTGAATCCATTCCAAGAGATGCCTCCTCTGGAGTCTCAGGAAGTGAGCTATTCCCTATGGCAGCCAGGATTAGGACATCCATAATTTGAGAGAAGGATCCTGCACCCTGCCTGGCCTTACCAGTCCTGCAGCTGGTCAAAGGATGTGGGGATTGAGGAGCAGGTAGTGCAAGAATGCCCTGTTTCCCTGCCTTCTGTCAAACCCTTTCCAGAGGCCTCTGCCTGGGAGAATGCAATATGGGGACACCTCCCCCTAACAGCAAGCGAGTCCTGTCATTTTTAGAAGAAAGGAGGTTCCCAGAGGTTCTCACCCAAGAGTGGTTAGAGGTATCTAAGCGGGCCACTGTAGAAGAGTAATGTACTCTGGCCAAGTGGTGGATTTCTTTCAGAGGAGGGGGTACGGCTTCACAGCCAAAGAGGGCACTAGTCACCAGTGCAATGTCAATCAGTTCAGCCATCGGCAGAAAAATTTGCCTTCCTGACTGTACCCTGTATGTTGGGGGATTGTCATCTTCCTCAAAATATAATGCTGCAAAGGATGGTACAAGGTGGGGGTAAGTCAGGTCACCACCTCACATAATTTCCAAGGGTGGGAGCAGGAGGCCCATATGGAGAGGATGGAGTATGGCTGTTGGCCAGGCCTTACTATGGTAGCCAGCTTGAAAGGTCCATTGCAGTCTCTCCATGTTTCTCCAGTGTGTGCTAGAGGGGGTGGTCATCCCTAACTCCTCTGTCCTCTTCTTCAGCAGTGTTCCTGATGGGATTGTTGTAGGGCAGGTGGTATTGGAGAATGTCAGTGGAGGAATAACCTCTCTGATCCCCCTCCCCGAGACGAGCCTACACTATTGAACTGACACATCCATCCTGGGTGGTTGCTGAAAGAGCTGTGACAACATTGAGAGGCTTCCCAAAAGAATGCCAATTAAATAGGACTGACCTATGAGAGGCATATTGTTAGGTTATTGACATGTTTGAAGAAATGCCTCTGCTGGGACCCCACATCATGCAGGATGCAAAGTAAAAGCTGCATGTGTATAGCCTTGTTGTGTGTAGACCTAGAGTTGCCCTGTTGGCTGGATGAGGACTGTCTGTTTGAAGTTCTGACAAGAGTGAGGCCTGTCTTTTTTTTCTCCCCTTTTCCAGTTTTGCACCTGTTGCACTTCACCCTGCTAGATTAGCATAGATTAGCAGGACTTCAGCCTTCAGGTTACACCTCAAAGCCCTAAATGAATAGTGCACTCCCTGACGTCACCGCTCCTCACATGCGCTTTCTCAAGATACTGGCGTGATATACTCAATAGACCTCATGCAATATTGTGGCCCTCGCGAGACAGCGAGTGTAACAAGCGCTGACTTCACTGAGATTATCTCATGTCACAGTGCTATTCCCTACTGTGTGATATCAGCTGTGTAACCTGAGATAACACCTTATTGAAGTATCGGCTTGTCATACTGTTGGGAGCCGTGCAGTGCCTGCATATGAGAGATGTAGTTATTGATCTTGCTTTCCATATGCTGGTACTATTTCAGCCTTCAGGTTACACCTCAAAGCCCTAAATGAATAGTGCACTCCCTGACGTCACCGCTCCTCACATGCGCTTTCTCAAGATACTGGCGTGATATACTCAATAGACCTCATGCAATATTGTGGCCCTCGCGAGACAGCGAGTGTAACAAGCGCTGACTTCACTGAGATTATCTCAGGTCACAGTGGGATTCCCTACTGTGTGATATCAGCTGTGTAACCTGAGATAACACCTTATTGAAGTATCGACTTGTCATACTGTTGGGAGCCGTGCAGTGCCTGCATATGAGAGATGTAGTTATTGATCTTGCTTTCCATATGCTGGTACTATTTCAGGATTTATTTGGATTTAATTTTTGTTACTTTTTTTCTGAATGGAAGGGTAGAACTGTATTGAGGAGTTTAGTTTACAATAAAATACTTATCGGTGTGGTTATTTCTGCCCTTATTGACTTGTTAGTAATGTCAGGTGTCTGATTGGCACTTCGACATTACTAACATCCGGGCTTGATATCAGCTATTGCCAAGCTGGCATCAACTCCAAATATGATAACCCTGTTTGCCAAAGCACCAGGGCAGCGGGTGCGCAGAGGCAAGGAGCGGCAAATCTAACGGAAGCACTACTCCTACAATAGCTGTTGCCAGCTATTTTTAGGCTAAGGACGACCAATAACCATTGCTCTTCCCACCCTGACAATACCAGGCCCCAGCTTTCGGCTTTATTTTGGCTGATTTTCCAAAATAGTGAGTACCATACGCAGTTTTTTTTTCAAATAGCAATAAACTGTGGAAGAGAAAAGCGCAATAGGGTCTTACCCAGGGGGAGGAAGGATTAGCAGGGAAGTAATATGGTGCTCACCTTGTATGGTTGTGACCCACAACCAAATGAAAGCATTAGAGGCATCTGCCACAGGAACCACATGCACCAAGGCAAATCGATTATGCAAGATATCAGGAAAAATTGTATTAAATCCATGCTGCTGCCAATGAATCCAATTCAAAGTGATGGATGTAGCATGTTATTATTATCATTACTATTATAATTAATATAGCACTATTAATTCCATGGTGCTGTACATGAGAAAGGGTTACATACATATTTACAGTTTACAGTAAACAAATTAACAATGACAGACTGGTACAGAGGGGAGAGGACCCTTGCGGACTCTACATTCTACATAGCATATGGTGGTTTATTCTACGCGTTTCAAAGCGTAACCCCGAGTCATCATCAGGAAATGTACACCTGTTTTCAAATGATTTATTTCTAAAAAAAATATTTAAAAAAATTACCAGGGGTGACCTTTGTTTTTGGATTGTCAGCCAATGTAAAGTTGCCACACGTGGCTTGCAGGCTGCAGCTGTCTGCTGTACTGTAGGTGGTGATCCACAATGGGGGAAACCCAACCTGTGTTTTTTTTTTTTAATAATTATTGATTTTTTTTGCTAAATTCAAGTCTAAACACCCTTTAGTGCCACATAGAAGGCACCAAAGGGTGCAAGGTTACAATATATCAGGAGGTTGGACATTATATAGGCATTTGTTGTGTATCTATGTATCTATTCTTTCCATCTATCCATCTATCAATAAATCCAGGGGCGTAACGATCGCTGTCGCAGGGGTCACGGCTGCGATGGGGCTTGGACCTATAAGAGCCCGGGCATCTGCAGCCACCTGTTGCTGCCACTCCCACTGCCTGCTTCACAATGGATGTGTGTCTCAGAGGACGCACATCCATGTGATTGCGCAGCAGCACATGCCACTATGGCGCCCGTGTGTCCGGGAGAGGAGGGGAGGGGGAAGCCTCCTGAATCCTACTTCTGCCTGCCTTCCCCTTGCTTCCTCTTACCACAGCGGTGCCGACATGCGGTCCACTGTGGAATGCATTTAAGCAGGTTGGCACCGCCTCCTCCATACTGGGAGTGCAGCACTTCCTGCTTTATGTGTTCCACAGTGAAACGCAGGCCGACACCGTCTCCTCCTCCTGAGTCTTCAGTAACAGTTTTTGCAAAGGAAACCACCAGACCAGCGTGGAAACCAGGAAAGGTAATTATAGATTTATTTTTTTTAATACTTGGTGGCCAGAGGACTATGAGGGGAGGAGGGGGTGCAGTATACAGTATGAAGAGATATGAAACTATATGTGCGCCTGCACTATATGAGGCTGCTCTATATGGAGAGATGAGGCTGCACTATATTGAGAGAGGAGGCTGCACTATATAGAGATAGGAGGCTGTACTATATAACACTGCACTATATAGAGAGATGAGGCTGCACTATATGGAGTGAGGAGGCTGCAGTTTATGAGGCTGCATTGTATGGAGAGAGGTGGCTGCACTATATGGAGAGATGAGGCTGCACTATATGAGGCTGCTCTATATGGAGAGAGGAGGCGCACTATATGAGACTGTACTATATAGAGAGATGAGTCTGCTCTATATGGAGAGATATGAGGGTGCACTATGCTATAAGGAGGACTATGAGGGTGCATTATAATATATAGAGGACTATGAGGCTGCATTATACTATATAGATGACTATGAGGCTGCATTACACTATGTGGAGGACTATGGGGGTGCATTATACAATATGGAGGACTATGAGGTGCATTATACTAAATGGAAAACTATGAAGGATGCATTATACTATATAGAGGACTATGCAGGTGCATTATACTATATGGAGGACTATGCGTGTGCATTATACTATATGGAGGGCTTTGAGACTGCATTATGCTATATGGAGGACTGAGCCTGCATTATACTATATGAAGGGCTTTGAGGCAGCATAATACTATGTGGAGGGTGGATAATGGGGGTGCATTATAATAATTGGATGACTATTGGGGCTACCTTATGAATGGGGGACTATGGGATTCATTTAATACATAGAGGACTTAGGGGATACATTATAAATACAAAAAAGGGGGGAGACAAGAGGCGCAATAGTGCCCTATCACTAGTGACACTGTTTGTGTGAGTGTATCAATAGGTGTATACTCACCTGGTCCAGTTGTGTGACCCACAACTGGTTTATAAGCCTTCGGTTTATAGCTGCTGCAGGACCTCCACCAGCCACTCGTATGTGGAAAAACGCTCCTATATAGGGAAGATGGTGTGTCACGGTCTGCGCTGCTACCTCAATGGAATCACAAGGAATGGATGTCTCCAAGAAGTCACAAGGAAGGCAAGGTTCCAAAGTAATCATCTCCTATATTCACCAACGCATTTCGGCACCTATCCTGGCACCTTCATCAGGGTATTCATAGGTGCCGAAACGCGTTGGTGAATAAAGGAGATCATTACTTTGGAACCTTGCCTTCCTTGTGACTTCTTGGAGACATCCATTCCTTCTGATTCCATTGAGGCAGCAGCGCGGACCGTGACACACCATCTTCCCTATATAAGGGCATACATTGTAATATATGGAGGAATATGGGGATGCATTATAATAATTGGAGGACTATGGTGGCAGGAGGAGTAGACTATATATAGCAGGACAGGGGACAT
The DNA here is from genome assembly GCA_033576535.1 of Allobates femoralis. Lineage (NCBI taxonomy): Eukaryota > Metazoa > Chordata > Amphibia > Anura > Aromobatidae > Allobates > Allobates femoralis. Next base: position 463,294,068 of record JARQOC010000004.1, read on the forward strand.
ATATTATATACCACGATAAGGGCCATAGTCCAGGATGAGGGACATTAATACATAATGAAGCGGAGATGCATCAATTCATGAGTCTTTGTAGGATTTAGATTGTTAAACAGGGCCCATAAAACTGACCAACGCGCAGGTCTAAATTTTGCACCGGAGCCCATCAGACTCTAGTTACGCCACTGAACAAATCTACCTATTCTTTCTATTCTTTATTTCCATCTTCTATTCCTTCTATCTATCCATCAGCTGGATCAGCCAAAAACTCAAGAAAGCTTTACAACTCTCCCAAAGGGATGTTTAAAGGAGATATTATGGTTCCTGGAGTTCAGAACTGCTAGCACATTTGTAGGTTGTTAACTGGATGACGTTTAGCAGCTCTCTTAAGGTACCGTCACACGGGGACATATCGCCGGCGATGTTGCCGGCAACCGAGGGGCGTGGCCAGGTTGCGGCGACATCGCCGGCGAATTGCCGCATGTGACAGGGCGATAATCAGGCGATGAATCGCCTGAGTAATATCGCCAGGTTTCCCAACAATGTTGGGAAACCTGGCGATGTTGGTCAGGCGATCATGCCTGATCGCCCTGTGTAACGCGGCAACCTGCAATGTTGCGGGCGATTCCGCCTATCTTCAACATTGCGAGTTATCGCTCGCTGGGTTACTGGGCAACCCAGCGAGCGATAGCCGCGGCAACTAGCCGGCGACATCGCCGGTAAGTTGCTCCGTCAGACAGCTCCCCGGCAATGTTGTCAGGGATGCGCGCTCCCGCGATCCCCGGCAACATCGCCGGCGATATGTCCCCGTCTGACGGTACCTTTAGGGCCACGTCATACACACAGATATCTGTGCAGATATTGTTCACAGATCTCTGGTTGCAGTGAAATCATGGACAAATTGATCCATTTTGTGGCCATATACAAATAGACCAATGTGTCCATGATTTCACTGCAACCAGAGATCTGTGAACAATATCTGCACAGATATCTGTGTGTGTGACGTGGCCCTTAAAGTAATGTTTAAGGGAGATTTATAGATGGATGAACACATAGAAGTACAGATGGATGTTAAACAGCCATATAATGTCCCTCCTACATATATAATATTTATTCATTTATATTGTGCTATTAATTCCATAGCACTTTACATACATCAGTAATGTGGCTCACAATGTAAACATCCTATCAGTATGTCTTTACAATGTGGCAGAAAACCAGAGTGCTTGGAGGAAACACATGCAAACATGGGGAGAACATAAAAATAAAAACTCCTTGCAGATGATGTCCTTGGCAGGAATTGAACCCAGGACCTTGGGACCTCATTGCTGCAAGAGCTGCAGTGCTAACCACTTGAGCCACCATGCTGCCCAATCTATTATATAATCGCGAATCGGAAAAGTGCCCCTCCGCGCGCACTTTCCGATGTCGTCATGTGGATACGAATTTAACATTGGGCGCAAAGCGCCCAATGCTGCGCGAGCAATGGCCGCGAGGCCATTGCGAGTCGCTGGCCCAGGGCGAGCAATGGCCGCGAAGCGGCCATTGCGAGCCGCTGCCCCAAAATCGATCCACAGCCTCGGCTGCAACCTTATCGATTCACCGCTCAGGTAGCGCGAGCAATGGCCGCGAGGCCATTGCGAGTCGCTGCCTGAGCCGCAATTCGCTCCCCGGGGACCATGGAGCGGAGGCGGCACAGCCACCTCCGCTCCCCGCTACCCACAACTCGCCCCCCCAATGTCCGCACAGCCTCACCCAGGTCCAAACAGGCCCCCCATGTCCGCATAGCCGCCCCCCCATCTCCGCACAGCCACCCCCATGTCCGCACACCCACCGCCATGTCCGCACAGCCCCCCCCCCATGTCCGCACAGCCACCCCATGTCCGCACAGCCCCCCCATGTCCGCACACCCACCCCATGTCCGCACACAGCCACCCCATGTCCGCACAGCCCCCCCATGTCCGCACACCCACCCCCATGTCCGCACACCCACCCCGCAACAAAACCACCCCGCCGCACCTAAGGCCCTACCCCCTAAGTCCGCCCCACCCCTACACGCTAAGCCCCGACCACCTAACCCCCGACCCGCAGCATCCTAAGCCCCCGCCGATACCCCCTAAGCCCCGCCGTCTACCCCCTAAGCCACCGCCGCCCTTAAGCCCCTACCCCCTAAGCCCCGCAGCAGCCCCTAAGCCCCTACCCCCTAAGCCCCGTAGCATCCTAGGCCCCCGCCGATACCCCCTAAGCCATGCCGCCTACCCCCTAAGGCACCGCCGCCCCTAAGCCCCTACCCCCTAAGCCCCGTAGCATCCTAGGCCCCCGCCGATACCCCCTAAGTCCGCCGCACCCGTACACGCTAAGCCCCGACCACCTAACCCCCGACCCGCAGCATCCTAAGCCCCCGCCGATACCCCCTAAGCCCCGCCGTCTACCCCCTGCCCCTCTCGCTAAAGCCCTACACCCTAAGCCCCCGCAGTCCCCTAACCTAACGCCGCTGTCACCTAAGGCCCTACACCCGAAGCCCCCGCCGTCCCCTAACCTAACGTCCCCGTCGATCACTTACATGCCTTCAAGTCATCTGATTGTCCGTCCGATCCACAAGTCCTCCGTCCGGCCAGGCGTCCTCTTCCTCCGGCCCCGGGGGTCTTCTCTCTTCTTTCCGCCATCTCCGCTTCTTCGTCCGGCCCCGGGGATCTTCTGTCTTCTTTTCGCAAACTTCCACCTCCGACGTCCTCTTCCTTCTCATTAAGATAGAATGGATGAAAAATCCGCCATTCTACCTCAATGAGATCTGAGGCCCTCTTCTGATTGGTCGCTGTATACTGCCCTCAGCCAATCAGAAGAGCCCCTCATTTTTTTATTATTTTTAAATTATTTTTTAATTCTTTTTTTTATTATTAAATTTATTTATTTTTTTAAGTGACACTGAGACACAGTTCTCATTCAGGTCCGCATTTTTTTTTTTTTTATTATTATTTTTATTTAATTATTTATTATTTTTTAATTATTTTTTTATTATTTTTTAATTATTTTTTAATTCTTTTTTTTATTATTAAATTTATTTATTTTTTTACTTGCGAGTGAGACACAGTTCTCATTCAGGTCCGCATTTTTTTTTTTTTTATTATTATTTTTATTTAATTATTTATTATTTTTTAATTATTTTTTTATTATTTTTTAATTTATTTTTAATTCTTTTTTTTATTATTAAATTTATTTATTTTTTTACTTGCCAGTGAGACACAGTTCTCATTCAGGTCCGCATTTATTTTTTTTTTTATTATTATTTTTATTTAATTATTTATTATTTTTTAATTATTTTTTTATTATTTTTTAATTCTTTTTTAATTCTTTTTTTAATTATTAAATTTATTTATTTATTTACTTGCGAGTGAGACACAGTTCTCATTCAGGTCCGCCTTTTTTTTTCCCCATTGACATACATTAGCGGTGTGTCTGCGATTTTATGGCCGGCCACCTGGTTCTATTTGTCGGCCCTAAAATCGCGGACACACCGCTAATGCATGTCTATGGGCAGTCAGCCCGATTTCGGATTGGACGCCGACCAATCAGAATTCGAGCTGACTGCCCATAGACATGCATTAGCGGTGTGTCCGCGATTTTAGGGCCGACAAATAGAACCAGGTGGCCGGCCATAAAATCGCCGACACACCGCTAATGTATGTCAATGGGGAAAAAAAAAGGCGGACCTGAATGAGAACTGTGTCTCACTCGCAAGTAAATAAATAAATAAATTTAATAATAAAAAAAAGAATTAAAAAAGAATTAAAAAATAATAAAAAAATAATTAAAAAATAATAAATAATTAAATAAAAATAATAATAATAAAAAAAAAAATGCGGACCTGAATGAGAACTGTGTCTCACTCGCAAGTAAATAAATAAATACATTTAATATAATAAAAAAATAATTAAAAAATAATTAAAAAATAATAAAAAAATAATTAAAAAATAATAAATAATTAAATAAAAATAATAATAAAAAAAAAAAAAATGCGGACCTGAATGAGAACTGTGTCTCACTCGCAAGTAAAAAAATAAATAAATTTAATAATAAAAATAATAATAAAAAAATAATTAAAAAATAATAAAAAAATAATAAATAATTAAATAAAAATAATAATAAAAAAAAAAAAACGGACCTGAAAGAGAACTGTGTCTGACTCTCACTTTAAAAAATAAAGAAATTTTATAATACAAAAAAAATGTAAAAATAATTGAAAACTAATAAAAAAATAAATAAAAAATAATAAATAATTAAATAAAAATAATAATAAAAAAAAAAAAAAAATAACCACACCTGAATGAGAACTGTGTCTCACTCTCACTTAAAAAAATAAATACATTTATTAATAAAAAAAAAAAAAAAAAAAAAAAAATTACATACAAATAATAATACAAAAAAAAAAAAAATTATCAAATATACTAATAAAAAATAAAAAACATTATACCCTATGTAAGTCAATGACGCTTTTCAGCGGACCGGAATAGACACTGTTTGGAAAGACACTCTCCATTCAGGTCCGCTCAAAGGCCTCATTCACTTACATAGCGGATAATCCTGGACGCTAATTAGTCGCGTTTTCCCATAGACAAACATGCCCATGTTTCTCTATGGGAAAAAACAACCAATCGGCGTCCAAAATTATCCCCTTTGTAATCACCTTTTAGCGGACCTGAATGGAGACTCTTTGGAAATAGTGTCCATTCAACGCCCAATCAGCACTCACTTTACGCCCCCCCCGCCATTTTGTGGTTTCAAATTTCACAGCCCAGTTTATAAGGCGCGAAATTTGAAATCACAAATCATTTCGCCTACCCGCTACCTCGAAGACGGACTGCCGGATTCCGAGGCCGCAAGAAGACTCGCTCCTGGATTTACCGAAGCAAGCTTCAAGACGACCGCTACTACCCTACAGCTAAGATATCCTTTCTGAGCTAAAACCTTTCTTTACTTTCTTTTCTTTTACCTTTTCTACCGCTCCCCAGCCCACACACTACCACCACCGCCGCCGCTCCCCAGCCTACACACCACCGCTCCCGCCGCCGCCGCTGCTGCTCCCCAGCCCACACACCACCACCACCGCCGCCGCTCCCCAGCCCCGATTATGTCCGCACAGCCCCCTCCCCGCCAATCGCTACCCCGGGACCATGGAGCGAGTCGCTGCCTGAGCCGCAACTCGCTCCCCCATGTCCGCACACCCACCCCCATGTCCGCACAGACCCCCCCCATGTCCGCATACCCACCCCGCAACAAAACCACCACGCCGCACCTAAGGCCCTACCCCCTAAGTCCGCCGCACCCCTACACGCTAAGCCCCGACCACCTAACCCCCGACCCGCAGCATCCTAAGCCCCCGCCGATACCACCTGAGCCCCGCCGTCTACCCCTAAGCCACCGCCGCCCCTAAGCCCCTACCCCCTAAGCCCCGCAGCAGCCCCGACCACCTAACCCCCGACCCGCAGCATCCTAAGCCCCCGCCGATACCCCCTAAGCCCCGCCGTCTACCCCCTAAGCCACCGCTGCCCCTAAGCCCTTACCCCCTAAGCCCCGCAGCAGCCCCTAAGCCCCTACCCCCTAAGCCCCGTAGCATCCTAGGCCCCCGCCGATACCCCCTAAGCCATGCCGCCTACCCCCTAAGGCACTGCCGCCCCTAAGCCCCTACCCCCTAAGCCCCATAGCATCCTAGGCCCCCGCCGATACCCCCTAAGTCCGCCGCACCCCTACACGCTAAGCCCCGACCACCTAACCCCCGACCCGCAGAATCCTAAGCCCCCGCCGATACCCCCTAAGCCCCGCCGTCTACCCCCTAAGCCACCGCCGCCCCTAAGCCCCTACCCCCTAAGCCCTGCAGCAGCCCCTAAGCCCCGCCCCTAAGCCCCGCCGTCTACCCCCTAAGCCATCGCCGCACCTAAGCCCCTACCCCCTAGGCCCCCGCCGATACCCCCTAAGCCATGCCGCCTACCCCCTAAGGCACCGCCGCCCCTAAGCCCCTACCCCCTAAGCCCCGTAGCATCCTAGGCCCCCGCCGATACCCCTAAGCCCCGCCGCCTATCCCCTAAGGCACCGCCGCCCCTAAGCTCCCGCCGCTGTCCCCTGCCCCTCTCGCTAAAGCCCTACACCCTAAGCCCCCGCCGTTCCCTAACCTAACGCCGCTGTCACCTAAGTCCCTACACCCGAAGCCCCCGCCGTACCCTAACCTAACGCCGCTGTCACCTAAGGCCCTACACCCTAAGCCCCCGCTGTCCCCTAACCTAACGTCCCCGTCGATCACTTACATGCCTTCAAATCATCTGATCGTCCGTCCGATCCACAAGTCATCCGTCCGGCCAGGCGTCCTCTTCTTCCGGCCCCGGGGGTCTTCTCTCTTCTGTCCGCCATCTCCGCTTCTTCGTCCGGCCCCGGGGATCTTCTGTCTTCTTTTCGCAAACTTCCACCTCCGACGTCCTCTTCCTTCTCATTAAGATAGAATGGACGAAAAATCCGCCATTCTACCTCAATGAGATCTGAGGCCCTCTTCTGATTGGTCGCTGTATACTGCCCTCAGCCAATCAGAAGAGCCCCTCATTTTTTTATTATTTTTAAATTATTTTTTAATTCTTTTTTTTATTATTAAATTTATTTATTTTTTTAAGTGAGACTGAGACACAGTTCTCATTCAGGTCCGCATTTTTTTTTTATTATTATTTTTATTTAATTATTTATTATTTTTTAATTATTTTTTTATTATTTTTTAATTCTTTTTTAATTCTTTTTTTTATTATTAAATTTATTTATTTTTTTACTTGCGAGTGAGACACAGTTCTCATTCAGGTCCGCCTTTTTTTTTCCCCATTGACATACATTAGCGGTGTGTCGGCGATTTTATGGCCGGCCACCTGGTTCTATTTGTCGGCCCTAAAATCGCGGACACACCGCTAATGCATGTCTATGGGCAGTCAGCCCGATTTCGGATTGGACGCCGACCAATCAGAATTCGAGCTGACTGCCCATAGACATGCATTACCGGTGTGTCCGCGATTTTAGGGCCGACATATAGAACCAGGTGGCCGGCCATAAAATCGCCGACACACCGCTAATGTATGTCAATGGGAAAAAAAATGCGGACCAGAATGAGAACTGTGTCTCACTCGCAAGTAAAAAAATAAATAAATTTAATAATAAAAAAAAGAATTAAAAAAGAATTAAAAAATAATAAAAAAATAAATAAAAAATAATAAATAATTAAATAAAAATAATAATTAAAAAAAAAAAAAAATTATTTTGAAATAAAAAAATAATTTAATAATAAAAAAAAAATTAAAAAATAATTAAAAAAAAAATAAAATATTAAAAAAATAATAAAAAAAAATCTAATACTAATGATATTACTGTTAATAATAATGCTATTAATCCTAATATGTATGCTATTAATGCTAATATTTATGCTATTAATGGTAATAATTATGCTATTAATGGTAATAATTATGCTATTAATGCTAATAATTATGCTATTAATGGTAATCATAATGGTATTAATGCAAATAATATTGCTAATAATGCTATTATTAATGCTATTAATGTTAATAATTATGCTATTAATGCTAATAATTATGCTATTAATGCTAATAATTATGCTATTAATGGTAATCATAATGGTATTAATGCAAATAATATTGCTAATAATGCTATTATTAATGCTTTTAATCCTAATATTTATGCTATTAATGCTAATAATTATGGTATTAATGGTAATAATTATGCTATTAATGCTAATAATTATGCTATTAATGCTAATAATTATGCTATTAATGGTAATCATAATGGTATTAATGCTAATAATTATGCTATTAATGGTAATCATAATGGTATTAATGCTAATAATTATGCTATTAATGGTAATAATTATGCTATTAATGCTAATATTTATGCTATTAATGGTAATAATTATGCTATTAATGCTAATAATTATGCTATTAATGGTAATAATTATGCTATTAATGGTAATCATAATGGTATTAATGCTAATAATTATGCTATTAATGGTAATAATTATGCTATTAATGCTAATATTTATGCTATTAATGGTAATAATTATGCTATTAATGCTAATAATTATGCTATTAATGGTAATAATTATGCTATTAATGGTAATCATAATGGTATTATGCTAATAATTATGCTATTAATGGTAATCATAATGGTATTAATGCTAATAATTATGCTATTAATGGTAATAATTATGCTATTAATGCTAATATTTATGCTATTAATGGTAATAATTATGCTATTAATGTAATAATTATGCTATTAATGGTAATAATTATGCTATTAATGCTAATAATTATGCTATTAATGGTAATAATTATGCTATATTAATGCTAATAATTATGCTATTAATGGTAATAATTAATGGCTATTATGCTAATAATTATGCTATTAATGGTAATAATTATGCTATTAATGAATAATTATGCTATTAATGGTAATCATAATGGTATTAATGCAAATAATATTGCTAATTTAATGCTATTATTAATGCTATTAATGTAATTATGCTATTAATGCTAATAATTATGCTATTAATGCTAATAATATGCTATTAATGGTAATCATAATGGTATTAATGCAAATAAATTGCTAATAATGCTATTATTAATGCTTTTAATCCTAATATTTATGCTATTAATGCTAATAATTATGGTATTAATGCTAATAATTATGGTATTAATGCTAATAATTATGCTATTAATGCTAATAATTATGGTATTAATGGTAATAATTATGCTATTAATGGTAATCATAATGGTATTAATGCTAATAATTATGCTATTAATGGTAATCATAATGGTATTAATGCAAATAATTATGCTATTAATGGTAATAATTATGCTATTAATGCTAATAATTATGCTATTAATGCTAATATTTATGCTATTAATGCTAATAATTATGCTATTAATGGTAATATTTATGCTATTAATGCAATAATTATGCTATTAATGCTAATAATTATGGTATTAATGCTAATAATTATGGTATTAATGGTAATAATTATGCTATTAATGCTAATAATTATGCTATTAATGCTAATATTTATGCTATTAATGCTAATAATTATGCTATTAATGGTAATATTTATGCTATTAATGCCAATAATTATGCTATTAATGCTAATAATTATGGTATTAATGCTAATAATTATGCTATTAATGCTAATAATTATGCTATTAATGGTAATAATTATGCTATTTATGCTAATATTTATGGTATTAATGCTAATAATTATGCTATTAATGGTAATAATTATGCTATTAATGGTAATCATAATGGTATTAATGCAAATAATTATGCTATTAATGGTAATAATTATGCTATTAATGGTAATAATTATGCTATTAATGCTAATAATTATGCTATTAATGGTAATATTTATGCTATTAATGGTAATATTTATGCTATTAATGTTAATAATTATGCTATTAATGCTAATAATTATGCTGTTAATGCTTATAATTATGCTATTAATGCTAATAATAATGCTATTGCTAATATTATTGTTATTGATGATGCTATTGATGATGCTATTGATGATGCTATTGATGATGGTTTTGATGATGGTTTTGATGATGGTTTTGATGATGGTTTTGATGATGGTTTTGGTATTTATGGTATTGGTATTATGTATGCACATTCAATGTCCTTAAGTATTCAGTGACCTCTTACTATTATTGATATGAATGAGAAACATGTTTATATATTTGTAATACGTTGTAGGGTACATTATAAGGACATACAAAACATGATATTTAAATATGTTCATTGTCTATCTGGAACTTATTATTTTCCTTAATAATTATTCTATACTTTTCAAGAATTCTTTTCTCCCAAAAAGCTTTTGTAAAAGCTCTTGCGTACCTATACATCTCCAAGCATAGTATTACCTTTGTATGTTCTAACATGACTTCAAAGGATACTAGCAAGGATGTTGGCGGGTACAAAGCCGCATGGATGCGTAAGACACGTGCTAAAGAAACTGAAGAAGAGCGACAATGTCGTTTGGATAAGTCTAAAGCTGAGTATAAGCAACGCATTGCAACGGAGTCGCTGGAACAAAAACAACTACGGTTGGCCAAAAATGCTCAGAAGCTACATCAACGCCGTCAAAAAAAAAAAGTGACACCACCAGTACATCACTCTGCTGATCAGACAGTAACCTCCTCAGTACAACAGTCTGCTGATCAAACTACAAGCTCACCTGTACAATACTCTGCTGATCTAACTCAGTGTGCTGATCAGACAGTAACCTCATCAGTACTACAGTCTGCTGATCCAACTGTAAGCTCACCAGTACTACAGTTTGCTCTAGCTCTTTCTAGCAGTTCACCGGATGAAAGGAGCACAATTCCTCAAGTTTCATCACCGCGCAAAGCAACAGCAAAGCGTAAACATTGTGCTCAGGAGACGTCACGCACAAAACGTTTTCGCCTTGAACAACAACAAACTCCTTTGGAGGCACAAATTGCTCAGGAGTCTTCACTATCCAAACAGAGCCGCTTACGTAAAAGTGGTGCCTCCCGTCGTCAACACCGCAAAAACACGTCTTCTACTGTTACACAAGTGGATCCTGACTCTTTTTCTGCTTTATTACTTCAACGTCTCATCTATGTCGGTTTGCAGAAAGAAAATCGTATTTACCTACCTACACCTCCCTCTTCATATCCACCTGGATTTACAGATAGTGATTTTGGCATTGTGGAACATACCTGTGGCTGTATGATATTCATATGTAACCATTGTGAAGCTCGACATTTCATGGATGAGATGCCATCGGATAAACAGTATACTCTCTGTTGTCACAAGGGGAAGGTCAAGGTTCCGTTACCTCAGTATCCAGAGATGTTGGAATGTATTCTTAAAGGTCAGAGTCCATACAGTCGGAATATGATGGATAACATCAGAAGTATTAATAGTTCCTTTGGTTTTGCTTCTATGGGTGCAAGTATTGCTCCCCCACCTGGACATGGCCCTTATTGCTTCCGGATTCATGGCCAAATTTATCACCGTACTGGAACACTACATCCTGCTCCAGATCAAGCTCCTGCTTATGCCCAACTCTACATTTTAGATACTGCCACTGCTAATGACCAACGTTTACAGTGTGATGAAAATAAGAAATGTCATCCTAAATTGATGCGGCTCATTGCTAACTTATTAGATCGCATTAATCCTTTTGTTTCCGCATACAAAATGTTACGTTTTGTTGAACAAGAGGAACAGGAGAAGGCAATTGAAAATGGTACTGTCATGCCTAATATCATCATGGCTCTTAAACAGGATCGAGAACAAGACCCAAGACGTTATAATAAGCCAATTGTTAATGAAGTTGCTGTGGTCTTTGAAAATGCTGATGGAGAGCCACCTTTCAATAGAGACATTTTAATTCATCTGAAACCTGACCCAAACAATCCTTTAGCTCCAAAAACACAGCAAGTCAGTATTCTCCACAGTAATTTAGATGCTTTACTGTATCCGTTATTTTTTCCGCATGGAGAACAAGGCTGGCATGAGGGACTGAAGCATCAAGGTGAAAATCCACGGAGAATTACACAATTGCAGTATTACTGTTATTTGCTATCTGTACGTCCTGGGTTCAATCCTATTTTAAATGGTGGAAAACTAACGCAACAGTATTTAGTAGATGCGTATATAAAAATTGAGGCTAATCGCTTAAATTTTATACGTCAACATCAAAAAGACTTAAAAGTGGAGGACTATTGCGTACTACAGGAACATCTGCAAAGAAAATCTTTTGAAAAAGGAATTCCTATTGGCAAGACGGTCATTTTACCATCGTCTTTTGAAGGCAGTCCCAGAAACATGCAGCAGAGGTATCAAGATGCCATGGCTATTGTTACAAAATTTGGACGGCCAGATCTTTTTATAACAATGACCTGTAATCCCAAATGGAGCGAGATTATCCACAATTTAGAACCATGGCAGAGGGTGGAACACAGACCGGATTTAGTCGCCCGTGTCTTCAAAATAAAATTAGAAGCCCTATTAAAAGATATAAACAGTGGATTATTTGGCAAGATTTGTGCAATGATTCATGTAATAGAATTCCAAAAGCGAGGACTACCACATGCTCACATTTTGGTTATTCTGGATAGCAATTCCAAATTACGCACTGAGGTAGATGTCGATCGTACTGTTTGGGCAGAAATTCCTGACCCATCCGAGTATCCTGTGCTCCATCAAATTGTGATGCAACATATGATTCATGGACCCTGTGGACAATTCAACCCCAATTCTCCATGTATGGATATTGGAAAGTGTAAAAAAGGATTCCCAAAAGATTTCCAACCAAAAACTCTAATAGCACACGATGCCTACCCAACTTATCAACGCAATGCAGGACCTTCATTTACACAACGTTCTCACATGGTTGATAATTCTTGGGTTGTTCCCTATAACCCTTTCTTACTATTAAAGTATAAGTGTCATATAAATGTGGAAATCTGTGCATCCATTCAAAGTGTCAAGTATCTATTCAAATATGTTTACAAAGGGCATGATAAAGCCAATCTGGAAATTTCTCAAACAAACATACAACATGATGAACCTCACCAATTTATGGATTCAAGATACGTCAGTGCGCTGGAGGCAGCTTGGAGAATTTTTGCCTATCCAATGCATAAACAATCACACAGCATTGTTAGCCTTGCCGTACATCTGCCACAGTCACAACCCCTTTATTTTCATGAAGATGCTTCTGTTGAGAACATTGCTGCCATGACACATAAAAAATCAACTCTTATGGCCTACTTTGAACTGAATGAGAATGACCCACATGCTCATGAATACTTCTACTGCCAAATTCCTGAGCACTATGTCTGGAAAGATGGTGCATGGGAAATTAGGCAGAAACGTGGAGCAACAGTCATTGGAAGAATGTATACGGTCAGTATGAAAGATGAAGAACGCTACTATTTACGGTTGTTGTTACTACATGTAAAAGGAGCAACAAGTTTTGAGCACATTAAGACCGTTAATGAAGTCGAGTACCCAACTTTTAAACAGGCAGCAATAGCCCTTGGATTACTTTTGGATGACCGTGTTTGGCGAAATACCTTACTGGATGGCTGTGTTCTAAACATGCCTGCACAGCTTCGGGATATGTTTGCTTACATATGTATTTTTGGTCCTCCTGCTCATCCATTGGAGTTGTGGCAAGAATTTAAAAAAGATTTTATTGAAGACTACTGCCGTGCATATCACCCTAACAATGAGGACTGTGAGCATTGTGAAGGCTATGCAATGACAGATGTTCAAAATGTGTTAAAATTTCATGGCAAAAGCTTTACGGATTTTAATCTACCACGACCCAAAAGAAAACAACAACTACAACCACAATACGACAAAGAGGAGGAGTTTAGAAGAGCCCAAGAAATGAAAGAAACTTTAAATCAACAACAACTTTTGGCCTATAATGCCATAAATGAAGCATTACAGGATACAAGTCAGCAAGCTAAGTGTTTTTTCATTGATGGCCCAGGTGGCAGTGGGAAAACATATTTGTATGATTTGTTAATTCGTCAAATAAGAGGAGAAGGAGAAACTGTGTCACCTGCTGCCAGTACTGGGATTGCAGCCAACTTACTGGAAGGAGGAAGAACCATCCATTCACTTTACGGGATACCTATTCCAATCAATGAAACGTCTGTGTCAAGAATCAAAAATGATACTGATGCTGCACACCATTTGAAGAGTACTAAACTTTTCATTATTGATGAATCCACTATGCTATCCAAATTCGCACTGCATGTCATTGACCAACTATTAAAGGATGTTATGACCAAAGATATCTCGAAGAAAAATAAAACACCCTTTGGAGGGAAAGTCATTGTTCTGGGAGGAGACTTTCGTCAGTGTCTTCCTATTATTCCTCATGGAACACGAACTGATATCGTAGAGAGCTGCATTAAATATTCCAGACAATGGCAGATTTTCACTCAATTGCCACTACTTGACAACATGCGCTCTGTTGATCCAGAATACAGCAATTGGATACTTCAGCTGGGAAATGGACAATTGACCAATTCTTATAACCTTGGAGATGATGTTATAGAAATCCCTGAAGATATGATTTGCACAGGTTCACTAATATTTGACATTTTTGGTGAAAACATTGTAATTGATGTCAATGACAATGAAAGCATTAATACAGCAGCATCACATGCCATTCTTTGCCCCAAAAATGATGATGTGGATCAGGTCAACTCTAAGATCATGGATTGCATTGCTGGAGAGTATACAGAATACATTAGTGATGATTCCATTGATCCGGACGAGACAGAGGACCCAGAGCAATACCCTGTTGAGTTTTTAAATTCACTTACACCCACGGGGATGCCATCTCATCATCTGAAATTAAAAATCGGCACCATTGTAATGCTTTTGAGGAACTTCAACAGCAGAAAAGGTCTTTGCAATGGGACTCGCTTAATTGTCACCGGTTTGTTTGCCAACATGATTCGAGCAAGAGTCATTACTGGGTCTGCTGGAGGAAATGTGGTTTTCATTCCCAGGATTGATTTGTGCCCATCAGAAACCGGCTTGCCTTTTAAGTTAAGACGTCGCCAATTTCCTCTGAAGCCAGCTTTTGCCATGACAATAAACAAATCCCAAGGACAAACACTTGAGAAAGTAGGGATTTTTTTGCCAGAACCTGTTTTTGGACATGGACAATTGTATGTGGCTTTTTCAAGAGTGAGAAGACGATCCAATGTAAAAGTGAAAGTGGTGGACACTCCAATCCAAGGAAAATTGCTGCCTAACAGTGACAAAGTATTTACCAAAAATATTGTCTACAAGAATATTTTGCACTGAACTCTTCCCTATGACTATTCTTCTGTTTATTTATCTTTTGAAAAAAAAAAAAAAAAAAAAAAAAAATTTTACTGTTTCACATTTTATTCTTTTATATACTGATTTCTACTTTATTTTTGTGAACACACATTTAAAATAATATGAGAGATGTGTATCATCCACATTTCTACAGTGGGTGATAGAAACCACTATTTCAAGCTCCAGCACTATATGTGCTGAGAGATTTCATTGTCAGTCTTTACAGGGAGAGGTTTTTGTGAACAGCTAAGAGACGGGTGGGATGGCTGTTCACACACATCTCATTAGCAAGGTGTGTTCCACATGTTTAGATAGATAGGGACAAACATAAATTATTAATTAGATTCTACCACACCATTTTTCTTAGATTTTTTCACTTTGTTGAGGAATATACTAAATGATAATAATTGATCATGAAGGACTCACCAACAACATACTTGCTGTAATTTTCATAATTGCATATATGTAATTTGTACTTAACTTGCGGTTTGTGCAGACAACATAGTTGCGGCAGTGTCATCCACATCAACTGTAGTCACCTGTGGTTAGTTAGTCGATGCATCTTATGCACCTGCTGAAGCTACGTTAACTCCATTTACCGTAGGTTAACTACAAGTTTTTTTGTTATTGCATGGATATTGCTGCAAGTATGTAGCTGGTAACTCCTTCTGTATCAATTTACAAAATTTTATTATTTACATCACAATCCTCAAAAAATCTAAGAAAAATTCAGGTATAAAAAATATCTAAATTATATCAATTCGGATTTAGTTAGATTAGGACTCACCAGGCGTAAGGGCATCTTGACGCGATTGGTGGGCTGACACAAACTGGCTGATACACCTATTACTGTTATTAATTCATCAATTTTAATGATTGATGCATTAAGAAGTATTGCTACTTTGTGTTCTAAGACCCTTACAACATAATTATTCAATTTTCCTTATATGATATCAACAATACAAATATATGTAGTTGCTGTAAAGATGTCATTGGAATAATTGGATTATTATTTAAAAATCTTTAAAAAAACAATAAACGTATTCTAGACAACCGATGCATTTGCATTAGTCTAACAGCTATAACTACTATAATCAAATTAACGTACGTTCTAGAATCCCGATGCATTTGCATCGGGCTCACAGCTAGTATATCTTATATATAAACATAAATCTGTATGTTAGCATTGTATTTAGCTAAAAATAAATGATAAAAATAATACCGTTGTGGGGCACTAAAGGGTGTTTTAGCCTAAAAAAAAATAATTAATGAAAAAAATCTCATTGTGGGGTCCCACCTGTATTTGATCGACGGCTAAAGTAAAGAAGACAGTCGCAGCCTGTAGACCACAGCTGGGGGCTTTACCTTGGCTGGTAATCCCAAACAGAGGTCACCCCAAGCTATTTTTTTTTCAGATTATTCAAATTATTTATTTATTAATAAATAAACAGATTAGTATTCTCCTTATTTTGGAAAAGTAACCAAGGTCAAGATTACAGTTGGAGTCTTGTATTCTCAAGGTGAAAAGAGCCATGGTTATTTATCCTCTCCAGTCTAAAAATATCAGAGTACAGCCTCCCCAAAACTGGCAGCTTACAATTCTGACACTTCACCGAGGCACTTTCTACTGCCCAGGCGCATTGGCAAATGGGGTAATAGCTGTCAATACTCAACTGCCGTTAATTCCTCCTGTCATCAAACCATGGATATGTGATATTCAGGCCTCTATCAGACCCCCACATTACCAATCTGGTGAGTAAATAAGTAAAATAAAATACACGCAAAGAAAAATCTTTAAAAAAAAAAAAACTGAGAAAAATCCTTTCTTTGAAATATAACATGCAGACACCCTCTTCTACCCATTTGTTAACCCCAACCATTCCCTCTGATGGTAAATCCACAAAGATGTTCCCTGAAGCTATTCAGCTCTGTTACATCACATTGACTGGTTACATTACAGTGACAGTGACTGCACCAAGAGCCATGGCTCTGAGAGTGGTGATGTCAGAGTTCATCTGAGGTCATAGCTGGTGCGGTTTCCAAGGTACATCAGCAGTGATCTCAGATAAACCCTCTGACGTCACCGATCACACACCCGGCTCTCAGTGTGAGAGAACTGATTGTAGTGAGCAGACACAGTAGTGATTCATGAGTATACAGAGTGGCAGCACTCACCGATCTTCTTGGACAAGCTTTTATTACTTTTTAAAAACACAGCATTTCAGCGGTTTGTCGTTAGGTGGATTCCCATCCTCCCCCCTGCACTCTTGTGTGAGCACCCCCAAACCGCTGAAATGCTGTGTTTTTAAAAAGTAATAAAAGCTTGTCCAAGAAGATCAGTGAGTGCTGCCACTCTGTATACTCATGAATCATTACTACTAAACTGGAGGTGCACAACACGTGTCTGTGTACGGTCGGTTTGAAGATTTCCTGTGGAGAGACGAGTAGCACAGTGGTGCCCGGCTTCTGGAATTAAGCAAGAGCAGACACAGTAGGCTGTGTTTCCAGTTCGGAATCAGCATTATCTGGCATGGCTGCCTGCTTTCCAAATAGGAGCGTACAGCTCCATAGAAATACTTGTAGCTGCACACTCCTCTCCGGAGAACAGGCGGCCACGTCAGGTGATGCCGATATGTGGAATCATGGCCTAATGTCTCCACTCACCACAATGTAGCAGAGTTGAGAAGCTTCACTGGACATTGTTTTGTGGATTATCGTCGGAGCTGGGTATGTTTAGGGTTAATTCTCAGCTGTTATTAACCCTTCTTGTATAACAACTGCCACCATGCCAGGGCAAATGGAAGAGCCAGGTAAAGCACCTGAACTTGATGCTTGTAATGAATGCAGCAAATCTAGGATGAATGTGGGCTTCTATTCTTACCGGGGAAAGCAATAACAATGTGCTTCCAAGGATGAGAGTACCAACCTTCAGTTATTTTTACATTGCACTTCGGGACCCAGCTGCTGTTTACAACAACCAATCACAGGCACCAGCAAAGAGGGTGGGTGGGGTGAATTCTGACTTTAATCAATCAAGGAGGGGAACAGTGCATATGTATGACAATAATCAGCTAGCCTGAAAGCAGGGTGACAGCTGCGCTAAAGCTTAGTAAGTATAATAGTTTAGGAAGCTGTGCCAAAACAGCAGGACTCCACTGAATAACAGTTTGAGCTGTTTTGCCAACTATGGGCCCACCTGTGGGTATTTTTGTGGCGCCACACTAGGTAGGCCATCACCAGAGGTACTGTACTCCTCCAATAGGGGGAGAGTAGTGCCTTTGTTCTCCAAGTGCTGGGATGGCGCAGTTGAGCTTCACAAACACACACAATACTTAGTACCCCGGGACGGTGGGAGGACCCAAGCGTAGTTGGAAGGGAAAAAGTGAAGTGCAGGAAGTGTGGAGTTAGTTAGTGAGTGAGTCATGATGAGAATGAGGAGAGAAGTGCAAGAGTAAGGAGGAGGAGGTGTTAGCTTCCATGGGCTGGAGCACGGTCACGCTTGCCCCGGGCAGGAACCACCAACGGGTGTGGTGGAAGAACAGAGCCCTTGGGGTATGAAGCGAAACGTAAATCCCCGTACGCCCATATCCGGCCAGGGTTCAGAGAAGCTGGTGAACAATACAAGGACCCCGCCATGAACATGGTGCGAAAGCTGCATGCCCAAACCGTTGAATCGGAGGCCCCAAGTTCCTAATGGGAGCTGTGGCCAAACACCCGACACAATTTGGAGAAGGCAGCCAAACTAGGGCGCTGTGCCCGGGAGGGGTACAACTAAGCACCCGTGGCTATCAGTACCTGAGCTCTGGTGCGGAGGCGCTGAGAGCCTGGGGGGGCACAGTGGTGTCGCACTCGCTCCAGAAGAGAAACTACCTTATAGCGCTGTGCGAGAGAGAGACCACCAGAGACACAAACACCCAGTAAGAGAGAGATAGACAGGAACACCAACAGAGGCTTGACTGCACTGTCACAGTTCTGGAGACAACGCCGAACGCCGAGATTGGCAAAGGAAGCACCCGGTGGCCATGCTGAAACAACTGAGTAAAAGTAACAGAACTCCAGCTGTGGTGTGTGAGACTTTCTTTAGCGGTGACAACCGGCCACACAGGCCGCTCGAGACACCGCGGTGCTGATGACGTAATGAACATCTGCCAAGGTATGAACTGAACCCTCCCTCCAGCTGCCCTGGGCACCGTGCTTCACCTGGAGGGAGCGAAGCCACCATTCTAAGAGGTCCTAAAGCAGCGGCGGCTGTTCTGGCCACGTACCGCAGGTGGCGTCACAAATACCCCTTTTCACTGTCTTCCCTGTCATCTTCCCCGTTTATTAAAAATGACACCGCCAGGGTCACGGGAACGGGTCTCAGCCCCCGTCTGTCCCTGTGAAAAGAGTTAAGAACAACAACAAGCTGCCTGGTTCCCAAGTATCCCTCGCCCTAGAGTGGGCATGTCAACGTGACGTCACGAAAAGAATGCGAGCGGCTCAGTAACACCGGGTCTTGTGTGCTTTAAAGAACTGTAAAAAGACTGTGTAAGAATTAGCTTGCATAAATGGTGGTGAGAAAGAATGAGCACCACATCCAGGTCTGGGGGCGTGTCTAGGCCCTCGTCGAGGAAGGACCATGGTAAAGGCGCATAATAGCAGGCCCGCCCCGAGTACTAAAGAAAAGCCAAGGGGGCCTGCTATAGAATGTTGCTGACCCCTCCTAGTGGAGTGAGAGAGGGCCAGAAGGGTGAGGCCACGGAACCAGAACAAGAGGGAGTCGCATGGTGCGAGGAACAAATGAGGCATCATGGTGAGCAGCGGGACGGACACTCTGGCTGGCAGACAAGAGGGCAAGAAAGCTCCCAATGCAACTGGGGAGGCTATAGACTGGGTACAGTTTACCGGTTTTGACAATTTTAAAGGGGCTATGGAAGAACTGAGCCAATTGCTGAACAGTGCGCAGTTGCCTGGAAACATTATTAGATGATATTTCACGTTTGAAGAGCTCTTGATGTGTCCTAACAGTGGAAACCATAATGTGAACCCATATTGGAAACCAGATGTCTCAAGAAACTTATCTAGATGTGCTGTAGCAATTTGAGCCTCCAGGGGCTTCACAGTTTGGCCGTGAAATTTAAAAAAAAAAAGAAGAAAAAAAAATCACATTCTCAGCAAAAATGTTCTTTGAGTTTAAATTTTTTTATTTTTACAGGGATAACAGGAGATAATTTGTTGAATAATTTCTACTGAGTACTCTGATACCCAGTATGGCATGGAAAACTACTGCTTTGGCACACGACGGGGCTCTAAAGGGAAGGAGCGCCATTTAACTTTTCAAATTCAAAATTTTCTGGAATGGTTAGCAGCTGCCATGTCTCATTTGGAGCAAGCCCCTACTCTGCCTAAACAGTGGAACCCCCCACAAGCAACCCCATTTTGGAAGCTATACCCCTCAAGGGACTTGGCTAGATGTGTGGTGAACAACTTTAACCCCCAGGTGCTTCACAGAATTTTAGAACGTTGAACTGTGAAAAATAAAATTCTACATTTCCTCCACAAAAATATTTGACCTCAATTTTTTTATTTTCCAAGGCTAACAGGAGAAAATGGACCTCATAATTTGCTGTGCAGTTTCTCCTGAGTACCCATATACCTTATATATTTAAAAATTATTTCACACTCATTTACAGCTGTGACTGGTCCACAAAAGTTCACTTGTTGTATGCGCTTAGCCCAATGCTGATTTTAGGAAACTAATATATATATGACAACCAAAATGCTCAAAGCTCACATTAACCATTACAATAAACACAACATACCACTTTGAATGTTCTGTTTTGGGTTGATGAATGATGAAATCTCATGGAGTTGTAATCAGGGACTTAATAATCGCAGTCACCGAGGGCGCAATCACTTTTGGGCCTTTGCAGTAAGGATGTCCCTCATAGGACATTACAGGATGTGGGCAAGGACAGAGGACATTGTGGCACCCCAGGAGTCCAGTTGTCACAGTGGCATTGCCTCCCTCACAGGGGATGATGTCATGCCTGGAAGCAAGAAGGGGTCCCAACGCTAGGTAGCACCAGAATCCAACTCTTGTCTCCTGACTCCAGGCCAGAAGGGGGAGCTCTAAACCCAGGTTCAGGGAAGCTTCCCTATAAATTCTGGTCGGGGCGGGGTTAGACAGACAGTCTGAGTAAGAGAACAGCAGAGAAGTCTTGGGGACTGGAGCCGGTTGAAGCTCATCCCAGGGCAGTGGAGAACTAGTGAAAGGGAAGAGAAGTGAAGTCTAAGAGAAGCCTGGGGAGTGGAGCTGTGACGAAGCTTGCCCCAAAGCAGAGCGCCAGAGACAGGACGCAAAAGTCCTTGGTTGTTTGGGTCCTGAAGTTCTGGCAGCTAAATATGGAGGACAGGAGACTTCAAGTCCCCTGTCCACACCAAACATCCAGCGGCACAGTAGCATACCAGAGCTCGGAGCTGCCAGGGAGGAGTGACACCTGTAAAAGGGCTCGAGCTGCCTGCCATACGGGTGAGAAACCTACTAGCAGGCAAAGGGCTGCAGCAAAGCTTTAAGCAGCACGGACCTAAAGGAACAGCGCAGAAGGAAGGCCTCCGAACCAGCCTGGCGAGGTGGATCCCCAATTGCTTCTAGGCTGTCCAAACCTCCGGTAACATCTATTACTAGTACCCCAGTCTGCACCATTGACTGCGAAGTAAAAGGTGAAGGAAACTACAATCTCTGTGTTGTCTGGTCATTTTCCGCACCCTCAGTCCTACAACCCAATGATTGCTATCACTTCCATAGACTACACCGGTTGCCTTGGGGCCCCGCTCTACTTGTGGGGAGCAGAACCATCCCAGCTGCATCACCATCTGCCCCAATAGGTCCCAAAGCAGCAATGGTCACCCTGACCAGAATAACCACAGGTGGCGTTACAAACTTATTTCTTGTACATTTTACCCTTTATTGCATGCATAGGGCCACAGAGCTGGGTAACCGCCACCGTGACCTCTCAAGCAACCACCAGCAGTGCTCCCAAGGATAGTCCGTGCTTTCCACGCTTTCATTGCGTGGAAAGCACTGACTGCCCACACAAGACTGCAGCTGCTCAGCTGCGGACCTGCTTCTGTAATATGCTCTGCTCCCAATGGTGATTGACAGCGAGATGTAGTGCATATTACAGGAGATAATGAGTGGCCCCATGTGACCACGGGGCCACAGCTGCAGCCTCCGGACAGGCCCCGGACACCACTCCTGAGCTGCCTCCCCCCCCTTCATTCGCCTATAGTACAACAAATTGTACTTTCGCATTATAAGACGCACTCCCCATTTTCCCCCAAAAGTTGGGGGACTAAACGTGCGTCTTATAAAGCGAAAAATACGGTATGTCTTTATAAGAGTTAGAACATTACAAGGTGCCATACATCTTACTAAGCTTTTAACCTTATAATGGCTATCACCATGTATTTTGCTTCTGGATAATAAGTATGAAGGATAACACCCATTTTTGTATAAATATTCAGTATTTACATATAAAATAGCTAGAATTGGAACATTGTGAAACATTTAAGGAAAATTTCAGCATGCAATGGAATCTGTACTTTTGGCAGTACAGCAATACAATTACATAGAAGCCGTTGATACATTTTTATTCACATCTCCAGGGTGGAAATATGTAACAAACAACTACTTAACTAGACCTGAAATGCAAGTTACCTACCAAAATCAATTCAATCTTGTGCTTTCAGAAATTTGTGCGTATATTGTACTATACTCAATAAAGAGGGTTTTAGGATGCATGCTTCTAAGAGAAGGATTCAACATAAATGCATATTTATTAACTTTATAAAAGAGAATCCAACAAAGCCATGAAAGGTGTTTCAATTTACTTAAAGGGAACCTGTCACCTTCTAAAAGCCACCTAACCTATCAATAGTACATGTCCCTGCTCCTTCCTATTACCATTATAACTGTCCCTCTCTCTGCTAAATGCTTGCATTCAATGTTCTAAAAACATTTTTAAACTTACTCATTAAGATGATATTGAAGTGGGGGCTATATGCAATAGTCCACTTGGGCGTGTTGGTTTGCAGCCTCCATGATCCTTTATCACGCCCCCATGGGTGTGATATTGATATCAAATTTCGCGCCTCCAGCCTGCATCCCTCCACTCTGCTATGCAGCCTTCCTGTGGTAATGATGCTGAACCCATTATTTCCGAAACCGCGGGCCCCATAGCAACCCTATATTTACCAATGAAAACTCAAAAGTCATTATCTTAGTAAGTCTTTGTAGGTATTCAAATTTTCTAAGCGTTTAAAATGGTCCCTTAACTGGTTCAGTGAGCTACACAATCATGGGGAAGACTGCTGATTTGACAGATGTCCAGAAGGCAAGGAAGGTAAGCCACAAAAAGATATTGCTAAAGAAGCTGGCTGTTCAGAGTGCTGTATCCAAGCATATTAATGGAAAGTTGAGTGGAAGGAGGAAGTGTGGTAGAAAAAGGTGCACAAGCAACCGGGATAACTGCAGCCTTGAAAGTTTTGTTAAGAAAAGGCCATTCAAAAATTTGGGGGAGATTCAGAAGGAGTAGACTGCTGCTGGAGCCAGTGCTTAAAGAGCCACCAAACACAGTTGTATCCAGGACATGAATTATAACTGTCACAATCCTTGTGTCAAGCCAGTCATAACCTATAGACAATGCAAGAAGCATCGAACCTTAGCCAAGGAGAAAAAGAACTAGACTGTTGCTCCAAGGTATTTTCAGATGAAAGTAAATTTTGCATTTCATTTGGAAATCAAGGTCCCAGAGTCTGGAGGAAGAGTTAAGAGGAACATAATCCAAGCTGCTTGAGGTCTAGTGCGAAGTTTCCACAATCAGTGATGGTTTGGGGAGCTATATCATCTACTGGTGTAGATTCCACTGTGTTTTATTAAGATCAAAGTCAGCACTGCCATCTACCAAGTAAGTTTAGAGCACTTCATGCTTCCCTCTGCCAACAAGCTTTCTGGAGATGGAAATTTCATTATCCAACAGGACTTGGCACGTATCCACACTGCCAAAACTACCAATACCTGGTTTACTAGCCACAGGATCACTATGCTTGATTGGCCAGCAAACTTGCATGACTTAAACACCATAGAGAATCAGTTCCTTCCTTATACCCCTCCTCTTTTCAGGCGAGAAAGAAATTTGTCGAGGAGAAGAGGGTCATTAATGTTCTCCTTAGGATCCCATGACATCTCCTCAGAACCAAAAATTTTCCAGTCAGCTAAAAAGAGGATTCTCCCCACTCTCTTTTTCATATCCAGGATGTCTTTTACATCAAAGACATCTTCTGTGCTTACCTGTGAGTCACTTTGAACTCCTATCTGGCATGCATAGACTGCTCTGCAATCTCTGTTAACTGCTTTGCAGTGTGAGTAGTTTAAATACCGTATATACTCGTGTATAAGCCGACCCGTGTATAAGCCGACCCCCCTACTTTTGCCCCCAAAATCTGGGAAAAACTATTGACTCGTGTATAAGCAGAGGGTGTACCCCAGCACAGGTATACAGCCCAAAGCAGTGTGGTATACAGGCCCCCCCGATGGTATACAGGCCTCCCCAGTGGTAGTATACAGCCCCCAGCAGTGTGGTATACAGCAGCCTCCCCAGTGGTATATACAGGCCCCAGCAGTGTTACAGCAGCCTTCCCAGGGTATATACAGCAGCAGCCCTAGTGGAATATACAGCAGCAGCCCCAGGGTATATACAGCAGCAGTCCCAGGGTATATAGAGCAGTAGCCTCATGGTATATACAGCAGCAGCCCCATGGTATATACAGCAGCAGCCCCATGGTATATACAGCAGCAGCCCCAGGGTATATACAGCAGCAGCCCCAGGGTATATACAGCAGCAGCCCCAGGGTATATACAGCAGCAGCCCCATGGTATATACAGCAGCAGCCCCAGGGTATATACAGCAGCAGCCCCATGGTATATACAGCAGCAGCCCCAGGGTATATACAGCAGCATCCCCATGGTATATACAGCAGCAGCCCCAGGGTATATACAGCAGCAGCCCCAGGGTATATACAGCAGCAGCCCCATGGTATATACAGCAGCAGCCCCATGGTATATACAGCAGCAGCCCCAGGGTATATACAGCAGCAGCCCCATGGTATATACAGCAGCAGCCCCAGGGTATATACAGCAGCAGCCCGAGGTATACAGGCCCCCCCCATGCTCCGTGAACCTGTAAAGGAAGATGATTATACTTATCACTGTCCCGCTGCCGTCCCCGCTCTGCATCGCGCTCCTCCATCTGCATCGCGCTCCTCCATCTTCATTCACCGGCTTCCGACTTCCTGTGTTCTGCGCCGACAATGACGTCATTGTCGGCGCCGACAGGAAGCCGGAAGATGGAGGAGCGCGATGCAGATGGAGGAGCGCGATGCAGAGCGGGGACGGCAGCGGGACAGTGATAAGTATAATCATCTTCCTTTACAGGTTTACGGAGCATGGGGGGGGCCTGTATACTGATGGGGGGCCTGTATACCTCTGGGGGGGGGGTGCCCGTATAGTGACTCGCGTATACGCCGAGGGGGTAACTTTTCAGCCCAATTTTTGGGCTGAAAAACTCGGCTTATACGCGAGTATATACGGTAGATGTAAATTTCATTTTGTACATTTAGGGTTAATATCAGTTGCTGCTGCTGTCTGCATTAGGTGATGTGGTTGACCATGTCTCCAGGCTTTAAATAGTCCGATGACCTATCACCTGATATAAGCTGATAAGAGTTAATTCTCTGTTTTGACCATGTGTTGTGTGAATGTTGAGTGCAGTTCTTGATGAAGTTATCCTTAAGCTATTTTTCCCTTGAAGATTGCCATCATGAGTAGGGAATTTCTGTTCCTATCCTGATCCCTGGGTGGAGGTGAGAGGGTATTTGCCTAGGGTTGGTCAGGACTCCTGTGCAGGGTAAGGGTGGTGGCCCAAACATCCTCCCCTTCAGAGATAATTCTGTGAACTGGGCCAGCTAGTTCACAGATAATTCTGTGAACTGGGCCACTTCAGGCACACCTACTACGGCCATATCCCCAGAGGACGCTAACTTCTGAGCAGCGCATTTTCAATTACCGGCTATCCCGGGCCTGCCGTGTGGTTGAAATTGCGTTCGGGATCATGGCCAATACATTCCGGGTTTTTCATACACGTCTGCATATGAAACTGGAATCTGTTGATGTGGTAGTGCTGGCCTACTGTGTGCTGCATAACTTCCTGCGTCGTAGGGATTGGTCATCATACATGCCGGCAAGTTATGTGGATTCAGTGGACGCCACAACAGGAGAGGTCCGTCCCAGGGATTGTCGTGCTACCATTGTGTGGCGCCACTCCAGCAGCTGAGCCAGGGTCGGACTCTGCAGGATGCCAGGAACAGCAGAGACTGCTCCTACTTTAATGGACCTGGGGCAGTGGCCTGGCAGCACCAGCAGGTGTAGGGTGGCTGGTGTTGTGAAGCAGCAACATGATGAGGAGGGTGGAGTCACCAGGGTGGCTGCACCATGAGGATTGGGGTTGTGTTTTGGTGTGTGAACATTAGTTAGTTAGTGTTTTTGGGGTTGTACTTTGAAATGTTTTTTGTTTTCCATTTTGCATCATGTTGAATTTGTGTGATGTGAACACTTGTGTTTTATTTTATTTTTGTGTGTGTTCTACTTTTTTTGTGCACAAAAATACAAACTGAAACAAAATTGAACCAAAACAAAAACCTATGTGTGTCGTTACTTTTGGATACAGGACAGTTGCACATAGCTTTATGCTGTGCACAGAGGTATGTGATCCGTAAAATGGTATTGATGGGTCAATGAAACATTGTGTGGTAATATGCAGTACACAGGTCCAGCCCTTTGGGCCACAGTGTATGGCGCAACTGTGTGTACATATTCATTATGCTGTTTGGCCCACAGGGACACGTGTTCACACACATTGAGCAAACAATGGTGTTTGTGGGGGATGTACGTACAGTCCAGTACACACACAAACATGTGTACACACACATAGTTTAGTTGTGCCATGGCAGCTGTGCCATATAATGGACCAATGTAGGCACATATGAGCATAGTGTTGTTTGTATGTTCCCACCATCAGCTACAGACGCACACATAGCAAGCCATTGTGTAGTGTAAGCCACTGTCCTGCATAAAACCACTCCTGTGTGACACTTGAGTGGCTCGAAAGTGTCTCGCAGCAGCCACTTTCAACGACACGAGTGTGAATTTATCACAAACTCCGAGACAATGGCGTCAGGTATTAGCCAGCCTTCCAGCGCAGGCTGGCCAATCATAAAGCTATTGCGTTGTCCAATGAGCGTGTTTGGGGCGCGGTGTACAACAATTTGTCACGCCTATGTTCTCGCCGCGCTGAACATGTACTCCCACATTCCTTTGGGGATTGCGGCGTGTGAGGCGGCAAGGGGAGTCTATCGGAGGTTTCCCGCTGTTGGTGTGGCGATTTCCGGGGCCTTAGGTTGAGGGTGAAATTGCGGCGTGTAAAGGTACCCTAAATGTGACTTTAATATCTGTACTCTAGCCCAGTAACTAATTATTGCAACAAATCTTAATGCAATTTTACAAACAAATATGTCAAATGAGTCAAGATTCCCTAAGAAAACAAAAAATTCACAATATGTTTGTTGCAGACATTCTAAGGGTACCTTTACACGTGGCAACTTTTCTAGGAATTTTACTGGCAACTTACTGGTTGCAGTGAAATCATGGACACATTGTTCTATCTTGTTGCTGTGTACAAATGGAAAAATGTCTCCATGATTTCACTGCAACCAGTAAGTTGCCAGTGAAATACCTAGAAAAGTTGCGGCGTGTAAAGGTACCTTAAAGATACCCAGGAAATTGCATTTCCTCTCTCTAGTTCTTCTAATTAAAGATCTTGACTAGCAGCTCCGATTAAACACCTCACATTTCGAGCACCATTAACTTCTATAGCGCTTTTCAAACTGCCGAATATGTTGCTCATGAGAACAAGAGTTGACATTGAGGGAACAAAGCTTGTAAACACTACGTAGTGGAAACCTGATGGACGGTTACAGAATATTCTTCTCAAAAGTCATACACAGGATCTTATTGTAGTTTGAAATAAACTTTTAGGCTGTAGAGAACTAATTTTCTATACTGCATGGTCATAATAACAATCTCCTTAGGTGTATATATTAAAATTATGCATGTCATAGCAAAAATCATAAGGTTCACACATACAAATCCGTTTTTTAAGCTTAGAAAAACGGATCCGTGAATATAAAATTGATTTATTACTGAAAGTGTTTCAGGGCTCCTTGAAATGCACTGAAACATGGCAATATTTTATTGATTTGTCCAGAGGAAGGGGCCAGGGAACTGTGAAAATATATTATATTCACCCTTTGATGTCTCATGGAATATGGCAGCGTGGGTTTTAACCCTTCATCTTCCCTACACTATATGCACCACACTGGGGACTGCAACAGCCGTGATATGCTTTTATAGTGGCTGTGACTCTCACAACCACACAAGGTGAAGCCTCTGATATTTATTTATGTAATATTTTATCTCTCAGACCCTTCATCCTCCCTACTTTAATTTTCTGAGATAATGATCTGTGGGGTTTCATTGGCTGTAAGCCATAATCATCATCATTAAAAGAAATAAATACATGAAATAGATCACTCTGTAATGACTTTATATAATGTATGCGTTTCACTTTTTGTATTGAATTACTAAAATAACTCTTTTATAATATATTCTAACTCATTGAAATACACCTGTATATACCAATTATTCCAATACTGAATTCTCTAAATGTAATCACAGGCTATTACACTCCTTTCATGGCCTTTATAAAGTACATTGCCTCTGAACATGCACAACCGACAAAGCATGATACCCCATCCCAACAAAATCACCCCACATGCAAAGTATAATGATCCCATAATGTCTTCAGCAAATTATGATGCCACCACTGTGACCCTAGCACAAAATATGAAAAAGTGTTTTCTCAGCTCACCTAGTATCCACAAAGGCCACAGTAGGCCCTGTTTCCTAGCCTTGTGTAGCACCCCCACCAGAGGCCTTCGACTGGGAGAATGCCATGTGGGGACATTTACCCGCTCCATATCCTATTAGGTATGAACCACACCGGCCTGTCACCTTTCATGAAGAGATTAGGTTCACGGATGTCATCACCTCAAAGTGGCTGCATCAATCTAAGGCCAGTGATTTTGATAACCAAAGTACCCTAGGCATGGTGGTGACATTCATCCAGGAGAAGGGGTTTGGTTTCATAGCCTAAGAAGAGACTGATCATAGGTGCTATGTTAACTAGGCCACCCTGCTCCATGACTATCTTTCCAGAAGACTCAGCACACTCTATGCTGGACAGGAAACAGAATGACTAATGGTACCTTTACACGCCGCTACCGAAGGTTAGAAACCACCGGGTGTCGCACGTGCACGCGCGCGTTTCAACGGTTCCTAATGGTACCTGATACCGCAATTACACGCCGCTACAAGGTGCTCCACAAAAAATAATAAATTAAAATATTACATCAGAGCATTCCCTCATAAGGGATCCATATATTTCAGCAACTACAGTCAATGAATTGTCAAATGCAATATACATGTACTATGTAATATTGACTGTAGTTGCTGAAATATATGGATCCCTTATGAGGTAATGCTCTGATGTAATATTTTAATTTATTATTTTTTGTAAAGAGGATTAATAAAGATTTGAAATTACATTGAGAGACTAATTTTAATCATTCCTATAGAAAAAGGCTCTTTTTCTGTTGAAACATATGATTTTAGTGGAGTGACTATTTCATAGGGACTCAGGTTTTAAGGTCCTTCACAGTAGGTTTTTTCGATCCCTGGAAACACCGACGGGTGCCGCAGGTTACCTTCTGTAGAGCACCTTCCCTGATTTACACGCCGCTACCACAAGGGAATATGGGTGGACCTGGGGCAGCAGGGACAACACATACGCGTGCCACAGTCCGTCACGCCACGCCCAAATGACAACCATTGGCCAACAAAATAGTGTTCTGATTGGGCACGGTGCGAAGGGCGGATGGCGGAGACGTGACGTAGTAGTGTTTGGATTGTCACACGGAATAAGCGCTTGTGACATGGCAGAAACATTTCTGCGGCACCTGCAGAACAATAACCCAGGGCGGTGCGTACCGCAACCTTGTGCGCTGTGTACAGCATTATTCCTTTGTATGTGGTATGAGAATGTGCACACTATATAGTGCGCGCAGTGCGACACGGCAAAGACAACTCTGCTTTACCTAATAAAACGACCCAGGCCGCTACGTACGGCATCCATGTGCTCTGTGTACAGCACTTCCATTGTATGTGGTATGTGAATGTACACACTATATAGGACCATAACGCACTATACTTTGGCCTTCCGCAATTGTGTGGCCGCGTAATTGTACTAATGTATCTGATCGTGCATACGGCGCGTATCTCCAGTGCTGAAGTGACAGCTCATCAAAGATGGCGGTATCCCGGAGGCTGTGTCACGCCCCAGGGAAATCACTAGGTGTCGAAAAAAACGTATCTGTGCCCCGATTACACGCCGCTACCATAGGGTTTATACCTGCTTGTTTTTGAGCAAGGCTGAAAGACAGGTGTCCAAAGAGACCGGTGGCAACAACCTGAATTACACGCCGCTACCTCGCAGTGTTTTGAAGGTACAAGGTACAATTGTCTCCGACACCCGGTGGTTTCTAACCTCGGTAGCGGCGTGTAAAGGTACCATCAAGGATATATGTCTGATGATGGAAAACATGATTAATTTTAGCTAGGCTGCCGGGGGAAGGGTGCTCAGTCAAAAACAGTAACATTAATAATATGATGAAAACTGGCACACCTGCTTATACCCTTATATGCATTTGTACCACAGACAGAGGCATAAGGTTAGGGAGATAGGGACCTTGTATACATGAGAACACCTTGAAGCTGAAGCAGTTTCTGTAGTGTCCATTTTCCTCTTCCAAAGTTGCATTAGTTTCCTATATATCAGACATATATCCTTTAGTCATTCTGTTTAGTGTGCAGCAGATCATCATTATTATTATATATTGTTATTTTCTGGCTAGCACCTAAACATGCAGGTGTGCCAGTTTTCATCATATTATTACTGTTACTGTTTTTGACTGAGCACCCTTCCCCCGGTAGCCCAGCTAAAATGAATCATGTTTTCCACCATTTTGCTGTAATCAAGCTTCCTACCACACCCATACAAGTAGGTTTTACATTGCACTCAGAGGCTTATACCTTCATATGCATTTGTACCACAGATAGAGGCATAAGGTAAGGGTGATAGGGACCTGGTATACATGAGAACACCTTGAAGCTGGTTACCCAGCTTACATGCAATGGCCAATGCATAAACTAAGATTCTCATATTTCATATTATATCCTGAAGCAGTTTCTGTAGTTTCATTTTCCTCTTCAAAAGTTGCATTAGTTTCCTATATATCAGACATATATCCTTTAGTCATTCTGTTTAGTGTGCAGCGGATCATCATTATTATTATATATTGTTATTTTCTAGCTAGCGCCTAAACATGCAGGTGTGCCAGTTTTCATCTTAATATTTATGCTGGACAGGAGGCAGCCTTCATGAAGCTGAAGAGCAGCAAAGGGTGACCCACAGTTGGCATAAATCAGTTGGCAACCACCGATGATTTTTAGAGATGAGCGATGTTCGATCGAACATGTTCGCCAATTTCAAATTCAACCTGTTTTGGGCTATGTTTACGTCAATCCAGGAATCCGGACGAGTTGCTAAAATTCGGTAATTTGAGGTTATGTTCGACAACGGTTCATTGACCAAAAGCGTTACTGACTTTTCATAGTAATGCTTTTGTTCAAATTATTATGAGTTTCAGTGTCTAGGAATAGTAGGCGGGAGGGGGGCTGGGGAGAGGTCTGTGGTCAAATAATGCAGATGTCCATTTTTTTTTTCTTTCCACACTCACTGTGGGTGGTCCGATCTGTCAACCTATCAGCACACATAGAGCAAAGTGCACTTTTTGCACACAAGGGCTTGTGTCATTGGCTGGGTATGTCACATGTCCTTGCCATATAAGAGTCGGCCATTTTCCCACCTCGCCATTTTATCAGTGTAGGAGCTCAGTGTGAGATGGCACCGCTGCTGCTGTGTGCGTACAAAGCTAAATAGCGATTCCATCCCAAGCTAGAGAGAGAGATAGTAGATTTAAGGACTGCTTCCAAGAAAAGCCCTTTTTAGGGCTTAAAAGCAGTGTGTGCCAGGCAGATCTGGTCTAGTGCTGTGCAAGTGTTTTTTACAGCATCTGGCCAAATCTGACAACGTAAATCCTTTTTGGCTAGTAGCAGTGTGTGCCAGGCATTGTTGTAGCACTGTTGTGAAGAAAGCTACACCTGCTGTGTTTACCAGACTTTTTTTTACTGCATCTAGCCAAGCAAATCTTTTTTGGCTTGTGACAGTGTGTGCCAGGCACTGTAGCAATGTTTTGAAGAAAGCTACACCTCGTGTGTTTACTAGGCTTTTTTACTGCATCTAGCCAAGCAAATAATTTTTGGCTAGTAGCAGTGTGTACCAGGCACTGATATAGCACTGTTGTGAAGAAAGCTACACCTCCTGTGTTTACTAGTCTTTTTTACTGCATCTAGTCAAGCAAATCCCTTTTGACTAGTAGCAGTGTGTGCCAGGCACTGGTGTAGTACTGTTGTGAAGAAAGCTACACCTCGTGTGTTTACTAGCTTTTTTTACTGCATCTAGCCAAGTAAATCCTTTTTGGCTAGTAGCAGTGTGTGCCAGGCACTGGTGTAGCACTGTTGTGAAGAAAGCTTCACCTCCTGTGTTCACTAGCCTTATTTTACTGCACCTAGCATCTAGCTAAGCAAATTATTTTTGGCTAGTAGCAGTTTTTCAATAGGTAGTTGTGGTCCTGTGTTCTGTTGAAATCTACCACCACACAGAGCAGAAAACACTTTTGTATTGCATCTGCCCAAACCTACTTACCAAAACCTATTTAGGGTAGTACCACAGTTTGACTAGGTAGCTGTGGTCCAGTGTTCTGCTGAAATCTACTACTACACAGTGCAGAAAACACTTTTGTATTGCATCTGCCCAAACCTACTTACCAAAACCTGTTTAGGGTATTACCACTGTTTGACTAGGTAGCTGTGGTCCAGTGTTCTGTTGAAATCTACTACCACAAAGCGCAGAAAACACTTTTGTATTACATCTGCCCAAACCTAGTTACCAAAATCTATTTATGGTAGTACCACTGTTTGGTCACTCAGCTCTGCTAGTTTTACATCCATAGTTTTTTTGTGCCAACAACAGACAGAGAAACCAATTAGTTACCCTCAAATATGAGTGGTAAAAGGTCTGGTGATGGTGGAAAGGGGAATAAGCTTGCTGGAAAGGGTAAACATTTTTGTGTCCGTGGGTAGGTGCTAAAGTGACAGAAACATCTGCTGAAAAAAATGCAATCTTCAAGCCAAACTAACCCCTTAGTGACGGAGCCAATTTCCACCTTAATGACCAGACCGTTTTTTGTAATTCTGACCATTGTCCCTTTATGAGGTTATATCTCTGGAACGCTTCAACGGACCCTAGCGATTCTGAGATTGTTTTTTCGTAACATATTGGGCTTCATGTTAGTAGTAAATTTAGGTCGATCATTTTTGCGTTTATTTGTGAAAAATAAAAAAATTTGGCGAAAATTTAGAAAATTTAGCAATTTTCACATTTTGAATTTTTATTCTGGTAAACCAGAGAGTTATGTGACAAAAAATAGTTAATAAATAACATTTCCCACATGTCTACTTTACATTAGCACAATTTTGGAAAAAAAAAAAAATTTGTTAGGAAGTTATAAGGGTTCAAAATTCATCAGCAATTTTTCATTTTTCCAGCAAAATTTATAAAACCATTTTTTTTGTGACCACATCACATTTGAAGTCCCTTTGAGGGGTTTACATTACAGAAAACACCCAAAAGTGACACCATTCCAAAAACAGCACCCATCTAGCTACTCAAAACTACATTCAAGAAGATTATTAACCCTTCAGGTGCTTCACAGCAACTAAAGCAAAGTGGAAATAAAAAATGGACATTTTAATTTTTCCAACAAAAATGTTCTTTTAGCCTAAATTTTTTCATTTTCACATGGGCAACAGGATAAAATGCATCCTAAAATTTGTTGGGCAATTTCTGCTGAGTACACCGATACCTTATATGTGGTCATAAACCACTGTTTGGGCGCACGGCAGGGCTCAGAAGGGAGGGAGCGCAATTTGACTTTTGGAGCTAATTTACCATTCAAAAAGTCAAATGGCGCTCCTTCCCTTTCGAGCCCTGCCGTGCGCCCAAACAGTGGTTTATGACTGCATATGAGGTATCGGTGTACTCAGGAGAAATTGCCCAACAAATTTTAGGATGCATTTTATCCTGTTGCTCATGTGAAAATGAAAAAATTGAGAACAAAATAAATTTTTTGTGAAATAGAAAGTACTTTTTAAATTTTACGGATCAATTTGTAAAGCAACAGAGGGTTCAACGTGCTCACTATGTATCTAGATACGTTCCTTGGGGGGTCTAGTTTCCAAAATGGGGTCACTTGTGGGGGAGCTCCAATGTTTAGGCCCACAGGGGCTCTCCATACGCGACATGGTGTCCGCTAACAATTTAAATGGAAAATTAGCTCCAATAGTTAGCAGACACCATGTCGCATATGGGGAGCCCCTGTGTGCCTAAACATTGGAGCTCCCCACAAGTGACCCCATTTTGGAAACTAGACCCCCCAAGGAACATATCTAGATGCATAGTGAGCACTTTCAACCCCCTGGTGCTTCACAAATTAGTCAGTAAAAAGGAATAAAAGATTTTTGTGAAAAAAAAAAAGTACTTTTTCATTTTTACGGATCAATTTGTGAAGCACCTGGGGTTTCAAAGCGCTCACTGTGCATCTAAATAAGTTCCTTGGGGTGTCTAGTTTCCAAAATGGGGTCACTTGTGGGGAGCTCCAATGTTTAGGCACACAGGGGCTCGCCATACACGACATGGTATCCACTTACAATTCCAATTGTTAGTGGACACCATGTCAAGTATGAAGAGACTCTATGCACCTAAACATTGGGGCTCCCCCACAAGTGACCCCATTTTGTAAACTAGACACCCCAAGGAACTTATCTAGATGCATAATGAGCATTTTGAACCCCCAGGTGCTTCACAAACTGATGCGTAAAAATGAAAAAGTACTTTTTTTCCACAAAATCTTCTTTTTTTCCTTTTTACGGACTAATTTGTGAAGCACCTGGGGGTTGAAAGTGCTTATTATGCATATAGATATGTTCCTTGGTGGGTCTAGTTTCCAAAATGGGGTCACTTGTGGGGGAGCTCCAATGTTTAGGCACACAGGGGCTCTCCATATGCGGCATAGTGTCTGCTAACAATTTGTATGGAAAATTAGCTTCAATAGTTAGCGGACACCATGTCGCATATGGGGAGCTCCTATGTGCCTAAACATTGGAGCTCCCGCACAAGTCACCCCATTTTGGAAACTAGACGCCTCAAGGATTATATCTAGGGGTATAGTGAGCATTTTGAACCTACAGCTACTTCACAAAATTTGATAAAGTCATATTGAACATTTTCTTTTTTTCACACAATTTCTCACTTTTAGAGCATGTGCACAAGATACGGAGACACCGTGTCCTGGTCGTCTCCTCTCCTGCTTTTTTTTTAGTATTTCTTTATTAAATGAAAAAAAAAAAACGACGTGGGGCTTCGCCATATTTTTGGTCCAGCCAGGTACAACAGGCAGCTATGGGCTGCCACCAACCCCTTCTGCCTAGTTTTACCCGGCTGTAAACCAAAAATATAGGGAAGCCCTATTGTTTTTTTAATTATTTCTTGAAATAATTAAAAAAAAAATGGTGTGGGCTTTGCCACATTTTTGGGCCAGCCAGGTACAACTAGGCAGCTGGGGGCTGGAATCCTCAGCGTAGGGAGGCCCAAGCTTTCTGGGCCCCCCCCGCTGCGAATTGCAGTCCGCAGCCGCCCCAGAAAATGGCGCATTCATAGAAGCGCCATTTTCTGGAGCTGTATCCAGCTCTTCCAGCTGCCGTGTAGTGGTGGCAGACTGGGTAATAAGAGGTTAATGCCAGCTTTTTTTGCAGTTGGTACTAAGCCCGAGATTCTTAATGTCTGGCCAATATTAGACCGGGCCATTAAGAATCCCTAGTAAATTGTAAAGAAGACACAAGACAGAAAAAAATATTTTTATTAGAAAAACACACAGACACTATTTAGACCCCATATTTATTATTCTTTGGCATCCAACGTAGTCCAGTAGGAAGGTCCGACGTAGTCCTGCAGGAAGGTCCGACGTAGTCCAGTGGGAGGTCTCTCGATGATTTTCAGTCTTTTACAGCATATGGGGGCGTCCCCCATATGCTATAAAATCTGGCATTCTTCCAGGAGAATGACAGGTCATGACCTCAGTAGGGTGATATCAGGTCAGGATCCTTGGTTCACAAAGCGTCAATTGTGATCCCATCATGGGATCACAATTGACCCTTTGTGAACCAAGGATCCTGACCTGACATGACCTCACTGCGATCATGAGCTGTCAGTCTAATCACAGACAGTGCAGTCTCTGCATAGACTGACAGCTCATGATCTCAGTGAGGTCATGTAGGGTCAGGATCCTTTGTTCACAAACAGTCAATTTTGATCCCATGATGGGATCACAATTGACCCTTTGTGAACCAAAGATCCTGACCTGACATGACCTCACTGCGATCATGAGCTGTCAGTCTAATGACAGACAGTGCAGTCTCTGCATAGACTGACAGCTCATGATCGCAGTGAGGTCATGTCAGGTCAGGATCCTTTGTTCACAAAGGGTCAATTGTGATCCCATCATGGGATTACAATTGACCCTTTGTGAACCAAGGATTCTGACCTTACATGACCTCACTGCGATCATGAGCTGTCAGTCTAATGACAGACAGTGCAGTCTCTGCATAGACTGACAGCTCATGATCGCAGTGAGGTCATGTCAGGTCAGGATCCTTGGTTCACAAAGGGTCAATTGTGATCCCATCATGGGATCACAATTGACCCTTTGTGAACAAAGGATCCTGACCAGCCATGACCTCAGGTCATGAGCTGTCTATTAGCAGACAGAGCATTCTCTGCTCTGTCTGCGCATGAAGCCGGCAGACAGCACAGGGAGCCAGCAGAAGAAGGAGCCACTCCAGGGAGATGAAGACGGGTGAGATTGGGGGATGACCAGGGGGGGGGGGAGATTGGGCTGTTAGAAACAGGGGGCAGAGGGCCAGGGTGCATTAGATCCCTCCCCGATGTGACATGTGTGACATGTCACATCGGAGAGGATTGAGCAGGAGGGGGCAGCCGGCGGTTCCTGAGCGCTGCGGCGCTGTTTTAGAGAGGGGGAGGAGGAGGAGGCTAACGGGGGTGCAGGGGGAGCCGGTTCAGGGTGTAAATGGGGGGCAGGTCAGTGCACTAGGTCCCTCTCTGATGTGACATGTCACACATGTCATATCAGAGAGGAATCTGCAGAAGGAGGCTGATGGGCACAGGAGGAGGCTGATTGGCACCAGCACTGACATTTACATGCGATCGCATGGAGATGCAGCAGCGCCGCCGCCATTTTGAGACACATCGGGGGAGGGGTGGGGGTGGGAGAAAGATCCCCGGTACCGGGGGTCTTAGGACACTTAGGGGTTTTAATGCTTCACTGTCATCCGACGTGTGTTTCACGTCGGATGAAAGTGAAAGCATTTTTTACCGGCAGTCTCATTTTTTGTAATGTGATGATCGGTAAACGGTGCTTACCGGTCATCACATTACCGGTGATGGTAAAAAAAGCCCCTGGTCCATAATCTTGGGGGTCTCAGCTACCCCCGTAGCTGAAACCCCAGGAGATTTTTGACCCCTGGGGGGCGCTAGAGCACTTTCCCTGGCTGACGTCTACAGACGTCAGCCAGGCATAAGTACCCTTTTTTCAGACGTCTCTGGACGTTAGGCCGTCCTTATGGGGCTAAAATGTCTACTTCATTTTGTGGATGATCTGCTGTCATCCCTTCTTACGCAGCAGAGCATTGTTAAAACTTGTAGATGAGGCCCAAAAAGAGCAGGAACTTCAATGGATTTCAAGCGCTCCATCAAGTGGGCTCTCCTTCACCTTAAGTCAACATCACAAACACTCCAGTTCTCAGAGGTGTCACCCCAATCGCACTTATTTCCTCACAGCTCACAAGTCTCCAGCACCCTACTGACTATGGGTTAACACAGATGGGTGAGTCTGCAGAGCTGTTCACTCATACTATAGCCTAGCAATCAGAGGTCTGCTCCAAAGCTTCATTGAGACAGGACGAGAAATGATCTGCACTGATGCCCAAAATCTTTTTGAGTCGGATCCAAGCCCAGATGAAAAAGGGTCCGAGCATAATGTAGACCATCATTCCCAAACTGTAACCCCTGTTGGTGGAGGCAAAGAGGCAGATTATGATGAGACTCAGATACCTGATTGGAACGACAAATTGACTTTGCGTTCAGGGCAGGAAAAGGTTGGCTCTGAGGACAACGAGTGTGAGAACACACAGGGTGATAATGAGGTTGGAGATCCCACTTACTGTAAACCACAAGGCAGACAGTTGATAGCTGAGCAGAGGAGGTTGGAGGGGGATGCTAGTGATCTGGTTAGGTTGTGGCTTCCTAGACAGAGACAGAGTCCTGGAAGCACGTCAACAATTGCATCCTCAGCCACAACTCTGTGCTGTGGTGGCTCTGCAGGTCGCATGGGTGCTAAGCCTTGCCTAGCCTGGGCCTTTTTTCAGATCGCAAATGATGACCCAACTCATGTTATCTGCAAAAGTTGAAAACAAAATCTGAGTAGAGGCCAAAAAAATCAATAGTTTGGAACTTTATGCATGAACCGTCACATGGACATGAAGCATAAGTTACAGTGAGAAGCTCACTGTGCTAAAATGTAGCCTAGCGGCCTGGCCAACCACCATCTGGCCCATCAAGTGCATCTGCGGGTTTTTCATCCTCTGTGACTGTGGGGACAGCTGTCACACAGCTTTTGACCTCAGAACTTCCACCTCTTTACCAGTAACAGCCCGTGTGATTGACAGGTCGTTAGCTGTTTTGGAAGTGGAAACACCTGCTGATGTTGAGCGCTGTCAGAGAGCACCACCTTTTTATGAATATGACATAATATGTCCACCTGCACCTCCCTCACAGACCAGCAGTTAGTCTGGGACACCCTACTCAACCCTGTCTCAGCACAGCAGCTAGCCGTCGGTCCCTCAGATGTGGACAAGTAAAACTCCATTTCCTCCTACCCATGCCAAAACTAAGAGGTTGAATTTTACCATCTGCAAGCTATTGGCTACGGAAATGTTGCCTTTCCAGCAGGTGGATACATAGGATTTTCAAGACCTTATGGCCGTCGCAGTGCCTCAGTACCAGATGCCCAGTCGCCACTACTTCTTGAAGAAAGCTGTGCCTGCGCTACACCAGCATGTTGCACACAACATCACCACTTCCTTGAGAAACTGTGTGTGATGGTGCATTTCATAACAGACACCTGGATGAGTAAGCATGGACAGGGGTGTTACATGACGCTGAGTGGGCACTGGGTGACTATGGTGGCAGTGTGGTGCCCCACTCGTCAGTGCGCCACAGTAGGGGTACTGCACCCACAACATAGTGTGCAGTATTCCTGTCATTGGGGAGTGTAATGTCAACCTGAGGCTCTTATCCTGCATCACACACTCTAGAGCAGGGGACTACAGGGTTAAATCCTTTGCAGAGAGACTCAGTCTGGTGGGAGGAGTTTCAGGCTAGATCAGTGTGAGTGCGGGAAGCAGAGAGGCAGAACATCTGTGGAGAAAGACAGAGAAGGACCCTTCAGGAAACACCATAAGGAGGGCGCTCAGAAGGAGCGGCAACCCAGACAGAAGGAGGAGTCCCAGTGCCGGACCTGCTACTGTCCGGGGAATCCTAGTCCACAGCGGAGAACCAACTCCGAGTCGCGGTGCAGGTGTTTATCCCTGAGCCGTCAACACCGGTAGGTCGTGGGACTATCTAATAGCCAACTCCTGTCCGGAACGTGCAGCCCCACCAGGAGCACCAAACAGGGTTGAGCCGCTTAGAGAGAAGAAGGGGACCTCATAACACCCAACAAACCTGGGCAGGACAGAGAAAGAAAGCAGAAGGTACTCTCTGGGAGCCTCAAAGAGACGTTATTCTTCTCAGTGACTACCTGGCCAGCTACCCGCAAAGACTGTGTAACTGTGAACATGATCCGTGCACTTTTACAAGTAAAAAACCTGTACAGAGTCCATAAGCCTCCAGTGTCTTATTCCACCAAGCTAACCACATCCAGCACTACGACTACCAGCTCAGCAGGTACACTGCCCCGGGGATCCCGCTCTGCCTGCAGGGTGCTGAACCATCTAGCTGCAATACCATCGTCCCCAGTGGTTTGACAACGGCGCTGGTGAACTTCACCAGAATCTGCAGGTGGCGTCACGAAAAACACAATTTTTTTTATTCCCTTTCAACAAATCCTCTAATTTTTTAGGCTATTCACTAGGGCCATGGGTCCGGGTGGGCCACTGGTGACATCCCTGTGACTCCACGCCTGGGTACCGAGTCCCCATAGGCCCTTGGGTGAATCAGCTTCACAAGAAGGGGCTGCTGTACAAGTCTTGCCATCCCCACGGGTTGTGCGTTAAACCTCTGTATCTAGAAGTTCCTCCACTAATTCTGCCTTCTCCCCCTTTTAGGTTCTCCACCTGCACCCAAAGCCTGTCTGGTAATGTGACACGCGTTTAAACTGCGCAGAAGGAATCCAGCACACCTCCTTACTATGCTGGCAGCAGGATCAACGCCATCAGGCGGTGTTTATGTTAAAATGTCTGGGAAACGGGAGTCACACAGCTGAGGAGTTGTGTTCAGCTCTGGAGACCAAGTTTAATCAATGCTTGTCTCATCTGAACCTGCAGCCAGGGAAGGCCATGTGCAACAATGCTGCAAACCTGGGTGTGGCCCTGAACCTGGTCGCCCAGCAATTGATAGTCCACTCTCCCGGCCTAGATGTGCTTCTGCAGAGGGCACGTTCGCTGTGTGCTCATCGATCGCATCCCGCAGCTCAATGACTTGCATCACTACAGAAGTTGTTCAGCCTGCCGGTTCACCGCCTGAAATGCGATGTGCCAACACAATGAAATTCCACTCTGCACATGTTGCAGCGACTGTGGCAGCAGCGATGAGCCCTGGTGCAATATGCTATGACGTATAGCCTGGGCCAATGCGATTCAGAGGTGGGGCAAATCATGCTGCTGGAGTGGTCTCAGATCAAGGACCTCTGCACCCTTCTGCAGAGTTTTGATATGGCTACTAAGATGTTTAGCGCTGATGATGCCATTGTCATGACCATTCCGGTATTCTACATACTGGAGCACACTTTAACCAGTATTCGTAGTCTGGTGGTGGGCCAAGAGGAAGGGAAGGAAGTACATAAGGAGCTAATACAAGTAAAATGATAAAATGTATTATAGCAATCACTGCCCTGGAATATAATGCAAATATGAAGACTTAGCTTCAGCAGTAGCCACTACGGAATGCTCGGTGACCGACGCCAAGGTGCTTCCATCTCACCGGGTCCTAACACTATGACTAACAGAGTTGTGAAATGTGAGTGGGTTTATATGCCCTTATTTCTAATTGAAAAAGGAAAAGTATGTGCTGGACTCCAACAAGATGGAGACCTCAGCTGGCTTCCGGGCGGGGAAGGGTGAGAGGGAAGACGGAGCTCAGTCAAAAGGGATACATAATTAATAGTATGGATGACTGGCATCTAACCTCTAAGTACAGATGCAAGCAGAAAAAAACATACTAATGACAAATAGGAGATATCTGCTGCACACTGACATTAAATGTGCACAACTCATGAGTGCAATGAGTGGCCGACCTGCACAGCTAATACAAGTAAAATGATAAAATATATTATAGCAATCACTGCCCTGGAATATAATGCTGTTATGTCCTAAAATGTCATATTCTTTTTTGGTTGCTACGGGTTACAATTGATCTTGTTCTGGTGTGCATACCACTTGGTTACTCAAGTTATGATCTTGCATTGCAAACCTCACACTGATGCTTGTTATATAGTTGTATACTGTTATGTCATGTGATATTAAATTGTTGTCTGTTACATTGTTACATGGTTATTGCTACACTAGATGGGTGCCTGATGCTACTGCATCGGGAGGGAGGTGACATGATGGGGCAGGCTCTGTGGTGCTGGCCGTCTCTCCTCTTGTATGCTCTCCCCCCTTTCCGTGCTTCTCCCCCTGTGTTCTCTCCTTTTACCTGCTCACCCCTCCCCTGTTCTATCTCTCTGCTCCCCTCTGTGCTCTCTCTTCCACCTCTTATGTTATCTCTGCCCCCCTTTGGAACGCATATAGGAGGAACAGTTCCTCTTATATGTGTTCCACAGTGGGATGCAAATGGGAAGAGGTAGGGACGGCTGTGGTGAGGTGAGGATAGGGGTGGGCTTACTCAATACGGATGTGGGCGCCATGTTTTGACACCCGATCTCCTACTGTGAATGACAGCATATACAACCATGGCAGGGGCATGTGTCCTCACGCTGCTGCCATGTTTGTTCACCATGTCATGTGCAGTAGCGGTGTGGGTGTCTAAACATGATGGACGTATGCGTAGGGCAGCGCAGCAACGGCGGCAGAGATAACAAAGGAGATGGAGGAGGAGGCAGTAGCAGTGGAGGAGGACCCGGAGGACAGCAGCAGCGTGCAGACAGCATGTTTGCACACCCCTCACTTGGGTGTTCCAATATGGTGGCTGTTTTTTTTCTTTTGCTCTTCAGGTGCCGGTCAGCTGACCATAGCTGGCCAGTGAGGTGGCGAATATCTACGACATCCGGACACCTCCAGTTTCAAGGCAATTTTATAAGTAAATAATACATTTATCTAGTCAGGTAAGTGTTGAAAGCCAACATAGAATATATAGATGCTATACATTCATACATACAAACATATCAGTAACCACACAAGACAGAGGATTTTAGGTTGCTTCAATGTATTTTATTATTTTTGGACTTACAAAACAGGAAAACATAAGAAAGGGAGCAGTCTATTGCACTGTCCCAGGCCACAAATAACCCACATACATAAATATATCCAGATACACAGGATCAATTTGCACAATGCCCAGTAGCCTCTAACATATCTGCCTCACCACTACCCTGGCATAATACCCTGTATGTATGTAGTGTGAGGCAGTTAGGGGATTCTAAATGCCAGTGACCAGATCAATGTGTATAATAGGCTTACCGTGTGCGTATAGGGCCTGGAGACCACTGTGGAAGGACCCCTACGATAGTTTCGCAGGCTGCAGTGCCTGCTTCTTCGGGGGGTTTGCATTACTCCCACCTGGCGGGCTCTTTTTATCCTAACACCGCCAGTCTCCTGTGATAGTTCCGCCAGAAGTGGGCGAGCGTCGACCAGGCAACTAAAGGACGCTCATCGCGTCACCTCCACTGACGTGTGCGTCACAGTCAGAGGCGCATTGCGGCGTTCCCTAGAAAACCTAGGACCTTCCTGCCTCCAGCTCAGCACGTCGCGGCTTGGAATGCGTCACCATAGCAGTGGCGGTGGAGAGCAAGGATGGAGCTGAATCACAGAACTAGATTACATGTGAATGGGACCCATAAGTTAAATGTCTATTGGGGACATATTTGGCATATCAAATGATAAATATCATAGAGGATTATATCCCAATCATCCCACAATTTAGTACATAAAAAATATATGACATAAAGATGTCCCAATAACATCATGCAAAGTACAGGTGAAAAATAGCACAAAGTCAATGCTAGTGTTCCCAATGGGAAAGGAGATTCCATCCAGAAAGATTGGAAAAAGGTGAAAGACACGATCTAGTAAAAATATATAAAAGGAGAAAATTACAATAGAATCAAATACAATCTTTATAAACTTAGAGAAAAGGTGTATAACTCACTGTCTCATTGAGACCCATTGCTACTAGAGTCCCGAGTGTGATGATCCATCTTGTCTCACTCTGGGCCAGTCGTTTCCTCAAATCACCTCCCCTGATTTCCCCATGAATTACGTCTATCCCCAGAAAAACTCAGGAATCCGGGTCACAGAGATGATGCTCCCTAAAGTGCCTTGGTAGGGTCTTTAAGTTGTAATATCCTCTGCCTCTACCTTAGCTGTGTCGCAGATGTTGCGGCAATGTTCCCGAACCTTTACACGGAACTCCTAAGAGGTTAGTCCAACATAGATACGGGGGCAAGTACATTTAGCATAGTAAACTACATGAGTAGTACTACGTGATACGTAATTACGGATTGTGTATTTCCTTTTACTATCTGCTGTTTCAAAACGTATGCCCCCCGTGCCACGTTGGCACAAGCCGCACATCGGCCGCAGGGGAAGAATCCAAGTCTCGGTCCAACTGAAGCTTCCTTTGAGGAGCAGGCTGAGAATTGAGGACTAGGATTCGAGGAAAGAGGGTATAGTAAGAGGTCAATAAAGTCTGGGTATAATCAGTCTAAAAGTGTCTTCCGTACACAACTGCTCGTCCGTCGATGATGGGGTGAGGGGCGATAAAAACAACAAAGAGGGAAGTGTGGTTAGGTTTATTTCCACTTTCAATCAGGACTGGAGGAGGATGAGGTCCATTTTGTCTAAACACTGGGCATTCCTTCGCTATGATGGGATATTAAAAAGGTTGCCTACCTCAGTATCCTTCCATGACCCTCAGACATTCTAGGAAACTGTGGGATATCCTTGTGCACAGCCATTATGCCCCTAGAGTGCCATATCTATTTGGGTCAAGAGGATCGAGACTTGATGCTTCCCCTTGCGGAATTATGTTTGAAACAGCAGATAGTAAAAGGAAATACACAAT
The DNA here is from genome assembly GCA_033576535.1 of Allobates femoralis. Taxonomy (NCBI): domain Eukaryota; kingdom Metazoa; phylum Chordata; class Amphibia; order Anura; family Aromobatidae; genus Allobates; species Allobates femoralis. Next base: position 463,338,998 of record JARQOC010000004.1, read on the forward strand.
CCGTAATTACATATCACGTAGTACTACTCATGTAGTTTACTATGCTAAATGTACTTGCCCCCGTATCTACGTTGGACTAACCTCTAGGGAATTCCATGTAAGGGTTGAAGTCTGCCAATTACTTTTCCACCTTAGATCTCACTAGTGGGTATTGGCAGGTGTCCGTAGCCGAGAAAGACTGTGAGAAGGCCGTATTCACGACACCTATGGGCCTGTGTGAATTTAGCAGTATGCCATTCGGACTATGTAATGCACCTTCCAGAGGTTGATGGAGAGTTGCCTAGGACATAAAAACTTTGAGACGGTACTGCTCTACCTGGTTGACGTGATCTGTACTCTAAGACCTATGAGGAACACGTAACCCATCTAGCAGAGGTGTTTGAAGCTTGGCCAAATACTGGATGAAGCTAAAACCATCCAAATGCCACATTTTAAAGCCAAGAGTACAGTATCTGGGACACATAGTCAGCACCAAAGGCATGGCCCCTGATCCAGACAAGGTGACAGCTATCAAGGAGTGGCCAGAACCCAAGACCTGAAGGAAGTACGTCAATTCCTGGGACTGATGGACTACTATAGGAGGTTCATGAAGGAGTACATGAAGAAGGCTGCTCCCATGCAAAAACTCTTAGTAGGCCAGCCCAAGAAGGGCAAGTCTAAGGATTCTCCATGGAAGTGGAGCAAGGAACAAGAGGAATCGTTCCAGACGATGAAGGAAGCCCTGACAGGAGAAGAAATCCTTCCTTACCCGGACTACAACCTGCCATTCCTGCTGTACACAGATGCCAGAAATGTGGGACTAGGAGCCATCCTTTCTCAAAGGCAAGAGGGCAAAGAAAAGTGATCGCCTATGCCAGTAGTAAGCTTCGCCCCACAGAGAGGAACCCAGAGAACTACAGTTCCTTCAAGCTGGAATTCCTGGCCTTGGTCTGGGCCATCACAGAGAGGTTTAAACACTACCTGGTGTCTAGCAAGTTACAGCCTACACGGATAACAATCCGCTGACCCACCTGGAGACTACAAATTTGGGAGCCATGGAGCAGAGATGGATTGCCAGTTTTTCCAACTACCATTTTACCATCAAGTACTGGGCTGGGCACCAGAATGATAACGTGGATGCCTTATCCAGAATGCCTCACCTGCCAGACGAGGGCGTGGATGAAGATGAGCTGGAAGAAGTGGAGTTACCTGCCTTCCATCAATTAAGAGTAACTCAGTGGCAGCAAACCCGTAAACACGTTCCTGCAAGAATGGTGAACCCGTTGCCCCACTTTGGTTGGAAGGAAGTGCAAGACAATGACTCGGCTGTCAGTTTGGCAAAGCAGCTGATAACCCAGGAGTCAGCGAAACTGCCAGAAAATCCCCAACCAGAAGTCAATCATCTGTGGAGCGAGCGGAGCAAGCTGTTCATTTACCAGGAGAAGCTCTGCAGGAGGCACATCAACCCGAGGACACACGAGATGGTCTGGCAAATCATCGTGCCGAAGTCGGAAGTCCAGATGGTCTTGAACGCCTACCACAACCAGACTGGTCACTTTGGGTGGAAGAAGCTGGAAATGCTACTGAAAGACAGGATCTTTTGGGTCGGCATGCGTGGATCCATCGAGAGGTGGCGTAAGAACTGTGGACCATGCAGCCTTAGAAGAAAGGACTTACAGAGCCAGAAAGCACCACTTCAGCCCATCGTGACAAAGCAGCCCCTGGAAATACTAGCCTTGGACCACGTAAAAATGACTACAAGTAGATCTGGCTACACATACGCATTGACCATGGTAGACCATTACTCAAGGTTCCTGATGGTTGCCCCCGTGAAAGACTTGACAGCTGCTACTGGTGCCAGAACATTCCAAAATGTTTTCTGTAGACCATTAGGTTATCCCGAACAGATCCTAACGGACCAGGGTTCAGCTTTAGAAGCGGAGATCTTCCAAGAGTTCTGCCACATGAATTGGTGCAAGAAGGACAACCCCATATCATCCACAAACCAACGGATTATGTAAGAAAATGAACAATATCATCATTGACATGTTGAAAATCCTACCCTTGGAGGAAAGGAACCAATGGCCGGAGAAACTACCAGACTTGGTTGACATGTTCAACCACATTCCAGTAAGTTCTACAAACTTTACACCAGCTTACCTGATGAGAGCCCACACAGGAAGGTTACCCGTAGACTTGGTATATATGCAGAAAAATTGTGTGTTTTAAGAAGCGCTCATATAGGAGGACCCAGGGGGTTATGAATTACACTCAGGTTTTATTCCACAACGCGTTTCAATGGTGGCAAACCATCTTCATCAGGTGGGGGCTACAAAAGACCAGGGGAATGACATTATATAGATGCTAGTAAATTCACAACCAATCATGGATAAGCAATTAGTTTCAAGTCATTTAACCCTTACTTCAATATAGCATATGGCATGCTTCCAAAGCTATAGAATATTGCACATAAACAATTATAAAAAAATTAGATTAAAATTTACAATGCTATGTGATCACCTTAAAATCGTGGAAAAAACACTACAATTCACATGTTGTTAATTAAAACAAAAAATATGATCAATCAAATCAATACGAGAAACACTCAGAATTAAAATCATGCATGCACATTTTTTTTACTATAATAAAATCTCAAACATATTAATCTAAAAAATCTAAAAAATCCTCAAAATATATTATATATGATTTTTTATATATATTTTCTCTTTTACCCTCTTTTCACCTAAAGCTTCTACTGGCGTCTGTAATCTAAAAATACAATAGATTATTTACCTACTTTCAAGATGGTTCTAGCTGTGATATGTAAATAATAATAATAAAAATAATAATAATAAAAGAGGAACAAATTAGTCAACATATATAACCATTTAACCTGATAAATTCACATATCACTTTTTCATGAAAGATATTTTGCCACGTTTTCAATGGATATGTTTAGACCCTCTGGACATAATGTACCCAGCTTGTATATCCAAAAGCTTTCTTTTTTAATGAGGGCATTATACCTATCCTGTACGGTATGAGGGATCTAATCAATTATGTACAGCCTTAGACTTTTGGAATCCTTTTGGTGATATAGGCAGTAATGTTTAGAGATGCTATGTTGCATGAATCCATTTTTTATGTTTTGGCGATGTTTATTCATCCTTGCATGCACACACTGAATTATACGACCCACGTACTGCAAATTACAGGGGCATGAAAGCATGTAAACCACATATGAGGATTGACAGTCTAAATCAGTGATGGGCAACCTTTTGAGCTTGGTGTGTCAAAATTCGCCAAAAAACCGAGCATAAATCTGGAGGTGTGTCACCTTGAGAAAAAAAAACCTAATTTTATGATATTTATAGTTTAAATAACAAATATGTTTAATATTTAACTTACCTGCTTAGTGACTTCTTTGTTAATCTGTCAGTTGGTTTCTTTTGTTGGTCTTGCTGTTATTTAACTTATGTGGGGTGTCATGAACTAAGATAAGTGAGGGGGAGGGGGAATTCTTCCAGTGATGGCGAACCTGTGGCAGTCCAGCAACAGCTGGACTGCCACAGGTTCGCCATCACTGATTTAGTGACTTTTTTGTTGCTGAATTTCATTGGCTAAATGTTCAATTGAAGGTTGGTATTTTGTACACTTCAAGGCCAAGCAAGCGCTACTAAGGTTATCTGTCAATCTGTTTCTTTTGTTGGTTTTGATATTATTTAATGCTGAGAATAAGGTCTCACAAAAGTACGTAGACGGAAAAATAGTAAGTAAAGCCATTGCTATATTTTTCAGGGTGCTAAAAGTGTCTGGTAACCGATTCCAGGCACTCCAAATTTCCTGTTCATAGTTGCACTCCTCTTGATTCTCCAAACGGCACCTTTCTAGATTCTCAAGCTTTGACCTCAAATCAACAAACACCTGACCCCAGATGCTGTCCTGAAATTCGGCAAGTTGCATCTCCAAATCATCAATTTGTATCCATTGGAAACCATTTAATTCCAAACTACTGTAGACTACTACATCAGGATACTTAATTATTTTCATGGTCTGTTCTAGGCTTCTAAATTGATTAAATCTATCACTGAACTGGTCAAGTAAGGAGTCTAAAACATGCTGGTACTTTATATGCAAGGGCTCCATTTCATTTTGTACAGCTGCACTGGCCTTCTCAAAATACTTTGTTACTCGAGGAAAATACTTATAAGTTTTAGTTTCTACATCTCGCTTGAAAATTTTAAGTTTACTTTCAAAAGCTTTTATGTATCCAAACATAACGTCAATACTTTTGCCAAAACCTTGTAGCTTTAAGTTCAGTTCATTAATATGAACAGAGAGATCTGTAAAAAACATCAGGGTGTTGACCCACCTATAATCATAGAGCTGAGGAAAGTTTCCCAGATCCTTATCCTCAAGAAATACCTTAATTTCTTCAAAGCACTCGACAAAGCTCTCAAGAACTTTGCCTCGGCTCAGCCATCTTACATTATTGTACATCAGCAGTCCACTGTAGGTGGAATCAACCTCCAGTAAAAGTGCAGAAAATTCTCTCTTGTGAAGGGGGCGAGCAGCTATTAAATTAACTATTTTTGTAACAACTGACATTAAGTCGTTTAAGTCAGTGAATCCTGCCTTGGCACATAAAGCCTCCTGATGGATAATACAATGAAAAGGCACAATCGGGTGTCCAATAGCTTCTGTAAACAATGTAACAAATCCAACTTTTTTCCCCACCATGTTTGGTGCCCCATCTGTCGTCACTGACACAACTTTAGAGATATCAATGCTTAGGTCACAGAATGTTTGTTTAACAACCTTACATATTTCGCTTCCTGATGTACTTGTTGGCACTGATACTAACTTTATCAACTCTTCTCTCATTGTGAGACCATCAGAATATCGACCAATAATGGCCAACTGTGCATGTGATGTGACATCAGTAGTTTCATCAAGAGAGATCGAAAAATATTTACAATTACTTATGTCTTCCTTTAATTGATGTTGTACGTTTGTGTTCAGTCTCATTATTCGGTCTTTTATGATATTTCTACTGAGTGGTAACTCAGATATTCTCTTACTAATTGCATCTTTATTCTGCATATCATGAAATAGAACTGGTGCACATCTTAAGAGAGTTTCTTTAATAAATTCTCCCTCACTGAGTGCTTTTCCATGCTGAGCTATGGAGTGAGCAATGCTCAGACTTGCAGATGTTACATTTGTAGAGCTTTTTACAAATTTAAGGATGGAATTAGATTGGCTCTTATGAAGTTGTAGCTGCCTGGAAATGTATTCCTTCCTTTCATCCTCACTTTTTTTCAAGAGCTGGGAATGAGTAGTTTCAAAATGTCTATTTATATTCCACGTTCTGCTTACTACCGTTTCACTACATAGAACGCAAAATGATCTGCCATTTTTTTCTATAATGCCATACATCTCAGTCCATGTCTCTTGAAAGGGTCGGCTACTGCTACTACTACCACTTTCTTTACTTAACCTTGGTTTTTTTGGCTTCTCCATCAGAGGGACAGTGACAGAAGATTTATAGATAGCCCTGCAGGCAACTAGGGTTTAACTGTCTTTTAGGAAAGGTCAGAAATAGGGATTAATAGGGTGCGCAACAATAATATAGTGGTGAAATGGAGTCTGTACTATGCTGCAAGATGGCGTTCCTTATGTAAATTAATGGCGGGAAACGGCACCCATAGCACAGGCCTCTTCCAGCCTCCCCCTCACTTATCTCAGTAATGGCCAATCACACATTCATGACACCCAGATTCTGCCCAGAACCTTTCACTGGAGGATGGTTGCTGTAGTAATCACTGGACCTCCAGACAGACCTCCAGACAGTGATCACAGGGCCTCAGATATGCGTCCCCCACAGCGTTCCGCTGCTCCCTGCTGCACCAGCTAACCAGCAAGTTCCGCCTGCCCTACCGGAAGTCCCAGGACTGGACGCTCTGTGCCGGAGCTCGCTTTTCTGGCCTACAGACCTCCAGCACATTTTTTTTTCCTCAGCTACTGCACCTGGCCCTGTAGTTAGTGATGGGCGAGTCCTAAATTAGTCGGAATCGCTTGACTCTAGTCTAGCGAGTCCGAGCCCGGGACTCGCTACTCGTTGTCTAGCGAGTCCAATGTTAATGAATGGGGAAGCGAGTAATAGCAAGGTAATGTGTGATTTACAAATCGCAGATGTCTCGGAAACGCTCGCATTGCCGTGTCGGAAGCCCCACTCGCAACAGTTTTTTGCTGCCGTGTCTGTGGTTTTTATCCAAATAGCGAGTCTAGCGAGTGAGAAAAAGTTAACTCTGACAAAACTAGGATCGCAGAGTACCGAATCCTACGTGTAGTTTCTCCGGCGGCCGCGTGTCACTGAAAATGGCTACGCGTGTCAGTGCTGACACGCGTGTCATAGGTTCGCCATCACTGGTCTAAATAGTGTCTTATTTCGGTCTCATCCGTGGTGTGGGAGCGGAAATCTGTGGTGCCCGATACGATCATATTGCAATAAAGGAATTTTGCCGACTTACACATGTAGCAACCAGGGTTTCCACCTAATACCGTTTCATCCCTCTTTCCTATATTTTTCAATTCTGTGTTACTCCGTGAAACCATATTTTTTAGACTTTTACTTTTTCTATAAATAATGTGGGGTTTGGCAGATATACATTTGCTTAGAATGGCATCAGCTCTTAATATAAACCAATAATTATCAACTAACTTTCTGACTCCCATTCGTGGATTGGTTATAAGTTGTAATTAACCTTACTTCATATGATTTCGTATTGCCAATGGTTTGCTGTGCTGCAATTTTGTCTAAACACTTATCTTGAGACAGTGATTTCGTTTTTGATTAGGCATCGGCCAAGATGGTTTGGGGGTAGCCTTTCTTTCTAAATCTCTGTCTCAGAATCCTTGATTCCTTGATAAAGTCTACATCATTTGAACAATTTTTCCTGATCCTCCAGTATTGCCCATAGGGTATGTTTTTGATCCAGCTGGGGACGTGTCCACTGTCAAACCTGAGACAACAGGCTTGAAATGCGTGGAATGTGGACACTCTCCCCACCTGGTCAAGGGCAATCTGGAGGTCAAGGAACTGAATGGTGGTGTCAGAAATATTTGCTGTGAGTTGTAACCCCCAAGAGTTGACATTTAGTCCCTCTATGAAGGTCACGAAGTCACATCCATCGTAATTAAGGGACAGTTGTTAAATGAAGGTGCGTTTCTCAAAAGTCTGATCAGCTCAGATGAATCTTTTAGATATGAATCTAAATTGATGACAAATTTTTGCAAAAACAAATCTATGTAATGGCTTAAACTGGCCGTTATTGATTGAATTACCGAAATGATAGGACGCCCAGGGGGGTTATCTGGATCCTTATATAATTTTGGCAAAAAATAAAAGAAAGGGATCCTATATCTGGGGATATCTAGGAATCTTTTTTCTTCCTTATTAAGAATTCCCAACTCCCAGGCCCTTTTGATCAGCAAATTATATTTTAGGAATATTGATACCGAAGGGTCAGATTTCAGACTGGAGTAGTAGTCACAGTCAACCAGGATTCTCAAACCCTCCCCTATATACCACTCCCTATCCATTATTACGACCCCTCTTTTATCAGCATTTTTTATCACTATATTGGTATTTGTTTTTAGAGAAGTTATCGTTTCTCTCTCTTCAAAAGTTAGATTATCAGGTTTTTTATAATGTGAGAAATAGCGTAATTCCTTCAACACCACTAGATGGAAGGTCTCAATGTGTGGACCCATGTAGATGTAATACATGTTGGTAAGGGTTAGTGGTGGGAGTTTCACTATCCTGAGGATTAACTCTTGATGGTTATTTTTCTAATAAATTAATTGAGAACTAAATATAATTCAAAAGTATCTAATTTTGCATTTGGGCAAAATGTTAACCCTTTGGAATGGTTCCAGGGCTGAGGCCTTGACCTTCATAGAGGGACTTAATGTCAACCCTTGGGGGTTACAACACACAGCAAATATTTCTGACACCACCATTCAGTTCCTTGACCACCAGATTGCCCTTGACCAGCTGGGGAGAGTGTCCACATTCCATGCATTTCAAGCCTGTTGTCTCAGGTTTGACAGTGGACACGTCCCCAGCTGGATCAAAAACATACCCTATGGGCAATACTGGAGGATCAGGAAAAATTGTTCAAATGATGTAGACTTTATCAAGGAATCAAGGATTCTGAGACAGAGATTTAGAAAGACAGGCTACTCCCAAACCATCTTGGCCGATGCCTAATCAAAAATGAAATCACTGTCTCAACATAAGTGTTTAGACAAAATTGCAGCACAGCAAACCATTGGAGATATGAAATCAAATGATGCAAGGTTAATTACAACTTATAACCAATCACGAATGGGAGTCAGAAAGTTAGTTGATAAAATTGGTTTATATTAAGAGCCGATCCCATCCTAAGCAAATGTATATCTGACAAACCCCATATTATTTATAGAAGAAGTAAAAGTCCAGTAGAAGCTTTAGGTGAAAACAGGGTAAAAGAGAAAATATATAAAAAATCATATCTGAGATATTTTGAGAATTTTTTTAGATTTTTTATATTACAATAATGTGTTTGAGATTTTATTATAGTAAAAAAAATGTGCATGATTTTAAGTCTGAGTGTTTCTCTTATTGATTTTATTGATCATATTTTTTGTTTTAATTAACAACGTATGAATTGTAATGTTTTTTCCACAATTTTAGGATGATCCCATAGCATTGTAAACTTTAATCTAATTTATTTATAATTGTTTATGTGCAATATTCTATTGCTTTGGAAGCATGCCATATGCTATAGTGAAGTAAGGTAAATGACTTGAAACTGATTTCTTATCCATAATTGGTTGTGAATTTGCTAACATCTACAGTTAGGGCCAGAAATATTTGGACAGTGACACAATTTTCGCGAGTTGGGCTCTGCATGCCACCACATTGGATTTGAAATGAAACCTATACAACAGAATTCAAGTGCAGATTGTAACGTTTAATTTGAAGAGTTGAACAAAAATATCTGATAGAAAATGTAGGAATTGTACACATTTCTTTACAAACACTCCACATTTTAGGAGGTCAAAAGTAATTGGACAAATAAACATAACCCAAACAAAATATTTTTATTTCCAATATTTTGTTGCGAATCCTTTGGAGGCAATCACTGCCTTAAGTCTGGAACCCATGGACATCACCAAACGCTGGGTTTCCTCCTTCTTAATGCTTTGCCAGGTCTTTACAGCCGCAGCCTTCAGGTCTTGCTTGTTTGTGGGTCTTTCCGTCTTAAGTCTGGATTTCAGCAAGTGAAATGCATGCTCAATTGGGTTAAGATCTGGTGATTGACTTGGCCATTGCAGAATGTTCCACTTTTTTGCACTCATGAACTCCTGGGTAGCTTTGGCTGTATGCTTGGGGTCATTGTCCATCTGTACTATGAAGCGCCGTCCAATCAACTTTGCAGCATTTGGCTGAATCTGGGCTGAAAGTATATCCCGGTACACTTCAGAATTCATCCGGCTACTCTTGTCTGCTGTTATGTCATCAATAAACACAAGTGACCCAGTGCCATTGAAAGCCATGCATGCCCATGCCATCACGTTGCCTCCACCATGTTTTACAGAGGATGTGGTGTGCCTTGGATCATGTGCCGTTCCCTTTCTTCTCCAAACTTTTTTCTTCCCATCATTCTGGTACAGGTTGATCTTTGTCTCATCTGTCCATAGAATACTTTTCCAGAACTGAGCTGGTTTCTTGAGGTGTTTTTCAACAAATTTAACTCTGGCCTGTCTATTTTTGGAATTGATTAATGGTTTGCATCTAGATGTGAACCCTTTGTATTTACTGTCATGGAGTCTTCTCTTTACTGTTGACTTAGAGACAGATACACCTACTTCACTGAGAGTGTTCTGGACTTCAGTTGATGTTGTGAACGGGTTCTTCTTCACCAAATAAAGTATGCGGCGATCATCCACCACTGTTGTCATCCGTGGACGCCCAGGCCTTTTAGAGTTCCCAAGCTCACCAGTCAATTCCTTTTTTCTCAGAATGTACCCAACTGTTGATTTTGCTACTCCAAGCATGTCTGCTATCTCTCTGATGGATTTTTTCTTTTTTTTCAGCCTCAGGATGTTCTGCTTCACCTCAATTGAGAGTTCCTTTGACCGCATGTTGTCTGGTCACAGCAACAGCTTCCAAGTGCAAAACCACACACCTGGAATCCACCCCTGACCTTTTAACTACTTCATTGATTACAGGTTAACGAGGGAGACGCCTTCAGAGTTAATTGCAGCCCTTAGAGTCCATTGTCCAATTACTTTTGGTCCCTTGAAAAAGAGGAGGCTATGCATTACAGAGCTATAATTCCTAAACCCTTTCTCCGATTTGGATGTGGAAACTCTCATATTGCAGCTGGGAGTGTGCACTTTCAGCCCATATTATATATATAATTGTATTTCTGAACATGTTTTTGTTAAACAGCTAAAATAACAAAACTTGTGTCACTGTCCAAATATTTCTGGCCCTAACTGTATATAATGTCATTCCCCAGGTCTTTTGTGACCCCCACCTGATGAAGATGGCGTGCCGCCATTGAAACGCATCGTGGAATAAAAGCTGAGTGTAATTAATAACCCCCTGGGTCCTCCTGTATGAGTGTATGAGCGCTCCTTAAAACACAATTTTTTTTCTGCATGTATATCATCTATCTCCCCTGGGAGACCGTGTGGAGCTGCACACTACAGGACCTGTTCTTTAGCACACAAGGACCTGATCTGATGTCAGAGCCAGGTCAGTTGAGGAAGACCACGTGACCAGAGGGCGGATTCCCTGGAGCCAGCATTCCTCAGAGCACAGTCTCACATCACACAGCACCGAGGTTGTGCGGATTCAGCACAACCTCTTTAGGTGAAAGTCTTAACATAACTTTGGTATCTCCAGAGCGGCAGCGGGTCCTTCTCATTGCGCCTCTCCTTTCTCTTTTTATCTTTACCCGTAGACTTGGAACTCAGAGTAGTTGATTCCAAAGCAGATGACTCAATACCCAACTGGAATGAAAACTGCCTCAAACAATACAAAATGGTTCAAGCCTGTGTTGAAGACAACCTGGAGAAAACCTGTGAAAAACAAGAAAGGGACTATAATAAACATGCTCCAGCAGAACCTATTGTACCAGGAAGTATTGTCTTAAAGAGGAAGAGAACTCAACATAAATTGGATGACCAGTGGGAACAAGAACCCTATGTCCTTCTAGATTCTGGATTTGACAATGACAAAGTGTGTTTCATCAGCAAGAATGGTGGAAAAACCACTCACACAGTGTCAAGAAACCATATCAAAAAGTGTCCAACTGAATGGGAAAACCAGAATTCCCCAACATTGCAAAAAGAACAAGAAGAACCTGAAAAAGAACCCAGCCCAAGAGAAAACTTAAAGGAGAAGGTAGTCTCAACAATCCTAGGAGATTTCACAGAAGATTGGCCTCAGCAAGATGGAGCCATTTTAGGGCCATTACTGAATTTCTACCAGCCCCAAGAAGTGGTACAGAGGAATCAGGAAGAAATACCCATTGCTAGAGAATCTGAGGATGCTGCAATCGGTACACATGCTAGCCCTGTAGTGAGACTAAGGTCACGCAGACGCTTACCTGACATACCTGCACCATACCTTTCACTAGAAACCTCAACTGGGATACCTGTAGTGCGCAAGTCACAGAGGAGCACACAAGGTCAACCCTTGTCTAGGTATGGAGAGTGGGCACAGTAAAAAAGGTCAGAGGTATAATAAATGGTAGCAGTGACATTTAAATAGCAGTGTATATAGTAGTGTACAGAAGGGTGTAGAAACTGGGCCCAGCCCCATGCACATTAAGTTGGGTACAGAAAGTGCCTGGGGTGGGGAGGTACCAGGTCTCCTAAGCTGAGACACCCATAGGGAAATGTGTTTATTAAAAATGTGGACTTTTGAAAGACTTTTCCCTTTTCTTACCCGGAGTGTACTTACTGTATAGACTCTTGTGAACTGAACCTTTCCCTTTGAACTTTTCCCCGGATTTCAATTTAAAAGAACCTTGGTCACAGGACTAGTGTGAAAACAAACTTCTTTTATTTTTCAAAGCCTGAGGTGAATGGACTAGCACCGTATGGACTTACCTGTTTTTGTTTTCACTATCTTTTTTCAGTGGTTTTTGTAAATTTTTATATTTTGAGACTTTGTAAATATGTTACCTGTTATTATTATTGTTACTTATTGTTATTCTTTTTGTTTGAAAAACAAAAATGCTCAGTCCAGGAGTGCTGATGTTAACTAGGGGGGTATGTGGCGCCCCGCTCACGCAGGTAGCCACAGCCTTCCCTACTGCACAGCTGGGTTTCCACAGCAGGTACCTACTACATGCAACACCTTCCACCCCGGCACAGTAGGGGAGCTAGTCTCACTGACTTTAGGTGAGATACCCTATAAACACTGCTGCTGGGGGAGGAGTTAGTTAGAGTGTGCAGTGTGCTAGGAGAGCTACGAAGATGTCCTGGTGATCGGTGCCGCGGTTAGGCCCGAACCAGTGACCCGGAGTGGCCCTTCTACGTTAAGCCAAGCCTAGGAGTGGGGACAGAAGGCAAGGAGCAGAGCCGAGGGAGTGAGGAACCGGTGGAGGATCACCCAAGACGTACCGGACTTCAGGGGTCCGTACCTGCAGGATTACTCCAAGACTGCAGAAAACCCCCATCACACCGTGGAGACTTCATTCACCCGGTCCCCCTGCATACCCAGAAAGAGGGAGCCAGACACCGTAGTGTGGAGTAGCACCGCAGTGATCAGAGAGAGTAACCCGTGGACCATGCAGGAGGAGAGAGTAAAGACTGGAGAAAGTGAGGAGGCCAGTCGTGTTGCATACAGACAGGGCTTCAGAGACAGCAGGGAACTTGAGGAGGCCTTATACCCACTTGCTGTGGAGACTCACTATGCACCTGGTCACCCGACAGTGCCCTGGACATCTTTACCTGTGCGTACCATCAGTAAAAGGTAAAGAGACTTCTTCAGAGTGTATGCGTTATTCCTCTCCATCCCCAGTCTCATTATAGACTGCATTTCTGCTTCTTACCCTGGCCACAAGTCCCATTCCAAGCTGCCCCTTTACGTTGCCCCGGAAGACCAGCTCCACCTGTAGGAGCTTTACTACCCTTGCCGCTATACCATCGCCCTCCGGAGGACTGTGGCGGTGCTGGTGATCCCTCACCAGGTACTACAGGTGGCGTAACATGACAACAACAAACTCTTATCCCCTCTACATAACCCCTTATTGAAGTGTCACCTAGGCCACGGGCTCAGGCGCTGCCACCCGTGACATCCCTGTGAATACCCCTCCGAGCCTGAAACTCGAATACCCCAGGACCTTGGGCTCGACAGAAACTGCAGCTCAAAATTGGAAAAGTTATTTGAAGACACATAAAAAAATGCAGGCGATTTCTGCACCAAACAGGAAGCACCCAAAAATGCACATGTGGGAACATCTTTTGGGAAATTACAGTCTTTAACTCCTTGCCGACACAGGACGTTGTACAACGTCCTGGGCCGGTAAGGGGGCTTTGATGTGAGCTCCGGCGCGGCGCTAACATCAAAGCTCCGACATCTCAGCTGATCTCATCAGCTGAGATGTCGGGGTAACAGCACCGATCGGATCCGGGATCGCTGACAGCGGGATCCATGGCAGCCGCGCTGGGAAACGCGCTGTTTCCCGCCTGCTCTGGAGATAGTATCGCGGGATCTCCGGAACTCACGTGACAGCCTGCGGTCCTGGCTAGACCCCGGATACTGTCAGAGCGCAGTTACGTGTAGTGGTTGGCAGGCGCTGCCAACCACAACACGGACGCGATTATGGGAGATACAGATGAGCTGCAGCTCATCTGTATCTCCCAGAAGCGATTGGATTGTGCTGCAAGGTGCCTCTTAAAAAGTCAGTGTAAAAGTATGAATTAATTGATTAATAAAGTTTTAAAAACCTGTAAAAAAAAAAAACATAAAAGTTCAAATCACCCCCCTTTTCCCCCAATCACAATAAAAGCATTAAAAAAATTTAAAAAATACACATGTTTGGTATCGCTGCGTTCAGAATCGCTCGATCTATCATCGTATTAAATCTGTTAATGGGAGCCGTAAAGTCCGTAACGGAAAAAATGGTCCAAAGGCCAAAATTCCGTTTTTTTGGTCGATGCAACATTGCTATAAAATGCAAAAACGGGCGATCAAAACAGCGGATCCCCCCTAAAATGGTATTATTAGAAACGTTAGCTCAAGATGCAAAAAATAAGCCCTCACACAGCGCCATATCCCGAAAAATGAGGGCACTATGGATCGCAGAACATGGTGCAAAAGTCAATTTTTGTTTTTTTGCAAACTTCTGAATTTTTTTTCACCACCTAGATACCAATAAAGGTATACATGTTGGGTGTCTACGAACTCGTACCGACCCGAGGCATCATCCCGTCATGTCGTTTTACCATCGTGAACATGGCGACTAAAATACCCAAAAAACAAACGTGTTATTGCACTTTTTTTGCAATTTCACTGCATTTATAATCTTTTACAATTTCCCTGTACACTATATGGTAAAATAAATGATTGCATATCAAAGTACATCTCGTCCCGCAAAAAACAAGCCATTATATGTCTATATTGACGGAAAAATAAAAAAGTTATGGCTCTTGGAAGCAGGGGAGCAAAAAACGAAACTGAAAAACAAAAAATTCCAAGGTCATGATGGGGTTAATTACAAAGCTTGTGGGTGCTGAATTTTTGATGCAAAAATGCAGCAACAAATGTAGCACTTAGCCTAATTATAAAAATCTGTAGTGTTACCCTTGAAGGTACATTATGGACCCATAATAGATCTGTAATTTAGAAGTGTGCATGAGCTTTTAAAGTTTTATTCTCATTTTGTCCCCAGACTCCACCCACCATGCCTGGTGCCACAGCATCTGTGAATAGAGAAGTGGACTTGCACATATAGCTTTCTTGATCCACTTCTATGCAAATTCTGTACACAGTCAAGGATCTGTGCAACTGGAACTTTGACAGAAGTTAATGAATAGACCTGCACATTCGCAGTGTCACTTTAAGAGGCAGCCTCCTTTTTCATTGAACCAATTTAATTAGAAACATTTCTAGGAGGAAGTTTATTCAAGCCTTTGTTCTGCTTTATAAAGCATGGCATACATTAGCAGAACATTGAAAGAATTAGCGAAATGACAGGTATTCTATACTTGACTTCTGTAGGTATATTTAGACACTTTTTATGATCTAGAGCACCACATTAGTTATGTTGATTACGGCTCTGCAAATTGTGTAATCAATCCGACATGCAATCAGCGCATTAATAAAGTTGCTGATATACCACAATGATGCTGACAATTTAATGAGCAGCCAAGCTACCAAACACAATTCAGATTTAAAGTAAAATTATCTTTAGTGGTCAGTTAAAATGATTAAAATAATGATTCTACTAAACATAAGTTGTACTATTAAAAGCAGTGCAAAATCATTTTTGCACAAAAATATTTTTGCTCAAATTGTACAATTGCAAAATGGCAAGGAGAAAATAATACAAAATTAATATGATTTACCGTATATGTGTACAAATAAGAGTTTCCTTAACTTGTTCCTAATGCCAAACTATCATGAGATGTAGACGTAGAGATGTTAAATAAAAAACTATTATGCAGTACTGTGCAAAAGTTTTATATAGGTGTGGAAAAATGCTATTAATTAACAATGCCTAAAAAAATAAACCATTAACACATTTACAGTTGTGGCCAAAAGTATTGACACCCCTGCAATTCTGTCAGATAATACTCAGTTTCTTCCTGAAAATGATTGCAATCACAAATTCTTTGGTATTATTATCTTTATTTAATTTGTCTTCAATGAAAAAACACAAAAAGAATTGTCCTAAAGCCAAATTGGATATAATTCCACACCAAACATAAAAAAGGGGGTGGACAAAAGTATTGGATCTGTTAGAAAAATCATGTGATGCTTCTCTGATTTGTGTAATTAACAGCACCTGTAACTTACGTGTGGCACCTAACAGGTGTTGGCAATAACTGAATCACACTTGCAGCCAATTGACATGGATTAAAGTTGACTCAACACTGGGTGACACTTCAAAGAGGGGTTATGTACAAGGGATAAGAGTTATTGTCTTGTGACGCCACCTGTAGTACCTGGTGATAGGTCACCAATGCCGCCACAGTCCTCTGGAGTGCAATGGTATTGCGGCAAGGATGGAAAAGCTCCCTACAGGTGGAGCTGATCCTCCGGGGCAGCACTGCTGTAAGCCAAAAGGTTGATGATGTCAGCACAAAGAAACAGAGGCAAAGTCACACTCCCGGGTACTTTACTGTAAACAGTCAGTAGCAGAATACAATGTTCACAGTTCAGCAAGGTGTTAAACAAACAGGTAGCCCTATGGGTAGCTACAAGTTGATGCCAGGCGGTATGGAGGTACCTGTGGTATGCCGTAGTTGACAAACCCGTGTCCTTTCTTCCCCGCCTGGGATTAGTCTGTACTTAATTATTCCTTGAAGGTAATTTTGGGGTTCCCCTCCCTCGCATTGAAGAAGCAGGTGGACTGCTCCGTGTGGCAGAGTGCTGCAGCCGGTAAACAGACAGCAGCAGCCAGTTGACGACCTTAGAGCTGGACTCTGGCCGTGTCCTCGGTTCTGGCGTTCCCGTGGTGGACTAGGGAAGCTCCCTGGAGTATGGTCGCTCCACGCTGGGGTTCCCCCTTTCTCTCTCGGGCCCAGACTCACGCATCAGGCACCCTCTCTCAGGATCCCCTCAGGATCCCCATTCATCTTTCCTCAGGATCAGCCGGGAGCTGTCCTGTTAGACCTCCCAACTCGCTCCACACTCCTCCTCAACTCCAACTCTCTTTTTTTTTACACCCCCTAGAGGCGACAGTTGGGGAAAATTACACTGCCTTTATGAGTGTAATACCCCGGAGTGACGCCTCACCATTGGGGGCGCCACAAGGACTACTAGATTTTTATTGTATTTATGCTTAAGTGCCCTTGTGGTAAGGTCTATTTTGGACAAGGTAAAACAACTATAAAATTTAGGCTTTATGAACATTGTTTCAATATATGTGGATGTGCAGAGAACATGAGACATTGCCCACTGGTAAATGGAACAAAAAAAAAAAAATGCTGATTTTAAATATAACAAAGAATAAACTGGTGAAGCTACACATTTTTTTGGAACAGTGATATGTTGTATCAGATCTTATGTGGGTAGTACTTCAAGAAAGTTATAGTAATACTGTTGAAATGTGTGGAGCCCCACCACTCTGGTCGCCACCAAAGGGGTACTACACTCAATGAATGGGTGTGGTGTCTCAGTCCTTGAGGAACGGGATGGTGAACGCAGACCCCCACCAAAAACACACTCAACACACCCTAGGACCCAGGGGAGCATGGGCGGGAGGGCTTAGTCAAAGAGGACAATGGAAGAACAGGTGGGGGGTGGAAATAAGTAAGCAAGTCGGTAAGTGAGACGTGAGTGTGCGTAGAAAGAGGAACAGAGAAAACCGCAAGGGCACAGGGGGAGTGAGAATAACCTGGGTGCCCGGATCCAGGACTAAGATAGTCGAACGGAGTGGTTGGTCCAGAACCAGGGAACTGGCCCTAAACGTGGTGTGGATGCTGTATGCCCGAACCACTGAACCGAAGGCCATGCAGTCTAAAGGAGTGGTGGCCGCAGCCCGATGCACCCACTGAGAAGGCAACTGAACTAAAGTCAGGAGACAGGTACCAGTTGTCCGAGAAGGCCCATGGCTGCTAGATCAGGGTACTGTGTGCGGAAGTGCTGACAGGAGAGGCGACAAGGCAACGCTGGGGGAGAGAGACAAAAGAACGGAAAGGCATACAAAGGGGTCCTGGGCAAGCTACCCCGGTCACTTGTGGACAACCCAGACTGAACTTGGCAGAGAGAAGTGCCTGGCAATCAGTTGCAACCTCAGTGAGTAAACTGGGTACAGAATTCCAACGCTATGTGAGACTAATTTATTCTCCTGCCTGCATAGAGGCAGGGCCGGCTCCAGGTTTTTGTGAGCCCCGGGCGAAACAGTGTCAATGGGCCCCTTTAACACATACCATGATTCATGAATACAATATAGAAGCTGTGAGCTGTGTATATATACTGTAATATACAGACACCTGGGTGGGCAGTATATACATACTAAAGAGGCTGTGCAGGGCTGTAGATACAATATGGAGACTGTTGGACTGTATATGTAATATGGAGACTGCCAGGCTGTATATATAATATAGAGGCTTTAGCCTTTGTATGTAAAATATAGAGGCTGCGGGCTGTGTATATTACTTGGAGGCTCTGCTGGATTGTATATATTATTTAAAGGATGTGGCAGCCCAGAAGCAGCTCCCAAATATTATATATTCTACGGCACAGCGTCCATTGTATGTATGTATGTATATATATTTATATATATATATATATATATAGTCAAGAACAGTGTCCAAATAATATATGTGAACTAGCACAGCCTCCATATAAACACAGTAGCAGCCTCTACATACACCAGCATCAGCCTCCATATACACCCCAGCAGAAGCATCCATGTACACCCCAGCAGCAGCCTCCACGTATACCCCAGCAGCAGCCTCCACGTACACCCCAGCAGCAGCCTCCACGTACACCCCAGCAGCCTCCTCCTCCACGTACACCCCAGCAGCCTCTATATACACCCCAGCTGCCTCTATATACATCCCAGCAGCCTCTATAAACACCCAGCAGCCTCTATATACACCCCACTAGGGTGGCAGAACAATACTGCACTCTCAGCAAAACAACTAAACAAGCATAACTAGGGAGTGGGAAGAGGTGAAGACAGTCTGGGGACAGGGTGGGAGAGAGTATCTCTGACTTTAATCATTATGAATTTATTACCCACCGGCAACCGTCCCAGACTGTGTGCTGCCTCCTGCTGCCTGTATACAGAGCGAGATCTGCTCCACCTGCTCGCTCTGCAGTGACTGCCTGGCCCTGGCTGGCTGCAGCCTGCACCGCATCCTTACACTAACTTCTGAGGTGGTGCTGGGCTCTGGCGTATGCGGTGCCGGTGGCACTGGTACTGCTGTGTCTGTGGAAAACAGAGGAGTGGAGGGTGGGTGATGACGAGTCTCTGTGCGTGCCACACTGTGGACCGCAGGAAGAGGAAGCGAGGGAGCAGAGCGGGGACCCTATTCTATGTATTCCACAGTGTGGAACGCACACAGGTATGGCCCGAAAGCGGGGCCGACCAGCCAGCATCCGACATTAAGTTTAAGCATCGTACCGCGCCGGTAAGGGTACCTTTACACACGGCTACATTTGTAGCTTGTCACCAGGTAACTTACAGGTTGCAGTGAAATCATGGATACATGATTCCATTTGTACACAGCAACAAGATAGAACCATGTATCCATGATTTCACTGCAACCAGTAAGTTACCTGGTGACAAGCTACAAATGTAGCCATGTGTAAAGGTACCCTAAGAGATAATAATACCTGCATGGGGCGGCCGGCGGTGGGCCCCCTAGTCAAACCTGGGCCCCGGCATTTGCCCGGGTATGCCAGGTGCTGATGCCGGCCCTGCATAGAGGCCCAGTGTGACATTGGCCCTGCTAATCCATCGCAATTTAACACATCTGCCCCGGGGTACTGCTCCACCTATGACATCAGGCTGCTACACCAACAACCCCAGTCTGTGTCGCAGCGTCGGTCGATGCTGACTGAGAACTGTAGGTGGCGTCACAAACTAACCCCCAATAAACTTTAATTTCTACCATCATTAGAACTGACTCCCCTGGAGTCACGGAAGCCTGGTCTCGACCTCTGTGACTACCCTGCAGCAAACAGAGCCCAGTTCCGAGTGCCACACTGCCCTGGGATGGGCGAATCAAGTGCTCCAATGAGACACGTATTGGATTTTTACTATGGAATCCCAAGCGCCTAAAGGACTTACTGAGCAACTATCGTTGAAGGCGGTTTTCAAGAAAACTTGTCAACTTTTCCGATTGCCTTCCTCCTATGTTTGAAGATGATGGAATAGCAATATATACATAATATATATATATAC
Source organism: Allobates femoralis (assembly GCA_033576535.1). Lineage (NCBI taxonomy): Eukaryota > Metazoa > Chordata > Amphibia > Anura > Aromobatidae > Allobates > Allobates femoralis. The sequence goes on from JARQOC010000004.1 coordinate 463,359,130, forward strand.
ATATATATACCATATATAATTTACATTTCTATTGTGAGAATATATTAAAGATTACACTATTTGTGATATCCGTCTGCATATTTTAACCCCTACGAACTTGCCTTGTCCCTTTTATGTGCTTTTGTTTTTGCCTCCTCTTTTTCCAAGAGCCATGCGTTTGTGTGCGTATGCGTACCTGCATGTGGAGTTTCTGCGCCCTTGAAACGCGACATGTTGCATTTTTTGGCGGTCAAAAAATCTGCAAGCATTCGCATACGTACGAATGCGCATAAACAATGCATTATTGTCTATGGAAAAGCAAGCATACACAGGGTCTTGTAGATGTCAGCATTTGATACGCATGCGTACAACTCATTGCGCATGAGCATAAACAGAATTGCAGTCCCTCCCATGTACCGCCCATATCCCAGCCCACAAACAGCCTCTATAAATGTGATTATGTCCATTCTCTGGTGAACAGTATTGATCGTTCTAATGGATCTGTGCCTCCTGGATCTGTGCCTCCTGGATCGCACAAAAACACGTACACATGCTGAAAATGTAACCATGCTCAAACAAACACAGCGTTTTAATTAAGGTTTGCGTAACTGTCTGCGGACAAAATATGCAGTGTTCGCCTGCGTTTTTAACAGCGTATACACATACGCAACAAACGCTGCGCTTGCAAATGTGAAGGCAGCCTTAGAGCTTGCTTTTTGCGGGACAAGTTGTACATTTGAATGAAACTATTCCTTTTACCATATAGTGTACTGATAAACAGAAAAAAAAATTCAAAAAGAAAGAAGAAGGCGGCACTCATTGGACCGGTGAAGACAGGTTTCTTTATTCCAGTTGCAGTATTACATCAGGTGGAGGGTGCGGGGAGGGAGGTGCACGGATGACGGAGCCCGTTTCGAGTAGTGCTTACTCTTCAACAGATCCTGGGCTTGGAGTGACCAGAGTCTGTGCCTTCCAGGATCTTGTCCAAACACAGCCAGAGAGACAGCCATCTCAGTTACTTTTCAGAGCCATCCCAGGCTCTGCACATAATCTTTGGACTTCATGCCTTCCAGGGTACCAGCTGGTCCCAAGCAAGAGAGGTCCCATGGTCCCTGGACCTCATACCTTTCAAGGACACATACTCCTTAGCATGAATTCTGGCTTCCTGGGAAGTTCTTGCTCTCAAAAACGCACAGACATCTAATCCTGTTAACACAGAGATTATATCAACTGAGACATCCTGGTATGTGAGGAATCAGGTTGGCCAGACGTGCTCCTGTCTTGGCTCACCTACAGTCTACACTTGTAATGCATTACCTAAACCTGTGGAACTACAAGCATAATGCATTAATTAAAGTTGCTGAACTATCAGTCCCAGCATACTCATTTCTTAGTTTATTTCACAGAGCACAACCTGCCTCTGCAATATATTTGCAATGAAGCAAGCTGCTGCATCACAATAGAAAAAGGGTCAGTGAGGGCTGGCATACATTGGGTCTGCATGCTGGCCCTCACTGACCCTTTTTCTGCCTTCTGTGGGTCAAAAGGCACAGAGGGTCAGTGAGGGCTAGCATGCAGTGGGTCAGAAGGCAGAAAAGGGTTCAGTTAGGGCTTGCATACAGTGGGTCAGACTGCAGAAAAAGGGTCAGTGAGGGCCAGCATGTAGTGGGTCAGAAGGCAAGAACAAGGGTCAGTAAGTGCCAGCATGCAGTGGGTCAGTGTGCAGAAAAGGGGTCAGTGAGGGCCAGCATGCAGAAGGCAGAGAAAAAGTCAGTGAGGGCTATCATGCAGTGGGTCAGAAGGCAGAAAAAAGTTCAGCAAGGGTCAGCATGCAGTGGGTGAGAAGGCAGAAAAAGTGTCAGTGAGGGTCGTTATGAAGTAGATCAGAAGTCAATAAAACTGTCAGGAGTCCATGACTGTCCCATTTTGATGCCTCCTCAACCATCACGCTGAATGCCTCATTGGCCCTCAGTGCTGCCTTGTCACCATTTATTTTCTATCCTGATGATGCCACCTTAATATGGATTTTATAACTCAGGTAAACTATTTAAATTGGAGCAGGTGCTGGATTTTCTGCTTTCTGTGGTGATTTTCATTCATGCAGGGTGTACCTTCACGGATCCTAGGTGCACTCATGTGGACCCACTGATGGCAGACATATGGTAGGCTGAATACCTTTACTTTTTCTTGTGCTAAAGCTTGAGTACCTTTAACAGAATTTTTAACTTGTACTGAGTACTTCTTCCAATTGCTGCTGCTCCACTGGTTCTGGAAAAGTTTTTCTTTTTATTCTGTGCCCTCATGTTTCAAAGTTATGCTCCGTGTAATAATGACACATATTTTCTCTTCAACCAACTGGGCATACAGCATATAAACTTAACTGAAGGCAACAGCCTTATGTCCTCTGGCACCAGAGGCTGGCTGGCAATTTTTCAACTGGGGGCAACAGTTGTGACCATGCATCTGGTTGGCACACAATGGTATTGCTATACCATAATAATCATATTTATTCATTATATATATAGCACTGTTAAGTCCATAGCACTTTACATACATTTGCAACACTGCGCCCATTGGAGCTCACAATCTAAACATCATATCAGTATGTCTTTGAAATGTGGGAGGAAACCAGAGTACCTGGAGGAAACCCACACAAACACAGGAGAACATACAAACTCCTTGCAGATGTTGTCCTTGGTGGGAATTGAACCCAGGACCCCAGCACTCTTGCAGTGCTAACCACTGAGCCATTGTGCCACCCATCTCATGTAATGTCATGCCTGATGGGAATTAGGGTCCCTCTGCTGGATGTATGGAGCAACACACACTGCCTGATTTATAACGAAGCTAAGCACTGAAGACCTTGGTTGAGCTGTGACTCAGCCTCTGGTTGGAGGGAGGGGTTAGTTAGGGTGTAGGAGGTCAGAGTAAGCAAAGGAAAGGTCCAGTGATGAGGCAGCAGTAGTCCCTAGGTCATCAAGGCTTATAGGGCTTAGTGGAAAAACTGGATGCTGGCAAGTTTGAAGCTCATCAGCAACTTAAGTGGAGCACTCTGATGTGTCAGTAGTAGAGAGTATCAGGGCACTGCTATAGGCTTGCATACCTGCAGGAACCACACTACCAGCCTGGCAGGAGGTAATTCACAGCAATCTAGAGGGAATACTGAAATTCAAGGCATCAAGAAATCAAAAACTCAAGGAAAGTCAGCAGGAAGGCCATATTACTCATCCAGCAGAGCGGACTACAGTTCTCATTAGATTGGCTGGACAACATGCTTGTTGGTGGATGTACAAAACCTGGCCTGCTACAGAAACTTGCTGTAAAAAGGTAAAGCAAAGACTGACTCCTTCAGTTTACCTTCCCCATTTTACCCACTGTCATCAACCCAATAATCCCCTGAGAGCCAGCCCTGGTTGGGTAGGGTTAAGCATATTCGCTGCTTACTACCACCTATCTCCCAGGGACCCACTGCAGAGCCAGCCATACCAGGTTGATTATCCCACCTGGCATCACGAACAAACTATTCCTACTATCACCCTCTTTCCATGTGCGGTTAGGACCAGAACTGCTGGGCATGGGTACTGTGAACCGAACTCTTGCTGAGCTGCTGAGTAGCCTGGTCCTTGCGACCGACACACAAGCATCAGGCAATGGTCAGTGAATGGTGCAGCCCATATTTATGTTTGGATAAGTATGTATTTTTTCATGTATATTTATGTAATGGTTAATTATTGTTAACTAGTTGGGAGCCTGATGCTCTCACATCGGTGGGCGGTGACATCATGAATGGGGTGGGCTCTGTGTTGCTGGGGACGGCAGCTGTCTCTCTTGTTTTTATCACTCTCACTCTCTGAGCCCCCTGTGCTGCCTCTCTACCTTCACCTCTGTAGTCGCATTCAGGCTTCCCAGTCCTCTCTACCCCACGTGGTCTCTCTCATCCCCTGCCTCCCATGCACGCTCTCGGGCCCCCCTTGCATGCTCTTTGGCCACCCATGTGGTTGCTCTTGGGCTACTTCCTGTAGTCGCTCTCTGGGGCACAGTAACTATTGGTGGGCTGTTGCTACCGGCCGAGTGGTGAGCGGGCCAAGTGGTGAATGTTGCAGGTGAGTGAGTGCAGGCCGAGGGGGGAGAGCGAGTGTGGGCTGATGGGGGTGAGTGAGTGCAGGCAGAGGGGGGTGAGCAAGTGTGAGCTGAGGGGGGTAGAGAGTGCGAGCTGAGGGCGGTGAGAGAGTGCGAGCTAAGAGGGGTTAGAGAGTGCGAGCTGAGAGGAGGTGAGTGGGAGCTAAGGGGTGTTAGGAAGTAAGAGCTGAAGGGGTGAGTGAGTGTGGGCTGAGGAGGGTGAGTGCAAGCTGAGGGGGGTGAGTGGGTGCTGAGGGGATAGGTGAGTGCAAGCTGAGGGGGTCAGCGAGTGTGAGCTGGGGGATGAGCGAGAACGAGTTGAGGGGGTGAGCAAGTACGAGTTGATGGGAGTTAGCAAGTGCGAGCTAAGGGGGGAGCGAGTGCAAGCTGAGGGGAGTGAGTGAGTGAGTGGGAGCTGAGGGGATGAGTGAGTGGGAGATGAGGGGGTGAGAGTGCAAGCTGAGGGGGAGTGAGTGCAGGCTGTGGAGGGGTGAGTTAGTGCAGGCTGAGGGCGAGTGAGTGAGTGCAGGATGATTGTAGGCTGAGGCGGGAAAATGAGTGTAGGCTGAGTGGAGCTGAGTGAGTGCAGGCTGATGGGGTGAGTAAGTGGGCACTGAGGGGATGAGTGCAGGCTAAGGGAGGGTGAGTGAGTGCAGGCAGAGAGGGGGTAATTGAGTGCAAGCTGAGTGAATTGAGTGTAGGCTTGGGGTGAGCTAGTGTGGGCTGAGTGAATGCAGGCTGAGTGGGGGTGATTGAGTCCAGGCTGAGAGTGGACTGCGTGAGCGGGTAAGTAAATGGGTGCTGAGGGGTGTAAGTGGGTGCAGGATGAGGGGGGGTAAACGAGCGTAGGCTGAGGAGGGTGAGTTAGTGTGGGCAGAGTGAGTGTAGGCTTAGTGGGGGTGATTGAGTGTACACTGAGGGGGGTGAGTGCAGACTGAGGGGGTGAGTGCAAGCTGAGGGGGTGAGTGAGTGGGGGCTGAGGGGGTGAGCAAGTGCAGACAGAGGGGGGTGAGCAAGTGAGGCTGAGGGGGGTGAGCGAGTGCGGGCTGAGGGGGGCGAGTGAGGGGGTAAGTGACTGGGTTCTGGTGGGGGTAAGTGAATGCAGGCTAAGGGGATGAGTGAGTGCAATCTGAGGGGGGTGAGTGCAGGCTGAGAGAAGGTGAGTGAGTGCAGGCTTAGGGGGATGAGTTAGTGGGTGTTGAGGGATGAGTGCAGGCTGAGGGGGGTGAGTGTGGGCTGAGTGAGTGCTGGCTGAGGGGGTGAGTGAGTGTGTGAGTGGGTGCTGAGGGAGGTAAGTGAGTGGGGGCTGAGGGGGTGAGTGCGTGCTGAGTGGTTTGAGTGAGTGGTGACTGAGGGGTAAGTGTGGGCTGAGGGGGGTGAGTGTGGGCTGAGGGGGGAGTGAGTGGGTCTGAGTGGAGGCTGAGCGGGGTGAGTGGGGCTGAGGGGGTGAGTGCAGGCTGAGGGGGATGAGTGCAGGCTGAGGTGTAGTGAGTGAGTGGGGGCTGAAGTTGTGAGTGCGGGCTGAGGGGGGTGAGTGGGCACTGAAGGAGTGCAGGGTGAGGGGGTAAGTACAGGCTGAGAGAGTGCAAGCTGAGCAAGGAGAGTACATGGCTGCTCTCTGCTGCTTACAGGACCTGTGGTGACATCACTGCAGGTCTTGTCAGGTCGGAATCTGCGGTGGGGGGTGTTCGGGGACTGTGCATGGGTGTTGTATGCAGGGGCATGAGCAGCGGTGGTGGCTTGCTGGCTGCAGTTGCAGGACCTGCGGGCAGCATGTGCAGCGGCACCTTCTGTTGTGGGTGCCACCACCAGCCTGCGCCATATCAGCACACCCATCACCTGGGTGTCTTAATTTGGCATGCGGTGTGCTTCTTGCTCGCCACATAGCATTCTAAGATTCGTGGAAATCAGGCCGGAAGCTGTTGACACACGCAAGTAGGTAAGAATTAGGGATGAGTGAGTACAGAACTAATCGGACTCGCTATACTCGCAACGAGTAGGTCCCGATACTCGGTACTCATTGCGAGTATAGCGAGGTCCAATGGTAATTAATGGGCCGGGTGAGTACTTTTGCAGTGTATCTATATACACACTGTGAGAGTGCACTAAAAGTGAATAAAAGGTGTTAAAAAATAAAAAATATCATACTCACCTATCTGACGCCTGCACCGGGACCGGCAAAGAAGACATCTGATCAACGACAAGGACCTGTGAGTCTGACAGCCAATCAGATGGCTGGTAGCGATCAGGCCAATCAGATGGCAAGACGTCACAAACCACCTGATCGCTACCAGCCACCTGATTGGGCAGATTGCCAGGTCATTGCTGCACATTCAAGACCTGGCAATCTGGCCAATTAGGGGGCTGGTAGCGATCAGGTGGTTTGTGACGTCTGGCCGTCTGATTGGCCAGATTGCTACCAGCCATCTTATTGGCTGTCAGACTCACAGGTCATTGTCATTGATCGGATGTCTTCTTTGCCGGTCCCGGTGCAGCCATTGGATAGGTGAGTATGATATTTTTTTTAACAACTTTTATTCACTTTTAGTGCTTTTTTGCAGTGTATATAGATACACTACAAAAGTGAAAGGACTACTCGCTACTCCCGAGTAGTCACAAGAAACTCGAGGAGTAGTGAGTAGCCCCAATATCGTTACTCTTCAGCGAGTACCGAACAGTAACGATTCTACTCGCTCATTCCTAGTAAGAATATAATAGATGGCTGAAAAATGTCAACAATATTATGCAGTCACTAACAATAAACAATTGACACTTGTTTTAAATCAGTACCCACCCATCCTTGCAGTAATAACCTTCTCTTATAGTTTAATTTTAAATCATTACCATGCTCTTATAATTTCACTGAATTATCACCTATATAACCTTAACAGCAAATTATCTCATAATCTATGAATAGTGGATATCTTTATTTTTGGAAATAACCCTTCACTCAATCAATGCCTAGATTAAAATAATACACCACACTGTGAATCCTTGTTGTATATGTGGCGCCTTTGCATCTGATCACCACAGCATGGTAATGCATATAACATACTTTGTACTGTTAGTCTGATGGAAGTGATGATTCCTCTGCAGGAGATTGAAGCATGCCCACATACTGCCTGATCCCTTATAACGGGATGTACACCAATGCTTAGATTAGGCATGCGACACGGCTTCTGGTAAGGGGAAGGCGTTAGAGCGAGAAGTAGTTTCAGTTTGCAGATAGTAGAGCATATATAGAGATCCAATATGGAGAGGCTGGATAGTGCTCATCTAGGATAGCTGAATCGCAGGACCTCAGTCCCCAGGTCACCTAAGCTTTTAATGGCCAAAAGGTATGAAACTTAATGTGGTGATGACAACCTGATGAAAGCAATTGCCACCAAAATGCTTTGTGATTTTAGAATAAAGAGGTTTGTTTAAACTAATGTAACCATTACTTACTCCCTTGCTATACCTAGTGCCCCAATCTGCCCGCATTAATTTTCATACATTTCAGCCATTACAACCCTCTCTGACAGGAAGGCAGCGGGAGCTGCATAAGGCTACAGCACAGAGTCTGGGTTTGAGGACCTGGCACAGGACCTGAGGTGACATCACAAAGTCAAAAGTGAACCTGCACTACAACTAGTGAGTGTGGGGACTTACGGGACTCATTTCCAAGGATGTGTACCCCAAGGAACCTGTCAGCTTGCTTATGTCTCCACAGCCATCACTATCTGTGCCTGTAGCTTTATAATACTATTCTAACCATCCCTGTCTGAGCTCATAGAGTAATGTGAAAGGTGAAAAAAAGCATTTATACACTTACATTTCAGTCCCCACCTTGGAGGAGGGGGACTGTCTGGCAGGATAATAGTTAACTCACTATTAACTTGCATGGCTAAAGGACCTGTGTGATGTAACGATCATGCAACCATAGTGGGCGGAGCTAAGTGAGCAAACTCATTATGTCCTAGGTGGACTTAGCTCCGCCTATTGTAGTCACATGGTTGTGACATCACATCAGATCTCCAACATGTTCTAACATAAGGCTGAAATGTTAACTATTAACCTGCCAAACAGTCCCGTCCTCCAAGCTGGAGACTGACTGCCTCATTACATAAGAGAATGTAAGTGTATAACTGCTATTTTTTCACCTTTCACATTACACTATGAGCTCAGACAGGGATGATTAGACTGGTACTATAAAGCTGAAGGTACAGTGATAGCTGGGGAGGCATAAAATAGCTGACAGGTTCCCTTTAATGGTGCAAAGTTCTATATAGACCAATGTTTGTAAGTATTCCAAAAGGAAAAACAGCTGCACTCACCATGGTGATCTCAAGTCTTTATTGTGGTGCAACAGGTGCCAGGCAGGTGTGTAGGAGGATACGGGCTATGTCCTATGGGTCGACTATGACTGTTTTGCGGGGTGTGCACACACCAGAGGCTGTCACTGGCAGCACAGGTGCACAACCTTATCAGTTAGTTCACACCTAGCCACTAAAGTCTACACTGGACCACTAGGTATTACTCAAAATAAAATGTTTTCTCTTTTAATGTCTTACCAAAGCCCTCAAGGTTTGGTGGCAGAATCTGAAAATGTTGTGCGAGTTCCTCACACCCAGCAGTATGTGTCATTCCCAGGGACACAGTAACACATAGGGTCAGGGAACTTCTCTAAACTATGGATACCGACAGAACCCACATTATCTGTCTGGCTGGAGGAAACACACTGAAGGACTAGTATCAAGGTGGCGTCAGGAGTTCCAGACAGTGAAAAACCTTGAGAACTAAAGAAGAGGCAGCGGAAGGCCAAACTATTGACCAGCAAAGGAACAAGCTCCCATCAGAGAGGCTGAACTACATGCCTGGTGGTGGTTGTACTACTTGGACTCTGTAGGCATCTTCAGTAAAAAGTATAGCCAAAACTGTCTCCTGCTATTTCATTCCTCTACTACACATTCCACCACTACCCTCATCTACCTCTGTGGCTAGCACTAGTTGCAAAGGGCTTTCCATCTGCTCTGCTATATTACATTACCTTAGGATCATCTGTAGTGCCAGCCACATTAGGCTGATTATCCCAACTGGCGTCCCAAAACAAACTTTATCCGTATCCCCACCCCTTTATATGTGCAGTTAAGACCACAATTGCTGGGCACGGCTACCGTGAACTAAAGTTTGGCACAGCCACTGAGTAACCTGGCCTTGCAACCAACACATATCTCTATGCATGAGTGTAATCTGCCTGTGGTGTCAGCTTCAAGTATACAAACTTCTCTCAGTTGCATCACCAGAGCCTGTGGCTCAAAGGTTTTGTTCTTTCCTTGCAATTTTGAATCTTGTCAGTTTGATTTTCCAGAGAAAGGGGAAATATTTTTTAAAAAAGCATTTTTAGAAATGTTTTTCTTTATATTTAGTACCGTATATACTCGTGTATAAGCTGACCCGTGTATAAGCCGACCCCCTACTTTTGCCCCCAAAACCTGGGAAAAACTATTGACTCGTGTATAAGCGAGGGTGACCCTAGCACAAGTATACAGCCCCAGCAGTGTGGTATACACGAGTCCCAGAGGTAGATACAGCAGCCCAGTGTAGTATACACGCAGCCCCAGTAGTATATACAGCCCCAGTGGTATATACAGCCCAGTGGTAGTATAACGCAGCCCTAGTAGTATATACAGCCCCAGTGGTAGTATATACAGCCCCAGTGGTAGTATACAGGGCCCCAGCAGTATATACAGCCCCAGTGGTTTATACAGCCCCAGTGGTAGTATACAGGGCCCCAGAGGTATATACAGCCCAGTGGTAGTATATACAGCCCAGTGGTAGTATACAGGGCCCCAGCAGTATATACAGCCCCAGTGGTTTATACAGCCCCAGTGGTAGTATACAGGGCCCCAGAGGTATATACAGCCCCAGTGGTAGTATATACAGCCCCAGTGGTAGTATACAGGGCCCAGCAGTATATACAGCCCCAGTGGTTTATACAGCCCCAGTGTAGTATACAGGGCCCCAGAGGTATATACAGCCCCAGTGGTAGTATATACAGCCCCAGTGGTAGTATATACAGCCCCATGGTAGTATACAGGGCCCCAGCAGTATATACAGCCCCAGTGGTTTATACAGCCCCAGTGGTAGTATACAGGGCCCCAGAGGTATATACAGCCCAGTGGTAGTATATACAGCCCCAGTGGTAGTATATACAGCTCCAGTGGTAGTATACAGGGCCCCAGCAGTATATACAGCCCCAGTGGTTTATACAGCCCCAGTGGTAGTATACAGGGCCCCAGAGGTATATACAGCCCCAGTGGTAGTATATACAGCCCCAGTGGTAGTATATACAGCCCCAGTGGTAGTATACAGGGCCCCAGCAGTATATACAGCCCCAGTGGTTTATACAGCCCCAGTGGTAGTATACAGGGCCCCAGAGGTATATACAGCCCCAGTGGTAGTATATACAGCCCCAGTGGTAGTATATACAGCTCCAGTGGTAGTATACAGGGCCCCAGCAGTATATACAGCCCCAGTGGTTTATACAGCCCCAGTGGTAGTATACAGGGCCCCAGAGGTATATAACAGCCCCAGTGGTAGTATATACAGCCCCAGTGGTAGTATATACAGCCCCAGTGGTAGTATACAGGGCCCCAGCAGTATATACAGCCCCAGTGGTTTATACAGCCCCAGTGGTAGTATACAGGGCCCCAGAGGTATATACAGCCCCAGTGGTAGTATATACAGCCCCAGTGGTAGTATATACAGCCCCAGTGGTAGTATACAGGGCCCCAGCAGTATATACAGCCCCAGTAGTTTATACAGCCCCAGTGGTAGTAATCAGGGCCCCAGAGGTATATACAGCCCCGGTGGTAGTATATAGCAGCCCCAGTGGTAGTGTATAGCAGCCCCAGCGGTAGTATACAGGCATCCCCAGTAATGCAGGGCCCCCCCAGCCTGACTCCGGTCACCTGTAAAGCAAACTATACTTATCAGTGTCCCGCTGTCCGCGCCCGCTCGCCGCTGACATCCGCGATCCTCCATCTTCATGCGTCTTCTTCCTGTTTCTGTGCTCGTCGCAGGGAATGACGTCATTGCCTGCGACGAGCACAGAAACAGGAAGAAGACGCATGAAGATGGAGGATCGCGGACGGCAGCGGCGAGCGGGCGCGGACAGCGGGACACTGATAAGTATAGTTTGCTTTACAGGTGACCGGAGCGAGGCTGGGGGGGCCCTGCATTACTGGGGATGCGGGGGCTGCTGTATACCGATGTATACATCAGTATGTACCGATGTATACATCGGTATACAGCACTGACTCGCGTATAAGCCGAGGGGGGTACTTTTCAGCCCAATTTTTGGGCTGAAAAACTCGGCTTATACGCGAGTATATACGGTAGTTTTATAGAAAAAATATGTCTTTACCATGAGACTACAAGGTTATAAAGGTACACTGCTATGTACAAATGTACCTGTATAATCTGCTTCTGTGTTTGCTGCTTGCACTACAGTTCAAGATTACCAGATCCTCCTGTATGGTAGTGTTCAAAATAATAGCAGTACAATATGACTATCCAGGTTATTCAATAATTTTGGTATAAATTGTATTACCACATGTCAAACGATTTACCAGTTGGTGCAATACATTCTTAGAAAACCAAGAGATCCCTCATTCATGGTATGCATGTTTTTGAGCTTGTGTATTTGAATCATTAATTGAAAGGGGCGTGTTCAAAATAATAGTAGTGTGGAGTTCAATTCATGAGGTTAATCATTCTGTGAAGAAACGGGTGTGAATCAGATGGCACCTGTTTAAAGGTAAAGCCAGCATATGTTGTACATGCATTTCTCGTTTAAAGCTTGAGAAACTGTCACGAGGGTGTCTGGAAGCATGGATGAGACTGTAGAGGCCACTCGCAGAAGGTCCCAGCGTTTGGCCAAACAGTCCAAATCCTAAAAAATTGTCTCTCTCGCTCTATGAGGCATTTCTCTTTTAATGACAGTTGGAGGTCACTAGGACCCAGCTGATCCTTTACCTTGAGCTGTCTATAAATTCCCCTTGACTGCTAGGATGCACTGCTCGTGATAGCTTGTCAGGTGTTTGGAGAAATCTTCTCAGCTCAGCAGTGTATCCTAGAGTTTCTGTTGAACTGCTGTGTGGATCTTCTCAAACGAAATGTTTCTTCCCTTCCCTCTTTGTTTCCCTTGTGTTTTTAGTTGGTAGCCGGGCTGACTAGTGTTCACCCGCTCTGATTCTTGTTTAGAAGTAGTTCAGGGTCAGTCAGGGAATAGGTATCAGGGAGGCGACGGTTGCAGAAACTGTATAAGGATGTTAAGGGAGCCAGGCGCCAGCGCTAGTTTATCTAGGGGTCACCATCTCCCCTTTTGCTCTTAGCATCAGGGTTTCCTTACCCCCCCATCATCGTCCAGCGCTGAGTGTCTCCCCACACCCAGCTTGACAGAAACATGGGTTGTTTGAGACATTGTTTAGTAGAACAGCGTACTTTGATGAAAATGTTTATTGGACAGGGTAAAACTTGTAAAAAAAAAGTGCAGACAATGATAGGCTGTTTGGATGAAATGATCTCCAATGCTATCAAATGAAGAGAAAAAACAGAGAGACGAGGAAGAAAACGGAAGACTACAATTCAAATGGATTGAATAGTCAGAAAGGCAATGATCAGCTCCAGGTTGATGTGAGCTTTTTGGCGAAAGATATGTAGAAAATGAGTTATGGATAACTTTCAAAAATAGGTTTACCACCTAGAAAACAGCCCGTATGTGAGGTCAACAAAGTGGGAGTTCTTGGTTTTTATGGCCAAAGCGTAAAGCAAGAACGTCCATCTTTGGTAAGCGCCGCTGGCCCTGATGAAGGTCACAGCACGACCTAGAGCTGCGAGGCAGAACCATAACCATATTCAGGGGTGCCTTCCCCCCAGGGCCGGCGCCATCACCAGAACATGTGACGGGGCCCTCCCTGAGGGGGCCCACTTGCAATCAGGGACAGGCAGGCAGCCCTGATGGTGGGGGGCTTATCGGGGACAGAGAGCCCTGATGGCGAGGGCCCTCCAGCTGAGTGTGCGCTGCAGCTACTTGTCCACATGGCTAATTTGCATGCAATGCAAATTAGCCATGTGGAGGTGCAAGGAAGGTGGCCGACGGGTCTCCAGGGGCGTTGCCAGGGGTGGATTCCGGGGTGGTGTCAGAGAGGCGGCAGTGTCCTAGGATTCATTGAATCCTGGGATGCTGCATTGATACCCCTGCGTGCTGACAATTCCGGGATCAGTGAGCTCAGCTTACATGTCAGAGCAGCTGAGCTCCTCCTGACCCAGAAGCACTGATAATGCTGAGGTGCCAGCTGCGTGAGGACTCTCTGGGAGCAGGGCAAAAGGTAAGCGCCAAGGAGCTGAAGAGAGCCTGGGCGGGGGAAGGGGGGGGGGAGTCTGGAAGAAGAGCCACATAGGGGTTGGTGGGGGAGTCTGGAACAGGGGCCACATAAAAGGGACTACATGAGATGAGAAGAAGGGTGAATGGGGGGCCAAAAGAGGGGAGAAGCATGTTGAATGGGGGAGCCACAAGAGGGGAGAAGTAGGGTGAATGGGGGGCTACAAGATGGGAGAAGCAGGGTAAATGGGGGCCATAAGAGGGGAGAAGCAATTTGAATGGGGGGCCACAAGAGGGGAGAAGCAGGGAGAATAAGGGGCTATATGGGGGGTGAAGCAGGGTGAATGGGAGGCACATGAGGGGGGAAGCAGGGTGAATGAGGGGCCACATGAGGGGAGAAGCAGGGTGAACGGGGGGCCACATGGGAGAAGCTCCATGAAACAGGGGGGACACATGGGGGAGAAGCTCCATGAACCAGGGGCGAAATGTGAGGGAGAAGCTCCAAGAGACAGGGGGGCCACATGGGGGAAAAAGCAACATAAAACAGGGGCCCACATTGAGGGAGAAGCTCCATGAAATAGGGGGGCTATGTGGGGGAGAAGCTCCATGAAACGTAATATATATATATATATATATATATATATATTACCTGGAGGATGAGCTGGGATATAAATATTATTTGGAGGCCGTGGCATATATGTTACCTGGAGGATGTGCTGGACTGTATTTATTATTTGAAGCTGCAACTGGTTTGGCACAGCCTCCAAATAATATATACAGCCCAGCAGAAGCTTCCAGATGATATATACAGCCCTGCACAACCTCATTATTACCTATACAGCCCACCCTGCAGCCTCTATATTATATATACAGCCCACCCTGCAGCATCTATATTATATATACACAGCCCGCATCTTCCATAATATATTCATGAATCGTGGTATGTGTTAAAGGGGCCCACTGAGACTGTTTTGCCCACTAAAACCTGGAGCCGGACCTGCTTTCCCCCCTAGATCTGCGATTATCACCGCGCGGCACTGGTTTAGTAATTTCTGATTTTATCCCGTTTTATTTCAGAACTGTTTATGCATCTTTTTGTATCTTAAACACTGCCAATTTTTCGAAGTAAATTATAAAAATTTGCTTAGCTTCGTTCTTCTTGCCCTATGAGAGATCCACCTGAAAGAGATCAGTGGTGGAAGCATAATTTTTGTATTTATGTGGTGTTGTGGCCTGGAGTGTGACTGGATCGAGGTATATATATGTTCCTGGCAGGAACCAGTGGTATATATACATCCCGTCACTTTACGTGCTGCAATTGTCGACATAAATTATAGCAGCTGCGCTCATTTCTTATCCTCGCCAGAAAGCTGCAAGATCCTGACAAAGTTTGTGACAAGGAGCTACACAGAGCTGACAAGGGGAGTTAAGAGGAAGTTGGGACAAAACTAACTGCTTGGACAGTGGGACTGAGTCCTCAGGATAGTCCTGCTGAATTCAAGACAGTTGGGAGCTATGTAAGTCTAGGGTCACAGTTGCGTCATGCATCCACAAAACGGATGCATTTTTTACATGTGCAAATGTGTAAAAATGCATGCATTAACGCACCCATACACTGCAATGCAAAAAAACGCATTACAAAAGTGCAATGCGTTTGACGTCATGCATTTTTGATAGTTGCACTAAAAAAATGGTCTTCAACGTTTTTGGGTGACTTTTCAAAAACGCATGCGTTTTTTCAACATGGGAGTCTATGCGAAATGCATGTGTTAACGCATGGTATATATATGTAAAAATGAATGCTAAATGTAAAGATAAATGCTAAAAATTAAAAATCATGCCACAAAAATGTCAAGGCAAAAACTGGATCCATTAATGCATCCTGTAAACGGATGCAACCTCACAAGTGTGACCCTAGCATAAATCTGGCTTTTTATAAGGTTATTTAAAGTCCTATGAATAAATCTTTGTGCCTAAAGAATAATTTTGTAATATGTGGCCACAAAAAAAAAAAAAATAGAAAAGAACAGCAGAGAGTAGACCCTTAAATACATATAAGATTTCTGTGATTAACATTTTTTTTCTTGCAAGAATGACCAATAAATCATCACACCTTAGAATTGTAAGGAAAGGTAAGGTCAAACTCAATCGATCAAATGAAAATTGTAAACGTTATGCAGAAATCTTGGTACAATTTTCATCCATTATGCAGAAATCTTGGTACAATTTTCATCCATTATGCAGAAATCTTGGTACAATTTTCATCCATATTGTCATCTGTGAGCCATTCATTTGAACTCTTTTTTTTTTCACATCTGCGATCCAGTTTCTTAAATCTACCATTCCAAAATGTACAATATCAAACCAGACCAGATACTTCTCATATATAGGGAAGATGGTGTGTCACGGTCCGCGCTGCTGTCTCAGTGGAATCACAAGGGATGGATGTCTCCAAGAAGTCACAAGGAAGGCAAGGTTCCAAAGCAAAGATCTCCTTTATTCACCAACGCGTTTCAGCACCTATCCTGGCACTTTCATCAGACCAGATACTTGACACAGCGATGGGCTCGAAGGTGGCACCAACTTATGCAAATTTGTTTATGGCCACCTTCGAGTCCATCCATATTTACAAGAATGATTTGGCAGATCACATTATTGTATATAAGTGCTTTATTGATGACCTGGTATTCATATATGACAACAGAAATAATGATTTGCAACAGTTTGTGAAATCTATACAGAACAATAATTGTGGACTGACACTGACTCCAGTCATTAATAGGAGTGAAGATAGATTTTTTAGATGTAACAATTTTCCATAAGAACAATATGATTTTAACAAATAAATTGTTCAAGAAAGTAGACTCAAATAGGTATATTGATTATAAGAGTGCGCATTACAAAAAGTGGATGGACAACATCCCAGGGAACCAATAAGGAGAAACTGCAGTCTGAGACCTGATTTTATAGACCAATCCCAGATATTGAGAGACAGATTTTTAAGTAAAAAATACCCTAGAAAATTAGTGGAAAGAGCATAGAATTAAAATATTGACATAGATCAAGCCACTCTTATAGCTCCCAAAATACGGACATTAGAGAAAAAACAAGATTGTAGTTATAATTTTGTAACGATTTTTTCCAAGCAAAACTTGCACATCAGATCCGTTATGGAGAAACATTGGGGAATTTTACAGAATGACCCGGTTTTATGTAAATTACTGCCAGAGAAACCAGGGATAACTTTCAAAAGGGCACCTACTATTAAAAATCTACTTGCTACTAGTAGAGGAAAGAATAAAAATGAAGGAATTAAACAGCCCGATGTACCTGGACGCAAAGGGGCATATAGATGTAATTGTAACAGATGTCTCTGTTGCAAAATGATGGAGGATGGGACCTCCACTTTAACCCCTTTACGACTAATGACGAGTATACTCGTCATGAAAAGATGTCAGTTCCCGCATCATGACGAGTATACTCGTCATGGCTTTGAACTGTCACTGCTTCTAAACGAACAGTGACAGTTCAATTCTAAAAGCTGTCAGTGACAGCCAAGGGTTAGGGGAAGAGGTGTGGGGACCCTTGTTAACCCCTTCACCCCCCCCCTCCCCAATCATACTTTATCTGCCAGGGGCTGCACTGCACCCGCCGACCATTATCTAATACTCCAGCGTCCCTGCTCCGTCCAGCTCCCCCCCCCTGTGTGCTGTCCAGCACCCCCTATGTCCACCCCCCCCGTGTGCTGTCCAGCCCCCCCTTAGTACAGTTCCCCCTGTGTCCGGCCGGCACCCCCTACCCCGGTCCCCGCCAACCACCCGCCCTCCTCCTTCAATATTATATCTGCCGGCGGGCTCATGTGCCCGCCGATCAAGTTGAAGGGCCCCCTTCCCCCTGCTCGTGCCCCCCCCCTGTGTGCTCTCCAGCCCCCCCTTAGTACAGTTCCCCCTGTGTCCGGCCGGCACCCCCACCCCGGTCCCCGCCAACCACCCGCCCTCCTCCTTCAATATTATATCTGCGGCAGCCTCATGCGCCCGCCGATCAAGTTGCAGGGCCCCCTCCCCCCTGCTCGTGCCACCCCCCCCTGCTCTGCCCCCCTCCTACTGACCCCCCAGCCCCACTCACCTATTCCATCGGGCTGCCCGCACCGTCGGCCTCCGAGTGCTCTGCAGTCTCCGGTGTGGCTCCTCCTCTCCTCAGGGGCTCCTCCTCCTCATCGGTGGGTAAGTATGAATGAATGAATGAATGAATGAATAGATGGATGTGTGGATGGATGATGGATGGATGGGTGGATGGATGAATGTGTGGGTGGATGGATGGATGGATGGATGGGTGGATGGATGGATGGGTGGATGGATGGATGGGTGAATAATGGATGTGTTGCGTGCGTGGATTTGTGCATGGATGTGGATGTGTGCGCGTGGATGTGTGCGTGCGTGGATTTCAGCGTGCGAGGATGTCAGCGTGCGTGGATGTCAGCATGCGTGCTTGGATGTGCGTGCGTGGATGTGTGTGTGTGGATGTGCATGCGTGAATGTGCGTACGTGAATGTGCGTACGTGGATGTGCGTGGATGTGGATGTGTTGTGTGGATGTGTGCGTGGATGTCAGCATGCGTGTGTGGATGTGTGCATGCGTGGATGTCAGCGTGCGATGGATGTGCGTGCATGGATGTGCGTGCATGTGCGTGTTGGATGTGCGTGCGTGGATGTGCGTGCGTGGATGTGTGCGTCGTGGATGTGTGCATACGTGGAATGTGTGCGTACGTGGATGTGCGTGGATGTGCGTGGATGTGTGCGTGGATGTCAGCATGCGTGTGTGGATGTGTGCATGCGTGGATGTCAGCGTGCGTGGATGTGCGTGCATGGATGTGTTGCGTGCATGTGCGGTGATGTGCTGTGCGTGGATGTGCACGTGCCGTGGATGTCAGCGGTGCTGTGTGGATGTGTGCGTGGATGTCAGCATGCGTGTGTGGATGTGTGCATGTGTGGATGTCAGCGTGCTGATTGGCAGGGATGTGCTGCATGATGGGTGATGGCGTGCATGTGCGTGGTGTGTGGATGTGCGTGTGCGTGGAGATTGTGGGTTGCTTTGGATGTGTGGCGGGGGTGTGGATCTGTGCGTACGTGGATTGGCGTGTGGTTGCGTACGTGGATGTGTGTGGATGTGCGTGGATGTGTGCGTGGATTTCAGCATGCGTGTGTGGATGTGTGCATGCGTGGATGTCAGCGTGCATGGATGTGCGTGCATGGATGTGCGTGCATGGATGTGCGTGCGTGGATGTGCGTGCGTGGATGTGTGCGTGTGTGGATGTGCGTGCTTGGATCTGCGTGCGTGGTTGTGTGCGTGCGTGGATGATGGGTGCATAGGTGGATGGATGGGTGCAACAAGGGATCAAGTGTCCTCTTGTTGTAGTCTCTGGGATCATAGTCATGGTGCACTGTATAACAGATCATTGTCATACAGTGCACCATAACTCTGACCCCCAAGACTGTAGGAAGAGGACACTTTATCCCTTGCTGTAGTCTCTGGATTGAGCAGAGGCGATCGAGCGTCGTGGGACTTTCGATGTGGACTACGTCGGAGTCGATCGAGCGTCGTGGGACCTTCGTTGTGGACTACGTCGGATCTTTATAATAAAGATGGAGGCCGAATTTTGTTTGTGTTTTTTTTTCAAATAAAAAGATTTCTCCATGTGTATTTTCTGACTATTTACCAGAGATTCCTAATGGCGGGTCTAACATTGGCCCTATATTATGAATCTCGGGCTTAGTGCCAGCTGCCAATAAAAAGCTGGCATTAATCCCTTTATTACCCAGTTTGCCACCGGCACCAGGGCAACTGGAAGAGCATGGGTACAGCGCCAGAAAATGGCGCTTCAATGAATGCGCCATTTTCTGGGGCGGCTGCGGGCTGCAATTCGCAGCATGGGGGGCCCAGAACGCTTGGGCCTTTCCATGCTGAGGATTCCAGCCCCCAGCTGCCTAGTTGTACCTGGCTGGGCCAAAGATATGGCGGAGCCCTACGTCATTTTTTTTTCTAGAATTAGTTCTAGAAATAAAAAAAAATGGGCTTCGCTGTATTTTTGGTTGCAGCCAGGTACAACAAGGCAGCTGGGGGTTGCTGGCAGTCTGTAGCTGCCAAGTTGTACCTGGCTGGACCAAAAATATGGCGGAGCCCTACGTCATTTTTTTTTTTTCTAGAATTAGTTCTAGAAATTAAAAAAAATGCCTTCGCTGTATTTTTTGTAGCCAGCCATGTACAACTTGGTAGCTGGCTAACTGGAATCCTCAGCGTGGAGAGACCCAAATGTTGTGGGTCCCCCGCGCTGCAAATTTCAACCCACAGCCACCCAAGAAAATAACGCATTCATTAGAGGCGGCATTTTCTGGTGCTGTACCCCAACTCTACCAGTTGCCCTTGTGCTGGTGGCACACGGGTTCTCCATATGCGACATGGTGTCCGCTAACAATTTCAATAGAAAATTAGCTCCAATTGTTAGCGGAAACCATGTCGGGTATGGAGAGCCCTCCCTGTGTGCCTGAACATTGGAGCTCCCCTACAAGTGACCCCATTTTGGAAACTAGACCCCTAAGGAACTTATCTAGATGCATAGTGAGCACTTTGAACCCCCAGATGCTTCACAAATTCATCCATAAAAATGAAAAAGCACTTTTTTTTTCCACAAAACGTTTCTTTTTTCATTTTTACGGATCAATTTGTGAAGCACCTGGGGGTTCAAAGTCATCTAGATATAATCCTTTGGTGGTCTAGTTTCCAAAATGGGGTCACTTGTGGGGGAGCTCCAATGTTTAGGCACATAGGGGCTCTTTATATCTTACAAGGTGTCCGCTAACAATTCCATTTGTTAGTGGACACCATGTTGAGTATGGAGAGCCCCTGTGTGTCTCCACATTGGAGCTCCCCCATAAGTGACCCCATTTTGGAAACTCGACCCCCCAAGGAACGTATCTAGATGCAAAATGAGCACTTTGAACCCCCAGATGCTTCACAAATTCATCCATAAAAATGAAAAAGCACTTGTTTTTTCACAAAAAGTTTCTTTTTTCATTTTTACGGATCAGTTTGTGAAGCACCTGGGGGTTCAAAGTGCTCACTATGCATCTAGATACGTTCCTTAGGGGTCTAGTTTCCAAAATGGGGTCACTTGTGGGGGAGCTCCAATGTGGAGACACACCGGGACCCCCCAAACGCGACATGGTGTCCGCTAACAATTTGAATGGAAAATGAGCTCAAATTGTTAGTGGATACCATGTCGCGTTGGGAGGGTCACTGTGTGTCTCCTCATTGGAGCTCCTCCACAAGTGACCCCATTTTGGAAACTAGACCCCCTAAGGAACGTATCTAGATGCATAGTGAGCACTTTGAACCCCAGATGCTTCACAAATTCATCCATAAAAATGAAAAAGCACTTGTTTTTCCACAAAAAGTTTCTTTTTTCATTTTTACGGATCAATTTGTGAAGCATCTGGGGGTTCAAAGTGCTCACTATGCATCTAGATATAATCCTTTGGGGGTCTAGTTTCCAAAATGGGGTCACTTGTGGGGGAGCTCCAATGTGGAGACACACAGTGACCCTCCCAAAGCGACATGGTGTCCGCTAACAAATTGAGCTCATTTTCCATTCAAATTGTTAGCGGACACCATGTCGCATTGGGAGGGTCCCCGTGTGTCAACACATTGTATCTCCACCATAAGTGACCCCAATTTGGAAACTAGACCCCCCAAGGAACGTATCTAGATGCATAGTGAGCACTTTGAACCCCCAGGTGCTTCACAAATTGATCCGTAAAAATGAAAAAAGAAACTTTTTGTGGGAAAAAAAAGTGCTTTTTCATTTTTATATATGAATTTGTGAAGCATCTGGGGGTTCAAAGTGCTCACTATGCATCTAGATACGTTCCTTGGGCAGTCTGGTTTCCAAAATGGGGTCATTTGTGGGGGAGCTCCAATGTGGAGACACACCGGGACCCTCCAAACGCGACATGGTGTCCGCTAACAATTTGAATGGAAAATGAGCTCAAATTGTTAGTGGATACCATGTCGCGTTGGGAGGGTCACTGTGTGTCTCCTCATTGGAGCTCCCCCACAAGTGACCCCATTTTGGAAACTAGACCCCCTAAGGAACGTATCTAGATGCATAGTGAGCACTTTGAACCCCCAGATGCTTCACAAATTCATCCATAAAAATGAAAAAGCACTTGTTTTTCCACAAAAAGTTTCTTTTTTCATTTTTACGGATCAATTTGTGAAGCATCTGGGGGTTCAAAGTGCTCACTATGCATCTAGATATAATCCTTTGGGGTCTAGTTTCCAAAATGGGGTCACTTTGGGGGAGCTCCAATGTGGAGACACACAGTGACCCTCCCAAAGCGACATGGTGTCCGCTAACAAATTGAGCTCATTTTCCAATTAAATTATTAGCGGACACCATGTCGCGTTGGGAGGGTCCCCGTGTGTCAACACATTGTATCTCCACCATAAGTGACCCCAATTTGGAAACTAGACCCCCCAAGGAACGTATCTAGATGCATAGTGAGCACTTTGAACCCCAGGTGCTTCACAAATTGATCCGTAAAAATGAAAAAAGAAACTTTTTGTGGAAAAAAAAAGTGCTTTTTCATTTTTATGGATGAATTTGTGAAGCATCTGGGGGTTCAAAGTGCTCACTATGCATCTAGATACGTTCCTTGGGGGGTCTAGTTTCCAAAATGGGGTCATTTGTGGGGGAGCTCCAATGTGGAGATACACAGGGACCCTCCAAGCGCGACATGGTGTCCGCTAACAAATTAGCTAATTTTCCATTCAAATTGTTAGCGGACACCATGTCGCGTATGGAGGGTCCCCGTGTGTCTCCACATTGGAGCTCCCCCACAAATGACCCCATTTTGGAAACTAGACCCCCTAAGGAATGTATCTAGATGCATAGTGAGCACTTTGAACCCCCAGATGCTTCACAAATTCATCCGTAAAAATAAAAAAGTACTTTTTTTTCACCAAAAATTTCTTTTTGCCTACATTTTTTCAGTTTCACATGAGCAAAGGGATAAAATACATCCCTAAATTTGTTGGGTAATTGTTCCTGAGTACACCGATACCTTATATGTGGTCATAAACCACTGTTTGGGTGCACGGCAGGGCTCAGAATTGAAGGAGCGCCATTTGACTTTTTGAACGGAAAATTGGCTCTAAAATTCAAATGGAGCTCCTTCCCTTCTGAGCCCTGCCGTGCACCCAAACAGTGGTTTATGACCACATATGAGGTATCTGTGTACTCAGGAGAAATTGCCCAACATATTTTAGGATGCATTTTATCCTGTTGCCCATGTGAAAATGAAAAAATTGAGGCTAAAAGAACATTTTTGTTACAAAAATTAAAATGTCCATTTTTTCCTTCAACTTTATTTTAGTTCCTGTGAAGCACCTGAAGGGTTAATAATCTTCTTGAATGTAGTTTTGAGTAGCTTGAGGGGTGCAGTTTTTGGAATGGTGTCACTTTTGGGTATTTTCTGTCATGTACCCCCCTCAAAGAGACTTCAAATGAGATGTGGTCACTAAAAAAATGGTTTTGTAAATTTTGCTGGAAAAATGAGAAATTGCTGATGAACTTTGAACCCTTATAACGTCCTACCAATTTTTTCTTTTTCTTCCAAAATTGTGCTGATGTAAAGTAGACATGTGGGAAATGTTATTTATTAACTATTTTGTGGCACATAACTCTCTGGTTTAGCAAAATAAAAATTAAAAATTTGAAAATTGCTAAATTTTCAAACTTTTTGCCAAATTTTTGATTTTTTCACAAATAAACACTAAAATTATCGACCTAAATTTAATACTAACATGAAGCCCAATATGTCACGAAAAAAACATTCTCAGAATCGCTAGGATCCGTTGAAGCGTTCCAGAGATATTACCTCATAAAGGGAGAGTGGTCAGAATTACAAAAAATGGTCTGGTCATTAAGCTGCAAAGTGACTCGGTCCTTAAGGGGTTAAGTTGTGATCAGGGAGAGAATATGTTTCAGATTAAATACCACCTAAATTGCCATTCATCCTATGTAATTTACTGGCTGAAATGTGAGTGTGGCAAGTGGTACATTGGTAAGACATCGCAGCAATTAACAGGATGAACTCACACAGGTTCTATATCAAAGAGGGACTAATGACTCACGGTGTATCTAGACACTGTGCGGTCTCCCATAATAAGAGAGCAAAAATTACAGTTTTACCTATAGATTTTGTGCCTCCGGAGACAAACAATTGGGATCAGATCCTGTCAAGAAAAGAAGTATATTGGATCTATAAATTAAATACTTTGAAACCCAATGGTCTGAATGAGATCACTGATCTATTCAGATAATGATTGACTACACATAAAAGTGATACTTGTCTCTAGGTTTATTTTCTGACAACAAGTTCGGGTATGGGTTATCTTGAGACTGCAAAACGACTATTGAATACGCAGATAGAAGAAAGTCCACCAATACAATTACACACTCAGCTATAGAGTGGTGGATGTAGACAGAGCGAGATCCTTAAAATGTAGTTTGACTCGCCAGAGGGCGAGTTCTATACCACTGTGAACCTAAATAGTATATGCACATGAGAGGTGATCTTCAGGTAAATCAATGAGTAGAACATACACCAATAATGAATGACCACAAATAGAATCTGGGAAGAATTAGGTGATATAGGAACTAGAAAAGTTTATTTTAAGTCAAGTCGATATATAGGTTATGTGATGTTATAAACCAGTGATGGCGAACCTATGACACGCGTGTCAGCACTGACACGCGTAGCCATTTTCAGTGACACGCGGCCGCCGGAGAAACAGCGCTTGTAAATCACACATTACCTTGCTATTACTCGCTTCCCCATTCATTAACATTGGACTCGCTAGACAACGAGTAGCGAGTCCCGGGCTCGGACTCGCTAGACTAGAGTCAAGCGATTCCGACTAATTTAGGACTCGCCCATCACTAACTACTACAGGGCCAGGTGCAGTAGCTGAGGAAAAAAAAATGTGCTGGAGGTCTGTAGGCCAGAAGAGCGAGCTCCGGCACAGAGCGTCTAGTCCTGGGACTTCCGGTAGGGCAGGCGGAACTTGCTGGTTAGCTGGCGCAGCAGGGAGCAGCGGAACGCTGTGGGGGACGCATATCTGAGGCCCTGTGATCGCTGTCTGGAGGTCTGTCTGAAGGTCCAGTGATTACTACAGCAACCATCCTCCAGTGAAAGGTTCTGTGCAGAATCTGGGTGTCATGAATGTGTGATTGGCCATTACTGAGATAAGTGAGGGGGAGGCTGGAAGAGGCCTGTGCTATGGGTGCCGTTTCCCGCCATTAATTTACATAAGGAACGCCATCTTGCAGCATAGTACAGACTCCATTTCACCACTATATTATTGTTGCGCACCCTATTAATCCCTATTTCTGACCTTTCCTAAAAGACAGTTAACCCCTAATTGCCTGCAGGGCTATCTATAAATCTTCTGTCACTGTCCCTCTGATGGAGAAGCCAAAAAAACCAAGGTTAAGTAAAGGAAGTGGTAGTAGCAGTAGCCGACCCTTTCAAGAGACATGGACTGAGATGTATGGCATTATAGAAAAAAATGGCAGATCATTTTGCGTTCTATGTAGTGAAACGGTAGTAAGCAGAACGTGGAATATAAATAGGCATTTTGAAACTACTCATTCCCAGCTCTTGAAAAAAAGTGAGGATGAAAGGAAGGAATACATTTCCAGGCAGCTACAACTTCATAAGAGCCAATCTAATTCCATCCTCTACAAATGTAACATCTGCAAGTCTGAGCATTGCTCACTCCATAGCTCAGCATGGAAAAGCCCTCAGTGAGGGAGAATTTATTAAACAAACTCTCTTAAGATGTGCACCAGTTCTATTTCATGATATGCAGAATAAAGATGCAATTAGTAAGAGAATATCTGAGTTACCACTCAGTAGAAATATCATAAAAGACCGAATAATGAGACTGAACACAAACGTACAACATCAATTAAAGGAAGACAGAAGTAATTGTAAATATTTTTCGATCTCTCTTGATGAAACTACTGATGTCACATCACATGCACAGTTGGCCATTATTGGTCGATATTCTGATGGTCTCACAATGAGAGAAGAGTTGATAAAGTTAGTATCAGTGCCAACAAGTACATCAGGAAGCGAAATATGTAAGGTTGTTATGCAAACATTCTGTGACCTAAGCATTGATATCTCTAAAGTTGTGTCAGTGACGACAGATGGGGCACCAAACATGGTGGGGAAAAAAGTTGGATTTGTTACATTGTTTACAGAAGCTATTGGACACCCGATTGTGCCTTTTCATTGTATTATCCATCAGGAGGCTTTATGTGCCAAGGCAGGATTCACTGACTTAAACGACTTAATGTCAGTTGTTACAAAAATAGTTAATTTAATAGCTGCTCGCCCCCTTCACAAGAGAGAATTTTCTGCACTTTTACTGGAGGTTGATTCCACCTACAGTGGACTGCTGATGTACAATAATGTAAGATGGCTGAGCCGAGGCAAAGTTCTTGAGCGCTTTGTCGAGTGCTTTGAAGAAATTAAGGTATTTCTTGAGGATAAGGATCTGGGAAACTTTCCTCAGCTCTATGATTATAAGTGGGTCAACACCCTGATGTTTTTTACAGATCTCTCTGTTCATATTAATGAACTGAACTTAAAGCTACAAGGTTTTGGCAAAAGTATTGACGTTATGTTTGGATACATAAAAGCTTTTGAAAGTAAACTTAAAATTTTCAAGCGAGATGTAGAAACTAAAACTTATAAGTATTTTCCTCGAGTAACAAAGTATTTTGAGAAGGCCAGTGCAGCTGTACAAAATGAAATGGAGCCCTTGCATATAAAGTACCAGCATGTTTTAGACTCCTTACTTGACCAGTTCAGTGATAGATTTAATCAATTTAGAAGCCTAGAACAGACCATGAAAATAATTAAGTATCCTGATGTAGTAGTCTACAGTAGTTTGGAATTAAATGGTTTCCAATGGATACAAATTGATGATTTGGAGATGCAACTTGCCGAATTTCAGGACAGCATCTGGGGTCAGGTGTTTGTTGATTTGAGGTCAAAGCTTGAGAATCTAGAAAGGTGCCGTTTGGAGAATCAAGAGGAGTGCCACTATGAACAGGAAATTTGGAGTGCCTGGAATCGGTTACCAGACACTTTTAGCACCCTGAAAAATATAGCAATGGCTTTACTTACTATTTTTCCCTCTACGTACTTTTGTGAGACCTTATTCTCAGCATTAAATAATATCAAAACCAACAAAAGAAACAGATTGACAGATAACCTTAGTAGCGCTTGCTTGGCCTTGAAGTGTACAAAATACCAACCTTCAATTCAACATTTAGCCAATGAAATTCAGCAACAAAAAAGTCACTAAATCAGTGATGGCGAACCTGTGGCAGTCCAGCTGTTGCTGGACTGCCACAGGTTCGCCATCACTGGAAGAATTCCCCCTCCCCCTCACTTATCTTAGTTCATGACACCCCACATAAGTTAAATAACAGCAAGACCAACAAAAGAAACCAACTGACAGATTAACAAAGAAGTCACTAAGCAGGTAAGTTAAATATTAAACATATTTGTTATTTAAACTATAAATATCGTAAAATTAGGTTTTTTTTTTCTCAAGGTGACACACCTCCAGATTTATGCTCGGTTTTTTGGTGAATTTTGACACACCAAGCTCAAAAGGTTGCCCATCACTGTTATAAACCATGAAAATGACATGTTTTACCTTATTTATTTAAGTCGATCTGTTGACATTTTATGATCCTTTAGAATGTATAATCATATAAATGTATGATTTATTTGTTCATTTGACTGATTAGATGTTTTTAATGATCTTGCTCTGTCAGATATCGATAAAGTTTTAATAGTTTTTTACATTTTTATCACGCTGTATGGACGCTGATGACGTCACTACAGTGAGTTTTTCAATATTAGTATATATACGAGGTGTTCACACATGTATGTAATTCCTGTATCTCCTGAAGAAGTGATGGTTCTCACGAAACGCGTTGAGATGAAAAAAAGGATACTTGGATAATACCCTGGATCTAATCGTTCTTTGTGGGGCAACGCACGCCAAACTCCTATTCCTTTATCCATTCTAAGGAAAGGTAAGGTCAGACTCAATCGATCAAATAAAAATTGTAAACGTTTATGCAGAAATCTTTGTACGATTTTCATCCATATTGTCATTTGTGAGCCATTCATTTGAACTCTTTTTTTTTTTTACATCTGCGATCCAGTTTCTTAAATCTACATTCCAAAATGTACAATACCAAGTACGTTTTCCCAGGTTAATTATAGAGTATTCATGCATTAGATTTTTTAGGGATATATTTCTGTTTGGGATCTGATTATTTTTGTGTACTTACAGACTTGGGTATTTTTTTCATACAGATACTTGGTCCATGTGAAAAACTCAACTAACTAGCCCTACTTACATTAGTTGAGATTCTGTCCAATGTACATACTTCCACGTACAGCTTTCGGTCATGCAGACAACTGGACTGTGTGATCTCATCCTAAAGTTCAGATGAACATTCAAATTATCAGAGCAGTCACATCCATTAACTAAAGACATCTATGATTACATGTGCGGACTAGTGCATGCTGTGATGTTTTTCATACTGGCCAAAGTTCCATGTAGAAAATTGCTCATGTGTACTAAGGGTACTGTTACACGTCGCAATATTACAATGCATCGACAAAAAGTCACGTGGTGTTGTAGTTGCAGTTGATATCGTTGGTGCGTTGTGTCGTGTAACAGGGCAATGCAACGGGAAAAAATCGCAGCTGCGATATTGCAAGAAGATTATACAAGCACTTCAACCGTACAATATTGCATATGCGATGTGGCATGATCATGCTGTGTGACGGCGCAACTACGATCTTGTTTGCAACTTTCCCTATTCACTACAATGTTATTGCTCGGTCCCTGGGTTGCTCATACCCAGCGCACAAAAGTTGCATACAACATCCTAGTAGCGTTGCCTGCCGATATCTCCCTGTGTGACATCTCCTATGTGATCTTGGACAAGTGCCAAAAACGTGCGCGCTCCCGTGAAATTGTATGCGATATCGGAACGATATTGCGACATGTAACAGTACACTAACACATTGACTACAATTTGTGTGCAGTCCATTGTTAATGTGGACAGCACGTAGACAGTGTATGGACTGAAAACGTCTATGTGAATGTATCCTAATACCCTTACTTTCAGATTTTATGGCATGTCTAGCTTACAAGTCAAATAGGCAATTTTTTGATTAAACCATTTCATCCCAAAAGGAGCCTTGGTGTTGCAAAGTCAATACTTGGTTAGGTTCTGCATTACAAGCGATGGCCGAACTGTATCTTTCAAGTCAGAAAATTGAAGTTAATAAAAGTTACTTGCGACAACTTTTATGTACTATTGTGTATTTTAAGAATAACAAAATGAAGTGTAGCAATGCAGTAGATGGACATGCCTAAATGATGTATGACCCAAGTGCAGTTTGCTAATGCTTTTTAAGTCATTTATTATATTTTGTGCCAAGACTGAATCAGCAAAAATGCTAAATAATTTTAGTAATACAGACTGATTACACTTGAGAGCTAAATTGAGACAGGACATTTGTACGTATGCAAAATGCCTGTCAATTTCTGCTTTTTAATCAAGATAACTGGCCAGAAACACTTACAGGAAACAGTAATCATTAAGAGACTTTGAGGTAAAGACACTGTGTCAGAATTATGAGGGAAATAATATCTGATAATGTTAATCAAACAGTCAAGGCTTATCATGATGATATTCGTTAAAATTGAACATTACAGGCAAATAATGGGTCAACAACACTGTATGCTTCAGTTAATTCACTTACTTTATATTCCTAGTAAAAGGCTGTACCTCTACACCAACAGCGTACATAGCACCAACACAAAGGCGGTCACAGATAGAAGAGGGTTCCTGTGCAAGAACAGTATAGGGCACCTGCAGATTTGTAGCTCATCACACTGCACCCCTTTTTATGTGTTTCTGAGGGTACCGTCACACCTGGTGATTTCGGCGGCGATTTTATCGGTGACGCTGGGGCGTGGCCTATCGCCACCGATATCACCGATGCGTCGCCTTTGAGTGGTCGCCTGGTTTCACAGCAGTGCTCTGAAACCAGGCAAGCGCTCTGGGGCGATGATTACACATTGCTCCATGTAAACAGGGGACGGCAATCTCACAGGCGATGGGAGCCATAGGCCCCCATGTTACGGCATTGCCACTGGGCTTTTTAAACACCCCAGCGGCGACGCCGCCTGTAAGATCGCTGGTGTGTTGCTGGAGGTGTCGCCACTTGTAAACATGCGACGGCGATGCTGGCGCCAAAAACGTGCGCGCTCCTGCCTATCGCCGACGACATCTCCAGCGACGTCACCTGGTGTGACGGCACCCTGACAGAAACTGCTTGCTGCTTTGCAATTATAAATGGGCCCACTTAATGCAACCTGTGCAGGTGCACAGAGGCCCTAGAGCTAATGGTATGGTGGCCCTTCTGCCTGCAGATTGCAATGCAAAGGGGACCTGCAGGTGAGGAAGAATGACTTAACAGAAATGTTGAAACACACTAATGGCCACGTTACACACACAGATATCTGTGCAGACATTGTTCACAGATCTCTGGTTGCAGTTAAATCATGGACACATTGTTCTATTTTGTGGCCGTGTACAAATGTTACAATATGTCCATGATTTCACTGCAATCAGAGATCTCTGAACAATGTCTGCACAGATATTCGTGTGTGTAACGTGGCCTTAAGTGTCCACAACAACACTAGTCTGTCAGAGCTTACTTTTGCAGTGACTGAACATTGAAAAGCTGCAGAGACAGATAGTATACATTTATTGGCTACAATGGTCACATGACAGCACAATGCAACATGATCACCTAGGAAGAGTGCTGGTATGAGAGGTATATATAGCAGTTTTTAGTTTATGTTGCAACGTGTCCAGTAGTGGATAACTCCTTTATTTATCCTTCAGAAAATATGCTCAGTAATTGATCACCAGTATTGGGCTCTCCTGTGACTACTAAAGCCCTGACCTGCTGCCCCAAAGCTTGTTCCACTGCTTCCACACACAGCCCCTCATTTCCAGTGGGCTGTCACCACAACAGGGACTGTCTCTCTGTCAAATCATATGCTCAAACACTCACATTATATACTATATGCCACACGCCAGGGTGGGGTTACAAAGTCAGCGAGACACACCGATCTCTCCGCAATCTACGAACATGGTCCTTGTAGTGCTTTTAATCAGTCGCTTAGCACTACTACATATACCAGAATTACTGGTCACCATCTTACAATAGAAAAACCTGCGGTGTACTTAAGTGTAACCCCCGTTTAAATGTTTAGTTATTAAATCTCTTGCTCTACATTATTATTAAACTTTTAAATATACTTTATAAGTGAAATCTGGTGGAAAAACATTAATAAACCTTCCACAAGGTTTCCCCATTAGACTGTGTCTGAAGCAGACATATGTTTATTCTCAGTCAGATCTGTCTTCACACTGAATACGGCCACATAACCATATAAGAGTAAGGGGGTGGAGCCTACGCAGTGTCCACACTGCTGACTGCAGATGATGAGGTGACAATGTATCAGATTGCTCAGCACTGTGCTGTAGCCTGAGGTAATGTCAAAATGTCAGAATTAGTGCGAAGTCCTCTGCCCTTTCCTTGGCACAAACTTCTCTGATCTGTTATCTGGCTCCTTCTCTGCTGGCCCCTAACACAGCTCAGTATCTCTCTTGCCCTTTCCCTACTGTCACATTGCACTGCTCCCTATGAGCTGCTGGCCATGCCCACACAGCCCTAAAATGCATTTTTTTAAAAGCGCACAAAAAAAGTTTACCAATTAAGTCATATGACACCAAAAAGCATTATCTTAGCTGTTATGTGACCCTTCATTAACAACTAGTGCAGTATTGTGTTTTTTGTTCAATGAGATGACATTTACACTTTAAGTCAAAAATGAACCTCATCCTTAGGAAGTTTACCCACTCTAGTGTATAAAAATGGATCAGGCAAAACATTTTCTGCATGCACTAAGATACATGTATGTCATATATGTAGTAATAGCTCAGGTTTAGAAGTGAAGCTTGTGCCATCAGCAGTGTCAGTTGCTTCAAACATCTCATACATAGCATTCAACTTCTTTTTTATATAGTGAAAAATGCTTGATAATGGAAAAACAACATAGGTGTGTAAGACATATAGATATGACCCTTTATTATCTGCATATGTTTAGTTATTTTGTCAGAGGGTACTTTGGGTAATTGCGCTCATCAGGCCTTGCTCATTCCATGTAGCTACTTGTTTCAATATTAAAGAGGACCTGTCAACCCCCTGGTGCTTTCCAAACTGAAAACACCACTGAATACAGCGTGTCTGCTGCATTCAGGGAAGGGGTCTCCTATGTTTCTACCTGCCCTGTAAGCTGTAAAAAACACTTTATAAAATTTAGAGATAAGAAGGAGAGATGAGCGATGTTGGATTCGAAATGTTCGCCAATCTCAAATTCGAGCTGCTTTGGGCGGTGTTCGAGTCATTCGACGAATGCGAACAGTTAGCTTCAAATTCAGCAGTTCGAGATTATGTTTGATAACAGTTCGTTCACCAAAAGGACCCTATATAGTGGTCTGGGCAGAGGAAAAGGCTGAAATGGGGGCATGATTGTTTAAAAGCCAGCAGTAAAAACCCGCCGGCTTTTAAACAATTATTCAGCCTGATCCACTGCCCCCAGCCGCCTCCTATGTGCTCCTAAGTTAGGACCGGGCGAGGAGCGCAGCATCAGCAGCGGGGAGCGAAGGACCAGGGCAGGGAAGCCGGCGGTGAGAAGAGGACTTCACTGCTGGCTTTCCTGTTCTGTGCTGTCCTCCCTGATGCCCCCTCCCTGCTCCCTGGATCTGCTCCCTAGACCTGGTCCTCACTTAGGATCAGGCGGGGAGGTGGAGGGGGGAGCGATGAGGGGGCATCAGGGAGCGCAGAACAGTGCAGGAAAGCCAGCGGTGAAGTCTCACCGCTGGCTTTCCCGTTGGTTATTTCAAATGATCAGCTGATGCAGATCAGCTATTTATTTGAAGTAGCTGCTGTGATGTCAGGGAAAGTTCATGTGAGTTTATGCAACATGAACTCACATGAACTTTCCCACGACTGCACAGCTCATCTACATCTCTAGTGGAGGTTCTCTACCAGAGATGTAGCTGAGCTATAGAAGAAGGCTCCACTGGAAGAGGAATGTTTTAATAAAGATGGAGTCTCTAAATGTATTTTTTGTTTCATTTACAATAAAATATTTTTTTCTCTGTGCTGTGTTTTTTTTTTTTTAAATTCACTAGAAATTCATGGCGGTCATGTCTAACATTGGCGTGACCCCATGAATTTCGGGCTTAGATTCAGCTGATGACACAAAGCTGGCCCTAATCCCTTTATTACAAAGTGAGCCATGTCACCAGGGCCCTGGATGAGCTGGGTTCAGAGCCAGAAGATGGCGCTTCTCTGAACATGCCATTTTCAGGGGTGGCTGCGGGCTGCAATTCTCAGAAAGCTTGGGCCTCCCTGTGCTGCCGATTCCAGCCTCCAGCTGCCTAGTTGTACCTTGGTTGGACATGGAAATAGCGCAGAGCCCCACATATTTTTCTTTTATTATTTCATGAAATTCATGAAATAATAAAAAAAGGGCTTCCTTCTATTTCTGTTTCCAGGCAGGTACAAATAGGCACCTGAGGGTTGGAGTCAGCCCGTTCTTGCCTGCTGTACCTGGCTGGACAAAAAAAATACGGCAAAGCCCACGTCACATTTTTTGAGAAAAATTCATTAAAAAATACATTTAGGGACTTCATCTTTATTAACCCCTCGAGGCCGGAGTGCTGCGACATTGTAAGGGGGGTTAACTCAGGTCACCCAAAGATAGCTCAGGTCATGCCACCCGAGCTGTCCTCGGGTGACCGGAGTTAACCCCCCTTACAATGCCGCTGCCCCCTGGCCTCAAGGGCTTAATAACAATGCAGTCCCTAAATGTATTTTTTTTTATATGAATTTTTCCAAATAAACTTGACGTGGGCTTCCCCGTACTTTTGTGTCCAGCCAGGTACAGCAGGCAGGAACGGGCTGCCTCCAACCCCCAGGTGCCTATTTTGTACCTGCCTGGAAACAGAAATAGAAGGAAGTCTTTTTTATTATTATTATTTCATGAATTTCATGAAATAATAAAAAAAAAAAATGCGTGGGTCTCCGCGCTATTTCTATGTCCAGCCAGGTACAACTAGGCAGCTGGGGGCTGGAATCCACAGCGCAGGGAGGCCCAAGCGTTCTGGGCACCCTCTGCTGCGAATTGCAGTACGCAGCCACCCCAGAAAATGGTGCGTTCAGAGAAGCGACATCTTCTGGAACTAAACCCAGCTCATCCAGGGCTCTGGTGCCATGGCTCACTGGGTAATCAGCTGATCATTTGAAATAACCGGCAGGAAAGCCAGCAGTGAGACTTCACCGCCGGCTTTCCTGCACTGTTCTACGCTCCATGCTCCCTGATGCCCCCCTCATCGCTCCCCCCGCCACCTCCCCTCCTGATCCTAAGTTAGAACCAGGCGGGCGAGCAGATCCAGGGAGCGGGGAGGGAGCATCAGGGAGCAGGGAGTGCAGAACAGAGCAGGAAAGCCAGCGGTGAAGTCCTCTTCTCACCACCAGCTTCCCTGCCTGTGTCTTTCTCTCCCTGCTCCCGGTGCTGTGCTCCCCTCTCCCTATAGTAGCTCCCTCACCCGGTATAAACATTCTAACACATTTTACATTGATTTTCAATGTTGTTCTACGGTGTTCGATGAACATTCGACGAACACACAGCAAATTCGACTAATCGAATTCAAACACGGGGCTGGTAGCTCATCTCTAGTAAGAAGTCCGGAGGGACTTACTGATTATGGAGTCCTCACTGTTCCCGTGGGCCCTCCCAACCTCCTGCCTCTCTGTGCCACCCCCTGCCTCTCTGTGCTGCCTCCTGCCCATGACGTCAGCACCGGAGCCTGTCCTGCTGTATGCATACAGCATATTCTGTAGCAGGGCAGTAGGCGGCACAGAGAGGCAGAAGGTGACACAGAAAGGCAGGGGCAGGAGGACCCTGTGAACAGCAAGGACTCCATAAGACATAACTATACACATCAACAAAATATTTTATTATAATACCCATTTGTTTTTTGTAATAAAAGGTGGCTAAGGCTGGCTTCACACTTGCAGATGCATCTGCAGCGTTTTGCAGATGCATCTGCAAGTATCAGCATGCAGACCGCGGCCGTGGTGTGAATGCTCTCATTCATTCCTATATGTGAGCCGTAAGCAGGCGTATGCCTGCTTACAGATCACACTCTCCCGCCCGCACTATGGACGCGAGATGTTGCGTCCATAGTGCGGGCGGGAGAGTGTGATCTGTCAGCAGGCATACGCCTGCTTACGGCTCACATATAGGAATGAATGAGAGCATTCAGACCGCGGTGCGCCCTATTATAAACATAGGGGCCGCGGTCTGCATGCTGATACTTGCAGATGCATCTGCAAAACGCTGCAGATGCATCTGCAAGTGTGAAGGCAGCCTAAGTGTTCCGCTTTATCCAATACCAGTTTTTAGATATGTTGATGCTTGGAGTGTCTGTGTTTTTTGATGGAAAGAATACACAATTTTCACTGTCAAAATCCCCTGAACCACAACAAAAACCTGGACTCTATTTAAAATATTTTGGTAAACAGAACAACTATTTTTCATAACTTCCTTAAACTGAGAAGCAAAAGTTGTAAATTATCTATTTTTTATGTACTATGCTTGCTAAAAATTTAAAAAGTGACAATGATTAAGACAAGATAAAGATTCCTGGGACAGATCAGGACTACAAAATCCCAGGTGGCATGTTCATAGGAGACACCGGACAAAAATTCAGAACAAGAATGAATTCTCATCGCCACTCAATAAAAGAAAAGAGTGTGGATCTACCTGTAGCAAAGCATTTTTCCAGCGCTGACCACAGTGAAACCGATATGAATTTGCTCATTTTAAAAAGTAACTTCAAATCTCAGAGAGAGAGAAGAATTTGGGAATACAAATTGATAATGACCTTTGACACATTCAAAACAGGATTAAATATTTCACATGGATTGATGGGTTTTTATATAAAATGAAAGAGCATTTGGGGATATCAGATTCATGACTTTTTATAGAAAATGAAAGGGCATTTGGGGTGATCACATCTTGCAACAGACTCTAGTTAGAGGACAATGAACTTTTGACACTTCTTATGTGAACTGTCTCGTTTTGATTTATTTGCCCTCTACAACTGAGGAATCTTCAGGTGTCCACAGGCCGCTAATCATAAAACAATAATGGCCCCTTTACACGCAGCTACAGGTAACAGGTTTTCCACAGGTAACTTACTGGTTGCAGTGAAATCATGGAGACATAGTTCCATTTGTACACAGCAACAAGATAGAACCATGTCTCCATGATTTCACTGCAACCAGTAAGTTACCTGTGGAAAACCTGTTACCTGTAGCTGCGTGTAAAGGGGCCATAATAGTTAGAAGAAACAGTTTACAATCGGTTCCTCTTATCTTAGTATTTTTCCCAGCTCCTCTCCCCCTCCCTAGCCTGACTCTGCTTTACGTCACCTGTCATATTTACTGCATTATCTCACTCTGCCTATCTATATATGCATGTGTCTTCAGAATTTGTATCATTATCAGCCTGACATAGAGGCTTAAATGTCCCGAAAGCTTGATATGTTTACCATCTTTTCAGTTAGCCATTAAAAGGTATCAACCACTGAGGACTCTCAGATTCTAATATTTTTCTGTCCTGTAATGCACCTTAATCGAATTTAATAAAGAAAAACCCAATGTTTAAGAGACATTTTTCTTCTATTAGCAAGAGAAAGATGGAAGGGAAGGTTTTCCAGTCACCATCACTAATCAGGAGGTGGAGAGTTAGAAATATTTGGGGGTCCATCTGGGCAGCAATCTATACTAGAGGTGTCATACACAGTGAATTTACAAGAAGTTGATGAACAAACTTTACTGCACACATTAAATGATTATAATTTCTATAGAAAATACAATGTTAGAAATGTTCTACCAGACTGTAGTGGCAAGTGCCATCTTTTTTGCAATCATATGCTGGGGAAATAGTGTGTGGGTGTCTGATGCTAATAGGCTCAATACGTTTTGAAGAAGCCAAGCTCAGCTGTTGGCCGCCATCTTGATCCTTTTGTGGTGGTAGTGAGGAACATAACTCTGAGGAAGTGTATAGCGATAATGAATGAACAACAATGTGCACCCATTATATAAGCTGTTCATCAAGCAGGGGAACACCTTCAGTAACTTCCTAATCCTACTTTCCTGCAAGAAGGAAATTGTTTGTGCTATGGGAATGTATAACAATTACCTCAGTGTGAAATCCTAAAAGTGAATGTTGTTTTATTGGTGTACTAATTGTGTATGACCTGTGTATAACCTGTCAGAAATAATAGTAATGTATGACATTGTTCTGTCAACTCTACTGTCCCTTTATTAATTAACTCATGTTCTTATTTATATGGTGCTGCTGTGATATCATAATTTCCCTCGGGATCAATACAGTGTATTGTATTATATCTAGAGATGAGCGGCGTTCAATTCAAATTGTTCGCCAATCTCAAATTCAAGCTGTTTTTTGTGGTGTTCGAGTCATTCGCCGAATTAGAACAATTTGCTTGAAATTCAGCAGTTCTAGTATATGTTCGATAAAGCTTCGATCACCAAAAGCATAATCTTCCTAAACCTAGCCCTAATACTGCAAATTAATGTTAATATCCAGTTTGCGTGTATAGAGTGCAGGGGGGTTGTATCAGAGCTGCAGCAATAAGGTTGCTTTTTTTTTTTTTTTCCTCCTAAAGCATGTACAGTGGGGCGATTCAGGCTGCTAGCCAATCACAGTCCCACACTGCAAAGTGCATTTTTTCACACAACCAAGGTCATCATTGGCTGTGTCTGTCACATGTCCTAGCCCTATAAGACTCGGCCTTTTTAACGATCGCCACCACTTTACTGATAGCTGCTGCAGGGTGTTAGATGGCACTGCTGCAGCTGTGTGCATGCGCTAAACAGTGCAAACTCTAAATTGTGTTCTCTCAGTCAGCTAGTGAATGAATAAAAAGTTAGATAGATAGGTTTAGGGAGTATGGACTGGAGGGAGAGTGTGAATCTTAGTAATATCTGCCCTTTTTAGGGTTGCTCCATAGGAATAGCGATTAGGGATAGGGACTAGGGACTAGTAGTCTATCAGTCCTTTTTAGGGCTACTTCATAGAAGGGACTAGTTTTAATTGCAGCCCTTTTGAGGGTTAGGTTAGAGCAGTCTCTATTAGTTTTTGCAAGGCAGGTATGTGTCAGGTGTGTGCCAGTGCTGTGCAAGTCTTTCTTACAGCATCTGGCCACAGTAATATAGCTCTTTGAATCCATGGCAGGTAGTGTAGCACTGATGTGAATAAAGCTACACCTCCTGTCTTAATTAGGCTGGGGTTCCACATAAGCCCTCAGTCCGTTTTTGGCTTCAGTTTTCTCATTTTTTTTCTAAGTCCAAAAACTGACAGAAAAACGGATTGGGTGTAATAAACACCCTGTCCGTTTTTCTATGGAGCTCCAAACATTGCCCTGTCCGTTTTTGAGTCAAAAACGTTGCATGCAACGTTTTTGGCATCAGTTAAAAAACGCATGCGTTTTCATGCGTTTTTTTTAACATGGGGCCCTATGGGAAACGCATGCGCGAACGCATGCAAACGCGCACTTGCGTTTGCGCATGCGTTCGCGCATGCGTTTTTTTAATGAAAATTCCAAAAACGTTCAGGAGTGCAGGAGGCTCAAAAAGCACCCAGAAAAAAACGGATTGGTGATGAAAATCACTTCCAAAAACGGATTTCTATGTGTGACCACAGCCTTAGGCTTTTCTTTTTTTGCTACAGCAAGTCCAGGCACTTTGTTCGGGCTAGTAGCAGACTAGAAGTCCCACAGTGGTGTAGCCCACTTGTGAGAGAAGCTACACAGCCTGTGTAGTTCCTTATACTAATTTTTTACTGCACCTAGCAAACCTGTCAGTTTTTGCCTAAAAGCAGTGTCCACAAAAAACATTACTGCAGGCCACGTGTAATACAACCAAGTACACCTTCATTGTAGTTCATTCTACTAATTTTTAACTGCACCTAACAAATGTAATTTTTTGTGCCTAGTACCACTGTCTGGCCACTCAGCTCTGCTCGATTTCCATCAGAATATTTTTTGCCAACAACTGCAGAGTTGCCAATTTGCTCACATACAAAATGAGTGGCAAAAGGCCTGCTGCTGGTGGAAAGGGAATAGGCGTGGTGGAAAGGGAAAAAAAGTTTGTGTCCGTGGGGTACATGGTAAAGCAAGAGTAACATCTGCTGAAGAAAGACCATCTTCCAACCAAAGTATGATGTCTACTTCTTTCCGTGGAGATTCTGAAATGATCCCTTTCTTACGGATATGACTCAGATGACGATCGATACCAATTCTCGATGAGGCACAAAAAGAGCAGGCACTTGAATGGATAGCAAGCGCTTCAGCAAGTGGGCGCTCCTCCACCTCAACTTCTATATCACAAATACACCAGTCCTCAGAGGTGTCACCCCAATCCCACTTGCTTCCGCAGAGCTCCAGCCACCCATCTGAGTATGCGGTAAAACAGATGGTTGAGTATGTATCACTCTTCACTCATACTATAACCTGGGAATCAGAGGTCTACTCCAAAGCTTTTGTGAGTCAAGACGAGGAAACTATCTGCACTGATGCCCAGAAGCTTTTGGAGTCGGATCCAGGCCCAGATAAAGAAGGTTCTGAGCAAGCATAATGTAGACCCTCATTCATAAACTGTGAACTGCACCTTGGAGTTCTTAGGAGCCCTTCCGCATAAGACTCCTCCTGTACTTCCTCCCCCTCCTCTAGTGCCACCACCTGACTCCGAATACTGTTTAAAGTGTGCTACAGCATGTAAATGACGGGAATAGTCATGCTGATAATGGCATCATCATCACCAAACATCTTCGTCGACATTTCAATACTGTACCGGCGGAGTTCTGCACCCAGCATTGCAGCATTGTCGCACACTGCCTTCCCTGGCTGCAGGTTAAGTGGAGAAAAGCATTGATGAAACTTGGTCTCCACAGCTGACCACAAATCCTCAGCTGTGTGATTCACATTTCCCAGACATTTCAAGGTAATGACCGCCTGATGCCGTTGAGCCCTGCTGCCATCATAGTAAGGAGGTGTACAGGATTCCTTGTGCGCAGTTAGAATGCAGGTGGCATTACCAGACAGGCTTTGCGTGCAGGTGGAGGACCGAGACGAGGTTGAGGAGGCAGAAGCAGTGGAGGAACTTGTACATACAGAGGATTGACGCACAAATCGTGGGGATGGGAAGACTTGGACAGCAGCCCCTTCTCCTGCTGTCTTCATAGTTACCCAGTGCACAGTCACCGCCATGTAACACCCCTGTCCATGCTTACTGGTCCAAGTGTCTGTGGTGAAATGCACTCTGTCACACAGTGATGTTGTGCGCGACATGCTGGTGTAGCGCAGGCACAGCTTTCTTGAGAAGTAGTGGCGACTGGGCATCTGGTACTGGGGCACTGCGACGGACACAAGGACTCAAAAATGCTCTGTGTTCAACAGGCAGAGACAGAGCATTTCTGAAGCCAACAGCTTGCAGATGGTGAAATTCAACCTCTTAGCTTTGTCATGGCTAGGAGGAAATGGTCTTTTACTTGTCCACATCTGAGGGACCGAGGGCTGGCTGCTGTGCTGAGACACGGTTGAGTAGGATGTCCCCGACAAACTGTTGGTCTCTAAAGAGGGTGCAGGCGGGCATATTATGTTGCCTTCATCCAAAGGTGGTGCTCTTGATGTCTGACAGCGCTCAACACCAGCAGGTGTTTGCACTTCCAAAAGAACTGACGACCTTCCAATCAGACTGGCTGTTGCGGGTAAAGAGGTGGAAGGTCTGCATCCAAAAGCATGTGTGACTGCTGTCTACACAGTCATAGAGGATGAAGAGGTAGCGGATGCACTTGATGGGCCAGACGGTGGTTGGCCCGGCCAGCTAGGCCACATTTTAGCACAGTGAGCTTCTCACTGTGACTTTTGCTTCATATCCATGTGACGGTTCATGTATGAACTACTCAAACTATAGATTTTTTGGCCTCTACTTAGATTTTGGTGACAAATCTTACAGATAACATGGGGAGACTAAAGGCTTGTGGATTTTGGAATGTGCTGCATGAAAGTCACCTCACCAACCATTTTAAGCTTGCAACTGCGGGGCAATTGATGCCACTGAAGTGGTGTCTGGGCCCACATTTTTGGGAAAAATGGAGATTCTTGTTGTAGTCCCCTAAATGTCACACAATGCTCAGCGTGTGCACGAGGCCTTACAGATGCTGAGGTAAAACACACCAAATACTTATCGCCTGCACGATGCCTTCCAGATACTGCGGTAAAAACTGCACCAAATACTCATCGCTCGCACAAGGCCTTACAGGTACTGAAGTAAAACTCACCAAATACTCATCTTCTGAACATGGCCTTACAGATACTGAAGTAAAATGCACCAAATATTCATCGTCTGAACATGGCCTTACAGATACTGAAGTAGAACTCACCAAATACTCATCTTCTGAACGTGGCCTTACAGATACTGAAGTGAAACGCTCCAAATAATCATCATCTGAACATGGCCTTACAAATACTGAAGTTAAACTCACCAAATACTCATCGTGTGCATGATGCCTTATAACTACTGGAGTAAAAACTGATTTTGGAAGGGCATGACATGCCTATATCTGTGTCTCCTCCCCCTTTTACTCGTCTATATCTTTTCTTTTCGCATTTTTATATGTACTTTTCACTTTTCCATATGTTTGTTGTATCTTCTGAGTAGTTTGTCACCTTCAGACACTTTAGAAGGTGTTTTCTATGTGTTTGTATGTGTTTGTGTTGGCCTGCCATTGTGTTCCATGGGATTCGACGGTGTTCGAGGAACATTTGATGAACATTCGACGAACAAACGCTCAATTTGGCGATCTGAATGAAATTCGAACACTAGGGTGGCGGCTCATCTCTAATTATATCATCTTTGCAAATGTGTTTTCACCTCAGACACTGATATCAATCAGCAACGAGGAGGCGCAGAACAGTACATTGAAAGCTTTGGCAACACCAGTTGAGTTAAATGTTGATGTGGTCAAAAATCAGCTTTAAGGAGAAAAGATTCTAATGGCGGGTTTACACGTCGCGATATCGTATTACAATTTCAATGAAAAGTCACGTGGTTCAATCGTCGGAGGCGAAATCGTTCCTGCGTTGTATGGTGTGAACGTCCAATACGAGGCAGGAACGATGTAAATGCGATATCGGGGATTGAATGAGTGTGCTATTCAATGCCCCAATATTGCATAGCGATTGAAGCCGGATCGTGCTGTATAAACGCCCAATTACGATGCGATTTCATACGTCACCCATTCACTCCCATGTTAACTATGCGATCCTGGGTTGGGAGGGCGGAGACATCGCACGGACGTTGTATTCCGATATCGCAGCGTGTAAACATTCAATGCGATGCGGGAGAAACGTGCACTAATTGCGCGCTCCCGCGCCATTGAACTGCGATATCGGAACGATATTGCAGCGTGTAAACCCACCATTAGAGTTACAAACTCTGTCAACAAAGTATGCTTGC
The DNA here is from genome assembly GCA_033576535.1 of Allobates femoralis. NCBI lineage: Eukaryota > Metazoa > Chordata > Amphibia > Anura > Aromobatidae > Allobates > Allobates femoralis. The sequence goes on from JARQOC010000004.1 coordinate 463,401,462, forward strand.
CGATAGATTCATAGTTAAATCCTCCTGTTTTCTGCTATGCACAGTGATGCACAGAAGCGAAAGAATCCATAAGACTCATGTGTTTACTTATTTTTTTTAGAACATTGCATAATCTTTGGTTAAAACGATTTTCATGGATTTCTTAAAAGTCCATTTATTTCTCTGACAATGTAAGAGACACTTTCATCTCATGTAGAGACTATAGATAACACCTTTAAAGCATTAATGATCAGTAAAGTAAATTGAAGTAACCAGTAGAGGAAGACAACCTGGGTTTGTTCATCATGTATTGAACTACAGGTTCCAGCACTTAGCCATTTTATAGAGGGCAGCACAGAATGTAGCATGTTGTAGTAATGACATAAGGTGGAAAAAAACTTACATACCCTTTTCCCCTAAAATAAGACACTCTCTGATCTAATTTTTTTCTCTAATAAATAAAAAACCGTATATACTCGTGTATAAGCCGACCCGTGTATAAGCCGACCCCCCTACTTTTGCCCCCAAAACCTGGGAAAACATATTGACTCATGTATAAGCCGAGGGTGGACCCCAGCAGAGGTATACTGCCCCCAGCAGTGTGGTATACAGGCCCCCCCAGTGGTAGTATACAGCAGCCTCCCCAGTGGCATATACAGGACCCAGCAGTATATACAGCAGCCCCAGTGGTATACAGCAGCCTCCCCAGTGGTATATACAGACCCCACCAGTATAAACAGCAGCCCCAGTGGTATATACAGACCCCACCAGTATATACAGCAGCCCCAGTGGTATATACAGACCCCACCAGTATATACAGCAGCCCCAGTGGTATATACAGACCCCACCAGTATATACAGCAGCCCCAGTGGTATACAGGCCCCAGCAGTATATACAGCAGCCCCAGTGGTATACAGGCCCCAGCAGTATATACAGCAGCCCCAGTGGTATACAGGCCCCAGCAGTATATACAGCAGCCCCAGTGGTATACAGGCCCCAGCAGTATATACAGCAGCCCCAGTGGTATACAGGTCCCAGCAGTATATACAGCAGCCCCAGTGGTATACAGGCCCCAGCAGTATATACAGCAGCCCTGGGGGTATACAGCAGCCTCCGGGGGTATACAGCAGCCCCCAGGGGTTATACAGCAGCCCCCAGGGGTTATACAGCAGCCCCCAGGGGTATACAGCAGCCCCCGGGGCTTATACAGCAGCCCCCAGGGGTTATACAGCAGCCCCCAGGGATTATACAGCAGCCCCCAGGGGTTATTCAGTAGCCCCCAGCAGTAATACAGCAGCCCCCAGGGGTATACAGCATCCCCCAGGGGTTATACAGCAGCCCCCAGGGGTTATACAGCAGCCCCCAGGGGTATACAGCAGCCCCCAGGGGTAATACAGCAGCCCCCATGGGTAATAGAGCAGCCCCCAAATGCTGGCACTCGCCCCCCCTGCTGCTTAACTTACCATCCCTGGTCTTCTGCACAGCGCCGGTCTTCTTTGCTCCGTCCTCCATGCTCCCGTCCTCGCTGCATCCGGGATCCCCGGCCGTCGCACGATGACGTCATATGCCTGTGACGGCCGGGGATCCCGGATGTAGCCAGACGGGAGCATGGAGAACGGAGCACCGAGGACCGGCGCTGTGCAGAAGACCGGGATGGTAAGATAAGCAGCGCGGGGGGCCCTTACACAGAGGGGGGACGAGTGCCAGCATTTCGGGGCATATATGCACTGCTTCCCCCTGCCGCTGATTGACAGGGGGAAGCAGTGCATATATAATGAGCAGCCCCACGTGACGGGGCCGCTCATACAGCAGCCTCCCCCCCGCCTCCTCCAGCCTCCCCAGCCCCGACTACCGTATTGACCCGTGTATAAGCCGAGGGGGAGACTTTTCAGCCCAATTCTTGGGCTGAAAAACTCGGCTTATGCACGAGTATATACGGTATGTCTTACTTTCAGGGGATGTCATATTTTTCCATCATCCCCCTCTAAGCCCCAATATTCCCATGCAGCTCCCAATATCCCCACCATAGCCTCACAGACCCCAATATTCCCATGCAATATCTCCCCCACACCATCTTATTTTAGGGGAAACAGGGTATATATACAGTGCTGTGCAAATTAATTGGGACAAAACAAGTCTTTACTTGTTTTTCTTGTATTAGTTTTACCATTGCTGATAAGTTTTTTTTATCAGTTCTTGGTGTCGTTTTCCTTTCTCTTCCACATTTCCCTTTTCGTTTTGGAGAAAACGATCCAGTGTCATTGTGTGTGCAAATTATTCTTGAAACAGTAGATTTTCCAATATCAACGGTGGAAGCGATCTCTGTTACAGTCAGACTTATATGTTCATTAAGAGTAATAATTCTAGACCTCTTCCGTGGAGTAACATCCATTTTTACAGGCATGAATCACACTGAGAGAAAAAGTACACTAAACCACCCCTCACAGAAACAAGCTCTCAACTGAAGCAGAGGGGGCAACTAGCTGTTATTTTCTGACTAAAACCAGTCAAACCACATTTTGGTACTCAAGGTTGTACACTCACACCAGTTCAAAGCAGTTAAAGCTGGTTTGAATCACTGACTGGTAAACAACTTATGATTTTACTTAAAAAATGCTTTGTCCCAATTAATTTGCACAGCACTGTATAACCTTAGAGTAAGTCCTACTACAATGTCCCATGATCTGCCATGTGTTGTTCTATAATGTTGTGTCTTGTAACTCCTACACTTTGGCTCTGAGTTGTAGCATTTCTAACCCATCACTGCTCTCTGCTGGACTTTTTCAAAACTACAATTTCTTTATATGGCCAAAGGTGGATAAGCAACAGTTGAGAATTTTTCGGGAATTGAGATTGGTGAGCGCATGTTACTGCAGATGCAGGACTGAAGACACAGTAGAGAAAATGCAAGCTCTGCATTTTTAAGAGAGGTGTATAAACGCTGTAGTCAGTGGGTCTGTTCTGGATTGCTCTTGTCCTCTAGTGATCATAAGCAATAAAGAGTAGGAAGGCTGCACTTTATCCAAAAACACTATCATTGGAAAAGCAGAGTCTTTGCTAAACTGTGCTTTCCAATTCAAGGTAGGCCTGAACACTGGAAAACCTGAAAACCAACTAAAGCAAAGATAGCTAAAGATCCCTGCTGCTAAGATACTCTCAGCGATAAAAAGGAGTTAACTAAATGTACACTGTCAAATTTTCATTTTATATGATGTAAAAGCCCTAATAATTGCTCATGCAAATGGAGTCCGTGGAGCCTCGATTAAGAGTATCAAACACGGGACTAGCCAGATATCCCTCCAGGGAAGGAGCTAGCCCTGGGGTGGAATCCTTGCGGAGACTCCCATAACCACCATATTAAGTGGCCCTTTTAGTCAATATCCCACTTAGTCCCGTGTTTGAGACTCTTAATCAAGGTTCCACGGACTCCATTTGCATATTCAGATTTCCAAGGGGCAAAGCATCATGGATTTCATTGTGTTTGAGCGCTTTAGCAGGCTGCCCGCAGTGTTTTCCTTAACTGGTCTCCCTGAGATCAGTGAGTGCTTTGTAATCATTGTTCATGAAATCTATGGTGTCTGTGTTTCTTATGGGACTGTAACCACCTTTTGATGAACTAAAGAATTAGCCCCTGCGATCCACTTGTCACGCTTCCGGGGGAAGGCATCCTAGAGTGGACCCACTGGCCCGTGGTACCGAACTCCCCTGGGTGAGCTGGTCCTAGTTTAGCCAATCCCTATACAGGGATTGTCAGGGGCAAGCCCAGGGGGTCTATATACCACAGCTGCTAGTACCAGGGGGGCGGCTCGTAGGGTTAGCCTATGCTACAGTAAGGCCAAACAGGGAAGGAGGCACCAGAGCCCTGGTACAGGAGAGCTGGAACAAGTTCTACCAGAGGAGATCACAAGGAAGGCCTGACTAACAGCCAGAGAAGCAGAAGCTTACTAATTCAATAATCATGCACCTCCCAGCAGTGGTGGTGGCCTGATATACCGGATGACGAACAGCTATTGGTCAAGGGGAGTGTCAGGTTGAGCCGTGCTGGCCCCTAGATTCACGGAGGAGGAGCGCGGCCGTGACTAGTGCACCGCTGATTAGATTCATGACTGTACTGATGTGTGAGCCCGGTAGTCAGCAGACAGGAAGGGGACCCGGCGATGGCTCCAATACACAGCACTCCTGGATGCCGGATGCCGGATCGGTAGAGGAGCAGAGGATGCAGTCCCAGGAGTGGTGAGCTGGGGAGCAGAGCCAGGGGACCTAACACCACTTAGTTACCTTACTCTACTGCCAAATCCACTTTTACATTTGCATCCCTACCGGTGGATTGTCAGAGCCATCTGTGACACTGTGACTGGATCAAGCTCCAGTTTCTCAAGCCCTGCATTCCTACTGGAGGTTACAACACTTACAGCAATAAATACAGTACATACTGCTACAGAGGATTTAAACTGGCTGAGTTATCCCACCCTTTGTGAAATGTGAATTCTCAAATTTTTAAATTAAATGAATATTTCCTAATTTTTTTTAAATATTTAGAAAGGACTTTAGCTCTGTTAAAAGCACTTTTTTATTATTTAAAATGCTAAAAAAAGACCCAATGGTTTTACAAAAAAAAAACCACCAAACTTACTGCAGAATAAGTGCAAAAAAATGTAGAAAAACAAGTAATACACAGATAATAAATGATACGACCACTCCTGATTGTCCATAGTGGGCATTCTCACTCACTGTCAACTGTCCCTTGCTATTCCTAACACAGACCTGGTCTAATAAAGTCCCTGATTTGAGATATACCATGCATCAGCAGGTAACAACCTAGTAGTTCCCATGGCCTAGGACCTATATATGATCAAGCATCCTGATGAACCACAGGGGGAACGAGTCAAGGCAGTTGAAACCACCAAAGTGATGAGTATGCCTAGACATTAATTCTGTCTCTCTCATTTGTTTACACGTATTGTGTGCTGTTCCCTAACATTTCATATCGGTATTTAAGATGTATACCAGCCAATTTTATTGCTCTGATTACCAGGATTTAGTGGTTGTGCACTTCAATGTGGACTTTATTAGACCAGGGCTGTGTTAGGAACAGCCAGGGACAGTCGACGGTGAGCAGGGCATCACAAGCGTTTCAAGAGTGTACTGATCTCTGCTGTCTTTATAGCTCCCAGTTCCCATGGTGTACACTTAGGACAAACAGGAGTTGTGTGACAACCATCCACTGTGAGTCTGAGCTGCTGGTAAGGCAGCACCCCGAGAAACCCCGAGACCCTTAACCCCTATACAGGGATCTGGAATTACAGCGAAGCCCAGGGGGTAGCTGCCTATAGCAACAGAGCAGGGAAGGTCGCCAGGGGAAAAAATCAAGACCCGAAAAACGAAGTCAGATGTCCGAGTCAAAACCGAGAGGGCAGCGAAGGTACAAAATCATCAGGCAGTAGCAGAGTCAAAAATCCAGGCAAAGGTCAAGGGAAAACCAAGAGGGCAGCTGAGATACAAAATCGATAGGCAGAGGCAGAGTCAGAAATCCAGGCAAGGGTCAAACACACAACTACACACACTATATCACTTAGGGAACCAAAACCATATCTGGGGCCTGCAAGACATTCTCCAATGTATTTGAAGGGCGCGGTTACCTCCCATAGGCTGGAGCTCACAGCCTGATGACCTCATCCAGGACTGCCCCTAGAAGCAGGCCAGATGGAGATGCACGACTGGCTTCCACCCACCCCACCTCTGACAGAAGAACGCAGACTGCGCCTAACGGACACCTCTGCAGGGCCCGCTCCTCTGCGACCAACACCACCCAGAGGGGAAACACAGCGGCGCTCAGTAACAGAGGCAGACGTCGTGGAAGCAGTTCCATATGAGGACAAGGCCCTCCTATCACCGGCGCCACCAGCGAAGGAATCCGGCTCCTCCCAGCGGCCGAGGCAGGAACACCAGCCACCGAGTCCAATGGCGATGTGACAAGTTGTTGCATCATTTATCATCTGTATATCACTTATTTTTCTACATTTTGTTACACATTTTTCTCCCCCAGCAAGGGGAAAAAATGGCTAGAATGTTGGAGGAGTGTTTAAGCTAGGGAATGGGAAAGGGGAAAGGGGGTGTGGCACCCTGTGCTACAGGTAACTACAACTCACCACAGCACGGATGGATTTCACAGTGGGTACACAGACAAGAACAACACCTTCCACCCCAGCACAGTAGGGGAGCTAAACCTGCTGCTCTTAAGCAACATCCCTTATAAATACTGGTGCTGGGGGTGGAGTTAGAGTGTGCAGCCGCTAAAAGAGCTGTGAAGATGTTCTGGGGTCAGTGCCATGTTAGGCCCAAACCAGTGACCCTGAACAGCCTTCAGAGTAGTCGTGCAGGGCCCAAGAGTGGGGTTGGAAGGCGAGGAGAGAACGGAGAAAAAGCAAATTGGGGACCGAGGAGCCATCTTGGGTTCACTCCAGAGTCCGAGTCTGCCGGAGAGCACCTAGCCCAGCAGAGAATACCGGTTTACCGTGTGGACTTCAGTCTCCCGGGCATCTATGCAGCCACCAACAAGGGAGCCAGACACCGCAAAGAGAAAAACAGCGGCAGTTCATTGTGGGTTTCCCAACATCAGCACATGTGATAGGAGAGGAGAGGAGGCCAGTCAAGTTTCACATGGGGCAGGGGCTTCACACACATGGGAAAAGAGACAAGGAGGCCTTATACCACCCACTCACTGTGGAGATCCTGAAGTGCTTCTTGACCACCCGACAGTACACCGGACTCTTACCTGCGATACCATCAGTAAAGGTAAAGAAACAATTTATGGTGTGTGTCAATTCCTCAACCTTTGCCCTGCCATCCACAGAGACTGTCCCGTTACCCAACAGCCCGGCCAAAATCCCTGCTCCTTCCATCATCATCATTATCAAACTCCCCAGGGATCCAGCTCCGCCTGTGGGGAGCTTCAACACCTAGCTGCCCATCCATCATTCCTGGAGGCTCCACGCAGCAACCAGAAACCACAAGTGGCGTCACGACAAACTACTCCAATTTCAATTGAATCCCCCATTTTAAAGCTGATCAACAGGGCCACGGGTCTGGGCCGGCCATGAGTGACATCCCAACCGCAGTTGAGGGCCCAGATACCCGAGTCCACATAACCCTGGGGCGCGTCAGGGGGTATTCATAAGATGTGTAGTAAAGGGGTTACAAGGACATTAAACTTCAGGAAGGCAAATTTCCAATAGCTAAGAGTGCAATAAACTGGGATGATGTCCTGAGACATAAAGGTACACAAAGCAACTGGGAGACATTTATTAGCATCCTGAATAGGACCTGTGCACAATATATACCCTATGGGAATAAACATGCTAGAAATAGGAGGAAACCACTATGGCTAAATAAAGCTGTAAGGGACGTAATAAGTGACACAAAGAAAGAATTTAGGGAATGAAAGCAAGTAGGTAGTGATGAGGCATTAAATAAATAAATAAAATTAAATAACATCTGTATAAAGCAAATCAAGGCAGCAAAGACTGAGACAGAGAGACTCATTTGCCAGAGAAAGTAAAAAAAAATCCCAAAATATCTTTTAACTACATAAACAGTAAGAAACTAAAAAATGATTGTGTTGCTCCCCTTAAAAATAGTCTGGGTGAAATGGTGGATGAGGATGAGAAAAAAGCCAATATGCTAAATGACTTTTTTTTCAACAGTATTTACACAAGAAAATCCCATGACAGACAACATGATCAGTGATAACAAAAATGGGATACATCCCAGAGTACTGCAGGAATTAAGTATCATCATAGATAGACCATTATTTTTAATATTTAAATATTCCATAATAACAGGGTCTGTACCACAGGATTGGCGTATAGCAAATGTGGTGCCAATATTCAAAAAGAGGATAAAAACTGAACTTGGAAATTATAGACCAGTAAGCTTAACCTCTACTGTGGGTAAAATATTAGAGGATTTTCTGAGAGATTCTATATTGGGGTATCTGAAAAAAAATAACCTAATGACACAATATCAACAATGGGTTTACGGGGACCATTCCTGTCAAACTAATCTGATGAGCTTCTATGAAGAGGTAAGTTCTGGACTGGACTAAAAAAATACAGTGGATGTGGTGTATATGGACTTTTCAAAAGCTTTTCATACGGTGCCACACAAATGGTTGATGCATAAAATGAGAGCAATGGGGATAGGGGAAAAATATGTGTAAGTGGGTTAAGAACTGGCTCAGTGATAGGAAACAAAGGGTGGTTATTAATGGAACATGCTTAGAATGGGTCACAGTTAACAGTGGGTACCACAGGGGTCAGTATTGGGCCCGCTTCTTTTTAACACATTTATTAATGACCTTGTAGTGGGCATACAGAGTAGAATCTCAATATTTGCAGATGACACTAAACTCTGCAGGGTAATCAATACATAGGAGGATAACTTTATATTACAGGAGGATTTATGCAAACTAGAAGCTTGGGCTGATAAATGAGCATTAATGGGGATATATGTAAGGTCATGTACTTGGGCAGACAAAATAAAATGTATAATTATGTGCTTACTTGTAAAACACTGGCCAAAACTATCACTGAAAAAGACATAGGTGTATGGGTAAACAAGAAACTCACATTTAGTGGCCAGTGTCAGGCAGCTGCTGCAAAGGCAAATAAAAAAATGGGATGCATTAAAAGAGGCATAGATGCTCATGAGGAGAACATAATTTTACCTCTATACAAGTCACTAGTGCGACCACACTTAGAATACTGTGTACAATTCTGGTTTCCGGTGTATAACAAAGACATAGCTGAACTAGAGCGGGTCCAGAGAAGAGCGAGCAAGGTTATTACAGAACTGAGGGGTCTGCAATACCAAGACAGGTTATTTAACTTGGGGTTATTTAGTTTGGAAAAACGAAGACTTAGGGGTGATCTTATAATAATGTATAAATATATGAGGGCACAGTACAGAGACCTTTTTAATGATCTTTTTACTCTTACGCCTGAGACGGGGACATGGGAGCATCCTTTACGTCTGGAGGAAAGAAGGTTTAATCATAATCATAGACGTGGATTCTTTAATGTAAGAGCAGTGAGACTATGGAACTCTCTGCCACATGACATTGTAATGAGTGATTCACTACTAAAGTTTAAGAAGAGCCTAGAATGCCTTTCTTGAAAAGTATAATATTACCGGTAATACATGCTAGATTCTTTGATAGGACGTTGATCCAGGGAACTAGTCTGATTGCCGTATGTGGAAGGAATTTTTTTGCCCAATTTGGAGCTTAGTGTTGCCACAGGGTTTTTTTTTTGCCTTCCTCTGGATCAACATGTTAGGCTAAGGGTTGAACTAGATTGACTTAAAGCAGAAGTCCCCAACTCCAGGCCTCGAGGGCTGCCAACAGTGCAGGATTTCAGGATTTCCTTAGTATTGCACAGATGCTAATGTGATCATCTGCACAGGTAATGATTCCAACCCCTGTATAATACAAAGGAAATCCTGAAAACATGCACTGTTGGTGGCCCTCGAGGCCTGGAGTTGGGGACCCCTGACTTAAAGTCTTCCTTCAACCTTAAAAACTATGTTACAATGTTATTATGTTACTTCTTCTGCACTAAGTTTGGGTTTGTTTGTATGACCATTGGGGCTTTTAAGCATTTTAAATAATAAAAAGGAGAATGTAAATTTTCAGCTGGCTTCCAAGAATAGGGCGGTCAAGACATGTAATGGCACGGGTGAGGGGTCTCTGCTGCAATGGCACTTGTATTCCCCATCAGTAAAGACATTTGTATTCTCCTGCTGGCAGGATCCTGGGATCCCTGTTGAGGTTCACTGAATTGTTTTTTCTCTGCCATCCTCTACCATTAATCACTAGTCGGAGGAGAGGGCACTATTAAAACATTTTAGACTTGTTTATCTTCGAGATAAAAAGAAAAGCTGCACTAATAGAGCTAGTGAAAGCAACAGCATCCTGGGCACAGAACTCGTACAGCATGTATAACAGGAAAAACGGAGCAGTGATTTGTAGGCTGTATTGTAGCTAAGGACAAGAAAGCATCTTTAAAGCATCTGGGAAAGCTCGTGACCGAGCTTACGAATGTGCTTTGTTCTAAAGTGCATTTTGTCTTAAAGGGAAGTTATCAGAAAATGACTTATTGTTTAATCCTGTTTTTTGCGTTACTAGTATTAAGAAGGGCTTGCAAGCCCTATAGGGGAGAATAAGCCCATGATGATCATCAGGGTACATGGGGTCTTAGGGGTAAATGGTTAGAATGCAGGAGTGCATTCAGCGGGGTCTTGGCATTGGTGCAAAAAGAGGGGAAGTGGTGATTGGTGGGACAGAATTAGTGGGCTGGCTGGAAAGGGGGGGCTATATATAAGAGGAGAGGGTTTGGTTACCCCCTGTTTGGTGCTGCTGTGTCCCAAACGATCCATGGTCAGCAGCTACCTGCAGAATAGCTGATCTGGCTACACTTTTGGAGATGGTGCGTGAAGCCTCAGAGGTCCTTGGAGTAGAGGTGATCCAGGAGCAGCTTGCAGCAGTGTGCACTCCCCGACCAGGGATTCTGGCTACGGACCCCCTAGCTGAGCAGCGCACTCAGCGGTTACAGCTGGTTACAACATTCAAGTGTGACAAACATGCAAAAGAATCAGAAATCAGGAAGGGGGCAAACACTTACACTTCATTGTATTTAACTATCTCTATACAGTAGCATATATCTACCATTGGCGTTCATTGTATAATTTTTAATACATTTAAATATGGAAGCATTCAAAAAATGCTGCATATCACACATAGGATGCAAATACAGTCTTATATTCACTGCTATTACCATCAAGCATTGGCCGCCAGTATTATTTTTACTGACTGATCAGAATGTTTCCAGACAGTATCTTATGCCTGCAGGCTTTGCAGATGTAAATGCGGTGCTGAGCTGTAGATCAAATATAATTTTATGTCGCATGGGAATATAATTTTTATATTTGTACTGTGACTTTTAAAAGCGTACAATTAAGCCTCCATTTTGTGTGTAATTACACCTTTCGGTGCTCTTGTGTCCTTGGGTCTTTCCTAAACTAGATAACGAAAACATGTTGATGGTGGAAAGTTACACCAAGCAAATGTCATCATCATACGTAGTTGGAAGACTCTTGGTTTTTAATAAAGTCAATAACAAATCTGAGAAAAAATTTAGCTAAAGCTGGGGTCACACTTGTGTATAGCCAGAGGTATAACTAGAGTTCACTGGGTCAGATGTATTGGCCCTTGTAACATTCCAAATCCTATAAAAGATTTATGAAATGCCTGCCTCCCTTTCATTATGTTGTAATGTTCCCCATCCTGGTGTATGTGACTCCCATTTTAGGCTGGGGTTCCACATAGAAGTCCGTTTTTGGAAGTGATTTTCATCACCAATCCGTTTTTTATAGGGTGCTTTTTGAGCCTCCTGCACTCCTGAACGTTTTTGGACTTAGTCATTTTTTCATTAAAAACGCATGCTCGTTAACGCATGCGCAAACGCAAGTGCGCACATATGCCATGCGTTTGCGCATGCGTTTCCCATAGGGCCCCATGTTAAAAAAAACGCATGCGTTTTTAACTGATGACAAAAACGTTGCATGCAACGTTTTTGGCTCAAAAACGGACAGGGCAATGTTTTGAGCTCCAGAGAAAAACGGACAGGGTGTTTATTACATCCAATCCGTTTTTCTGTCAGTTTTTGGACTTAGAAAAAAAATTTAACAAAGATGAAGCCAAAAACGGACTGAGGGCTCATGTGGAACCCCAGCCGTAATAAAAAGGAAGAGCTGGAAGAGATAAAGGCACTGTGAGGCACCGCCGGCATGATCCTCATGGCCGGGGTACATCACATGTAGGATCAAGGTATGATCCTGTGCACACTGGCCGGTTTGACTGTGATAATACTGTGTGAACCAACTTGAGACACAGGGTTTCATGAGCCTAATGAGCGGCAGTGAGAGTGGGATGAGATCGAGGAGTCCATGAGGAAAAGGATGTAAGGGCTGAGTGCTGACAACCCGGAACACAGGGAGTTAACCTGAGCTGTGTGACAGGCTGATTACCAGCAGCTGAGGGGGTGTGTCCATGTGGGAGTGGCTGGCACGATAAGAGGCAGCCAGCTGAGTGATTGAGATTCATTCAGATTCTGGAAGCTGAGATCCTGCTGAGATTCATCCAGAGATTACCAGCCTGAGAGCATGTGGGCTGAGAGCAGCCTGAGTGCAGAGCAGTCCAAGGCTCTGTGTGTGGACACGGGAGCATGCTAGCTCCCTGCCGGTGCCGAGGTCCGGGGTCGTGACAGCACCTGGAGGGGGAAGCCGTGGCTGACCCGGTGGACGCTAGACCGGACGTGAGTCACCTCACGTCCGGGAAGGAGCCTGTGGGGATGCCTGGTGGAACCTGTGACACAGGTAGCGAGACCCGGATCCGTGCCCGGTAAGAAAAGCTGTTCCTGAATGATTGTGTGAACTGTGCACCTTGTGTGTAAATCATGCTAGGCGAGTATAGACCGCCCTTGGGACCGACTCAGTGGAGTCAGTTAAAGGTCCTGATGAACCGGAATGAGAGTAGCCCTTCGGGAGGCGAATGTATGTAGCCTTTGGAGGCAATTGTATGTAGTGTGCCAGGCAGGCATAGACCGCCTTTGGGTCCGAGTCAGAGTGCTCGGTTAAAGGACCTGATGAATCAGAATGTGTTTAACTATGTGTATGAGGGCTTAGGTAATGGCCCTGAATGAGAGATGATGGCCTATATGTAAGACCCATGTATAATGATGTGGGGAGAGAGTGACCCAGCTAGTATGGATGATGTTGGAGGCGTTCCGTCCCTGTGGGATGAGAGGGAGGCTTGCCCTGCTGCTTGCAGAGGGTACCCGTCCCTCAACCACGACCTCTAATGGTGTGGGTGTGCCTGTGGCCAGAGACAGGGGTCACGAAGGCTCCTAGAAGGGAACCATGGCTGATCCATTAGGGTGCTACTCAGACGCAGGGTACAGTCGTGGACCTGGAGACCTGCCATGAGATGAAGGTTTGGTGGCGACTGATAGCCCGTACCGTGGTGAGTAGGCCATGGTGACGCATGGTTAGCCCGGATTCTACGGTTGACCAGGTCCCTGTTATGGTCATGGAGGGGCCACAGTCCATGGATGTGTTATGATGGGCTGTGAGCAGGTGTGTGATCCATGGACGTTTGAATGATGGATCACATACGGTATGTAAGGTCCCGGTCAGGCAGGACTCCTGACTACGGGGTAATGTTGTGTCCTCATGCTGGGGGACTAAAGCCAGGCGGCAGGTACTGCCATTGGGACCCACAGGGCCCGTTGAGGCGTATGTAACGAAGGTCAGAAGCAGGGGTTAACAAGGGCTCCTAGAGTGGGGACACCATCGTTGAACCAGGTGGACTCTGACCGGGACGTAGGCGGAGATACGTCCAGGAAGGAGCCCCTTGGGGATACATGACATACCCGGTACTCAGGTTGCTCAATCCCTGTTATGAACCCGGAGGGGTCATCGTCGTACTGTAACGTATGTATAGTGTGAGTAGGCCGGAGGCCGTAGCCACCACGGGAGCTGTTGGTAGAGCTCCAATGGCGACAGAGATGGTTACAGGTCCCGGGTTACTATAAGAGGTTATGTGCAATATAAGTGTTATGTAAAGTTATATGTAAATGTATGGTGTATTTATGTAAAGTGTTTATAATCAATGTGCTATGTGTCAAACATGCTACCCGGGTTATGTTATTATATGTGAAAAATAAACGGGTAGACATTGGTTAAACTTATAAACACGTGTTCTTGTCGTTTTGCAAGCGGGTTCCCCGGGTGCTACCTCACAGCACAAATAGGGTCTTTGTAGAAAACAAATAAAAACTTTAGTCTGATCCATGCATCTTTCCATTTGCAACTTTTCCTAGTGCAGATACTTCTTTTCACTATCACCCCCATACTCCTTCATTTCTTAATAACTCCTCTAACCTCCCTCCACCTAGTAAGGCACTAGTCATCTCTCCCTCCATCCTCCCCAGCCATCTTACTTCTTCCTCCGAACTGTTGCTCCACATACAATCCTTTATCTCCACACACACGGCCACATCCATCGCACCCTCTCCTGCTCCCATCTTCTAATGCTATCTCTGCTGCTCCTGATTGCTGGCAATGTATCCCCTAATACTGGCCCTTCCTATCACACCCCCACAATCATTTCTAACACCCTGCCATGATCCTTACCACGTTTTTGCAACCCTTATATTCTCATATGCAGTCAGCCAACCTCCGCTCCCCCAGTCACCCTACTTGGAGCACTATGGAACGCACACTCTGTCTGCAATAAACTTTCATACATCCATGGCCTCTTTATCACTAACAAACTCTTCTTCCTTGGCATCACTGAAACCTGGCTCACCCCCTCTGACAAAGCCTCTCTAGCTGCACTTTCTTATGGCTGATTCAATCTCTTTCACACCCCTCGCCCCAACAACATATGTGGTGAAGGAGTTGGCTTGCTCCTCCTGTCCAATAACTGCTCCTTTAGCCCAATACCTCTACCACCCTCCGCTACTCTTCTATCATTTAAGGTACGCTCTGTCTGCATTTACACCCCCTCCAACCTCTAGCTGGCTGTCATCTACCACCCCCCCAGAGCTATCCATTACCATCTTTCTTGACCACTTCACCACCTGGCTACTTAATTTCCTTTCTGCTGACATCCCCACTATCATCATAGGTGATTTCAACATCTCCATTGACACTTTCACCTCAGCTGCCTCTAAACTTTTATCACTGACTACCTCCTTTGGGCTCTCTCAATGATCCTCCGCAACCATTCACAAAGATGGCCAAATGCTGGACCTTATCTTCACTTGCCTTTGTTCCCTTGCTAACCTCTCTAACTCACCCCTCCCCCTGTTAGATCACAACCGACTGACATTCTGTTCCCTCTCCTCTCCTAGTGCACAACCCCCACTCTACAAACTCACTCATCCTTGCAGAAACCTCAAACACATTTCAGCATCTCCTTTTATCACACCACCTCCTCATCTCACCCCCTGTCTGTCGGTGTTCCCCAAGGTTCAGTCCTAGGACCCCTACGTTTCTCCATCTAGACCTCTGGCCTGGGACAGCTCATAGAATCCCATAGTTTACAGTATCATCTCTATACTGATGATATGCAGATCTACCACTCTGGACCCGACATAACCTCCTTACTGACCAAATTCGCACAATGTCTGACCGCTATTTCATCTTTCTTTTCTGCTCAGTTTCTAAAACTGGACATGGACAAAACAGAACTCCTCATCTTTTCCCCATCTCACTCTGCCCCTTTACCAGACCTATCCAACAAAGTCAATGACTGCTCACTCTCTCCAGTCCCGCATACTCGGTGCCTTGGGTAATCCATGATTCTGCACTCACTTTCAAGCCACATATCCAAGCCCTTGCCACCTCCTGCCGACGCCAACTCAAAAATATTTCCCGGATCTGTACATTCCTTGACCAAGAAACTGCAAAAACAATTGTGCATGTCCTCATCATCTCCCGAATTGATGACTGCAACCTCCTACTCTCCAGCCTCTCCATTAGCACCCTTGCACCACTCCAAGTTATCCCCAACTTTGCTGCCCGACTAATCTACCTGTCTCACCACTATTCACCAGCCTCTCCTCTCTGCCAAGCCCTTCGCTGGCTTCCTATTTTCCAGAGGCTCCAGTTCAAAACCCTAATCATTACATACAAAGACATCCACAACCTGGCCCCTCCATACATCTCTGCCATGGTCTCCTGGTACTTAACTACACGGAACCTGCAATCCTCTCAAGATCTCCTTTTCTAGTCCCTTCTTATCTCTTCTTCCCACAACCGCATACAAGATTTATCCCGTGCTTCCCTCATACTCTGGAACTCTCTGCCCCAACACATCAGACTCTCGCCTACCATTGAAACCTTCAAAAGGAACCTGAAGACCAACCTCTTTTGACAAGCTTACAACCTGCAGTGATCCTCAGTCCACCAAACCACCACACAAGCTGTACCCTCTCCTAGTGTATCCTTGCCTATCCTTTTTAGACTGTGAGCCTTCGTGGGCAGGGTCCTCTCTCCTTCTGTATTTATTGTGTGGTTTGTATTGCTCATGTTTTTTGTACCTCCTTATGTATGCCCCTTTTTCACATGCAAAGCGCCATGAAATAATGGTGCTATAATAATAAATAATGATAAAATATAGTTGGAGGCTCACTCGCAGTGGCTGTGAGAGTCACAACCAACTATATTAGTGACCCGTCCAGAGGTCTTTGGGAACTCGGTATCCGGGCGTTTCACTGGTGGCCTGCCCGGACCTGTAACCCTGGGGTCACTTGGTAAAAGGAAAAAAATAATAAAAATCAAGAATAAAGTCTCATGATGCCACCTGCAATTTCTGGTGATCTCACCAGTGCCGCTGTCAGACTGCCGGGTATGGTGGTATCTCAGGAAGCTGGGAAAAGGTGTGTGACAGTCCGCGCCACCGGGTACCAAAGAAATCACCTGGGATGCAGGAAGTTATTTCAAGCTTTGTCTTTATTCTCCAACATGTTTCAGCGCTCCACCTGGCGCCTTCCTCAGGGATATTACAATGCACAAGTGCAGTGGGGTTTATATAGCACCTCACATGGTTAGCTGTGGGTGTGCCAGAGGGGTGTGTGATATCACAAAGTGGGCGTGGTTACAAGTTTTGGAGCCTTTTTCACTAACATATCAAACTAAACATCATTTTAATCACAAACTGGTATCAAACATTTGTTAAAAATCGCATCATCAAAATGAGCTAAAAAACATCTCAAATTTCATAACGAAAAAGCATATAAAACCATTGTTGCTATCAATACTGCCAAAAAAATAAAAATTGTGTGACTTCATACTGCTGCCTTCAGGTGGGTATGGTGGTATTGCAGCCAGTTGATAACGCTCCCTGCAGGCTGAGCGGGATCCCTGTGGCACTGCTGTTGCTGAGCTGGTCGATTTGGCAGCAGCTACTTCTTAACTTAAGAGAATAAGACACCGTAGGCTTGCTGACTCTGTACGGGTACTTTACTGGCAACAGTTTTTCAGCAGTTCAGGTACACAGTTACACAGTCTTTCAGGTAGCCACCGGAGGGAATAAAGTCTCTCTGAGGCTCTCAGGTGTTCCTTCTTTAGCAATTTCACTGACCTCTATTCTTGCGCCTCCTTACTATCCTTGCGCTGCCCTGTACAACCCACTTCCTACCAGGCCCGTCGGGTGTGATGAGGTGACCCTTCTTCTCTAAGGGGCACAACCCGGTTTGAGGATACCTGGTGGGACTGCACATTGTGGACTAGGTCAGGGGCTGCTTGGCAGACCTGCGACCCACCGGTATTGGCGGCTCAGGGCTGGACTTGCCTGCACCACGACTCAGAGCCAGTACTCCGTTGTTGACCGGGATTCCCCCAGACCATTTACTTGGACCGTCTGGAAGTGAGTCTCCCCCTTCTGTCTGGGTCGCCACTCCTTTTCAGGCGCCCTCCCTGTGGTGTCCCTCTAGGCTCTAGGACTTGTCCCTTGCTTCTCTCCTCAGACCAGACTCTCCTCTTCTCTTTCGCTGACTAACTGCCTGTTTTCTGCTTCCTGCTCCTTCTACCCTAACACTCCTCCCACTAAGTCCGATTCCCCTGGTAACAGGTTAGCTGATTTGTCCCCTACTCTAGGTGTCAGGATGCTAGGAAGAGAGCCTCAGTTCAACATCATCCCCTCCAATGACTGGGATACCACACACTCTGTTGTGGGTGCAGTACTCCTACTGTGGTGCACTAACCAGTGGGGCGCCACATTAGCATGTACCCATGACTTCTGCAGCCATGAGGAAAGACCAGATGAACCGGTAGCAGAAAATTGTGTATAAACCACGCCGTCAGAGATCAGTCAAAAAACTTGGATAAAATATGATTTGGAGCTGCTCTCACTCCTTCAGATAAAATCTAGCTCTGGAACATGTTATAATAAAGCACCATCATATTTAACCCCTTAAGGACCGAGTCACTTTGCAGCTTAATGACCAGACCATTTTTTGTAATTCTGACCAGTGTCCCTTTATGAGGTAATATCTCTGGAACGCTTCAACGGATCCTAGCGATTATGAGATTGTTTTTTCGTGACATATTGGGCTTCATGTTAGTATTAAATTTAGGTCGATAATTTTTGCGTTTATTTGTGAAAAAATAAAAAAATTTGGCAAAAATTTTGAAAATTTAGCAATTTTCAAATTTTTAATTTTCAATCTGCTAAACCAGAGAGGTATGTGCCACAAAATAGTTAATAAATAACATGTCCCACATGTCTACTTCACATCAGCACAATTTTGGAAGAAAAAAAAAATTTGGTAGGACGTTATAAGGGTTCAAAGTTCATCAGCAATTATTCATTTTTCCAGCAAAATTTACAAAACCAATTTTTTAGTGACCACATCACATTTGAAGTCCCTTTGAGGGGTGTACATGACAGAAAACACCCAAAAGTGACACCATTCCAAAAACTGCACCCCTCAAGCTACTCAAAACTATATTGAAGAAGATTATTAACCCTTCAGGTGCTTCACAGGAACTAAAATAATGTTGAAGGAAAAAATGGACATTTTAATTTTTGTAACAAAAATGTTCTTTTAGCCTCAATTTTTTCATTTTCACATGGGCAACAGGATAAAATGCATCCTAAAATTTGTTGGGCAATTTCTCCTGAGTACACCGATGCCTCATATGTGGTCATAAACCACTGTTTGGGCGCACGGCAGGGCTCAGAAGGGAGGGAGCACAATTTGAATTTTAGAGCCAATTTTCCGTTCAAAAAGTGAAATGGCGCTCCTTCACTTCTGAGCCCTGCCGTGCGCCCAAACAGTGGTTTATGACCACATATAAGGTATCGGTGTACTCAGGAGAAATTGCCCAACAAATTTTGGGATGTATTTTATCCCTTTGCCCATGTGAAACTGAAAAAATGTAGGCAAAAAGAATTTTTTTGTGAATGAATTTGTGAAGCATCTGGGGGTTCAAAGTGCTCACTATGCATCTAGATACCTTCCTTAGGGGGTCTAGTTTCCAAAATGGGGTCATTTGTGGGGGAGCTCCAATGTGGAGACACACAGGGACCCTCCATACGCGACGTGGTGTCCGCTAACAATTTGAATGGAAAATGAGCTCAAATTGTTAGCGGACACCATGTCGCGTTTGGAGGGTCCCTGTGTATCTCCACATTGGAGCTCCCCCACAAGTGACCCCATTTTGGAAACTAGACCCCCGAAGGAACGTATCTAGATGCATAGTGAGCACTTTGAACCCCCATATGCTTCAGAAATTCATCCGTAAAAATGAAAAAGCACTTTTTTTTCCACTAAAAAATTATTTTTTCATTATTACGGATCAATTTGTAAAGCATCTGGGGTTCAAAGTGCTCACTATGCATCTAGATATGTTCCTTAGGGGGTCTAGTTTCCGAAATGGGGTCACCTGTGGGGGAGCTCCAATGTGGAGACACACCGGGGCCCTCCAAACGCGACATGGTGTCCGCTAACAATTTGAATGGAAAATGAGCTCAAATTGTTAGCTGACACCATGTCGCGTTTGGAGGGTCCCTGTGTGTCTCCGCATTGGAGCTCCCCCACAAGTGACCCCATTTTGAAAACTAGACCCCCAAAGGAACATATCTAGATGCATAGTGAGCACTTTGAACCCCCAGATGATTCACAAATTGATCCATAATAATGAAAAAATAAATTTTTTGTGGGAAAAAAAAGTGCTTTTTCATATTTACGGATGTATTTCTGAAGCATATGGGGGTTCAAAGTGCTCACTATGCATCTAGATACGTTCCTTAGGGGGTCTAGTTTCCAAAATGGGGTCACTTGTGGGGGAGCTCCAATGTGGAGACACACGGGGACCCTCCAAACGCGACATGGTGTCCGCTAACAATTTGAATGGAAAATGAGCTCAATTTGTTAGCGGACACCATGTCGCGTTTGGAGGGTCCCCATGTGTCTCCACATTGGAGCTCCCCCACAAGTGACCCCATTTTGGAAACTAGACCCCCAAAGGAACGTATCTAGATGCATAGTGAGCACTTTGAACCCCAGGTGCTTCAGAAATTCATCCGTAAAAATGAAAAAGCACTTTTTTTCCACAAATAATTTCTTTTTTTCATTATTACGGATCAATTTGTGAAGCATCTGGGGGTTCAAAGTGCTCACTATGCATCTAGATATAATCCTTTGGGGGTCTAGTTTCCAAAATGGGGTCACTTGTGGGGGAGCTCCAATGTGGAGACACACAGGGGCTCTCCATATGCGACATGGTGTCCGCTAACAATTGGAATTGTTAGCGGACACCTTGTAGGATATGAAGAGCCCCTATGTGCCTAAACATTGGAGCTCCCCCACAAGTGACCCCATTTTGGAAACTAGACCACCCAAGGAACATATCTAGATGCATAGTGAGCACTTTGAACCCCCAGATGCTTCACAAATTGATCCGTAAAAATGAAAAAAGAAACTTTTTGTGGAAAAAAACGTGCTTTTTCATTTTTATGGATGAATTTGTGAAGCATCTGGGAGTTCAAAGTGCTCACTATGCATCTAGATACGTTCCTTCGGGGGTCTAGTTTCCAAAATGGGGTCACTTGTGGGGGAGCTCCAATGTTCAGGCACACAGGGAGGGGCTCTCCATACCCGACATGGTTTCCGCTAACAATTGGAGCTAATTTTCTATTGAAATTGTTAGCGGACACTATGTCGCATATGGAGAACCCGTGTGCCACCAGCACAAGGGCAACTGGTAGAGTTGGGGTACAGCACCAGAAAATGCCGCCTCTAATGAATGCGCTATTTTCTTGGGTGGCTGTGGGTTGAAATTTGCAGCGTGGGGGACCCACAACATTTGAGTCTCTCCACGCTGAGGATTCCAGTCAGCCAGCTACCAAGTTGTACATGGCTGGCTACAAATACAGCGAAGGCTTTATTTTATTTCTAGAACTAATTCTAGAAAAAAAAATGACGTAGGGCTCCGCCATATTTTTGGTCCAGCCAGGTACAACTTGGCAGCTACAGACTGCCAGCAACCCCCAGCTGCCTCGCTGTACCTGGCTGCAACCAAAAATACAGCGAAGCCCATTTTTTTTAATTTCTAGAACTAATTCTAGAAAAAAAAATGACGTAGGGCTCCGCCATATTTTTGGTCCAGCCAGGTACAACTTGGCAGCTACAGACTGCCAGCAACCCCCAGCTGCCTCGTTGTACCTGGCTGCAACCAAAAATACAGCAAAGCCCATTTTTTTTTATTTCTAGAACTAATTCTAGAAAAAAAAATGACGTAGGGCTCCGCCATATTTTTGGTCCAGCCAGGTACAACTTGGCAGCTACAGACTGCCAGCAACCCCCAGCTGCCTCGTTGTACCTGGCTGCAACCAAAAATACAGAGAAGCCCATTTTTTTTAATTTCTAGAACTAATTCTAGAAAAAAAAATGACGTAGGGCTCCGCCATATTTTTGGCCCAGCCAGGTACAACTAGGCAGCTGGGGGCTGGAATCCTCAGCATGGAAAGGCCCAAGCGTTCTGGGCCCCCCATGCTGCGAATTGCAGCCCGCAGCCGCTCCAGAAAATGGCGCATTCATTGAAGCGCCATTTTCTGGCGCTGTACCCATGCTCTTCCAGTTGCCCTGGTGCCGGTGGCAAACTGGGTAATAAAGGGGTTAATGCCAGCTTTTTATTGGCAGCTGGCACTAAGCCCGAGATTCATAATATAGGGCCAATGTTAGACCCGCCATTAGGAATCTCTGGTAA
The DNA here is from genome assembly GCA_033576535.1 of Allobates femoralis. NCBI lineage: Eukaryota > Metazoa > Chordata > Amphibia > Anura > Aromobatidae > Allobates > Allobates femoralis. Next base: position 463,423,278 of record JARQOC010000004.1, read on the forward strand.
ATAGTCAGAAAATACACACATAGAAAAATCTTTTTATTTGAAAAAAAAACACAAACAAAATTCGGACTCCATCTTTATTATGAAGATCCGACGTAGTCCACAACGAAGGTCCCACGACGCTTGATTGCCTCCGACGTAGTCCACAACGAAGGTCCCACGACGCTCGATCGCCTCTGCTCAATCCAGAGACTGCAGCAAGGGATCAAGTGTCCTCTTCCTACAGTCTCAGGGGTCAGAGTTATGGTGCACTGTATGACAATGATCAGTTATACAGTGCACCATGACTATGATCCCAGAGACTATAACAAGAGGACACTTGATCCCTTGTTGCACCCATCCATCCACCTATGCACCCATCATCCACGCACGCACATCCACGTACGCACATCCACGCATGCACACAACCACGCATGCACATCCACGCATGCACACATCCACGCACGCATGCTGACATCCACGTACATCCACACACACATCCACGTACATCCACATCCACGTACGCACACATCCACGCACGCACATTCACACACGCACATCCACGTACGCACATCCACGCACGCACATCCACGTACGCACATCCACGTACGCACATCCACGTACGCACATCCACGTATGCACATCCACGCATGCACACAACCACGCACACACATCCACACATGCATATCCACGTACGCACATCCACGTACGCACATCCACGTACGCACATCCACGTGCTGACATCCACGCATGCACACAACCACGCACACACATCCACACACGCACATCCACGCACGCACACATCCATCCATCCATCCACCCATCCATCCATCCACCCACCCATCCATCCATCCATCCATCCACCCATCCATCCATCCACCCATCCATCCATCCATCCATCCATCCATCCATTCATTCTTTCATTCTTTCATTCATTCTTTCATTCATTCATACTTACCCAGCGATGAGGAGGAGGAGCCCCTGAGAAGAGGAGGAGCCACACTGCAGAGGAGGCCCGACGGTGCGGGCGGGTGCACCGAGCGTGCAGCCCGCCGGGATAGGTGAGCGGGCTGGGGACCAGGGATCGGGGGCTGGGGACCGAGTCCCGGGGGCTGGGACCAGCAGGGAGGAGGAGGGGGCCCTGCAGCTTTGCCGGTGGGCGCAGAAGCCCGCCGGCAAACAAACTGTGCAAGGTGGAGGGCGGGGATGGACGGGAGACAGGGGGGGCTGCACAGGGGACGGGGACAGGACACAGAGGGCTCAGGACACAGGGGGGGGGGCTACAGGACACAGGGGGAGCTGGACACAGGGGGCGGGGACAGGACACAGGAGGGGCTGCACAGGGGACAGGGACCGCACACAGGAGGGGCTGCACAGGGGACGGGGACAGGACACAGGAGGGGCTGCACAGGGGACGGGGACAGGACACAGGGGGCTCAGGACACAGGGGGGGGGCTACAGGACACAGGGGGAGCTGGACACAGGGGGCGGGGACAGGACACAGGGGGAGCTGGAGCATCAGCTCATGGCCGGCGGCTGCGGTGCAACCCGCCCGCAGATAAGAGTGATTGCGGTGGGGGAGGGGGGTGAAGGGGTTAACAGGGGTGCCCACACCTCTGCCCCTAACCCTTGGCTGTCACTGACAGCTTTTAGATTTGAGCTGTCACTGTTCGTTTAGAAGCAGTGACAGTTCAAAGCCATGACGAGTATACTCGTCATGATGCGGGAACTGACATCTTTTCATGACGAGTATACTCGTCATTGGTCGTAAAGAGGTTAATTCAAATTTTATGACTGATCCTTGACAACGCGGCATTCGCACCATTTTCTACTACTGGGTCTTCATGACTCCAATCTTGGTATATATCCCCCATCCAGGATTATATGGTACTCATCCTGGTACATATGATACGCATTCTGATATATAGGTCCCCCATCCTGATATATATGATACCCCATCCTGGTATATATGGTCCTCATATTGATATATATGGTCCTCATTCTGGTATATGTGATACCCATCCTGGCATATATATACTGTATATCCTCATCTCAGTATATAAGTCCACAATCCTGGAATATATCTCCCTATCCTGATAAATATGGTTCATATGATCCACATTCTAATATATATGGCTCCATCCTTCTATTCCCCATCTGGTATACATGGTCCTCCTCCTGGTATATGCATCTGACTCACCGTAGCCAAGTTCTCGGGTCTCAGACGCTGGCTGCGGTCACGGTTCGGTGCCTGAGGCTGTGGAGGCCTGGTGGTCAAATGCACGGTTTAAAGAAAGATAAAGTTTGTTTCGTGACGCCACCTGTAGGTATCCGGTGATGGCACCGGTGCTGCTCAGACCTCCGGGGTGATGTGCGGCAGCTTAGATGGAACCGCTCCCTACAGGGCGAGCGGGGAGTCCCCGGGGCAGATACTGACGTTGACGGGAATAGGGTAACGCGTTCGGTGTGGTGTAAGGGAAAAGAGGGACACGCACACATACAGTCTTTTGGTACCTTTTACTGTTGTTGACTGGTACACTCAACCGGGGATGAGATGAAACACTTCACGTTTTTTTCCACAGCAAGCAGGGAGGTAGGCTTCCCAATATCCGTTATTCTGCTGGAGTCTGGCAGGCATGAAACCGACCAAACCGGTACTGTACTTTCTGTGTGACTCTTCACACCCAGATTTGCTGCACTGAGGGCATTCTAAGGGGATTCCTGTCTGGCTTAGACTCCGAGCTCTCATTTGTTGGTGCTTCGGGTGTCCGGGGAGCTAAACCCCCTATTTTAGTGCTGGTTTCTTTACAGGAACGGTACTGTGTTCTTGTAAACTTGGACCTAGTGACCGGACCTCTGTTAGGGTGAGTCGGGATGACTCCTCTGCCCCTTCTTGTACTGGTTACTCCCTTGTTCCTGTGACCCCTATTCTAAGGATCTACCACTTTCAAGGTGTCTCTGATATGGGCCTAGCGTGGCTCCAGTATCAGGTCAGCTCTCCTAGCTGTTTACAGTTTTCTAGTGACTGCACACTCTGGTGTTTCTCCCTCCAGGACCTGTATTTATAGGGGGAACTGGCTTAAGGCAACCAGTGGAGCTCCCCCTACAGGTCTGGGGTGAAAGGTGTTGCTTGTTAGTGGGGTCTGCTTGCTGTGTACTTTCCATCCATGCCCTAAGAGATCCTGTGGAGCCCTAACCAGGGTGCCACACATCTCTGTTTTGTCTCTATTGCATAATTAAATACATTCTATTCACCTTTCTTCCACTCCCACGTCACCCGATGTCCTCTGTAGTGAGTGTCCAGTGGTTGGTAGTTTACATCATACTGTGCGCTACGGCACATGCATGTCACTATCATGCACCTTTGTTGTTGAAATGCTGATGTCAGCTACTTGGCACTGTTTGGCTGGCAGCATGTATCGCAGTGCACGGACTAGATGGGTCTCTTTGCCGCAATACATTTCCTAGGACACTCATCAAGCTGAAGCAGGCGCTGGGGTCAGTGAGCCCCTGTACACCCGGTCCGGGTAGTGACTCCTGTGACCAGAATTGTTACACCCTGGTGTATAGCATTCAATGTAAGAGGATTAGATGCTATATGCTAATAACACTTGGTTGAAACTCTGCTGAGAGCATGAACAAGTCTAATGTACTGTGCTCCAACTTTCTTACATACGAGAATAGGATCAAAAATGTGGAGCAGATGAAAAAACAATTTCTCCATCTTCTCCGTTTGCTGTGTCATCATTATGGATGGGCGAGTATACTCGCTACTATTCGGCACTTGTCGAATAGTAGCGGTATTCGTGTACTCGCTACTCGCCGAGTAAATTAGGATTACTCGGGAGTAGCAAGTACCGAATACTTTTGCAGTGTATCAGTAGATACACTGCAAAAGTCCTGTAAAAGAGAGAAAAAGTGGTTAAAAAATAAAAAAATCGGATACTCTCCTTAACCGACGGCTGTACCGGGACCGGCCGATGCAAGTCTATTCATGGAAAAGGACCTTTCACTCTCTCAGCCAATCAGATGGCTGGGAGAGATCTGGCCAATTAGATGCCGCCACGTCACAATCACGTGATCGCTAGCAGCCACCTCATTGGCCAGATGGAAAGGTTCTCTCAGGTACACCGTTCCAGATCCAGATGCCATGAACGCAATTAGCTTCAGACACATTTTGCAAGCAAAATGTGTTGCTGAAGCCGCAATCCGGTAACCGGATGCTCCGGATGTGTAATCCAGAGCAATCCGGTTACCATACAGTTTGCTTATCACTGCTGCCACAGGGATGAGCAAACTGTAGAATCTTTAAAAAAAGCTTTAATATTCATTTGTGCCCATCATGTCTCTAGAGGGTGCCCACATCCCCTAGAGACATGCTGCCTACTCAGGTGGGCATGTAATGTGTTAATATCTCATGTACAGTAAGCCGGCTTCTATCGGCTCTGTACAATTTTGTGAATGAAGCCGCGCTCCACTGACAGTGGTGCGCATACTATACGTAATGTACGTATAGTATATGCGGCTGTCCAGGGTCCTGAAGGCTTTTACTAGTAGATCTATGGGCAGTGCACTGCCATAGATCTACTGTAAAAGCCTTCAGGACCTCAGACAGTGGCACATACTATACGTACATTACGTATAGTCTGACATATACATAGTCACACTTGGCAGTCAGTTTTTCTGGCTTTTCAAAACCTGATTCCATTTTTGGAAAATGCCATTTTTTAATCTTAAAAACTATATGCTTTAACCCATGCATTAATGCATGGTACCTATATGTACCATGCGTTAACAGATGAGTTTCCCATAGGCCCCATGTTAAAAAAACGCTATGCTGCTAGCAGCATTTTTGGGTGCAGTAAAAAAACGCATAGCGTTTTTTAGCAGTGCATTTTGACACTGCATTTTTTGCATGAGAGCCTATGGATCCATTAATGGAGCAGTTTTTCAACATTTTCAACTTGGAAAAATTGATGGTCTTAAGGGTACCTTTACACGCTGCAACATTTTTGACGGCGATATGTCGCCCTGGAATTATTGCCATCAAATTGCCTCCCAATTGCGGGGTATAATTGGGGAATTTAGTGGCAATATGTCTCCTCGCCACGGTCGCCTGATTTCAGAGCATGCAGTGAAATCAGGCGACCGTGGCGAGGCAACATATCGCTGCCAAATTCCCCAATTACACGGCGCAATTGGGAGGCAATTTAACAGCGATAATTCCAGGGCGACATATCACTGTCAATATTTATCGAAGCGGTTGCGGCGTGTAAAGGTATCACAACGAATCCAGGGCTCAAGTGTGACCCTAGGGAAAGCGCTATTTTTAAAAGATCACAGAAAAATGTGAGAAAATAAGTCTTATGGCACAAAAAAGCATTACCTTAGCTGCTATATGACCCATCATTAACAACCAGTGCAGTATTGTGTTTTTTTTGTATTTCAATGCAATAACATTTACAGTTTAAATTTCTTTTTCCATTTTATAATACAGAAACTGGATACTAAGCTTGAAGTGCAAGAAACATGCCCATATTTCTGGCATACATGAAAAGGAACATTAAGGCTATGTGCCAATGCTGTGGATTTCCCGCGTTTTATTTCCTTGCATTTTTTCAATGTTTCTTGTATTAAAAAATCTGCAGTACAGCACATTCACTGCAAAGTGTATGGAAAATTAGAAGTGTTCTGCCCATGCTGTGTATTTTCCCACATCGGAAATAGTGTGCATTTTACTATGGAAAAATCTGCAGCATGTCAATTCTTGCAGCATATTTTGCTTGATTTTCTCTCATAGACCTCAATGCTAGCTCCTAAATACACAGCAGATACACAGCTCTGTTCACACAGTGATACCCAACGCAGATTAGCGTGAATTTTGCGCTGATCACTTGGGACTCGGGACTGTATTTTTGGACACCACCCCAGGTACAGCAGGCAGATACGGGCTTCCACCCACCCTTATCTGCTTAGTTTTACCTAGCTGGTAATTAAAATACAGGGGAGCTTTTTTTAATTATTTCTTGAAATAACTATAAAGGTACTGTTACACACAGAGATATGTTGCTTGCAACTCACTGGTTGCAGTGAAATCAAACTGCAACCAGTGAGTTGCAAGCAATATATCTCTGTGTGTAAAGGTACCTTTACACGCCGCAACTACTGTGTAGCAACTGAGAGGCAATCCGGAGTTCCGTCACCGCTGCCCTGAAAGTGCTACTCAATTGCAGCGTGTAATTGTGGAACGCGATGGTGATTTTTAAAGTTGCTCCCGGTTGCGGTTTCAGAGCATTGTTCAGAAACCAGAGGCAGCCCTGACTATAAATTGCCCTGGTTTTGGCGTGTGAACGGGCGATAGGGATGGAATCTGCGTCGCCTAGTGATTTCCCAGAGGCGTGCCACAGCGTGCTGGATACCGCGCCCCATCAGCGATGATTAGTGGGGCTACTATGTTTCCATTAGCTGTCCCTTCACAGGGAGACATATTTGAAGAGCTATCCATTCACACTACACAATTGCAATGGCGTCATGTATTAGCCAGCCTTCCTGCGCAGGCTGCCCAATCATGACGCTATTGCGTTGTCTAATCAGCGTGTTTGGGGCACGGAATACACAAGTCTGTCACGCCTATGTTCTGACGGCGCTGAACATGTACACCCACATTCCTTTGGGGATTGCGGCGTGTGAAGCGGCGTCAGGAGTTAATCGGATGTTTCCAAATGTTGGTGTGGGAACTTCCGGGATGATACATCACCTTAGGTTGAGGGCGCAATTGTGGCGTGTACATGCGGCATTGGAGGCAACTGTCAAAAACGTGCATGCGCACGTTCGGTTGCCTCCGATCTCCGCCAAGAGTTGCGGCGTGTAAAGGTACCCTAAGGGTACCTTTACACATCGCAACATTGCATGCAATTTCACTTCCAACTTACTGGTTGCAGTGAAATCATGGACACATTGTTCTATATTGTGTCCATGTACAAATGGAACAATGTGTCCATGATTTCACTGAAACCAGTAAGTTGCAAGTGAAATTGCATGCAATGTTGCGACGTGTAAAGGTACATTAACGCTACTTTAACAAAAATTACATGGAGCTTCAATGTGTTTTTGTTTTCCAGCCAGGTACAACTAGGCAGCTGGGGTCTGGAATCCTCAATGTGGGGCGGGTCAAGCATTCTAGTTCAAATTGCAGCCTGCAGCTGCCCCATATAATGGGAACATTCATCAAAGCGCCATTTTCTGGCACTGTAGACACTAGTTTCGGGTCTCCTTGTGAGTGGAGTGATGCAGGAAATTTCATTTCAGGTGACCTGGACTGTGACGTCACCACTCACACAGCGGGAGCTGAAACTCAGTCCATTTTGTTTCTCGCTGTGAATGGTCTTTGCAGAGGATCGTGGAGGGTTTGTGTGAGAATAATAAACATGGGAATGAGGCATGCATTTGTGTTTTTTTCCAAACATAGTTTTTCTTGGTTTAGTGTATTACTTACTATTTATTTAGAGTTTCATAATGGCTGGATCTAACATTGGCTCGACATGTACCTCAGGCTTAGTGCCTGCTGGCAATATACGGCTGGAATTAACCCCTTACTCCCCAATCTGCTACCACAGTGCAACTGAAAGAGGGTACAGTGCAAGAAAATGACACTTCAATGAATGTGCCATTTTCTGGGGTGGCTGCACACTGCAATTTGCAGCATGGGGATACAGAATGCTTGGGCCTCCCTATGCTGAGGATTACAGTCTTCAGCTGTCTAGTTGTACCTGGCTGGAAACCAAAAATACAGCAAAGCTCCACAACATTTTTTTCTTAACTATTTCAAGAAATAAATAAAAAAAAAAAAAAACATGAATTTTTATTACCAGCCAGGTAAAACAAGGCAGCTGGGGGTGGGTGACTGACCATCCCAGGTATAGCAGGAAGATACGGGCTGTTATACTGTAAAAAGAAGCAAGCGCAGATAGGGTCTTATCGTTTAAAAAGTTAGGCAGCTTTAAAACTGTACTGATCACTGCTCACCTTGTACAGTTGTGTGACACACAACCAGTATGATAGGCACAAAATGACAGCTGCTGCTGGACCCACACTTCCACGTGCAATGTGGTCAATAATCCAGAGATTCCCAGGGACAATGTGATGTTGGTCCGCGCTGCCACAGTAAAAACCCGTAATTGAAGGCTTCAAATTATAACACCTTTATTGGATCCATCTGACGCGTTTCAGAACCTCCTATGTTCCTTCATCAGGGGGTGTATAAGGTAACTTTATACACTCCTTGATGAAGGAGCATAGCAGGTTTTGAAACGCGTCGGATGGATCCAATAAATTAGTTATAATTTGAAGCCTTCAACTACGGGTTTTTACTGTGGCAGCGCGGACCAACAACGCATTGTCCCTGGGAATCTCTGGATACCTGAGATGGTGTCCAACAAAACAAGGGAGCCTCATGTCACATTATGACATCAAGAAACCCTTTTTTCCAGCATTTAGCCTAGCTAGTCATGACAATGAAGAATTGCTAAAAAATGCTACAAAATGTGCATAAAAAATGCAGCAAAATCGATGCAAAAATGAACCAAGAGACCACCAACTGATCTGTGTGAATCTTTGAAACATAGTGTGGATTTTGGACATTAATAATCCGCAGCACACATTCTATGTTGGCACATAGCCTAAGGCTAGGGTCACGCTAGCGCTATGGCATCCGCCAAAAGGATGCATTTTTATCATTTAGCAATGTCTCCAAACGGATGCGTTAACGTGCCCATTGACTCCAATACAAATAACGCATGGCCAATTTGGTATGTGTTTGGCACAATGCGTTTTTTCTAGCGCACATCCTAACACAGTCTGCAGTGTTTTTTGGGTCGTTTTGTGAAATGTAACTGTGCCGGATGCGTTAATTTATCATTGGAGTCTATGACAAACGCATCCGTTAATGCATGGTCCGTATATGTACCATGGTTAACGCATCCGTTAATGCATGCTGCATACATGTACACAAATTTAATGTGTATGTGAGGAAAAAAAAAGCATCCTTTAAACGCATTCGTTAAGCGGATATCATAACCCGAGGGTGACCCTAGCCTAAGGGAAACCTGAAAGAAAAACCACATACATACCATTTACTTTATGCCATAGTGGTAATCATCAGGTAAATACTGTTTTTTGATGCAGCAGATGAAATGACAGTGAAGCTGCAGGGAGGAAATGAAGTTATATTCTCCCTGCAGCTGCTTGCTTCCAGTCATTGGGATGGTGCAGAAGCTGTGAACAGCACTATTCTGTAATTTCTGGTATTGTCTGTACATGTCCCCTCTGAATTAGAATGTGCTGCAGAATATGTTGGTGTTATAAAATTAAAAATGATAATTTTTGCTCTCTGAGTGTACTTTGATCAAGCTCACTGATACTTGACTGACATCCCACTCTGCACACATAGAGCAATGTACTCACCGTCTATAGCTATAACCAATCACAGCATTGGCACTGCCATAACAACTGTTAGCAAGTGGCTGTGAGGGGAGTTTAAGGCTAAGGTATATACAGTTACCGCATTGGTCAGGATTACACATCCTGAGCAATGCGGTTACCGCATTGCGGGGCTTAGAACCGCTCCAAAAACTGCAGCCTGCATGATTTTTCACACTTGCTGCAGAGCCGCAGGCGGTAACCGGATTGCTTGTAAAGCAATCCGGTTTTTATAATGAGGAGTGTTTCCTGCTCCTATTTTGAGCTTTTTGAAAGCTCAAAACCGGATCAGGTTTTTTTTTTCAATAAATGTATTTATTAATTTCAAAAGGTCATAAGAAAAAAAAAAGGTAACAATTCAGATATAAAGAATTACACATTCGTACATAGTCTGGGGTATGACAGAAAACACGTTCCATTTCCAAGGCCGAGACCACGGCAGCCGTCTCAAAAGACCCTGATACATATAATTCACCAATTATATCACATCAAGATGAAGCTTGAAGCGAAGTGTAAGCCAGTTCTTGCTATTCCGTAGCCATCAAAACATCTCCGTCACCCCTGCAGACCATGAAATAAAAAAGAGAAAAAGAAGGGGAAAGGTAATGAAAGAAGACATGAAAGGAGGGAACAAAAGGGAAGAAGGCGTGGAGAGAGAAAAAAAAAAAAAAAAGGGAGGGGGTGGGAGGGAAGAGGAAACCTGGTTAATCTAGCTCATGAAGGAAGAGAGGATCGCAACAACCAATCCGAAAACTCCGGGCTCTCCTTAAAAGAATGCCATAGATACCATGTACTACCCCCGTCTGATCCGGTGCCATGATCATCGGCCATCAAAGACTCTATGCGACTCAGTTTGTTCATCTCAGCTATCCATTCCAGCATGGTGGGGACCTCCGTAGACCTCCATGTCTGGGAATGACAGCCCTAGCCACCATTAAACAGAACCTCAAAATTCCCTCTTTGCTGAGGACACAGCGGCAGGAACCAGAGACAGGAGAGCAATCTGGGGGGAAGGCATATGATAAATCCCAGACATCAAGTGAAAGGCCTGAAACACCTGACCCCAGAAGGGTTGGAGTAGACCGCATGACCACCAGATATGGAGCATAGAGCCCCTCTCTATCCCACATCTCCAACAAGCATCTGACACTCCAGGGTCGAGCCTGTGTAGGAAAGTGGGGCAACGGTACCAGCGTGTTAAAATTTTATAGTTCCGTTCCTGAGCAGCACATGAGACCGTCATTTTGTGGGTGAGTGCAAACATTTTTTGACGATCAGTCTCAGATAAGGTGATGTGCAAGTCTCTCTCCCAAGCCTCCATGAATCCAAGAGGGTCGGACACCAACCCAGCCAGGACCAGAACATAAAACATGGAGACCACATGGGACAGGCCCTCAGATGAAAGCATCATCAACTCAAATGGTGTCGGAACCCCCAAGGAGATCCCTGAGAGATAATCTCGGATCTGGGCGAACTCCATCCATGAGAACGACACCCCCCCGGTCTGGCCCCGGAGCCCCTCCACATCAGCAAGCCCCGCCAGTCTGTCCGCAACCTGTCCCAGGCATACCCTGTCACGTGCTGACCAACACAGAAAGGACGATCTAGTCATCGCAGGGGGGAATGTGGGGTTGTCAAACAAAGGACTCAGTCTACCCAGTCTGGAGGTCAACCTCAGTTTGCAGTTAATCTTGTCCCAATGTCTTATAACCGTCTGGGTGAGTGGGACCCATTCCATCACAGAGGGACGCGAGGTCTTTTCAAGCAAGGGGAGCCAATACAGAGACACAGGAGAAAGGAGACCCTCCAGGGTTACCCATTGTTTATGGGCACTATTAAACCTCAAGTCCACTAGCCTAGAAAGCAGAACCGCATGGTAATATTTTTTTAAATCAGGGAGGCCCGCCCCCCCCCTTACTCTTAGGTCTAGTTAAAATAGAGAAACAGATCCGTGGTCTCCTGCTCCCCCAAATAAAGTTGTTAACCGCCGATTGTAGACGTCTGAAAAAACTATCCGGGATATTTATCGGGGCAGTTTGGAAAAGATATAAAAACCGAGGTAGGACGTCCATTTTAATGACACTCATGCGTCCAAACCAAGAAAGTCGAAGTTTGTCATATTTCGCCAAGTCCAGTATCGTCCTCCTCAAAAGCGGAACATAATTTAGCTCATAGATTTCACTCAACTCTGTGGGAATCAGTACACCCAGATATTTTATTGCAGAGGTTTTCCACTTAAAAGAGAAGGACGCCTGGAGTGCCGACACTAGGTCATCAGACAGGGATATATTGAGTACCTCTGTTTTTGAGTAATCAACCTTGAAATTCGAGATGTCCCCAAACTTCCGAAATTCCCTGATGAGCACCGGGAAAGCTATGAGTGGATTGGTAACATACAAAAGCAGATCATCCGCATATAGTGATAGCTTAAAGTTATGCTGACCAATCCGTACTCCATCAATATCCGGTGATCCACGTAGTGCCACAGCTAATTGCTCCATGACAATGACGTAAAGTAGAGGGGATAGAGGACAACCCTGTCTGGTGCCATTGTGTATAGCGATGGGTGTCGAGAAAATGCCATTTATTTTAAGTCGTGCCGTGGGGCCCTGGTAAAAGCAAAAATCTTATCAAGCAGTCTAGTCCTCAACCCCAACTGTGCTAAAGATGCTCTCAGGAAAGGCCAGCCCAGGCGATCAAACGCCTTCTCCGCGTCAATGGATAGCAAACAGGCTGGAACCCTTCCTGTGCGCAAATATGAAGTAAGGAGCAAGGTTTTCACCGTGTTATCTTTAGCCTCCCTACGCTGCACGAATCCACCTGGTCATTATGTATGACCTTGGTGAGAGCTGGGCCCAGCCTGTTCGCTATGATCTTTGCGTAAATTTTCACATCGACGTTAATGAGGGAGATGGGTCGATAATTAGCACATATGCCGGGGTCTTTGTCCGGTTTGGAAATAACCACAATCGTGGCCATCAACGTCTGGGGAGCAAAGGGACATGTCGCTGAGATGGAATTAAATAAGTTAACTAAAAAGGGTGACAGGGAATCAGAAAATTTTTTGTAAAAGTTGGCCGAGAAACCATCCAGTCCTGGGCTCTTACCGCTCGCCAGTGCCTTAATGGTCTCCGTAATTTCTAATTCCGACATAGGACTCTCCAGAGCCTCAACCTCAGTCTCTGAAATAGGGAGGAGCGGCGTGTCATGAACATACTCCTCCACCCTCGCGTGGAACTCTCTGCGGACATATCCGCATGCGGGCCCTTAAGATTATACAGTGAGTCATAATACAGCCTAAAGGAGTCTGCTATTTCTATAGGAGAGTGGACCGCCACCCCCGACCTCGACTTTATGGTAGGGATATATGTAGTAGGTGAGCGAGGATGTAAAAATCTCGCCAATGCTCTGCCCGGCTTATCCGAATATTCATATAAATATCTATGGAAGCGATCTCGTTGTCTTGCCAGAGTAGTGTCAACTAGAGCACTCAATCTACTCCTAGCCTGCAAAAGGTCAGCCATCGTCTGCACATCTCTCGTTCTCTTGTGAGCTGTCTCTAGGGTTTGCACTCGAGACAACAGTTCAGTAATAGCCGCAGCCCTGTTCCTCTTTAGTCGGGCCCCCTGCTGAATGAGAACCCCTCTGATAACTCCCTTCAATGCCTCCCACTGAAAGGGGAGGGCCGTAGAGTCGGTCTTATGTATGTCAAGGAATTCTGTAATTGCCTTCCGTACCGCCTGCAGACAAGAAGGATCGCTCAACAATCCAGGGTTCAGGGACCAGGTCCACTTTCCCCTGGACGAGCCCGATAGCCGCAGAGACATCATCACCGGAGCATGGTCCGACCAGTTTGTTACATCAATTCTTGTCTGTAGGTCAAAAGACAAAAGACCATGACTCACCAAAAAATAATCAATCCGACTATGGGAATTGTGGACTGTGGAAAAATAGGTGTAGTCTCTGTCCGTGGGGTGCATGATCCGCCAGGCATCTACCAGTCGTAGGTCTGTCAACACGCGTTTCAGGCTCTCCAGTTGCGAAGGGGGCACCGACGACCCGCCCGAGGAGGAATCCATGGCACGGTCCAACACCATATTATAGTCACCCCCCGCTATCACATATCCCTCTGCAAATGCAGCGAGATCGCGAAGGTAATGTCTACATGTCCGAGCCTGGTCCCGATTAGGCAGGTAGAAATTAGCGATCGTAAACGTGTCATTAATAATTCTAATCTTGACAAACAAGAATCTGCCGTTTGGGTCTGACTTAGAGGCCAACACCTGAGTCTGTAGATTTTTATGTAATGCTATACTAACCCCCTTCGACTTGGTCTCTGGATTACTAGCATGGAACCATTGAGTGTAATATCTATGACCAAGAGCAGGGATCTTATCCGTCTTAAAATGCGTCTCCTGAAGTAGGAGAACATCTACCCGCTCCTTGTGCATATGATATAACACTTTCGAACGTTTTTCTGGGACATTGAATCCCCTGACGTTCAGGGAACAGAGCTGCAGATTCGCCATCAGAACCCCAGGTCCTATCCCACAGTCAATCCCAGGACAAACAGAGGTGGATGGGGGGGGGAGGGAAAATGAAAGGGAAAGGGAGAGCGTTAAGGGAAAAAAGAGGTAGGGATTAAGTAGAGAAGAGGAAAAGTACGTAAAAAAAGAAGAAATTAGAAACTTATCAGACAGAGAACAGTAGTCTGTCTGAGGAAACAGGAGGCTCTGAGCCACCAGGTTCAACGTAAACTGAACGAGTCAGAGAAATCTCTGAACAAGTGTGTCAATGACACGCCCTAAGGTGGGAAGTAGTCGGACACCGAGCAACCAGCTCGGCCCCCGCAGCCAACATAACACAAAAAATACAAATGCCATAAGCCCTCCTGGATAATTACTAACTAGGACCTTAATAGTGGAGGGTAAGTATGTATAGATATCTAGGCCCCATCAATGGAGCGTGAACTGAGGCTAGTTAGGAAGTACATATATGTATATACACGTATTAATATTAACCCTCCATGTTTCACACATATGAGTCCCCAATCAGAGCATAGAACAATTAGCACAGCTTAACTGTAAACAAAACTCACCCCCCCTCCCCCCATTTAAAGCGAACAGCAAAAGATCAAAAGTTCTGAGAACCTTGTTTGTAACTTCACCATATAGAGTTTCTGCTGGAGCCCACAAAAGTCATGGGTCCTGACTCACAGCTCCTGCGGGAGGGTAGGAAGACCAAAAGACCCCCCAAAAAGGGGAAAATATACCTCAAGGTATTGTTGAAAATCAAGTGTCCGCAGGACGACCAGAAGATCTGCGTTGGCGATGCCGACTCCTTTGCCTCTTATTCAAAGGCCCAACAGAGGGACCTCCAGTACGTCGCAGACCCTGTAGGCCAAAAGTGGACAGTTGCGGCTATTCACCTAGTTCAATCAATGGCAAGTCTAAGGCAGAAATGAAGTCCAGCAGGTCCTCCGGTGATCTCAGTACAATCATTTCCCCCTCTCTCCTCACTTGGAGCTGGAAGGGGTATCCCCAGTTGTATGGAATATGTCTCTCTCTAAGCGCTTCCAGTAGGGGGCGTAGTGCACATCTCTTAGCTAGGGTGATGCGTGAGAGATCAGCCAATAACAAGATTTCCGATCCATTGAAGTCAATGGAATCATGATCCCTGGCTTTAGACATGATGTCGTCTTTAATGCGATAATAGTGGATGCGACAGATGACATCCCTTGGTCTGGCAGCATCAGGGTTTTTGGGACCCAGAGATCGATGGGCTCTATCAATCTCCATGTGCATATCCGCTTCTCTTCCCAGCAAGGAATTAAAGATACCATGAAGGGCCGACTCTAGATCACGTGGTGCAACCGACTCTGGGAGACCACGGAGCCGAATATTGTTTCGACGATTCCTATTTTCCGCCTCTTCCATCATATCCAGCAATAGGTGAAAGTTGTTTGAATGGAGATCTAGAAGCTGTTGCTGAGACTGTACTTGCGAGGAGAGCCTCTCCACTGTGGCCTCCAATGTAGAGACATTAGTGTATAGGGTAGACACATCCTCCTTGAGGGTCCCCAGCTCCCCTCTACACACTGCCTCCAACCTTTGTATGTAACCCTCCATGTCTATCTTGGTGGGGATAGCATTCAGCCGTGTTGTAAGGACTAGAGCATCCATGGGGAGGTGTGCAAAGGTCTCTGCACTCTTGGGGGAGAGCTGCTGGTCGCCCTGTAGATCCACTTCTATGGGAGACAAATTAGGCATGGGTCTGCTGTTAGAGGGGTCACCCTCAGTGTGGACAGTCCCTGCTAATTGTGGGGATCCTCCAAGCCCCAAGGACAGAAGGGTAGAAGAAGCACAGGGAGCAGTAATGCTCTGAGTTTTCACTCCCTGAACAAGCTGGCTGGGACAGGAGGGAGGGGAGGAGGAGGAATGGTTAACTCTCACCTCAGCTGCTTCCTTCAAGTCTCTGGCCCCCTGCCTCTTCTTAATCACATCCCCTGTCACAGATAAGCCCTGGGTCCTGTCTGCAGCTGTAGATTTACAAGCAGTGAGAGAGCTGCTGCAAGGAGCCCCTGCATTCAATGAGGATCGCTTCCCCTGAGGTGGAGGGAGTGAGGGAGCAGGGCCCCCCCTCCGCCTCCATTGCTGCAGGCTTGGGTCTTTTTCCTGTGTTGCTGGGTGCTGCCAGGTATTTAGTGATACCTGCTCCTCCAGGGCCCGCTGCAGGCTCCCGGGGTGCCTGGGAACGAAGGCCAGTCTTCCCTTTCATGTAGATCCAGTTAGGCAGGTAATAAAAAGCTAATTATAGGCTGTGAGGGCCTTAGATAAGCAGAGCTCGTGGAGAGTGTGTCTTCACAGCTCCATGTCCAAGCCACGCCCCACCGGATCAGGTTTAAAAAAAAAAAAAAATGGAAGTGTGACTCCAGCCTTAAGTATATATATTTTTTAAATTTGACTGGTGTGCATGCTTAAAATGATTTTAACGTTTTTCTTTTTAATCATGCATTCAGTTTGAAGGTTTTTCTTTTTGCTGACAATTGTGCCCAGCGGTATACAAAAAAACCCTCTTATCATCCGTTGCTTCACCATAAGTGTACATTCACATGTTCAGTTTTTGGTTTGATTTTTCTAAGGCCGGCTTCACACCACGGTTTAATCCGATCCAGGGCTGTCCGGTGTAAACCAGACAGCCCCAGACCAGATTTTGGCCCCATAGTATCCTATGGGGCCGGATGGAGCGGGATGGCAGCTGTTGTCATCCAGTTTCCATGTGTCCGGGAGAATCCAGGAGGAATCGGATTTTTCTCCTGGACACAAAATCGGGGCATGCAGTATTTTTGTGTCCGAGGAGAAAAATCCCCCAAATTGGATCCTCCCGGATCCTCGGCCCCATCCGGGATGATCTGGCAACTGGACACCGGCGGCTGCACACTACTGCAATTTTAGGACCATGGCTAGCTCCCTGCTAGCCGCGATCTTGAATAATCAGCAGCTGCGGCTGCAATTAGCGGCATCCAGCTGCACACCGGACTGGAGAGCATATTTGGCCTCCGATTCTGTGTCCAGATCTGGTCTGGGGCTGTCACTCCAAATATATTTATTTACATTTTTTTCCATAAAAAAGAGGGCAAAGGGAAGGGAGGGTACATAAATGAAGGTAGAAGGGGGGATGGGGGTATGCACATACAAGAAAGATAAAAAATACAAAAATATGGAATTTACAGTAGATTATGCACGTTATTATACATAGAAATATAAACGATATAATCAATATGAGAAGAATAAATGTAGGGAAAACAAATCCCATAAAATTTAAATACCACAATACACCAAGGGGTTCAAATTAAAAGAAAATCACAATGAAGCTAGAAATATATTAAGTGAAAACCAATATAGTTAATGGGTACGTCACAGTTGTTTCACTAAATTATGTCACTAGGCCTTGTTCATTAACAGGGGTGAAAATTTAACTATCCATAGGTTCCAATATTCCAAAAAACTTAGGCCGGTTTCACATCACGATTTTGTGCCTGTCCGTGGGATCCGAGTTTAAAGGATCCCTGCACTCGGATGGCAAATACACATCCGATCCGAGTCTATGCAGGATCCGTGTGGATCCTGTTCTCCCTGCCTGTCCCTGCTTCTCTCTATTTGTCCCTGTCACTCCCTGTCTGTCCCTATCTATCCCTCTTCTATCTATGCTCTCCCTCTCTTCTATCCTCCCCCCTTTCCTCCCCCCTGCCCTCTCTGCTCCGGAATGTGTAAATAAAAAATAAAAATCCTCCCAGAGGATACTTTACCTTCCGGGGGCCCGCGGCAGGGCTGTGAGAGTCTCATGCTTCTGCTGGCTGAAGATCCTGTGATGATGTCACAGAGCTGGTCACCTGACACATCAGGTGACCAGCAGTGACATCATGAGAGGTCCTTCAGCCAGCAGAAGATGAGGAGACTGTCACAGCCCTGCCGCAGCCACCGGAAGGTAAAGTATCCTCTGGGAGGATTTTTTATTTACACATTCTGGAGGGGAGAGGACAGGGAAGAGGACAGGGGAGAGGACAGGGGGGAGGATAGAAGAGAGGGAGAGCATAGATAGAAGAGGGACAGATAGGGACAGACAGGGAGGGACAGGGACAGATAGGGTTAATTATGTACTGAGCACTGCCTCTGGGCATGTTCAGTACATAAAGCACAGAGCTGACATCGGATCCGAGTTCAACTCGGATACGATGTCCATAGGCTCCTATGCTATCGGGGCTCGGATCAGCTCTGGTCCGAGGCTGTCCGATTTCATTCTGCTGGATTTTTGTGTCCGTGCTGAAATCGGACAGGATCAGATGGTGCCAAAATCGGATGTCAAAAGGCACACATCCGATCCGAGCCACATAGGAACACATGGGATAAGATTTCGGATCTGAGTGTATTCGTTTTGAAACAGATACACTCGGATGCCTTGAAATCGTGATGTGAAACCGGCCTTAGAAAAAGTATTATTTCTAATGGAGTTATTGTGTTCAAACATACTATGTTGAACTACTCGTTCGATTAACTCCATTAAGGTACCTTCACACACAGCAATATTGCTAGGCAATTTCACTGGCAATTTGCTGGTTGCAGTGAAATCATGGACACATTGTTCAATTTGTACACAGCAATAAAATAGAACAATGTGTCCATGATTTCACTGCAAACAGCAAATTGCCAGTGAAATTGCCTGGCAATATTGCTGTGTGTGAAGATACCTTTAGAGTTGGCGGTTCAATGTCATTCCATCTAGCTGCTATTGTGGTCTTAGCTGTTAAAAGTATATGCGAAATTATAAATCTAAGTTGTTTTGGAAGGTTTTCAATTCCTATTGATAAGAGGACTAGTTGCGGAGTCATTGTTATTATCAGTCCTGTGATGTCTGTTATGAGTGCCTTAATACCATTCCAAAATTTAAGCAACTTTGGACAAGCCCAGAAAATGTGCGACAAAGTGCCTGGGTTATTACAATCTATCCAGTAGATAGATGGATAAGTCGGGTTGATGTGATGTAACTTAACAGGAGTCCAGTACCATCTGAAGAGTGTTTTGTAAAAAGATTTGTGGGTTGAGGCACAGGCAGTATGGGAGTAAGTAATGTTTAGGGTTTTAGTCATTTTTTGTAGGTCGATTTGAATATTAAGTTCATTTTCCCAGGCCTCAAAAAAAGGTAATTTAGAGACCTCTATCTCCTCGTTTATAAGTTTGTAAAATACGTTTGTCTTCCATATAGAGGTCTTGTGTGGAGAATCTAAGAGGTCTACTATTATTTGTGGAAGCGCGAATGTTAGAGGGGATTTTTCCAAATATCCTGCTATGAGTTTCCATCGTGTTCTCTCATCCCTAGAAAGAGAGAATTTAAATTGCAGAGTATAAAACGGGATCAAGGAGTTTTCAAAGAATAGATCATTAAGGTACATTATACCGTTTTCGAGTCATGTTGAGAGATTCAGGTGTGGTAATAAAATTTTCAATACTACCAAGGGAATATTTTGTAGCTTGGTTGGAGTGAAATATTTGGCAGCTTTAGAAGTAAGGTGTCTCCACGCAGAGATAACTGCCTTTAGAGTGGGATGGTCAGGGGCCTTTTTAGAAGAATCCACTAGGTGAGCAAACAGTAAAGCTAATAGGTTCTTATTTTTAGCAATTGAGCATTCTATATTGAGCCAGCACATGTTGTAGGAGTCTAGGAGCCAACTCTGCAAGAGCTTGATGATAGAGGCTAGATAATATTTGTACAGGTTGGATACTCCAAGGCCTCACATTTTCTTATGCTTCTCCAGTGATACGCCTGAGACTCTTGTTTTTTTATGGTTCCATATAAACGCCTTCAGTTGAGATTGAAATCTAATGAAAGAGGTCTTAGGAATAAAACTGGGTATGGCTCTAAACACATATTAATTTAGGCAGGAGAAGCATTTTAAATGCCTCAATCCTGCTTAGCCAAGAGATCTCAATTTTAGCTAGTCTTAAATAATCCAAATGAAGTGATTTATATAGGGTCGTTAGGTTTTCCTGGATTACAATAGAGGCAGGTTTAGTTATATTGATACCTAAATAGGAGATGCTTTTCTCCTCCCACATAAAATTAAATTCTTCCTTCATATAGTTTAGCAGTGTTTCATCAATATTAAAGTCTATTATTTGAGATTTTGTTGAATTAATTTTATATAGGGAAGAGAATTTCTCTATTGCGGATACCAGATGTGTTAAAGATTTAAGTGGGTTCGAAATAGTGAGAAGTATATTGTCCACAAGTGGAGCGATTTTAATTTGGTCTTTGTCTATAGGTATACCTTTAATGTTCTTATTAGCTCTGATTGTCGCTGCAAAAGGCTCTATAAGAAGGGTGAAAAGAGTGGGGAAAAGGGGACAACCTTGTCTGGTGCCATTAGTTAAATGGAATTTTTTTGAGAGGGAACTATTCGAATAAACTCGAGCTAATTAGTTGGAGTACATTGATTTTATAATTTTGAGTATATTCCCTTGGAATCCAAATTTTTTTAAAGTATTGAAAAGAAAAGGCCAATATACTCTATCAAAAGCCTTTTCTGCGTTAAGCGCTAAAAAGGCAGATGGTATGTTAGATTTCTCAACTAGTATCGCTAAATTTAAGGCTCTTCTAGTAGCGTCGGCAGTAGTGTGGCCCGGAATGAATCCTGATTGGTCGTAGTGTATTAATTTACCAATTTACCAATATGATGTTTTAATCTATTTGCTACTAATTTGGATAAGATCTTAGTATCGCAGTTGAGGAGAGAGATTGGTCTAATATTTTTTGTATCAAGAGAATCACCCTTGTTTTTGGGGATAATAGTGATTATTGCCTCCAACATATCTTGCAGCAGATGTCCTGATTCCGCAGAGTGATTCGCTAATTTGGTTAAATGAGGGAGTACGTCTTCATAGAAAGATTTATAAAGCTCGTTTTTAAGGCCATCTGGGCCAGGAGATTTGCCAGTTTTGAGATCTTTGATCACTCCTAGAATTTCTTGGGATGAATAGGGGAGATTTATATCTTCTAGATCCTGAGCACTCAGAGTTGGGAGGTTAAGTATGGTAAATGGAGGCCGCCATTTACCATACTGAAGGAGAGAAGGAGGATCATCATTTCCTTCAACCTGGGCGACCCAGGGCACAGACCGGTGCCCGGTGCTGCAGAGGATCACTCCTGAGGAACCCGCCGACGAGAACTACGGTGAAGGAAACGCGTAGAGTGAAGGACGCGGCATCATCATGCTAAGCTAAGTGACTCCTGGCTAGCTACTTTGGGTACTATACCCCTGCCTTACAGGTGCCCTCAGTGGCACGGTTGTATGTCTTATAGGTCCTACATGCAATGGTCTGGGCCAGAATTTGGTCTCTGACAGTGTTTTTATGTACATATCTTACGGGTGTGTGTTGTTTATAGGTAAAGTGTGACATATATCTCATTTGAGATTTGGTTTATTGCCAACTATTGCTGGTATTGGAAAATAGGTCACCACACTAACACGCCCCCATACACACACCCTGTGATAGAGGGGTCCCTTATCACAAGAAACAGATTTTCTGTACAAACACGTCCTATGTGGCTTTTTCCACTGAGCAACGGGGATTGACCTGGACTTTGCTAGTAGGACCTCCTTTTGCACTTCCATGACACATATATGAGACAAACAGGTCTTTAGGTTAGTGTAAAATTGTGAGACCCACAACCCCTCACCCTAGTGTGCAATCAGGGTTAGGAGGGGCAGACGCCGTGGTATGGGGACACCAGCAAGAATTTTTTTTTACGTGTCTAAAACTCCATTGCAAGGCAGGGTGAGATAGGGAGAGTGTAGGGACAGCGTTCCCACCCCCCTAGATCCCCTTGGTAAGGTTTGAAAAGAGAGGAGGGGGGACAAGAGGCGCAATAGTGCCCTTATCACTAGACACTAAACAATGCCGGTGAGAAAATTGATCCACTCACCTAGTCCAGTTGTGGCCACCCACAACTGGTTAAGAAGCCTGATGTAATATGTGTCCTGATGGCTGCTGCTGGACTTCCACCGGTCTCCACTCAGGGTAGACAAACTTGAAGTTTTGGGAAGGAAGGTGTGTCACAGTCCGCGCTGCCAAGAAATCCACTTGTAAAAAACGCTAGTAGTCAGTGTCCAAATTTACCCTCTTTATTCATCCGACGCGTTTCAACGCCCTCCTGGCGTCTTCCTCAGGGATCCCTGAGGAGGACGCCAGGAGGGCGTTGAAACGCGTCGGATGAATAAAGAGGGTAAATTTGGACACTGACTACTAGCGTTTTTTACAAGTGGATTTCTTGGCAGCGCGGAATGTGACACATCTTCCTTCCCAAAACTTGGTAAGGTTTGGATTGCATAAACCGCATCACAGGAACTATAGTTTCCTTTTTAACAAAATCAAATAAAAGTTACATTTTAGAAACTAATCCTCTTTGATATATGCTTTGAAAAAGTTTGGATTATATAAAAACCAGAAAATCGGTGAGCAACTAAAGGTTAAGGTTACCCAAGTATTCAGAAATTTCTTCTTCAGGAGGAATGGATGAGTTGAGGTTTTCTTTAAGATTGAAAAATTTTATTCTTCACTTTATGAAAACCTTCACTATGTCATCGGGGTGTTTTAACAACTAGGCCAGAAGGATCTCTGATTTCTTGAATTCTTGATTTTATTTTTTGATGTTTTATTCTAGCCGCAAAAATTTTGAAGGTATAGCATCGGAAAAGTAATACTTAGTTTTAATTGATTGGGTAATTTTATTGTATTCGGCAGTCAATAGTGATCTAAGGTTTGATCTTAAGTACATAATTTGATAGAGTAATCCACCAAGGGTTTGGCAAATTGTTTTTGTTCAAGAGTATGTATGTCTTTAACTAGGGCCTCGGTTTTGTCCCTGTTGGTCTTATTAAGTCTTGAGTTCAACTGAATGAGTTTTCCTCTTAGAACCGCCTTAAACGCAGACCAAAGCGTAAATATGGAAATATTGTCTATGTCATTTTCTTTACAGTAGTTTCTAATAGTAGTTTGAATTTCTGATTTATAACTTGGGTGAATGTAGAGGAAACTATTATTCCTCCACAATCTTTCTGAGAGGGACGTCAGGGCTCTTCCAATTTCAAAAATGACTGGTAATTGGTCTGACCATGTTCGGGGGGCTATTTTAATGCTCTTAAACTTGGGGAGAGAAAATCTATCCAAATCAATCCTGGCGTAGGAGCTATGAGTTCCCGAGTAATGAGTAAATTCAATGGAAGAAGCATGGAGACATCTAAAAACATCATATAGATCATTTTTGATCATCCATGCATCTAAGGAGAAAGAATGCTGTCTGGATTTGGATGTGGAATCTAGAGATGGGTCGGGAACTATATTAAAGTTTACAATAGATAAACACTGGGCACAATCCAGGTGCTAGCAGCTTAATCAGGTGTATGCAGGGTTAATCCAGCGGCAGTAATCACGTCGGTGGTGCACAGTCCGTATAGCAGCAATGTATAGCAATATAGCGAGAAAAGATAAAACGGCAGCACTCACCAGCTTGTGACGTTTCTTTTATTCAAGGTCCAAATGCAAAGGATCCATGAACATGCTTGGGGGAGGGAGGGGTGGAGGACATCAGACGACGGCTTGCCGTTTCGTGGCAACTGCCACTTCCGTGGAAGTGACAATTGCCACGAAACGGCAAGCCATCGTCTGATGTCCTCCACCCCTGCCTCCCCCAAGCATGTTCATGGATCCTTTGCATTTGGACCTTGAATAAAAGAAACGTCACAAGCTGGTGAGTTCTGCTGTTTTATCTATTCTCGCTATATTATTATATTAAAGTCTCCGAAGACTATTAATTCGCCTTTTTTTGTTGGTTAATAATGTGTAATATATTGTTTAAATAAGTAATTTGGCCCTTATTAGGAACATCAACATTAGCTAACGTAAAAATTTGGTAATTCAATTTGCATACTAAAATGATGTATCTCCATTTTGGGTCATCTAAACGGTAAATTTGTTCGAATGGGGCTGTGTTTTTAATTAAGAGGCCTACTCCCCATTTTTTCTTTACATTATTGACAAAGAAAATATTTTGGAAGTCTTTGTGAATGAATTTAGGGGGTTTCATAGAAGAGAATTTAGTCTCTTGAAGAGCTATTACATCGGCTGTATTGTCTTTAATCAATTTCCAGGTAAGATAACGACTTTGAGGGGTGTTCAGGCCATTGACATTTTTGGTCAAAAATTTAACTGACATAGTTGAGATATTCTAGGTAATGTGTGTGAATTAGTGTATGGCTGCAATCACAAAATATCCGTTTCTTCCAGGACATGTCGTAAGAGAATCTAACAAACAATTTACGGTCTATGCGAAAAACTTTAATTATCCTAATTTTAAACTAAAAATCTATTCTAATCCGAAATTAGATCTAGCCCGACTAAGTAAAAATACCTCAGGTAGATCCAATACTAATACTACTGCTAATTACAGTTGTGGCCAAAAGTATTGACACCCCTGCAATTCTGTCAGATAATACTCAGTTTCTTCCTGAAAATGATTGCAATCACAAGTTCTTTGGTATTATTATCTTCATTTAATTTGTCTTCAATGTAAAAAACACAAAAAGAATTGTCCTAAAGCCAAATTGGATATAGTTCCACACCAAATATAAAAAAGGGGGTGGACAAAAGTATTGGCACTGTTAGAAAAATCATGTGATGCTTCTCTAATTTGTGTAATTAACAGCACCTGTAACTTACCTGTGGCACCTAATAGGTGCTTGCAATAACTAAATCACACTTGCAGCCAGTTGACATAGATTAAAGTTGACTCAACCTCTGTCCTGTGTCCTTGTGTGTACCACATTGAGCATGGAGAAAAGAAAGAAGATCAAAGAACTGTCTGAGGACTTGAGAAACCAAATTGTGAGGAAGAATGAGCAATCTCAAGGCTACAAGTCCATCTCCAAAGACCTGAATGTTCCTGTGTCTACTGTGCGCAGTGTCATCAAGAAGTTTAAAGCCCATGGCACTGTGGCTAACCTCCCTAGATGTGGATGGAAAATAAAATTGACGAGAGATTTCAACGCAAGATTGTGCAGATGGTGAATAAAGAACCTCGACTAACATGCAAACAAGTTCAAGCTGCCCTGCAGTCCGAGGGTACAACAGTGTCAACCCGTACTATCCGTCGGCGTCTGAATGAAAAGGGACTGTATGGTAGGATACCCAGGAAGACCCCACTTCTTACCCCGAAACATAAAAAAGCCAGGCTGGAGTTTGCTAAAACTTACCTGAGAAAGCCTAAAACGTTTTGGAAGAATGTTCTCTGGTCAGATGAGACAAAAGTAGAGCTTTTTAGGCAAATGCATCAACATAAAGTTTACAGGAGAAAAAAAGAGGCATTCAAAGAAAAGAACACGGTCCCTACAGTCAAACATGGTGGAGGTTCCCTGATGTTTTGGGGTTGCTTTGCTGCCCTTGGCGCTGGACTGCTTGACTGTGTGCATGGCATTATGAAGTCTGAAGACTACCAACAAATTTTGCAGCATAATGTAGGGCCCAGTGTGAGAAAGCTGGGTCTCCCTCAGAGCTCATGGGTCTTCCAGCAGGACAATGACCCAAAACAGACTTCAAAAAGCACTAGAAAATGGTTTGAGAGAAAGCACTGGAGACTTCTAAATTGGCCAGCAATGAGTCCAGACCTGAATCCCATAGAACACCTGTGGAGAGATCTAAAAATGGCAGTTTGGAGAAGGCACCCTTCAAATATCAGGGACCTTGAGCAGTTTGCCATAGAAGAATGGTCTAAAATGTCAGCAGAGCATTGTAAGAAACTCATTGATGGTTACCAGAAGCGGTTGATCGCAGTTATTTTGGCTAAAGGTTGTGCAACCAAGTATTAGGTTGAGGGTGCCAATACTTTTGTCTGGCCCATTTTTGGAGTTTTGTGTGAAATGATCAATGTTTTGCTTTTTGCTTCATTCTCTTTGTGTTTTTTAATTGAAGACAAATTAAATGAAGATAATAATATCAAAGAATTTGTGATTGCAATCATTTTAAGGAAGAAACTGAGTATTATCTGACAGAATTGCAGGGGGTCAATACTTATGGCCACAACTGTAAATCAGCAAAACCATGTAGTACCCAGTAAATCCCAATAGGAGGGGCTAAACTCGATGAAAAACCTCCTTTGAGGGGCTAAAGTTCTGGCCTAATGCCTCAGCCCAATTATGGGTATAATCCATCAGGAGATCATAAGTCCTAAATCCCTAAGAATTTTTTCTCCACCTTCTATGTTAGAGATTCCAAAATTTTTTCTATGGTAGTTAAAGGGAACCAACCACCCCAAATGACCCCCCGGTCTAATAATATCGTTCCCTACTTGCAGCACATACATGTGCTGCAATGTTTTTGCTAAAAAAACTGCTTTTTAAAACTTAAGATAATGCTTTAGAAACTTTATACCGAAGCGACGGGTGGGCGTTACTTACATGGGGCTAAAGCCGGGTTGCAGCTGCCACTCATCATCCTGTGTCCCCTCGCAGCAGTAACGGCCAGCCCTTTTTGCAGCGTCCCAGGCTGGTGCACGGGATGTCATGCCCGTGCACACGTCATCAGCTACAGCCGGGTTGCGAGCGCGCGCTCTGACTTCCTGCGCTCGGCTGTGGAAGTTAGAGCACGCGCTCGCTACCCGGCTGTAGCTGATGACGTGTGCACGGGCATGACATCCCGTGCACCAGCCTGGGACGCTGCAAAAATGGCTGGCCGTTACTGCTGCGAGGGGACACAGGATGATGAGTGGCAGCTGCAACCCGGCTTTAGCCCCTTGTAAATAACGCCCACCCGTCGCTTCGGTATAAAGTTTCTAAAGCATTATCTTAAGTTTTAAAAAGCAGTTTTTTTAGCAAAAAACATTGCAGCACATGTATGTGCTGCAAGTAGGGAACGATATTATTAGTCCGGGGGGGTCATTTGGGGTGGTTGGTTCCCTTTAAGGAAGACTTTCGTAGGGTTAAATCCCCATCTGTACTTAATTTGTCGTTGTCTCAGGACATCAGTAATTTTTGATAAATTTTTCCTCTGGTTCATCATCTCCATGGATAAATCTGCGAAGACTTTTATGTTCTCATAAAGCTTTGAAAGGGTTTTGTTGGTGCGTAAGTACTCCATAAGAAGATCTTTAGTATGGAAAAAATAAAATTTAGAAATCACATCTCTGGGTATCTCAGGTTTGAGATGTCTTGATTTTGGTAAGCAATGGGCTCTGGTTAACGATACATCAAGATCTGTTAATGACGGGATAGCTGTTTTTAATAGGTCTTTTATATAGGGGCCTAATTAGCCTGTTTTTATTGATTCTGGGATAGCCCTAAATTTCACATTCTGTCTTCTATCCCTATCCTCTAGGTCAGTCAGCTTGTACTTGACAGCCTTAAGCTCCTCTTTAAGGAGTTTATGTTCTTTTTCTAGCTTATCGCTTTTTTTGTTTAAATCAAAAATTTCTGATTCATTCTTGTCCGTCCTAAGGTTGAGTGAGTCAGTTGAGTTTTGAAGTCTGTCAAAATCGAGACTAAGAGACTTCTTGAAGGTAGAGAAGACACCTCTAAAAAAAAATGTTGTCTATTGGTTGATTCCAGTCAAAATTTGACAAGGGGTCAATGCTGTCCAAGTGACTAGTGCTCTCAGTTCTCGTACGTTGCTTGACTGTGCTAGGACTGGGGGAGGAGTATTCCTCTGGTTCAGAAGTTTCATGTATAGTCGGCTTTTGATTTGAGGTTGATTTGGAAGTTATTTCTTTTCTCTTATCCCTCCTTTGTTTTGGACAGACAGGGTCCGAGGTTGCAGATTCGTCCGATTTTCTGCCTTGACTACGTGACCGTGAGTTACCGTCAGCGTGTTTTGTAGGAGATCTGGAGCGATCTCTTTAGGGATATAGATTTAGGTTTTTAACTTTTTGAGAAGCCATGTTCTCAAATATTAGACCCAGGTGTTTATTTGCTTTTGTTTAGGGTAATATGTTTAAAAATTATGCACCCAGGAGGATAGTTAAATATGTTGAGGTTCCCTTCAATCTCTAATTTTTTATACATCCAGTGAGATATAAAATAGATGAGGAGAAATAATCATATATATAAAAGCCGAAGGCCACTTCCGGAATAGCCGAAGGCTACTTCCGTGACGGCCTCCCGACTCATGGTGCTGGCGTCACCACTGCGCGGTCCCCAGGGCTACAGGGAGCGGTGGAGGAACGTTCCGTTCTCGGAAGTTCCGTCCGCCCTCCGGCCTCTCCCCTCCACCCACTAACGTACCTAGCGTGGAGCAGGGGGGCCGAGCGCCCTCTGCCCCAAGGCATGAGGGGGCCCCTTGCCCCCCCCCCTGGGGGGCCCCGTGCTGCCACGCCCGTCCGCGCGCCCGGAGAGGAGGACTGAGGACCGGACTTCCTGTCCTGCATCTCTGCCGGCCTCCCTCTCCTCCGCACGCCGGCCGCGGTGAGTCTACATCCCCCCACCCAACTACGCCTCTACCCTCCAGCCTCTCCAGCCGTCCTCTGCCCTCCAGCCTGTGTCCAGCCGTCCTCTGCCCCAGCTGTGCCAGCCGTCCTCTGCCTCCAGCTGTGTCCAGCCGTCCTCTGCCCTCCAGCCTGTGTCCAGCCGTCCTCTGCCCTCAGCTGTGTCCAGCCGTCCTCTGCCTCCAGCTGTGTCCAGCCGTCCTCTGCCCTCCAGCCTGTGTCCAGCCGTCCTCTGCCCTCCAGCCTGTGTCCAGCCGTCCTCTGCCCTGCAGCTGTGTCCAGCCGTCCTCTGCCCTCAGCCTTGCCAGCCGTCCTCTGCCTCCACTGTGTCCAGCCGTCCTCTGCCCTCCAGCCTGTGTCCAGCCGTCCTCTGCCTCCAGCTGTGTCCAGCCGTCTCTGCCCTCAGCTGTGTCCAGCCGTCCTCTGCCCTCCAGCCTGTGTCCAGCCGTCCTCTGCCCTCCAGCCTGTGTCCAGCCGTCCTCTGCCCTCCAGCCTGTGTCCAGCCGTCCTCTGCCCTCCAGCCTGTGTCCAGCCGTCCTCTGCCCTCCAGCCTGTGTCCAGCCGTCCTCTGCCCTCCAGCCTGTGTCCAGCCGTCCTCTGCCCTCCAGCCTGTGTCCAGCCGTCCTCTGCCCTCCAGCCTGTGTCCAGCCGTCCTCTGCCCTCCAGCCTGTGTCCAGCCGTCCTCTGCCCTCCAGCCTGTGTCCAGCCGTCCTCTGCCCTCCAGCCTGTGTCCAGCCGTCCTCTGCCCTCCAGCCTGTGTCCAGCCGTCCTCTGCCCTCCAGCCTGTGTCCAGCCGTCCTCTGCCCTCCAGCCTGTGTCCAGCCGTCCTCTGCCCTCCAGCCTGTGTCCAGCCGTCCTCTGCCCTCCAGCCTGTGTCCAGCCGTCCTCTGCCCTCCAGCCTGTGTCCAGCCGTCCTCTGCCCTCCAGCCTGTGTCCAGCCGTCCTCTGCCCTCCAGCCTGTGTCCAGCCGTCCTCTGCCCTCCAGCCTGTGTCCAGCCCTCCTCTGCCCTCCAGCCTGTGTCACCTCCTCTCCTCAGCCTGCAGCCTCCTCTGCCCTCCAGCCTGTGTCCAGCCCTCCTCTGCCCTCCAGCCTGTGTCCAGCCCTCCTCTGCCCTCCAGCCTGTGTCCAGCCCTCCTCTGCCCTCCAGCCTGTGTCCAGCCCTCCTCTGCCCTCCAGCCTGTGTCCAGCCCTCCTCTGCCCTCCAGCCTGTGTCCAGCCCTCCTCTGCCCTCCAGCCTGTGTCCAGCCCTCCTCTGCCTCCAGCCTGTGTCCAGCCCTCCTCTGCCCTCCAGCCTGTGTCCAGCCCTCCTCTGCCCTCCAGCCTGTGTCCAGCCCTCCTCTGCCCTCCAGCCTGTGTCCACCCTCGCCTCCAGCTGTGCGCCCACTGCAGCCCCCCCAGCCTGTCCCGCCCCCCCCTCTCCAGCCTCTCGCCCTCCCCTGCCTCCGCTCTCCCTGCCCCCCAGTTTCCCCTCCGCTCTCCCCTGAGCCACCGCGCAGTGCTGGCCACTGAGCCACCGCGCAGTGCTGGCCACTGAGCCACCGCGCAGTGCTGGCCACTGAGCCACCGCGCAGTGCTGGCCACTGAGCCACGCGCAGTCCTAACCACTGAGCCACCGCGCAGTGCTGGCCACTGAGCCACCGCGCAGTCCTAACCACTGAGCCACCGCGCAGTCCTAACCACTGAGCCGCTGTATACTGTGCTACCCACTGAGCCGCTGTATACTGTGCTACCCACAGACCTGCTGTATACTGTGCTACCCACAGAGCCGCCTGGATACACACAATTCATTTCACCGCACTCCCGTAACTATTAGTAAATAAACTATATATGGATTCTAGACTACCCGATTCTTTAGAATCGGGCTGCCATCTAGTCTATTATATAATCACGAATGGGATTTTTGCCCCTTTTGAGACCGCTCTCGCTGCGAGTCAGCGTGGTCATGTGGATACGAACGAAGCATTGGCCGCGCAGCGGCCATTGCGAGCAGCTCTAAGGCGACTCGCTAGCGGGCATGGCGAGTCGCCTTAGCAGCGCGAAGCATTGGCCGCGAAGCGGCCATTGCGAGTCAGAGACTCGCTCTGCTAGAATCCCGATGCATTGTGCATCGGGCACCCATCTAGTAATAATAATAATAATAAATCTTTATTTACATAGCGCCAACATATTCCGCAGCGCTGTACAATACAGTGGGCAATAGATGAACATACACAGTATAATACAGTAAGAAAATACACAATATAATACAGTACTTCCAGAGAAATAATACAGTACAATAATAGGAAACAATATAATAAGCATAAAATTAATGTAAAGAATACAATACAATAGATAAAGCAAAAAATAAAGGTGACCCTGCTCAAAAGAGATTACAATCTACAACAAGATATGGGTTACACAAAGTGCAGTGGCTTATTACACTGATGTCCAGGCATCTTGAGGAAATGGGGGATAGAGATAAAGTTACATGAATGGTCACCAGACAATCTGAGATATGCGTTGACTCCTTTAAAGCACCAGAGCTAGTAGAAGAATATGTGCCTATATCAATCAGTGATAAGTGGAGTGAGATAGTTTAAGAGACTCAAAATAAACCTACTGAATTTCTCACAGGTATCACTTTAAACTTTAGTCACACCGAGACAGCTATTAGACCGCTGGACAGGGACACAGTTATATCATGTGTAGTAGAAAGAGCTATCAAAAGAGTATCTGAAATGGTATTCAGTGAGAGCTGTATCAATCACTTCGGAGTGCTGTATACCTATACTAGAGCTCCATACTGCATGATAGTATACCATTCAAGTAAAGAAAGCACTATATAGAGCATCAACCAAACTAAGTATATATATAGAAAGAAAAGCTATTTTAGCACAGGTTAAAGCAAAGGTAGCTTAAATATTGATTTTAGCAAACTTAAAAATTATTAGAAGTGGTGAGATCTCAAGATAAAGAGATATTCAACCAGAACTCTAATAACAGTAGGATCCGTATGTCATTTTAAGAACACGAAATATTTCCTATAGAAGCAATACCAATTCAGTATAGCTAGATTGAATAAACTTGTAGAAAGAGGGTAGCATATACTTGAAGGTTCAAACGTAGCTGAAAAAGTATGAATATATACTCCCCCTATAAACTATAACTATATACCATGTATACTGTGTACCCTTTAGACTATAAACCATGTAGCATCACAGCAGAAACATACATATATACTTAAACCAGAGGAATGAAGTAATCCACAGCATCCAAGAGACAGGGTAATCCACACTCAGGGTATTAAAGTCAGGTCTTGTGCTAGGAGGCTCAGGAATCCAGTCTTGTAGTGGACCTAAAAGGTGCTAGTAAGCTTAATCCATGGACAGGACCCTCAGATCCAAAAGAAGCAGTTCCAGCAAGATGATATCAATGAAGCTTAACCCTTTATAGTCAGAAGTGAGTAATGATGTCTCCTGCTATGATTTTCCTGGTGCACACTGCAGCTGCAGGGTATTCAACATAACTCAGCGGGATCTGAGGCAATTAAACGTCCAAGGAGCAGATCCAGGATCAATTCCAGCCGTCAGGAACTGTCAAAATGAGTGGGTCCCGCTGTTCACCAGCGTGCACAGCCCCAGGAGCAGATCTCTAGCTATAAGCGTCAGCCAGTAGTTGCTAGGCAACTTCTTTGTAAAGAAAGAATGGGTAAAACAGGTGACTCCAGCAGAAGATGACTCCTCCAAGAGTAGCCCCAAAATCCTAGAAGCAGGTCCAGAGTTAGCAGAAGCTACAAGGAGCTGTCAGAGGGAGCGGTACCCGCTATGCAAACGTCAGCCAGAGGTTGCCAAGCAACCTCTCAGGAAGACAATGTCAACAAGAGGCCCAGCCACTTGGTAGGATTTATAGCCCAAATAAAGGCTAAAATCCTGTTGATATGGCTGAAGAGCAGGAGCCTCAGCTAAACGTGACTGCTCAGCATGAGCTCCAAGCCACGACCTCCGGGGCTGTCAGGTTCACCCCTGACAGCCCCGGATCGGACCTGTCCGTGGTGTTAAGCTGGCCTTATCAGTTTTTGTAGCCAAAACCAGGAATGGGTGATGAATACAGAAGTGGTGATGTGTTTCTAAAATGCATGCGTTTTCGCAAACACAACCCAAAATGTGGGCTGCAATGTTTTGGGCTGCGTTTGCAAAAACGCATGCATTTTGAGTGTTTGCAAAATGACATGCGTTTTGCATTGCGCTTGCAATGCATTTTGAATTGAACACTATGGGTGCATTTTTGGATACATTTGGATACATTTTTAGCGGTAAAAATGCATAGAAATGCAAAAGAGGCCAAACGCAGCACAGCCTAAGATGTGACGTGGGCCTTATTCTTTTCCTCTGATTGTTCCACTACTGGTTTTAAAAACTGATGAGAAAAACCAGGCCAAAAACTGAATGTGTGAATGTAGCCTAATACTGCCTTGTCTCTCCTCAAGGTGATTGGGAGATCTGTGGTGGAAATATACAGCTGTTTACCCCACCCCACCTCTTCCTCGAGGATACCTCACCTGGGGCAATCCTACAAAGGAGGTGTGAGTTTCAGTAGTACACACACACACACATTTTGTCTGTAGATCGTGCTGAACCTGGTTGAGTAAAAGAAAACATCCTGTGGGCTTTTTTCTAGGCAACACATAACATATATGGATTTTGCTGCAGATTTACATTGAAATTCAAAGAGGAATTGTTTTCTTTTTAAAGTAGAAATGGCTAAGCCCAAGGCAAAACCCAAGCATTTTTCCTTTTCTGACATATGAGCTACAGAATGCAGGGACACAACAAGGTTAAGGCAAGTATCTTTTCTTTTTCATTAATATAACATTACACACCATCAATGACAGCAAATTGTGTCTTTCAGTGTAAGGCTAGGTTCACATGCAGTGCTTTTGCAGTGTTTTTTTATGCAATTAAGAATCTCATTTCTACAGTAACTGCAAAAGCTAGGAAGTTTTTTTTTCCTGACTGAAGTTGACAAGTGAAGCATTTTTAAAATCTGCGGCATGTAAATTCTTTCAGCATTTTTCATCCATAAAGAAAGTGAAAAAGTGCTGGAAAAAAATTAACACATTTTTCTGTGTTTTTTTTTGTGTTTTTGGTGAATAAAACAGATTTTATTAAACAAGTTCTATGGACAAAGCACACATATAAGCCACACCAGAAAAATGCAGAAAAAAGTACTGCTGAAACTCAGCAAAACCTTTTGGCTACAGAAAAAAAGGCAACAACAATGCTTAGACTGAGGCTGAGATCATACGAGTGTATCAAAAATCATTACCATTCTCATCCAGAAAAGTGGGATGATTTTTTTCATCACTTGTCATCTGTGTGCTGTCTGTGCAATTAATTTTTTTACTAGGCAGCAATTAATCTTTTTACAAGACCATTTACGGTTTCTCATCTTACAGAATTGTAATGTATCTGTTAAAATTGACTTTTGTCTCGCACTGTAACCAATTTCTGAGTCGAAGCACAGCATGGTGGCATTTTTTTCTCAATACAGCTAAAAGAAAAAAAAAAAGGCTCATCTGCATGGCCTCATTGAATAACATTGGTCCAAGTGCAATCCACTTTTTATTAAATTGTTCTCGTCCGATTGACAGGCTTGTATGAGCAAACCTTACGGAGTTGGGTTACTGGCAGTTAACATGTTTCACTGCATTTAAAATACCTGTTACACCATGGGATACTGGAGCCAATACGAATATGAATAACTGGCATTTTCTTTTTCCCAGAGCAAAGGCAGAAAAACTTTGCATTGGTACAACCTGTGAAGCCACAAAGGGGTCCAACACATAAAACGGGCCCACATCCAAAACACCAAGCAGCTTCTGTCACAGTTCCTTTGTGTCTGCTCCCGCCATCAGGTATGTGCATCCAGGGCCTTTAACCTGCCGACTTACTGCAACTGAAAAGTTACAGCAAAATGTTGTTGCCTATATAAAAATTATGTATACATGTAACACAACAGTCCTGTACATAGAGCATTGGTTGCTGTTGAGTACTGCACTTATCTCAATTCAAATGAATGGAAGACAAAGCACAGTGCTAGGCAGTAACCAATAAGCTATATACAGTGGTGTGAAAAAGTGTTTGCCCCCTTTCTGATTTCTTATTCTTTTGCCTGTTTGTTACACTTAAATGTTTCAGAACACCAAACAAATTAAAATATCAGACATTGATAACATAAACAAACACAATATGTAGCGTTTAACCCCTTAGTGACGGAGCCAATTTCCACCTTAATGACCAGACCGTTTTTTGTAATTCTGACCACTCTCCCTTTATGAGGTTATATCTCCGGAACGCTTCAACGGATCCTAGCGATTCTGAGATTGTTTTTTCGTGACATATTGGGCTTCATGTTAGTATTAAATTTTGGTCGATAATTTTTGTGTTTATTTGTGAAAATATAAAATAAATTTGCAAAAATTTTGAAAATTTGACAATTTTCAAATTTGTAATTTTTATTCTGCTAAACCAGAGAGGTATGTGACACAAAATAGTTAATAAATAACATTTCCCACATGTCTACTTTACATCAGCACAATTTTGGAAAAAATTTTTTTTTTGGTTAGGACGTTATAAGGGTTCAAAGTTCATCAGCAATTTTTCATTTTTCCAGCAAAATTTACATAACCTTTTTTTTCAGTGACCACATCACATTTGAAGTCTCTTTGAGGGGTGTACATGACAGAAAACACCCAAAAGTGACATCATTCCGAAAACTACACACCTCAAGCTACTCAAAACTACATTCAAGAAAATGATTAACCCTTCAAGTGCTTCACATGAACTAAAGCAACGTGGAAACAAAAAATGGCCATTTTAATTTTTCCAATAAAAATGTTCTTTTAGCCTCAATTTTTTCATTTTCACATGGGCAACAGGATAGAATGCATCATAAAATTTGTTGGCCAATTTCTCCTGAGTACACCGATACCTCATATGTGGTCATAAACCACTGTTTGGGCGCACGGCAGGGCTCAGAAGGGAAGAAGCGCAATTTGACTTTTGGAGCTAATTTACCATTCAAAAAGTGAAATGGCGCTCCTTCTCTTCTGAGCCCTACCGTGCGCCCAAACAGTGGTTTATGACCACATTTGAGGTATCGGTGTACT
Organism: Allobates femoralis; assembly: GCA_033576535.1. NCBI lineage: Eukaryota > Metazoa > Chordata > Amphibia > Anura > Aromobatidae > Allobates > Allobates femoralis. The sequence continues at coordinate 463,458,902 of JARQOC010000004.1, forward strand.
CAGGAGAAATTGGCCAACACATTTTAGGATGCGTTTTATCCTGTTGCTCATGTGAAAATGAAAAAATTGAGGACAAAAGAAAATGTTTGTGAAAAAAAAGTACTTTTTCATTTTTACGGATCAATTTGTAAAGCCCCAGAGGGTTCAAAGTGCTCACTATGCATCTAGATAAGTTCCTTGGGGGGTCTAGTTTCCAAAATGGGGTCACTTGTGGGGGAGCTCCAATGTTTAGGCACAAAGGGGCTCTCCATACGCGACATGGTGTCCGCTAATAATTTGAATGAAAAATTAGCTCCAATTGTTAGCGGACACCATGTCACGTATGGAGAGCCCCTGTGTGCCTAAACATTGTAGCTCCCCCACAAGTGACCCCATTTTGGAAACGAGACCTCCCAAGGAACCTATCTAGATTGGTGGTGAGCACTTTGAACCCCCAGGTGCTTCACAAATGAATCCGTAAAAATGAAAAAATAAAATTTTTGTGGAAAAGAAAGTACTTTTTCATTTTTACGGATCAATTTGTGAAGCACCTGGGGGTTCAAAGTGCTCTCTATGCATCTAGATAAGTTCCTTGGGGGGTCTAGTTTCCAAAATGGGGTCACTTGTGGGGGAGCTCCAATGTTTAGGCACACAGGGGCTCTCCATACGCGACATGGTGTCCGCTTACAATTTGAATGGAAAATTAGCTCCAATTGTTAGCGGACACCATGTCACGTATGGAGAGTTCCTGTGTGCCTAAACATTGTAGCTCCCTCACAAGTGACCCCATTTTGGAAACGAGACCTCCCAAGGAACTTATCTTGATTGGTGGTGAGCACTTTGAACCCCCAGGTGCTTCACAAATGAATCCGTAAAAATGAAAAAAGAAAAGTTTTGTGGAAAAGAAGTACTTATTCATTTTTACGGATCAATTTGTGAAGCACCTGGGGGTTCAAAGTGCTCTCTATGCATCTAGATAAGTTCCTTGGGGGGTCTAGTTTCCAAAATGGGGTCTCTTGTGGGGGAGCTCCAATGTTTAGGCACACAGGGGCTTGCCATACACGACATGGTATCCACTTACAATTCCAATTGTTAGCGGACACCATGTCACGTATGGAGAGCCCCTATGTGCCCAAACATTGGAGCTCCCCCACAAGTGACCCCATTTTGGAAACTAGACACCCCAGGGAACTTATGTAGATGCATAGTGAGCACTTTGAACCCCCAGGTGCTTCACAAACTGATCCGTAAAAATGAAAAAGTACTTTTTTTCACAATTTTCTTTTTTTCCTTTTTACAGACTAATTTGTGAAGCACCTGGGGGTTGAAAGTGCTCACTATGCATCAAGATATGTTCCTTGGGGGGTCTAGTTTCCAAAATGTGGTCACTTGTGGGGGAGCTCCAATGTTTAGGCACACAGGGGCTCTCCATATGCGACATGGTGTCCGCTAACAATTTGAATGGAAAATTAGCTCCAATAGTTAGCGGACACCATGTCGCATATGGGGAGCCCCTACGTGCCTAAACATTGGAGCTCCCGCACAAGTCACCCCATTTTGGAAACTAGACACCTCAAGGATTATATCTAGGGGTATAGTGAGCATTTGGAACCTACAGCTACTTCACAGAATTTGATAATGTCATATTGAACATTTTCTTTTTTTCACACAATTTCTCACTTTTAGAGCATGTGCACAAGATACGGAGACACTGTGTCCTGGTTGTCTCCTCCCCTGCATTTTTTTTTAGTATTTCTTTATTAAATTAAAAAAAAAAAACGACGTGGGGCTTCGCCATATTTTTGGTCCAGCCAGGTACAGCAGGCAGCTACGGGCTGCCACCAACCCCTTCTGCCTAGTTTTACCTGGCTGGAAACCAAAAATATAGGGAAGTCCCTTTTTTTTTTAATTATTTCATGAAATAATTTTAAAAAAAAATGGCGTGGGCTTCGCCATATTTTTGGGCCAGCCCGGTACAACTAGGCAGCTGGGGGCTGGAATCCTGAGCGTAGGGAGGCCCAAGCTTTCTGGCCCCCCCCCCCGCTGTGAATTGCAGCCCACAGCCGCCCCAGAAAATGGCGCATTCATAGAAGCGCCATTTTCTGGCGCTGTATCCAGCTCTTCCAGCTGCCGTGTAGCGGTGGCAGACTGGGTAATAAGGGGTTAATGCCAGCTTTTTCTCAGCTGGTACTAAGCCCGAGATTCATAACGTCTGGCCAATATTAGACCGGACCATTAGGAATCTCTAGTAATTTGTAAAAAAGACACAAGACAGAGAAAAATATTTTTATTAGAAAAAAAACACAAACACTACTTGGACTCCATCTTTATTATTCATTCTTCGTCCGACGTAGTCCAGTGGGAAGGTCCGACGTAGTCCAGTGGGAGGTCCCGCGACGATTCTCAGTTTTATGTGGAGATCACCATGAAGAGCACAGTTAACAAGGGGTTAACTGTGCTCTTCATGGTGGTCTCCACATCAGATTACCATCAGTGGTGATCTATCAGGATCCTGGGATCCCACAGGGATCCTGGGATCACCACTGATGGTGATCTGATGTGGAGATCACCATGAAGAGCACAGTTAACAAGGGGTTAACTGTGCTCTTCATGGTGGTCTCCACATCAGATTACCATCAGTGGTGATCTATCAGGATCCTGGGATCCCACAGGGATCCTGGGATCACCACTGATGGTGATCTGATGTGGAGATCACCATGAAGAGCACAGTTAACAAGGGGTTAACTGTGCTGTTCATGGTGGTCTCCACATCAGATCACCATCAGTGGTGATCCCAGGATCCCAGGATCCCTATGGGATCCCAGGATCCTGATAGATCACCAGTGATGGTGATCTGATGTGGAGACCACCATGAACAGCACAGTTAACCCCTTGTGACCCGAGGATTCTGATAGGTCATGAACTCACTGAGTTCATGACCTGTCATTCCCTGGGCCGCACAGCAGGGGTTAACAGAACAGCGGCGCGCCCGTGCGCGCACACCAGGGTGTGCGCACAGAGGAGGCGCGCGTCTCAGAGGAGAGCAGCAGGAGCCGCCGGCAGGAGAAGCCCCCAGGACCGGAGGACCCCGGGACCGGAATCAGGATCGTTGGTAGGTAAGAGTGGTGAGGGGGAGGTGGGGGGACTTTACTGAGGAACGGAGGGGTCTGCAAACTCCATCCGATGTGATGTTTGATCACATCGGATGGAGTTTAGAGGCGGCGGGGCCGGCATATGGGCACCAGGGAAGGAGGAACGTGGTTACCGGACACCGGGCACCGGGGGAGGGAGCGGGGGGTGTCCGGAGGCTGGGGGACCCAGAGGGGGACTAAGGAGCACCGGGGGAGGACATTCCCATGCAGCCTGACATGTGTGACATGTCAGGCTGCATGGAGATGCAGGGGAGGCAGCACACCGCCGCCATTTTTGAATGGTATGGGATGGGGGGGGGGGTGGATGGAGGTGTAGGGGCCCGGGGGGGGGGCTCGAGGGGTCTTAGGGGCCTTAGGGGTCAATGGATCACTTTGATCCGACATGTGTTTTCATGTCAGATCAAAGTGAAAGCATTTTTTAGAAAGCACTTTCACTTTTGTAATGTGATGATCGGTAAACGGTGTTTACCGGTCATCACATTACAGGTGCGGGTACAAAAGGAGCTAATTACTAATCTCTAGGGTGTCAGCTACAATCGGTACGCTGACACCCTAGAGGTATTAGCTCCAGGGGCGGCGCTACAGGGCTTTTTCTAGCAGTACGTCTACAGACGTACGGCTGGGCTTTAGTACCCTTTTTTTCGGACGTCTGTAGACGTACGGCTGTCGTCTAGGGGTTAAATGAATGTCTTTATTATTAAGGGTTATGCAGCAGGACAATGATTTGTAGTGACCCAAAGAATGCAATAATAAAAGGTCCCCGATCTGCCATGTGCTATTTTATAAAGTTGTATATTACTTATAACTACTACATCTTAGCTCTGAGAGTTGAAGCATGACTAATCTCACACTGCCCCCTTCTGGCCTTTCTCAAAACTACCATTTCCTTATATGAGCAAAGGAAGCTAAGCAACAGTTGGAGATTTTCTGGCAGTTGGGAGCTCATGCTGCTGCCGATGCAGGAGTGAAGATGCAATAGTTACAATGCAAGCACTATATTTTTAGGAGAGGTGTATATATGCTGGAGTCGGTAGGTCTGCTCTGGATTGCTCCTGTCCTCTTGTGATTACTTCCGGTAAAAAGTAAGAAGGCAGCACTTTATCCAAAAAATTTTCTTTGGAAAGACAGACTCCATGCTACAGTGTGCTTCCTAAATCAAGATAGACAAGAACATAGGAAACCTGGAAACCTGGAAAACCTAAAAACCTACCAAAGCAAAGCCACTTATGGATCTCTGCTACTAAGATACTCTCTGAGCTAAGAAGAGGGAGAGTTAACTAAGTGTACCCTGTCAACTCTGCAGTTTATATGGAGTAAAGGTTTATAATCACTGTTCATGAAAGCTTTGGTATCTGTGTTTGTTATGGAACTGCAATCATCTATTCTACTACTCCATGCTACATAGTTGAAGTGTCTGTCAGAAACAAATTGTCACCTGCTATCTAGTGGTGATTATCTGCGGTCTATTCTTGATGCTGCTGTAACTTAAAACTGTGTGACATTCCCTCCAGTACTGCTTGAGTCATTGTCAGTTCTATTGATGTGTGCTACTGGATGTGAAGTTAATGTGAGTCTCCACCCCCTAGCCTTTAAGTAGCCTCTCCTTAAACCACATGGTGCTGCTGATAGCGTTTCACCCTATGTCTGGAAGCCAAGCTGTGCAGATCTGATAGTTTGCGCTGCAGAAGACTTTGCCTTTGAGGTTGCTGTACCATGACAGGATTAAGGCTGGCTTCACACTTGCAGATGGATCTGCAGCGTTTTGCAGATGCATCTGCAAGTGTGAGCATGCTGACCGCGGCCCCTATGTTTATAATAGGGCGCACGCGGTGTGAAAGCTCTCATTCACTCCTATATGTGTACTGTCAGCAGGCGTATGCCTGCTGACAGATCACACACTCCCGTCCGCACTGTGGACGCGAGATGTAGCGTCCATGCTGCGGGCGGGAGAGTGTGATCTGTAAGCAGGCATACGCCTGCTGACAGTACACATATAGGAGTGAATGAGAGCTTTCACACCGCGTGCGCCCTATTATAAACATAGGGGCCGCGGTCAGCATGCTCACACTTGCAGATGCATCTGCAAAACGCTGCAGATCCATCTGCAAGTGTGAAGGCAGCCTAAGCTCAGATTTCTCAGGCCCTGCATTCCTGCTGGAGGTTGCAGCAGATCCACAACACACCAGCAAGTCCACCTCAATGAACAAAAAAGTTAAGACTTTGGAGTGACCTAATCAAAGTCCTGATCTTAATCCAATTGAGATGCTGTGGCATGACTTTAAAAAAGCAGTTTATAGTGAGAAAATATCCAATGTGGCTGAATTACAACAATTCTGCAAAGATAAGTGGGCCAAAATTCTACCAGAGCATTGTAAACGGCTCATTGCCAGTTATTGCACACACTTGAATGCAGTTGTTGCTGCTAAAGGTGGCCCAACTAGTTATAAGGTTTAGGGGGCAATCATATTTTCATACAGGGCCCTGAAGGTTTGGATTTCTCTTTCCCTTAATAATAAAGGCCTTCATTTATTAAATATATTTTCTGTTTACTTGTTTTATTTTACTTTGTCTAATAAATGAAGTTTGTTTGGTAATCTGAAACATTTAACTGTGACAAATGTGAAAAAGTGTTTGCCCCCTTCCCCATTTTTCATTCTTTTGCATAACACTGTATTGGACTGCTGTATTCCATCCAGTACATCACTTATATCCAGCAGCTGCCAGTGCCATTTTTATCTGATTGGTGAGGGCGCCAGGCTCCAAAACTGATCTCCTATCAATTTTCTATCCTGTGGATAGACCATCAATATGTCAGTCATGGACAACCTCTATAAGTGCTGGATACTGTAAGCACACAATGTGAGATCCTAATATCGGAAGAAATACTTCAAGATCAGCGAAATATATATTCTCTATTCATTCAACAAATATTCAGACTACCACATATTAGATTCCAGAATAACTCAGCCAAGATTCCCATACCTTCCTCGTTGTCATCACATACAGCTGTTTTACTTGAATTATTGGCTCCCATAGTCACTCATGTGAGTCTCAAAGTCCCGTAGTTACATCATCCTAATGTCCACAGTGCTGCTGATTATCAAATGCATTACATCTGGCAGGAAGACTAGTTACATATCTTATTCATCCTGCATAAAAGAAGAAACACACATCAACATCATTTGATCTGACCAATCTCTTGTACATGGAGAAAGAAGAATTCTCTGATAAGAAGTATTACGAAGTTTGCATAAATCAATAGCACAAGTGAATATTACAAACTTTGTTAAAAGGCCACTTCCTATCTGAACAGAATAGCAAGCCTAGGAAAACAGATAGGACATTCCTTATTAAAAGAGGTCAATAAATATATATTCTTATAGTATTGGGTGCTGGAATACTATATATACAGTGTTTACTATCTGCCTCACCCAACTTCTCACTCCTATGCTTTTGTTACCATTCTTTACCCCAAACTTTTTGTTTTAAATTTGACTTGGAGACAAAATCTGTTCAATGACCTTTCGTCATCTTACTGAATTTGCAGGACATTAAAACAATTTAAATTATTAATACACAAGTTAAAACCAACACCAAAATTACTTATTACTACTAAAGATGTATCACTTTCATTGTGTCATTAACACTGCACTCAGTAATATAAGTTTTTAGATTTAGCCATGCTGCAAAGCAGAAAAAGATGCCCCCGCTAGCACTAGCACTTTAAATCCTCAGGGGTGTGGCTACGGAGAATCTCGGCGGCATCTTATACCATGTGACTAAATCACATGGTGTATCATCAACCAATCATGGGCAAATCATCAGTGCACGCACGCCGCATTCATCCGGCCTGCCCACTCAGTCCTCCTCTGTCATGGTTCAGGAAGTGATTGCCGATGCTTCGGCTATAACCATAGAGACAGAGGAGAGCAAGTGGCTGGCCAGCGATGCGGCGGGCATTTGCAGATAATCATCCCGTGTGGTGGGTGAAGGACCCATATACAATACAAGTTGGCCAATTACAGCTCTATCTGTGAAAGACCCACATGACATACCAATTATGCATATATAGCAATGCAAATTGCAGGTTTTACATGAAAAGAATGTATACAAAGCCAAACAATAGTGATTTTATCAGATAACAACAAAACACAAAGAACGTACCAGAATAATCTTAATTTGAGGCTGATGTACGCTAGCAGCAGGGAGGAAGTGGATTTCTTGGACATAAAGATTAGATCGGATCCCATTGGTCTTCTACAAATCAATGTTTACAGAAAACTAGCGCCCACGAACTCACTGCTGCATGCGTCATCTAGTCATCATCATTCTACCATCAATGCCATCCCCGTTGGTCAGTTTCTGAGGGTCAAGCGGATCTGCTCTTCGGAAGTGGACTTTGAGCAGCAGGCAGAGGAGCTTGGGGCCAGATTCCGAGCCAGAGGCTATAGTAACTGCTCAATCAAGAAGGGTTACCTCAGGGAAGACATACGCCTCGCAAATTATTACAACCCTCCCAGAGGGCACAGAGTGATGAAAGGATAAGGTTTATCTCTCCCTTCTAAATGGTCGAAGATCAAAAGTATCCTCTGTAGACATTGGAACATCCTTAAAAAAAAGCCAACTTTGTCCAGACATTTGTTGGACTATCTAAAAATGACTTGCAGGCGTAGCAGGAACCTGAAGGACATCCTGGTGGAGAGACACTACTTCCCAGAGATTAAGACAACATTCGGGAGGCTGGCTAAACCCACTGGATGTTTTCCTTGTGGAGAATGTGTCGTGTGCAGGAATGTGGTTAGGATGAATAGATTTTTGGGTACTAATGGGAAACATGAATTCCCAATCCGAAGCTACATTTACAACACAACTATCCAGGTCGTTTATTATGCTGTGTGTTGATGCTCCAAGGTCTATATTGGTCTCACCTCCAGACAAATGAAGGTGAGAATTCGTGAGCATGTCCGTGACACCCTTGCTGCAAAAGATGCAGAGGATGTAGTGGCCTAACAAACCATCCCATGTGACTTTAGACTACATCACAATTGCAATCTCAAAACCTTCATGGTTAGGGGGGTGGAACAGGTTAATCTGGTAACCAGGTAATGTGATGAAAAAATGGCAACAGCGAGAATGCAATTGGATAACTGTCCTTGGCACTAAGGCCCCACAAGGTCTTAATGAGGGAAATAGTTGTGCTTTCTTTATAAGTTAAGGTGGTTCGATACATTTCTGTTTTTGCAGCTTTTAAAGTGATGAAATTTTTCATTAAAGAGGACCTGTCACGACTCTGGTGCTTGGCAAACTGAATGGAGCACTGAACGCAGCATGTCTGTGCATTAAGGGAAGGTGTCCCCCATGTCTCTAGCCCCCCTGTAACCTACAAAAAAGACTTTAGAGACCTTACAGTTAAGAGGTCCTCTGGGTTGGATCTGATTAAGAGGTCCTCGCTCAGCGCTTGGTGTGAGCAGCTGTAAGGCGACGCCAGCGGCAGAGCCCACCCTGTTTATGCTTTATTCATACAGCAGGACGGGAATCTGGCGCTGACGTCACGCAATCCGCCGTACAGCTGCTCACACCAAGCTCTGTGCGGCAGCGTGATTGACACAGAGCAGGAGAAGAGGAGGCGGCAATAGACACATAGATGGGGCGGAACACACAAGGAGAAGGCAGGGAGGATTGAGCCAGCGGTGAGGACCTTTTTTTCAGATCTAACCCAGGTGACCTCTTAACTGTAAGGTTTCTAAAGTCTTTTTTAAAGATTACAGGGGGACTAGAGACATGGGGGACCCCTTCCCTGAATGCAGCAGACATGCTGCATTCAGTGCTGCATTCAGTTTGCCAAGCACCAGGGGGTGACAGGTCCTTCTTAATGCTTTTTTTAATTGTGCGATTTTTGTTTGTTTTTAACAATACCTTCCCTTTTAATTTTTTCGGATAGAATCTGGCTGCGTTTTTCCTTGGATCATCTTGTTGGGATTTTACCAAGCATGCTGATGTAATTGATCTGGATCATCTCTTCTGGGGATTTATGTATATGCAGCAATTGTTATATAATATATAAATTGTTGTTATAACGGTGCATGCTTTGTAATAAGCCATCTGTTTGTATAAGTGATTTGTTGTTATTTGATAAAATCACTATTGTTTGGCTTTGTATACATTCTTTTCATGAAAAACCAGTAATTTGCATTGCTATATGTGCATAATTGGTATGTCATGTATATGGCTCCTTCACAGATAGAGTTGTAATTGGCCAACTTGTATTGTATGTGCGTCCTTCATCAACCACTCAGGGGATATGTGCGCGTTCCCGCCGCGTCGCTGGCCGACCGCCCGCTCTCCTCCGTCTCTATAGTTACAGCCGAAGCATCGGCAACCACATCCTGAACCATGACGGAGGAGATCACGGCCGAATGAATGCGGCGCACATGCGCCAATGATTTGATTTACCCGTGATTGTTGATAACGCACTATGTGACTTAGTCATATGGTATAAGATGACCCTAGGGTTCTCCATAGCCCCGCCCCCTGAGGATGTGAAACGTACGTCGGGGTGGGTGTGGCCGGAGATTTCCCGGAGTCTCACTACTGGTGGTATGATGCTGACAACCTTTACTACAGGGCTCTGGGGAGCATTGTCATCCGGAGCAGGGCACTGTTTTTGTATATATTTTGTTAGGACTCATGAGCATGGGGATCCGTGACGTGGATCATGAGCTTAAGTGTCTTGGCCAATGCATGAACCAATACCCCATCTATAAAGTTATACTGTTTATCATATAAAAAACTTTTTTGCACTTTTTTATCATTTTCGGGGTGCAGCTGGGCCCCATGGGGCGCCATTCATCTAGTGGTGCAAAGCATCGTACTTGGTGGCCCATTGGTTAGGTGGCGGAGCCAGTAGCTTTCAGACACTCTGCATTATTTGTATCAGTGTGAATGATGTCCTAAGCAAGCCTATTATGTGCATGGCAGGTCGCCTCCCACATTTTGTTGTAGGTAGAGGTGATTTTTTATCAGCCTGCACCTGGGCTTGCTTCACATAGTGGGGTCTGACTGCATCCTGCAAGTGCAGTGTTGGTTTTTGATTTTGGCATTGATGGTAAGTTTTTCACTAATTTCTGGTGCAACAATTTTAGCACAAAGCACTTCCATTTTATTTTGGGCTAGGTAGTAGAAGGTTTATCATTACAAGGGCTGTATCCAGCACTATAAATGTAATGTTATATTACGAAGCCATCCTAATCTGTATATATGGATATTCTCCTCAACCTGGTCCCATTTTATATACGATAAAATTGCTACGTTTAACTGATGTCTTGACCTCTGGTGGCATGTAAGCTCATTGTAGACCATTGATGTGCATTGTAATCAGTAGTTTGAGTCTTATTGCATGTATAACCCCACTTTGTATACCGGGGATTCCTCTGTCCATGCAGACATTCTACCTTCACATTGAACACCTCTAAAGCTACTTGTATCTTTAACTTGCTTTTTACTCTTTATTTATGTGGATTTTGAAAAAATAAAAGGATATTCCTGTTTGCATTCAACTATTGTTCTCAAGTTTCGTTGCCCAACTAATGGCCTTGTCTCACATAACGATATCGTTAGAGAGATCGTTGTAACTGTGACATTACAACAATCTCTCCAGTGATGTCGTTCTGTGTGACACTTTGCAGCGATCAGGCCCCTGCAGATCTCCCCAGCGATCAGGGCCATGGGAGCCACCTCCCACATCGCTGAAGGCGATGTCAGCGCCCTCCCTGCTTAGCGCTGCCTTATAGGCAGCGCTAAGCAGGGAGAACGCTGGTGACTATGATAAACACAGGGTATCCAGGCAGCGCGCTCTGCCTGGATACCCGGTGTTTATCATAGTTACTAGCTTTCTCCCTGCTTACAGGCAGCGCTAAGCAGGAAGAACGCTGGTAACTATGATAAACACCGGGTATCCAGGCAGCTCGTGCTGCCTGGATACCTACTGTTTATCATAGTTACCAGTGTTCTCCCTGCATAGCGTCTGCCTACAAGGCAGCGCTAAGCAGGGAGGACGCTGACATCACCTTCAGCGATGTGGGAGGTGGCTCCCATGGCCCTGATTGCTGGGGAGATCTGCCTGTTTGACAGCTCCCCAGTGATCAGGTAACGACGCTCCAGCGATCCCGGCAGGTCGTTATCGCTGTCGGGATCGCTGGATTGATCATTATGTGAGACAGGGCTTTAAGACTAGGCTCTTTACGTACATTTCTATAGACAGTGATCTGCTACCACAGAGGGGTGTGTGTGTGGTGGACTTGCGCTTACGGGTTGCTGTGTTTCCCAAACAATGATAAACTGCTGGTACTAAAACAAACATTGCAGTTAACTGCTACAACATGCTCTCTTCAGATTGTCAACAGGTGTTTGCTATGTAGATTCTCTTTAACCAGTGGCATAAATAAAGTTCGATGGTCCCCAGTGCAAAATTTGAATGTTGCCCCCCACCCACATGTTGGTTATTGGGCTCTTGTAGCTTTCTAAATCCTATAAACACATGTGTTGCTCTCCTTTCCCTTAATAATGAACTAATGCCCACCATCCTGTACTAATGTCCCTAATCCTGGGCCATTTTCAGGTATGTCCCACAACCTGGTTTGTATGTTCCCCATTCTGGTATATAGGCCTCATCCTCGATCCATCCTGGTATATATGTGCTCCATCATGGCATACACGTGCCCCATCTTGTGTCCATTCTGGCATATATGTGCCCCATCCTGGTATATACATTCCTCATCCTGGTATACATGTCCTTTGTCCCCATCCTGGTATATATTTCCTCATTTTGGAATATATGTCCCCTATCCTGGTATATATTTTCCCCACTCTGGGCTCATCCTGGGTTTTATATATCCCCCATCCTGGTATATAAGTTATTCATCCTGGTCCTATTGTGGTATTTATGTCCCCCATCATGATATATATGTTTCCCACTCTGCATATAAGAAAAAAAATTCTACTCACCTCCCTCCACTCCACCGCAATGAGGTGTCCTTTACCACCATGGTGCATGTATAGCAATAATTGCAATACAGGCACCCAATGGGTCTTGGCATAACTATACAGTTCAGCTGAATGCACATCCAACAGGCCCCTCCACCCCCCTTGGCACTTGCCGAGGACCTGATTGATATTTGTCAGGAAGTTGAAAACAGGCCTTAAGGTCCGGGGCACTTTATTAGGTGATAATTCAGAATCACCGGGACCCATTGAACTGTTCCAGAGTTGTTTTTTTCATGACATATTGTTAAATTAGTGGCTAGTGTTAGTGGTAAATTTAGAATGATATTTTGAGTATTTGTAAAATTCTCACCAAATATTTTCACAGTTAGCAAACTTTTACATTTTATTCCCTTAAACCAGAGTTATGTTGCACAAAATGGTCAATAAATAACATTTCCCACATGTCTAATTTACACATCCGTATCATTTTTGAAACATATATATATATTTTTAATGTTATTGTAAAAATTAGAAATTGCTGATAAGTTTAATGTCGAGTCCAAGGTCCTGGGGTACTCGGGTATCAGGCTCGGAGGGGTTTTCACAGGGATGTCAGGGTGGCAGCGCCTGAGCCCGTGGCCTGGGTGACACTTCAATAAGGGGTTATGTACAGGGGATAAGACTTATTGTCACGTGACGCCACCTGTAGTACCTGGTGAGGGATCACCAGCGCCGCCACAGTCCTCTGGAGGGCGATGGTATTGCAACAAGGATGGCAAAGCTCCTTACAGGTGGAGCTGGGCCTCCGGGGCAGCGTTCCTGTAAGAAAACAGGTTGAATTCTGTAGCAAAAAGAGAAAATGTACCATACAATTTGTTAATCTATGATTAAGACACACCAGAGTCTAAATGCTAGTGATTCTCTTGCCTCTCCATTGGAATATCCATTGTCTTTATCATGATATGTTAACCCTTTCCCCGAGCTTTGACGTTGTACAATGTCATGGAAGTCGTTGGAGTCGTTGCTTCCCGACCCATGACGTTGTACAACGTCATCCTCGCACACTGGACTGTGTTTTATTGAGAACACAGTAGTCAGATATTAGTTTTCATATCAATCGTTGTCAGATTTGAGTAGTCAAAAACCATATTCAAGTTTCTTTTTCTTACCGTGTGCGAGGGTTGCGAGGGTTACGCAATTCTCTTGTCTGATTTTTTCCCCTATACGCACCAGTAGATCATAACGTGAGCCATGCCTTCTGTTTAAAATTTAAAGTTGTACAACGTCATGGCGGTTACCATGGCACCATTGCCATGGTAACCGCCATCGGGCCCCGATGCTCTGTGATTTCCAGGATGGGGTTGAGGTCAGGGGGGTGGATACCCAACCCGCCCCCAGGATCGCGGTGATTGGCTGTTTGAACAGTCAATCACCGTGATTCTGTCTCCACCTAAGGAATTTCGCTGTCACAGCCCCTTCCATTGACTGGACCGCTGCAGGGTGCGGGGATCGCTCACTACACGTTGATGGGGAGGGATCTGATGATCACTCCCCATCATCTGAAGCATAATGACGGCGGTGCAGGGCATTGTACCCACCCGCCTCCTGCTTCCACCCGCTTCTTCTCTGCAGCTGATCTCTCTGCAAGGAGATTGGGCTGCAGAGAAGGATCTGACAGTGGTGACAGTGATCTGCTAAGCCCCGCTGTCAGATCCTTCTCTGCAGCCAGATCTCCCTGCATGCAGATCGGCTGCAGAGAAGTGATCTGACAGCTGGGAACAGCAGATCACTGTGCCAAGGTTCAGATTGCTTCTCTGCAGCCCAATATACATGCAGGGACATCTGGCTGTAGAGAAGCAGCGGGCAGAAGCAGGCGGCTGTAACCTGACCAAAGCCTCAGTGATCTTTGAGACTTGTATTTTTAACAGTGATGGTGCACTGTATGGGAAATCATTGCCATACAATGCACCATGACTATTACCCTAGAGACTACATTAAGAGGACACTTGATCCCTTGTTGTAGTCTCCAGGATCCTGATGATAGTGCACTGTATAGCAGATCATTGCCATACAGTGCACCATCACCGTTACCCTAGAGACTACAACATGAGGACACTTGATCCCTTGTTGTAGTATCTGGGGTCACGGTGATGGCGCACTGTCTGGCAATGATCTGCGATACAGTGCACCATTACTATGACATCAGAGACTGCAACAAGAAGGACACTTGATCCCTTGCTGCAGTCTCTGGATGTAGCAGAAGAGCGATCAAAGCATCGTGGGACCATCGTTTGGGACTACGTCGGATAATAGTAAAGATGAAGTCCAAATTTTGATAGTGTTTTTTTTTGTAATACAAAGATTTTTCTCTGTGTGGTGTATTTTTTTACTTTTTACTAGAGATTCCTAATGGCCGGGTCTAACACTGGCCCGACATTTTGAATCTCGGGCTTAATGCCAGCTGCCAAAAAAAAAGCTGGCATTAAGCCTTTCATTATCTAGTTTGCGACCAGGGCAACTGGAAGAGTCTGGGTACGGCACCAGAAAATGGTGCTTCAATGAATGCGGCATTGTGGCGCCCCACGGAGAGGTACTGCACCCATAAAAAAGTGTGTAGTATTCCTGTGACTGGGGAATTGGGATGTTGCAAAAAGGACCCTCACGCAACACATCCACACCCTAGACAGGGGACCGCTTCAGGGAGGACCGAGTCCCATGGAAGGAGTGACAGGGTAGAAAAGTGTGTGGGTGGTAGGAGTGTTAGGTTAGTCTGAGGAGAGCTCCGTTGTAAAGTAAGGAGTGAGGGACGCGAAGAGGCCGTCAAGAAGGAAGGGGATCCTAAGGGCACTAGGTAGTGTGGTGCACCTGAATCTGGCCCGGTACATCTACCGACCGGAGGGATCTGTCCTGGAACAGAGGACCGACTCTGAGCACGGTGCGGGTGTTCATCCTCGGGCCGTCAAACTGGAGGCGCGAGCTTCTAGAGGAAGTCTACCCCTGGCACATCCGTATAAGGGTCTGGGGGACCCGGAGAAGAGTCCTCTGCCGAGAGATCCGTGGGAGCTGGTTTCAGGCTCTGGGTGCAGGAGCGCTGAGGGAAACAGGAAAGAGCGCAGGAAGGGACCGGACAGGAACATAAGGAATTCCACTGAGGGTCCTGAGTAAAGCATCCTAATTCCCAGTGACTACCCAGGCCAGGGTGACCCGAAAAGACTGTGTTATCAAAGAACTGCCAGTAAACTTGTACAGAGTAAAAAGACTATGTGGCGTCCATTTCTATTTCCACCTGAGGAGCCGCCGACTGCAGCAGGGAGGAGGGCCAGTGACAAGGCGCAGCTGCATCCCTGTGTGAAACCACAAACTTTCACTACTGCCACAGGGGATCCCTCTCCACCTATGGGGAGCGTAACCATCTCGCTGTTCCACCATCACCCCGGAGGTCTGTCGCACAGCACCGGTAACATTATCAGAACCCGTAGGTGGCGTCACAAAATACTTTTATTTTTATTGACTGTTTTCCCCCTTTTTAAGCGACCACCAGGGCCATGGGACCGGGCAACAGGCTCCGTGACATCCCCCGTAAACTGCAATGCCTGGGAATGGGTACAAACGGCCCTGGGACAGATCACCTTTTTCTGGGGTGGCTGTGGGTTGCAATTCACAGCATGGGGGCCCAGAGTGCTTGGGCCTCTCCATGCTGAGGATTCCAGCCCCCAACTGCTTAGTTGTACCTGGCTGGACCAAAAATATGGTGGAGCCCATGTCATTTTTTTTTCTC
Source organism: Allobates femoralis (assembly GCA_033576535.1). Classification (NCBI taxonomy): domain Eukaryota; kingdom Metazoa; phylum Chordata; class Amphibia; order Anura; family Aromobatidae; genus Allobates; species Allobates femoralis. The sequence continues at coordinate 463,474,793 of JARQOC010000004.1, forward strand.
AAATTCTATAAATTGAAAAAAAAGTTGGGCTTCGCTGTATTTTTGGTTGCCAGTCAGGTACAACGAGGCAGCTGGGGGTGGGTGTCAGTCCGTAGCTGCCAAGTTGTTCCTGGCTGGACCAAAAATATGGCAAAGCCCCACGTCATTTTTTTAAAAACTATTTCTACAAATATAATGACATGGAGCTTTGCCCTATTTTTGGTTGCCAGCCAGGTACAACTTGGCAGCTGGGGGTCTGGAATCCTCAGTGTAGAGAAACCCAAACATTGTGGGCCCCCCACCTGCGAATTGCAACAAGCAGCCACGCCAGAAAATAGCGCAATCATTAGAGGCACCATTTTCTGTTGCTGTACCCTTACTCTTCCAGTTGCCCTTGTGCTGGCGGCACACAGGGACTCTCCATATGTGACATGGTGTCTGCTAACAATTTGAAGGGAAAATTAGCTCCAATTGTTAGCGGACACCATGTCGCGTATGGAAAGCCCCTGTGTGCCTAAACATGAGAGCTCCCCCACAAGTGACACCATTTTTTAAACTAGACCCCCAAAGGAACTTATCTAGATGCATAGTGACCACTTTAAACCCCCAGGTGCTTCACAAATTGATCCGTAAAAATGAAAAAGTACTTTTTTTTTCACAAATATTTTCTTTTAGCCTCAATTTTTTTATTGTCACATGGGCAACAGGATGAAAGAGATCCTTAAATGTGTTGGGCAATTTGTCCTGAGTACACGATACATCATATGTGGTCATAAACCACTGTTTGGGCGCACGGCAGGGTTTGGAAGGGAAAGAGCACCATTTGACTTTTTGAATGGAAAATTAGCTCCAAAAGTGAAATGGCACTCCTTCCCTTCCAAGCCCTGCCGTGCACCCAAACAGTGCTTTATGACCACATATGAGATATCGGTGTACTTAGGAAAAATTGCTTAACAAATTTTAGGATCTATTTTATCCTGTTGACCATGTGAAAATGAAAACATTGATGCTAAAAGAAAATGTTTGTGAAAAAAAAAGTATATTTTCATTTTTATGGATTAATTTGTGAAGCCCCTGGGGGTTTAAAGTGCTCACTATGCATCTAGATAAGTTCCTTGGAGGGTCTAGTTTCAAAGATGGGGTCACTTGTGGGTAAGCTGCAATGTTTAGGCAAACAGGGGCTCTCCATACGGGACATGGTGTCTGCTAACAATTGGAGCTAATTAGCCATTCAAAAAGTCAAATGGCACTCCTTCTCTTCCAAGCCCTGCCATGTGCCAAAACAGTGGTTTATGACCACATATGAGTTATCAGTTTACTCAGGAGAAATTGCCCAACAAATTTTAGAATCCATGTTAAACTGTTGTCTATGTGAAAATGAAAACATTGAGGCTAAAAGAACATTTTTGTTGGAAAAACTAAAATGTCCATTTTTTCCTTCCACATTGCTTTAGTTCCTGTGAAGCATCTCAAGGGTTAATAATCTTCTTGAAGGTAGTTTTGAGTAGCGTGAGGGGTGCAGTTTTTGGAATGGTGTCACTTTTTGGTGTTTTCTGTCATATATGCCCCTCAAAAGGACTTCAAATGTGATGTGGTCAATAAAAAAATGGTTTTGTAAATTTTGCTGGAAAAATGAGAAATTGCTGATGAACTTTGACCCCTTATAAATTCCTAACCCAAAAAAATATTTTTCCAAAATTGTGCTGATGTGAAGTAGACATGTGGGAAATGTTATTTATTAACTATTATGTGTAACATAACTCTCTGGTTTAACTGAATAAAAATTGAAAAATTTGAAATATGCGAAATTTTCTAACTTTTTGCCAAATTTTTGATTTTTTTCACAAATAAACGCAAAAATTATCAACCTAAATTTACTACTAACATGAAGCCCAATATGTTATGAATAAACATTCTCAGAATTGCTAGGATCCATTGAAACGTTCTAGAGTTATTACCTCATAAATGGGCACTGGTCAGAATTGCAAAAAATGACAAGGTAAGTAAGGCCAAAATAGGATGGGTCATGAAGGGGTTCATCGATAAAATAAAGGAGTGGTTTTATACTTACCTGCCTTGTCTGAGATTGCTGAAGAATTTTCTGCTTCATACTGGATACAATTTGTTGAAATATGTCTCCTGAGTATGGCGATACCCTATATGTTGTGGAAAACTATAGCACAGCTCAGAAGGGAAGGAGCAACACTCGAGTTTTGAAATTCAAAATTGGATGGAATCCATAGTACATGCCATGTCATGTTTGCAGAGGCCCTGATATGCCTAAAAAGTGGAAACTACACCCCTTAAGACATTTGTTTAGATGTATGCACATCTCCTTCAAACTGCTTCTGCACCACATAATTTTATAACTAGAACATTGAGCCATGAAAATAAAAACAAAATAATTTTTCCCACAAAAATATTGTTTTAGCCACCAGTTTTTTTATTTTTTTTTTATTTTCACAACTGTGAGAGGAGAAAATTAACTGTACAATTAGTTGTGAGGTACATTAGAGAAATTGCATATGTGGCGAAAATCTACTGGAAAGGAAGGAGTGCCATGTTGACTGTAAAGGATTGCAGATGCCATGTCATATTTGAAGAACCCTTTGACATGCCAAAATAGCAGAAGCTCCCACAAGTGATCATATTTTGTAAATTACATCTCTCAAAGAATTAATTTAAGGGATTACTAACCATTTTTAACCCTTAGGCAATTCACAGAATTATATACCGTTGGGCTGTGTAAATGAAAATTATCTTTTTTTCCACAAAAATGTAGTTTTAGCCTCAAGTTATTCATTTCCAAAAGGGATAATGGGAGAAAACAAAAAACAATCTGTTACACAATTTTTCCTGATTATGCCAATACCGTATATGTGGTCAAAAACTACTTTTGAGGCACAGTGCAAAGCGTAATATGGAAGGAGCGCTATATTATAATTTAGATTTTGCTGTTATGATTTGAAGGTGCCATATCATACTGCCATAGGTACCCGAAAAGAAGAACTCCATCTTACTCCATCTTACAAACTACACCCCTCAATGAATAAATCTAGGGGTGCAGTAGTGTCATATTGACACCACATGTGTGTCATAGAATTTTATATGATTGGGTGGTTAATAGGGATGGGCGAGTCTACTAACTAGGACTCGTTACTCTGCGAGTAGTAAGGGACTCGCAGGACTCGGTACTCTGCGAGTTTCCCAGCGATTACTCTCACAGTAACGAGTCCAATGCAAATCAATGGCAATCCTAGTTTTGTCAGAGACTCTGACAAAACTAGGATTGCCGTTGACTTGCACTGGACTCGTTACTGTGCAAGTAATCGCAGGGAAACTCACACAGTAATGAGTCCGGCTGTCTGCTCTGTGCCGGGCTCGGGTCCTGCGGGCTGCCGCAGCTCCAGGGTTCTAGAGCCCGCCTGCTCTCCCTGTGTACAGACATGAATGTCTGTGCACAGAGATGATGTAGCAGAGCTGAGATTGTTCTCAGTCTGCTCACTCCCTGTGCATAGACATCTATATCTATGCACAGGGATGTAGCAGAGAGGACATCGCGTTTTGGACTACGTCGGACGGAAGAGGATTTTTTTAAATAAAGATGGAGTCCCTAATGGCTTTTTTTATTTCTAATAAAAAAAATTTTCTCTGTGTTGTGTTTTTTTTAAAACAATTTAATAGAAATTCATGGCGGTCATGTCTAATATTGGCGTGACCGCCATAAATTTCGGGCTTAGGGCCAGCTGATAATACAAAGCTGGCCTTAACCTCATTATTACCCAGTGAGCCACCCACCACCAGGGCCACTGGAAGAGAGGGGTTCAGCGCCAGAGGATGGCGCTTCAATGAATGCGCCATCTTCTGGGGCGGCTGCGGGCTGCAATTTGCAGCGGGGGGTCCCAGAAAGCTTGGGTCTCCCTGCGCTGCGGATTCCAGCCCCCAGCTGCTTAGCTATACCTGGCTAGACATAGAAATTGCGCGGAGCCCCACGCATTTTTTTAAAATTATTTCAAGAAATTCATATGGAAAAGAAAAACCAAAAAATTGTTGCGCCACACTGTGCAAATTAGCCGAAGCAAGGGGTTATATTGATATGTCACTCACCTTTTCTAGTTGCGCCCCCTGCACAACTAGGTTGATGATTTGAGGTGAGATTTAACCGCAGGCATAAATCCGTTGCTACGTGTAGAGAAGCCTTTCCTTATGGAACTTCAACCTCTCTCCAAGAGATCACGAGCCCAGGGAAGGGCAGCTCCTCTGTGTTGACCAATTCCTGTCCCAGAGCTGCTCTCAAACCACACTCCCCAAAGGGAGGATTTTGAGCACGATATGAAGTAAAAAGGTATGATAAAATGAGCGCTAGGGACAGAAACAGGCACTGGGCTCTTATCGAATATTACCTTTTAAATTTATTGTGAACAGTAGAAGTTACAGGTCTCCTCGCCACAACATGTTTCGACACTAAAAGTGTCTTTCTCAAGTGGAGTAGCGCTCATTTTATCATACCTTTTTACTTCATATCGTGTTCAAGAAATTCATGAAATAATAAAAAAAAAGGGCTCCCCTATATTCTTGTGTCCGGCCAAGTACAAATAGGCACCTGGGGGTTGGGGGCAGCCCGTCGCTGCCTGCTGGATCTGGCTGGTTCCAGAAATACGGCGAAGCCCACGTCATTTTTTTTCTGAAAAATCAGTAAAACAATCCTAAAAAAGGGACTGCATCTTTATTAACCCCTCGCCCATGGTCCAGGGGTTAATAAAGATGCAGTCCCTTTTATTCACATTGTTTTATGGATTTGTCAGAAAAAAATTTGACGTGGGCTTCGCCGTATTTCTGTAACCAGCCGAATCCAGCAGGCAGTGACGGGCTGCCCCCAACCCCCAGGTGCCTATTTGTACCTGGCCAGACACAAGAATATAGGGGAGCCCTTTTTTTTATTATTTCATGAATTTCATGAAATAATTAAAAAAAAATGCGTGGGGCTCCGCGCAATTTCTATGTCTAGTCAGGTACAGCTAAGCAGCTGGGGTCTGGAATCCGCAGTGCAGGGAGGCCCAAGCTTTCTGGGCACCCCCCGCTGCAAATTGCAGCCCGCAGCCGCCCCAGAAGATGGCGCATTCATTGAAGCGCCATCCTCTGGCGCTGAACCCCGCTCTTCCAGTGGCCCTGGTGGCGGGTGGCTCACTGGGTAATAATGAGGTTAAGGCCAGCTTTGTATTATCAGCTGGCCCTAAGCTCGAAATTTATGGCGGTCACGCCAATATTAGACATGACCGCCATGAATTTCTATTAAATTGTTTTAAAAAAAACACAGCACAGAGAAATTTTTTTTTTCTTAGAAATAAAAAAAAAAGCCATTAGGGACTCCATCTTTAATTAAAAAAATCCTCTTCTGTCCGACGTAGTCCAAAACACAATCTCAGCTCTGCTACTTCCCTGTCTGTGCTTAGACAGACAGGGATGTAGCAGAGCTGAGAACTGACTAAACAGTCAGGGTTCAGCTCAGGTCATTATGACCTGAGCTGAACTCTGCTGTCAGCCAGACTCGCTCTGCTGCTGGCGATTCCCGAGCAGTGATGGAAGTTAATTTATTCACTGCTTCTCTCAGTGTTTGGGAATCTCCGGAAAAAGCAGCAGAGACTCGGGGAGCGAGTCTGCAGCCGGCGCCGGCGGAGGCAGCGGTAAGTAGCAGGCCGGTCCGGTGGCTTTAAAAGAATAACATGGGGATTTGCAGGTTTTTCCTCTGCTGCCAGACCCCTTATAGGGTCCGGCAGCAGAGGAATCGCTGCAATACTCGTTCCCCATTCATTAACATTGGAATCGCTAGACTCGCAACAAGTAGTGAGTCCTGGACTCAGACTCGTCGGAGTCTAGCGATTCTGAGTAGTTTAGGATTTGCCCATCACTAGTGGTTAAGTTTATACATTTTCACTTAAGGAAATGGGTAAAAATAGCACCACAATGTGTTACACATCTGCTGAATGTGGCAATACCCCATATGTGGCTGCTCAGCACTGCTTAGCCACACGACGAGACTCAAGATAGAAGGAACGCTATTCGACTCTGAGTACACATTTTCATAGAGTAGCTTGCAAAGATGTAGAGACTATTTTGACTCCATTGGTGTTTTCTAGAAACCTAGCAGTGGAAGTTGCTGAGTGAAAATTACAAATCTGTCATTGTACTGCCCAGTACATTGTAATGTCTAGTATGTTTTAGTGTATAGTACATTGTTCTTACTTACACAATACAGAAATGAAAAAACTTGTGGACACAGAATGTGGCACATGATGGGGCTCAGAAAGTAAGAGGGTTTGGATTTGGTAGCACAGATTTTGGATTTCTTTTTTGGGGGGAGGAGCCATAATGCTTGTCCAGAGCCAGTGCTACGAGTAATGTGGAAGCCTTTTATATTTCCGTTTACAGAAGGATCAAAACTATCATGTGCTCTACACTGAGCATTTATATCTGGGTTTCTATCTAAAACTCCAAATAACATAAGTCAGCTGACACCTTTGAGGGATCAATTGCCTATAATGAGTCAGCAGAGTCACTCTAGACTTTGTTCATTTGTGTGGACCATGCTTTTATGTACACTTAAAAAGACAGATGTCGCTAGGTAATAGGACAGAATGAGTCCAAGTTGAAACCCTCTGCCTCATTATAGGGAATCTTCCTTTGGAGGTTCGATATGAATTGAATATTTCAGAGATTTACATCGAAACCTGATGTAAGTGCTCAGCGTAGAGTGAAGGATAAATGTTAGGATAAATGTTAGCCAAGTCTAACTACGATCTTTCAGAGGAAGAATTAATAAGTTAAAAGCAGGCCAACAACTGCTTTCACTTACCTTTTTACGCCATTCACTGTGATTAGATTGCTTTATTCTTCAAGTCGGTGTGAATACAGCAATATCAAATTTACAGTGGGTACAGAAAGTATTCAGACCCCTTTAATTATTTCAGTCCTTGTTTCATTGCAGCCCTTGCAGCATTTAGTAAAATCAAAAAAGTTAATTTTTTTCTCATTAATGTACACTTTGCCCCCCATATTGGCTGCAAAAATGTCTACATTTCTGTTTTTTGTTCAAATTTATTAAAAAAGAAAAACTATAATATCACATGCTCAGATATTGGGAAGATGGTGTACCACGGTCCGCGCTGCTGCCTCAATGGTATCACATGGAATGTAAGGTTCCAACAAGTCACAAGGAATGCAAGGTTCCAAAAGTAGCAATCTCCTTTATTCCACCAACGCGTTTCAGCGCCTCTCCTGGCACCTTCATCAGGGAACCCTTCTTCCCACCGCACACCAATCATTCTGATTGGTGTGCGGTGACTGCGGGGACCAATCAGAATAGCGGCGCGCGCTATGGCGCCATATTTCAAATACACTGAGTATAGAGTATTTGAAATATGGCGCTATATCGCGCGCCGCTATCCTGATTGCTCGGTGCTGAACGCGGGCGGCCAATCAGCATAGCGGCGCTCGCCACGGCGCCATGTGTAAAATCTGAAGTAATGGGTGAATTTTACATATGGCGCTGTGGCAAGCGCCGCTATGCTGATTGGCTGCCCGCGTTCAGCGCCGACCAATCAGAATAGTGGCGCGTGCAATGGTGCCATATTTCAAATACGCTATACTCAGTGTATTTGAACTATGGCGCCATGGCGCGTGCCGTTATTCTGATTGGTCGCCGCGTTCACGGCCAACCAATCAGAATAGCGGCGCGCGCCATATTTCAAATACACTGTACTCAGTGTATTTGAAATATGGCGCCATGGTGCACCCCTCTATTTTGATTGGTCGGCAGTGAACGCGCCAACCAATCAGAATAGCGGCGTGCGCTATGGCGCCATATTTCAAATACACTGAGTATAATGTATTTGAAATGCACACAGCCTGGTGTGCGGCCTCTGGCCACATCTATCTCCTCACCCCTCCAGCCTCACCTCTCCTCACCCCTCCAGCCTCACCTCTCCTCACCCCTCCAGCCTCCGCTCTCCTCACCCCTCCAGCCTCACCTCTCCTCACCCCTCCAGCATCACCTCTCCCCACCCCTCCAGCCTCCTCTCTCCTCACCCCTCCATCCTCACCTCTTCTCACCCCTCCAGCCTCACCTCTCCTCACCCCTCCAGCCTCCGCTCTCCTCACCCCTCCAGCCTCACCTCTCCTCACCCCTCCAGTCTCCGCTCTCCTCACCCTTACCCACAGAGCCGTCTGTATACTCTGCTACCCACAAAGCCGCCTGGATACTCTGCTATCCACAGAGCCACCTGGATACTCTGCTACCGACAAAGCCGCCTGTATATTCTGCCACCCACAGAGCCGCCTGTATACTCTGCTACCCACAAAGCCACAAATTTCTTAAATAAAGCTACTTGATGGGTACACAAGTATTGGCCAGTATGTGTACCAAACGCCTTAGCATATAACTATTAAATTTCCAAAAATGACATAGACCATACAAACATAGGTAGTTGATGGATAGATATCATGTCTTAATTGCATTATTGGTAACTATTAGTAAATAAACTATACATGGATTCTAGACTACCCGATTCTTTAGAATTGGGCCGACATCTAGTATATAATAAATACTATATTCATGTCTGAATATACAGTGAAACATGGTGGTGGCAGCATCACGCTATGGGGGTGTTTTTCAACTGCAGGGACAGTGCGAATGGTTGCAATTAAAGGAAATATGAATGTGCCCAAGTAAAGAGAAACCTGGATGAAACCCTCTTCCAGAATGCTCTGGATCTCAGACTTGGCCAAAGGCTAACCTTACAAGACAATGACCCTAAGCACACAGCTAAAATAACAAAGGATTGGCTTCAGAACAACTCTGTGACCATGCTTGACTGACCCAGCCAGAGCCCTAACCTAAACCCAATTGAGCATCTCTGGAGAGACCTGAAAATGGCTGTCCACCAACATTTACCATCCAACCTGACAGAACTGGAGAGGATCTACAAGGAAGAATGGCAGAGGATCCCCAAATCCAGGTGTGAAAAACTTCTTGCATCATTCCCAAGAAGACTCATGGCTGTACTAGCTCAAAATGGTGCTTCTAATCCATATTGAGCAAAGGGTCTGAATACTTATGACCATGTAATATTTCAGTTATTCTTTTTTAATTTTAAAAAAAAAAAACAAATGTAGAAATTTTTGCAGTGAAGATTGGGTGCAGAGTGTACATTAATGAGAAAAAAATGAACTTTTTTGCATTTACCAAATGGCTGCAATGAAACAAAGAGCGAAAAAGTTAAAGGAGTCTGAATACTTTATGGACCCACTATACATGTTTTAGGTTCAGTTATATCACACACTACAAAATATTTTTGCATTGTCATATTGCCAGAGATACATTTTTCCTGTGTTTCTGCCAGCAAAGTTTTCCATGTGCTTAGATTTTTTTTGGTATCAGTTGATGCCTTCATTGGTGCAACTTTTGGGCACATAACGTTTTTTGATCACTCTCTATTCTGGTTGTGGGGAAGTACAATGAACATTAAATAGCAATTCAGTATTTTTTTTTTGGGGGGGGGGAGCTATGCTGTTTATCGTTTAGTAAAATTAATAAGACACGTTAATTTTGCAGGTCAGTACAATTACGGTGAGGCAACACGTCTTTTTATCTTTTACCACTTTTACACCATAAAAACATAGCGATGCAAAAACAATTGTTTTTCTGTAAAAAAAATATTTTGAGATCTGTAGCCATGGTGTTTTATTTTTCTGTGGGCAGAACCAAGTGGTGGCCTATTTATGGAGAGACAAGATGATGTTTACAGCAATATCTTTTCTATTAACATTTGACTGGATTTTTGATCACATATTATTTCAATTTTTTATTTCATTTTTTGATTGTTTATTTTGAAATTAAAAAAATATATATTTTTAAAATTCTTTAAAACTTTTTTAAATTTTTTTTTCCTTAATTTCAGGATGACACATCGACATTTCTGGTCTAATAGCTGATCTAATGCTCTGCATTGCTTTTACATTGCAGGGCTTTAGATCAGTGACCGGCACACAGGCAGGAAGCCACATTTTTGGATTGTCACTGTTTGCTTCACCAATAGAAAAGACAAACAAGAATGTGAATTCCTTCGCAATTTTTTCACTAAGGGCTCGGACACACTCCTAGTTACATGTGAGTCTGGGACAAGACTCAGAAGAGGCTGGAGCAGTGACCCTGAACCAGGGCCGGGTTTGGGCAAAGTGGGGCCCTGGGCAAAAGGTTAAAGTGGGCCCTAAATGCTCACATATTGCACTGTCACACTCAGACATTTGGGTTACATGTACAAGGCCAAATTCAGACTGGTGAATGAGTGCGATTTATAATATTCAAATCATTCAGCGCTTGTTTCCGGCTTTTTTACACAGGATGATGAAGAATGATGGGTGAAGAGCAATCACCGGTAGAGTAATCTGTCCTCTACAGTATCATGTTATCGGCAGCACTTCTGCAGTTTGCAGCAGGCAATGTGCTGTCTAGAGCAAGGATTTTTGTTCCTCCATAAACCGTCCAATCACCCGATGATGAGCCGCATTTTACTGATTTGTTGAGCAATTGCCGACCTATTTACACCTAGGAACTCTAATCTGTGCTGCTGGAATTTATAAATGTAGATGTTAGGGCCCTTTCACATCAGCGGTAATCGATGACTGCAGCAGTTGCGGTGAAAAAAACGCAACTGCCGTGGTGACCGCATAACGGCCGCACTTGTGGTTCACTTGCGGCAAGCCCCATGCAATGTCTATGCGGTATAGTTGCGGTTTCGGCACTTGCGGCAGATGCAGCCGCGAAAAAAAACGCGGTCAGCCGCATTTGCCGCAAGTGCCGAAACCACAACTAACTATACCGCACTTGGCGCACCTGCCGCAAGCCCCATAGACATGGGGCTTGCCGCAAGTCAACCGCAAATGCGGCCATTATGCAGTAACCGCGGCAGTTGCAGTTTTTTTACCGCAACTGCCGCGATCAGCGATTACCGCTGATGTGAAAGGGGCCTTACATACACGCAACACATGGTATGTGATGCAAACACTATATATTACACGTATACACCAAGCACACACACAGACACATACACATCCATTCCCATCATTGTCTGTCTGTGTCATACAGGATGGCTCCTCCAGGGATAGTCGCTTTTTCTAACCATTTATACTCTGACCAAGAGATGGGAACTCCGAATACAGGACTTTTATATTGATTAAAAATTACCTACAAGTGTTTAACAAATAGGATTTACAAACTGGAGATTCAGTAAGGAGAATGTTTCCATAGGATCATCTACTTAAATGTCATCTCTAACAAAGATCTGCTATATTCTTCATATTATAAAACAAATACATTTGAATTGAGCCCCATCCTGGTGGTCTTGTCTTGTTCTGCTGTCACTAGTGGAAATATTGACCTTAAAGGAGTTGTCCAGAATTCTATAAACATGACTGATTTCTTTCAAAAACAGTGCCACCCCTGTCTACAGGTTGTGTGTGATATTGCAGCTCAGCTCAATTGAAGGGAATGGGCCTATGCTGTAATACCACATGCCACCTGTACACAGGGGTGGTGCTGTTTTTGAAAGAATGTAGTAAAGGTTTATTAATGCTGGACATCCCCTTTAATGCTTTGTAAGTTCTGCTAGATAACTGGCTAAGATTCACCAAACTAGGACATAAAATTAAAAGCCTCACCAACATTTTGCCACTTCTCATACCCATTGCACCTAGCAGGAGGCTGCTGGCTCCTCTGAGAGGCAACACAATGTGTCTGGACACCTCAGCCTCCTGCAACCTAAAGCATGGGGGTGTTTGTAGCACCTGCGACCGGCCATGTTGACAGGGAGGAGGCTGGTGGTATCTAAAGACACAAGGTCACCATTGGGCATCAGCAACATAATTCTATGTGATACACCGTGTCAAAGCAGCCTATTGGTCACGTCCCAAGCTATTAGACAAGGTGGGCTGCTTCGCACCAAACAAATGCATCACAAGTGACTGACGCCCCCCAGAGGGCCCAGCCTCCACTGTAAGCAGATAAAAAGATGCAACAAATCACTAAGGCTGAAGGCACACTGTTATGCATCAAAAATGGAGTGTGTTTGATGCACGACAGTGATGCGAGTGATACACGTGTTTATGGGTTTGTGTGGTACGAGTGTGGTGCACATGGTGAGTGTGCCTGCCTGTATTAATGTGAGTGTGCTGTGAGTGAGAGGTGTGAGTGCGTGTGTGCTGCATGTGAGCGTGGTGCTGTCAGTGGTCCTGAAAGACCGTGGACAGCATTTGCAGTGATTTTAAACTTGCCGGCGGTCAAAGCCGGCGAGTTTGAATTTACCGCTTTGCCAGTACAGTAATCTATAATGTTCCAGCCCTGTGACAGCAGCGCTGAAATATTATTGTTTAATAAACTCAGTTATAAATCAAATAATAAAGTTCTGTATGTTATTAATCATTTTAACCCCCTCTGCAGGCTCAGCGCTACATGTCGGCACAGAGCCTGCAGATGCGGCTATTACAAGCCTGTGTCAGAAGGGTTAATTTGCTGTGGGTGTGCTGCCATCATGTATACACAGAGTACATAGACTCTGTGCATACATGGTGACAACACACCCTGGCAGTGCAGGGGTTAATTCCTTTATTTTACTCTCCCGGCAATTTTGGGGTGATTTTACATTAGTATGAAGCCGCTCTGCTCCTACACTGAGCTGTTCAGGGTCCTGAAACTCCAGCGTAATATTACTGAAATATCAGGCTGGAGCTTCAGCACTAGGGACAGCGGCTGTCATGGTACACGTTTTGTGTACTTACGCCAATTGCGTACGCAAAAATCGTACCATGACATCCGCTGTCCCTAGTGCTGAAGCTCCAGCCTGATATTACAGTAACTAGATGGTGGCCCGATTCTAACGCATCAGGTATTCTAGAATACCTTGTAAACAGGAGTGGAATGCGTCACACTGACTGACAGCCTTGTAGACAGGAGTAAAGTTCGTGACACTGACTGACAGCCTTATAGACAGGAGTTAACTGCGTCGCACTGACTGCCTTGTAGACAGGAGTGAAGTGCGTCACACTGACTGACAGCCTTGAACACAGGAGTGAAGTGCGTCACACTGACTGACAGCCTTATATACAGGAGTGAAGTGCATCACACTGACTGACAGCCTTGTAGACAGGAGTAAGTTCGTGACACTGACTGACAGCCTTGTAAACAGGAGTGAAGTTTGTGATACTGACTGACAGCCTTGAACACAGGAGTGAAGTGCGTCACACTGATGACAGCCTTGTAGACAGAGTGAAGTTCGTGACACTGACTGACAGCCTTGAAGACAGGAGTGAACTGTGTCACACTGACTGACAGCCTTGTAGACAGAGTGAAGATCGTGACACTGACTGACAGCCTTAAAGGCAGGAGTGAAGTTCATCACACTGACTGACAGACCTTGTAGACAGGAGTAAACTGTGTCACACTGAATGACAGACCTAATAGACAGGAGTAAGGAGTGAGAATGAGGAGGCTGTGAGAATGGGGAGGCTGTGAGGATGGAGGAGGCTGTGAGGATGGGAGGCTGAGGGGTTGGAGGAGACTGTGAGGATGGAGGAGGCTGAGGGGATGGAGGAGGCTGAAAGGATGGGGAGGCTGTGAGGGTGGAAGAGGCTGTGAGAATGGGGAGGCTGATGGGTTGGAGGAGGCTCTGAGGAAGGAGGAGGCTGAGGGGATGGAGGAGGCTGTGAGGATGGGGAGGCTGAGGGGTTGGAGGAGGCTATGAGGATGGAGGGGGCTGAGGGGATGGAGGAGGCTGAGAGGATGGGGAGGCTGTGAGAATGGAGGAGGCTGTGAGGGTGGGGAGGCTGTGAGGATGGAGGAGGCTGAGGGGATGGAGGTGGCTGAGGAGATGGAGGAGTCTGTGAGGATGCGGAGGCTGTGAGGATAGGGAGGCTGTGAGAATGGAGGAGGCTGTGAGGATGGGGAGGCTGTGAGGATGGGGAGGCTGAGGGGATTGAGGAGGCAGTGAGGATGGAGGAGGCAGTGAGGATAGAGGAGGCTGTGTGGATGGGAAGGCTGAGGGAATGGAGTAGGCTGTGAGGATAGAGGAGACTGTGAGGCTGGAGGAGGCTGTGAGGATGGGGAGGCTGAGGGGATGGAGGAAGCTGTGAGGATGAAGGAGGCTGTGAGGATGGGGAAGCTGAGGGGATGGAGGAGGCTGTGAGGACGGAGGAGGCTGAGGGGATGGAGGAGACTGTGAGGATGGGGAGGCTGAAGGGATGGAGGAGGCTGTGAGGATGGAGGAGGCTGTGAGGATGGGGAAGCTGAGGGGATGGAGGAGGCTGTGAGGACGAAGGAGGCTGAGGGGATGGAGGAGGCTGCAAGGATGGGGTTTGCATTCAAACCGCGCGTTAACCCGCGCTACTTCTCTGATTGGTCGCTGAGGAAGAGTACTGCGGCTTGGCACGCGGTTTGAATGCAGCTTCTCTCATTGGTCGCAGCGTTCAGCGCCGACCAATCAGGATAGCAGCGCACGCCATGGCACCATATTTCAAATTCACTGTAGTCAGTGAATTTGAAATATGGCGCCATGGCGCACGCCACTATTCTGATTGGTCGGCGCTGAACGTGGTGACGAATGAGAGAAGCGGAGCGCGGTTTTAATGCCGCTCCTCTGATTGGTCGCCGCGTTCAGCGCCGACCAATAGGAATTGCGGCGTGCACCATGGCGCCATATTTCAAATATGCTGATTGGTCGGCGCTGAACGTGGCGACAAATCAGAATAGCTGTGCACGCCATATTTCAAATACACTGAGAGAAGCGGTGCGCGGTTTGAATGCCACTCCTCTGATTGGTCGCCACGTTCAAATTCAATGAGAGAAGCGGCGTGCGGTTTGAATGCCACTCCTCTGATTGGTCGCCGCAGCTTGTAGTGCCGCGTACTGCGGCTTGTCGCGAGTACTGCGGCTTGAATGCCGCGATGGGCACCACCGCTACGAGCAACCTGGTCATCTCCCAGCTAGCACGCCGCTGTCGCCGGGCTTTGAATTTGAACTTTGAATTTGCGCGCCTATATGCATAGTCTGCGCTAATTGGCGCCCGACAGACGCCTTAGACAATTATATAGTAGATATCACGCTGGAGTTTCCTGACCCCGAACAGCTCAGTGGAGGAGCAGAGCGGCTTCATACTAATGTAAAATCACCTGATAATTGCCGGGAGCAGTAAAATAAAAGAATTAACCCCTGCACTGCCAGGGTGTGTTGTCATTATGTCTACACAGACTGTACACACCCTGTGTATACATGATGGCAGCACACTAACTGCATTTTAACCTTTTTAACACCGGCTTTTATTAACGACATCAGCACTCTCTGCGCGGCATGTCGGCACAGAGTCTGTGTCCTCACTCTCTTGACACATGGTGTCATCACATAATGGCTCTGCAGGGGTTAAATCCTAAGTAAAAGTACAGCCGCTAATTGTCGGGTTAATTTTCAGAACAGAAGTCAAGCGGCGGGTCATTACGCAATTAGCATACAGCACATTGGTACAGGCTCCTGTACTGTCAATGCCGAGCTGTCCCTGGTGCTGTGGTGCTGAACACATGGCGGTGGACAGCTACGCATTTACAGTACAGGAGCCTGTACCAATGTGCTGTACGCTAATTGCGCAAAGACGTACCACCAGTTTCTTCTGTTCTGAAAATTAACCTGACAATTGGCGGCTGTAATTTGTAATTTTACTTAGGATTTAACCCCTGCAGAGCCATGGTCTGATGACACCATGTGTCAAGGCTGGATGAAGGATGGCTGAGTCCGAAACGTAGCCTGTGAGGACTCAAGGCCTAATAAAGGCATAAGAGACATCAACCACTGCAGTGCTGCGACTTTTTTTAAATACATGTGTCAAGAGAGTGAGAACACTGTCTTGATACATGCTGCCACCACACCAGCATGTTATTAACCCCACACACACTGTGTTATGAGCCTGATCAGCAGCTTCTGTGCAGACATGCCACGCAGAGGCTGCTGATGTGGTTAATAGCCACAGAAAGCCCAGAAATCATTGAATTTGACTAATCATTTGTTTTTCAACTAATCATCTTGTACCGCTGCTGTCACAGCGGTACAAGATGATTGGTTACTGTACAGGCACAGAAGGGGAAATGAAAACACGGGTGCGAGAAAATCTCGCACCCATACACTTCTATTGGCCTCACGCATGTGAAAGTCGCGTGCAGTCGCAGCATGCTGTGACTGCACTCGCTTTCAACTCGCAATGTGAGTTTAGTGCGTGGACTCGCACCAGTGTGCCCTGCCTGATAGGGCAACACTGGTCCGAGTGCAATGCGAGTTCAACTCGCATTGCACTCACTCGAGTCCCTCGCACAGTGTACCTTCAGACTAAAGATAAAAATGTGAGGTGTTTGTAGGTATTTTGGGCCAAAATAACGTAAGCTCGTAACCCCTGTCAAGGGCCCTCACGCTTACGAGTCCTAACCATATGTTTGTCCATATCTTTGTTTGGTGGATAAATCACCAAACATTTAATGATTCACGGAACTAGGACATAAAATTTAAACAAAAATCACCAAATTTTTGCAACTTTTCATACCATTGCACCCAGGGCCGCACCGTCCATTGACAGTGTGAGCCCTGTCATTCAGGCGGCAGCCGCAGGGAGCGGCTGTGCAGAAGGGGCGGCGCCTCATGCACAGAGCCTCCCCTGCATGGCGCCAGCGCTCATCCCGCTCACCGCAGTAAGCGTCGGGCAGCGGGGGGACACGCACACAAGGGCGGCAGCCCCAGGCTTCAAAAGCACCCCCCCCCCCGGTACTCGCGGCAGTGGCCGGCAATCACTGCCGCGTCTAGGCGCATGCGAGCCGGTCACTGCAGAAGGCTCCACAGCACCCCCCCCCGTAATCAGCTGCGGCTCAGGCAGCAGTGGGGCCGGTGCACCCTGATTGCACCTAGCAGAGGCTGCTGACACCTCTGAGAGGCAACACATGTGTCTGGACACCGGTGCTCAGCTTCCTGCAACCTAAAGCACGGGACGGTTGTAGCACTGCGACCGCCATGCTGACAGGAGGAAACTGGTGGTATCTAAAGACACAAGGTCACCATTGCGCATCAGCCACATAGGTCTATGTGATACACAGTGTCAAAGTTGCCTATTGGTCACGCCCAAGTTATTAGACAAGGGCTCCTGCTAAGAGCAATGGGTATGAGAAGTGGCGACATGTTGGTGAGTTTTTTTTTGATAACTGGCTACAAATGTAGGAGTTAAGGAGGTCCCCTAACTCTAATTACTCCCATCATGAACATGTAAAGATTGAAGCCTGCGGGGGGCGCTCCTGCTGCTATTATATGGCAATTACAAGGATTTTATAACTTTTACCATTGAGCGATTTTTATTTTTCTTCCCCCACCCCTTATAACTTTATTATTTTTCCTTCCACATAGCCGTACGAGGGCTTGTTTTTTGCAGGATGAGTTGTACTTTTGAATTACATCATTCATTCTACCACAAAATGTACTGGGGAGTGAGAAAATGATTCCAAGTGCTTTGAAATTGCAAAAAAAAGTGCAATTCCACAATTTGTTTCAGTTTTTTATTTTTCATGTTAACTATGTGGTACAAGTGACAAGTTGATTATCTTGGTCAGAATAGGAAGATACTGAACATTTTTTTTGTTTCAATCATAAAAAGCCCCCAAAAATTAAAAAAAAAAAAAATGAAAATAAAAATTTGCTTAATTCGCCATTTTCCGGGACACATGAGGTTTTAATTTTTGAAGATACAGGGCGATTTGAGGGCTTACTTTATGTGCCCTGAGCTAACATTTTTGCTGATACCATTTTGAGTCAGATACAACATTTTGATCGTCTTTTATTGCATTGTATTGTAACAACGCGGTAGCCCAAAACAAATAATTCTGCCGTTTTTATTTTTTTCCCATTACACCATTTACCAATTGAATTCATTTACTTCATATATTGATAGCTTAGATTCTTATGAATGCAGCAATACCAAATATGTGTATTTTTTAATTTTTTTTTCTGTTTTACTGCTATTTTCAGTTCAGCTCCTTTGGGGGCCCCTAAGAGAAGGTGGGGCCCTGGGCAACTGCCCAGTCTGCCCTCCCCTAACGCCGACCCTGCCCTGAACGGCCTCTCCCTCTCTGGACAGGGAGTGTGGAGGTGAACAAAACCACAATCAGCTGACAGTTTCGTCCACACAGGGAGAAGCCGTTCAGGGTCACTGCTCCAGCCTCTTCTGAGTTATGTCTGAGAGACTCGCATGTAACTAGAAGAGTGTGTCCAAGCCCTTAGGCTGGAATCACACTGTCGTGTGATATGCAACTAAGTCGGACATGTCACAGATGATAAACTTGGAATGGCTTCCACCCTGTCAGGACGGGAGTGTGGAGCTGCTTATAAATGTAGTGCCCCCGCTGGTCACCGCGCTACAAAAGGGTACTTCACCCGAACAGAAGGTTGTTATTCTTGTCCTGATAGGGGGTAATGGAAGTCTGAAGCCCCCCACCACATACATACACCTAGAGACAGGGGGCCAATTGGACAGCCCGTTACCAGGGTATCCGGTCCCGGTGGGAGGAGAGCTAGGGTGTATAGTGAGTGGGAAAAGAGCGGGAAGCAGATGAGCAGAGTTGAGAAGAGTGAGAGAGGAGAAGAAGAAATAATGGGGAGGGCACCTCAACCTGGTGACCCAGACAAAGAGGGGCATTCAGAGGGTGACTGACCACCCTGGCCCAGTCCAAACGGGGTACTGGCTCCGAAGCAGTGCAGAGGTCCATCCCTGAGCCGCAAATACAGATATGATCGACCGATTAATAGGAGCACAATCCGCCCAACATACGTACGGTCCCCACCAGAAGCACAAAACGGGTTGAGCCCCCTTAGAGAGAGAAGGGTATCTCATATCACCCAACAGGCCTGGCAGTAAGTGGGATTTGTGCAGGGCAGCGTGAGGAAGAAGGAGTGCGCAGAGGTAGGACAGTGGAAGAGAACAGAAGGGATATAGCTGGAGCTTCAGACAGACATTGCCTACTGCCAGGACCACCTGGTCTACTACCCTGGCTGTAACAACAGTATACCCTGTAAACTGCAGATTACCAGAGTAAAGACCCGTGCAGAGCAAACAAGTGTCTGTGTTTCTTCCTTGTGAACGGTGACATTCCAGTCTCAAAGCAGAGACTGTGCTGCCCTATACCAATCATTACACTACACAGTCCAGGGGGACCCTGCTCTACCTGTAGGGAGCTAAAACACCTTGCTGCCATCGATCCCCCCGGAGGTCTGCAGCAGCGCCGGTGCCATCACCGGATCTACAGGTGGCGTCACAACTTTTATTAACTTTATTTCCCATCAAAAATCCCCTTATAATTGTACAAGGCACAGGCTCGGGCATCGACCACCCGTGACATCCTTGCACCCAACCACCTGAGATCTGAGTCCCCAGACTCTTGTGGGCCCGACATAAACATAAGCAGCTGACACTCCCGTTCAGAGAGGGGGAAGCCATTCCAAGTTTATCATCCGTGACCTATCCAACTTAGTTGCATATCACACAGACAGTGTGATTCCAGCCTTAGAGTGCCAGAACATTTTTTTTATCTATTCATTGATGGACTTTTGTTCGAGGCATCATCACTGGCAGTTGAGCCAAGTCTATCCAATAGAAATGTCATACTCAAGGCAGGACCTCACAGGCCACTGTACCTGCGTGGACTCACGGCCATTATTCGGCAATCGTGTTGTGTCGATTAAAGCAGAGAGGGCGCCCCTTCCCACCTCCTCCTGGTAAGCAGATCGATTTTGCTGTCACCAATGACAGCAAGGTTAGCGGGGTTAAATGCCCATGATCGATGCTATCACTCACTTATTATTGCACCATCTCTGCTTGTGAGCATGTGCGAGCGTAGCGCCGAACACATATTCCAGCTTGCTGAAACGCACTTCCACAACATTTTTTTATGTATGTGTGGAGCCCACTGGGACAGGGTACTCAGTACCGGACCGGGGTATCACGGGGTATCACGGCGGTCTTGGTCCGGACCATGTCCCGACCTCACAAATAAAGGTTGAGGGTTATATACAGGGGATAGAGTCGTGCCGCCACCCGGAGTATTGTGGCCAGAGTGGCCACCGCTGCCTGGTTGCAGGTGGGGATGGTGACTTAGGGGTAGCTGAAGTGGTAAGCCCCCTCCGGGTAGGCTATGGATCCCCAGGGAAGGAGTGGTAGTAGTCTATGGTGGTTATGATGGGGGTTGTAGTCGACACAGGCACTTACTTTGCAGTTTGCAAGACTGGTTGTCTTGGTGCTGATGAGCTGTTGTAATAGGTGCAGTTCACTTACTTTCCTGCTGCTGAAGCCTTTCCAGTCAGTCTGTGAGGAGAGTACTCTCCAGGTCTGCAGGTGGAATATTGGGCAAATGGCGCAATTAACAGGCAGACTCACAGTTTGAAGTTTCTTTTGGTCTTTTACTTAAGATGTAATCCAGTAAAGTATTGTCCACAGAGTTTGGGGTTCAGAGACTCTCCCACCCAGCCGGATTGTCTTTTCTCCCTTTCTGCGCTGTGTGTGGCCCCTGCTGCTGAATAAGCTCTGCTGCTGGCCCTGTTCCTCCTCCCTGGTACCAGTCTGATAGGCAATTCGAGTCCTTTATATCTATCCTGAACTCTGTGGCGTTGCTGTATCCTGGTACAGGTGAAGAATGTGGGATCTTCACTTCCCCGGTGTTTACTGTGCTGTATGTGTCATGCACAGCCTCAGATCCGGTATCCGTTCTGTGCGCTCCTCTGGAGTGAGTTTTAGGGTAACTCGGTCTCCCAGGTGTGTTCCTCTCTGTTCCTGTCTCCTTTCCTCAGACCCTAGCTTGGCCTGGAACTGCTCAGTGGACCTCGGGCTGAGCTTAGCACAGCTCTTTTACACCCAGGTCGTCAACACAGTTCTCCTAGGAACTACACTGCCCACTTCCTCTCCACACCAGAATATATAGGGGAGCAGCTTGGTCTCCCCCTTCTGGCCTGAAGGTGCTGGTGTTGTGTGGGGAGTTAACCCTTTGTATTGTTACTGTGGCACATGAACCCTGGGGTGCCACATATGGTGGATGACATGAGAGGGTTACAGATCTGTCACCAGATTTATATATACAGCATTAATTAATAAGTCTCTTGAACACAATGAAGCTGGTATACTTACTTTGAAAAATTCATACTAGAATGGTTTTATAATAGTGATGGGTGAATCCTAAATTATTCGGAATCGCTTGACTCTAGCAAGTCCGAGCCGGGACTCGCTACTCGTTGCGAGTCTAGCGAGTCCAATGTTAATGAATGGGGAAGCGAGTAATAGCGAGTAGTGTGCGATTTACAAATCACAGATGTGTCTCGGAAGCTTCAGCCTGAAGCAATCCTAGTTTTGCCATTGATTTGCATTGGACTCGTTTACTGTGCAAGTAATCGCTGGGAAACTCGCACAGATAAGAGTCCGGCTGTCTGCTCTGTGTGCAGGCTGCCGCAGCTCCAGGGTCCTAGAGCCCGCCTACTGCCTGATGTAGCAGAGCTGAGATTGTTCTCAGTCTGCTCATTCCCTGTGCATAGACATCTATATCTATGCACAGGGGATGTAGCAGAGAGGACATCGCGTTTTGGACTTTTTTTTAATTAAAGATGGAGTCCCTAATGGCTTTTTTTTTATTTCTAATAAAAATTTTTCTCTGTGTTGTGTTTTTTTTAAAACAATTTAATAGAAATTTATGGCGGTCATGTCTAATATTGGCGTGACCGCCATAAATTTCGGGCTTAGGGCCAGCTGATAATACAAAACTGGCCCTAACCTCTTTATTACCCAGCATGCCACTGCCACCAGGGCCGCTGGAAGAGCGGGGTTCAGCGCCAGAGGAAGGCGCTTCAATGAACGCGCCATCTTCTGGGGCGGCTGCGGGCTGCAATTTGCAGCGGGGGGTGCCCAGAAAGCTTGGGCATCCCTGCGCTGCGGATTCCAGCCCCCAGCTGCTTAGCTGTACCTGGCTAGACATAGAAATTGCGCGGAGCCCCACACATTTTTTTTTAATTATTTCATGAAATTCATGAAATAATAAAAAAAAAGGGCTCCCCTATATTCTTGTGTCTGGCCAGGTACAAATAGGCACCTGGGGGTTGGGGGCAGCCCGTTGCTGCCTGCTGGATCCGGCTGGTTCCAGAAAGACCATGTAATTTTTTTTCTGAAAAATCAATAAAACAATCCTAAAAAAGGGAATGCATCTTTATTAACCCCTCACCCATGGTCCAGGGGTTAATAAAGATGCAGTCCCTTTTATTTACATTGTTTTATGGATTTGTCAGAAAAAAATGTCACGTGGGCTTCGCCGTATTTCTGGAACCAGCCGGATCCAGCTGGCAGCGACGGGCTGCCCCCAACCCCCAGGTGCCTATTTGTACCTGGCCGGACACAAGAATATAGGGGAGCCCTTTTTTTAAATTATTTCATGAATTTCATGAAATAATAAAAAAAAAATGTTTGGGGCTCCGCGCAATTTCTATGTCTAGCCAGGTACAGCTAAGCAGCTGGGGGCTGGAATCCGCAGCGCAGGGATGCCCAAGCTTTCTGGGCACCCCCCGCTGCAAATTGCAGCCCGCAGCCGCCCCAGAAGATGGCGCGTTCATTGAAGCGCCATCCTCTGGCGCTGAACCCCGCTCTTCCAGCGGCCTTGGTGGCGGTGGCACGCTGGGTAATAAAGGGATTAATACCAGCTTTGTTATACAAGCTGGTATTAAGCCCGAGATTCGTAATGTCAGGCCACGTTTGACCCAGCCACTAAGAATCTCCAATAAAGGGTTAAAAAAACACAACACAGAGAAAATTTTTTATTAGAAATAAAAAAAAAAAGCCATTAGGGACTCCATCTTTAATTAAAAAAATCCTCTTCCATCCGACGTAGTGCAAAACGCGATGTCCTCTCTGCTACATCCCCTGTGCATAGATATAGATGTCTATGCACAGGGAATGAGCAGACGGGCACTAGGACCCTGGAGCTGCGGCAGCCTGCACAGAGAAGACAGCTGGACTCGGCTCGCAAAGTAACAGCAGTTACTTTGCGAGTTTCCCAGCGATTACTTGCACAGTAATCAGACCAATGCAAGTCAAAGGCAATCCTAGTTTTGTCAGAGTCTGTGACAAAACTAGGATTGATATTGATTTGCATTGGACTCGTTTACTGTGCGAGTAATCACTGGGAAACTCGCAGAGTACCGAGTCCTGCGAGTCCCTTACTACTCGCCGAGTAACGAGTCCTAGCGAGTAGATTCGCCCATCCCTATTTTATAATCCTGATATAAAAATGGGCATTTTATTCAGGTAAAGAGAGGGAGAGTTCATGAGTCCAATAGTATTCAGTCTGCTTCTCCCCAGCCTGACTGACTGATGCAGCTGGCACTGAGCAGTGTGAAATCTAAGCAGCAGAAGGAATACTGAGGAGCCATTTTGCAGTAGCAAAGAATGCGGCAAAGTGGCAAACAGGTGGCAAAGAATGAGTTATGCTTTCATAAAATATTCTGCCGCCATTCTGAGATATATTCTCAAGGTAAATACACCAGTTAAGCGCCCCATGGCTGTGGGGTACTCGGGACCAGGACCGCTGTCCTGCAGCGGGGAGTCATGGGGGTCGAGGCCCTGTCTCGTGGCCCTGGGGGTCACGTTTGAAAGTTCTGGGCTGGTGGTTTAGGGATGGTTGTCGTGCCCCCACCCGTGGTATGCGGCTATTAGTGGCTGTGGCTGCTGTACGAGGCTTCTGGGGAAGATGGGATGGCAGCGGTGATGGTTTTGCTCCCCACGGGGGGAGCGGATCCCCAGGGCAACCGGTGTAGTCTATGACGGTGGCAGGCCATTAGGGGTGCAGGACTGAGGGCGCGGAATGACCGACAGACACAACGGTTGAAGTCTCCGTTATCTTTACTGGTAGAAGTAGCAGGTTCGGCCAAGGTAACATCCATAAGACATGTTAGGAGTCCGGGTGGCCTGGAAGCAAGTTGGGATTCTCCTCACCTGGCAAGTTCTGAGGCTTCCCTGTTGCGCTACTCTTGGCGGGTCCTGGCTGCCTGTAGCTAAGCTGTGACCCTCTCTCCTCCTGCGTACAGTCTCTTGCCCATATGACAAGCAGCTTGAGCCCTCTCTGGGTTACACTCCTCTGGCTAGTCTCCCTGAGCTCTCTGGCCCTGCTGTGCCACCTGGGCTTTGTTGTGGCTGAGAGACTTGGAATCTCCCGCCCTCTGGTGTTGGCTGCTGGGCCTCGAGTCCCTCACAAGTTCGGACTTCGGTGTCCGCTCCCGGTGCTCTGCACTGGGGTGAGCCTGACGACCAGCTTCACTCCCCAGACCTGCTTCTCCACTTCTTCAGACCCTCTCCTACGGGTCCCTCATGCTGGCTACTAGGGATGGGCGAATCTACTCGCTAGGACTCGTTACTCGGCGAGTAGTAAGGGACTCGCAGGACTCGGTACTCTGCGAGTTTCCCAGTGATTACTCGCACGAGTCCAATGCAAGTCAATATCAATCCTAGTTTTGTGCAGAAACGCTGACAACACTAGGATTGCCATTGTTTGCATTAGACTCCTGCGAGTAATCACTGGCTACTGTGCCAGTGATAGCAGGGAAACTCGCAGATAACTGCTGTTTCTTTGCGAGCCGAGTCCAGCTGTCTTCTCTGTGCAGCTCCAGGGTCCTAGAGCCCGCCTGCTGCCTGATGTAGCAGTGCTGAGATTGTTCTCAGTCTGCTCATTCCCTGTGTACAGACATGAATGTCTGTGCACAGAGATGATGTAGCAGTGCTGAGATTGTTCTCAGTCTGCTCATTCCCTGTGTACAGACATGAATGTCTGTGCACAGAGATGATGTAGCAGTGCTGAGATTGTTCTCAGTCTGCTCATTCCCTGTGTACAGACATGAATGTCTGTGCACAGAGATGATGTAGCAGAGCTGAGATTGTTCTCAGTCTGCTCATTCCCTGTGTACAGACATGAATGTCTGTGCACAGAGATGATGTAGCAGAGCTGAGATTGTTCTCAGTCTGCTTATTCCCTGTGCATAGACATCTATATTTATGCACAGGGGATGTAGCAGAGAGGGCATCGCGTTTTGGACTGCGTCGGACGGAAGAGGATTTTTTTAATTAAAGATGGAGTCCCTAATGGCTTTTTTTTTTTATTTCTAATAAAAAATTTTCCTTGTGTTGTGTTTTTTTTAAAACAATTTAATAGAAATTCATGGCGGTCATGTCTAATATTGGCGTGACCGCCATAAATTTCGGGCTTAGGGCCAGCTGATAATACAAAGCTGGCCCTAACCTCTTTATTACCCAGCGTGCCACCGCTACCAGGGCCGCTGGAAGAGCGGGGTTCAGCGCCAGAGGATGGCGCTTCAATGAACGCGCCATCTTCTGGGGCGGCTGCGGGCTGCAATTTGCAGCGGGGGGTGCCCAGAAAGCTTGGGCATCCCTGCGCTGCGGATTCCAGCCCCCAGCTGCTTAGCTGTACCTGGCTAGACATAGAAATTGCGCGGAGCCCCACGCATTTTTTTTTTATTATTTCATGAATTTCAGAGTCAGAGTCTCAGAATCAGAGTCAGAATCTCAGAATTTCATGAAATAATTAAAAAAAAAAAGCGTGGGGCTCCGCGCAATTTCTATGTCTAGCCAGGTACAGCTAAGCAGCTGGGGGCTGGAATCCGCAGCGCAGGGATGCCCAAGCTTTCTGGGCACCCCCCGCTGCAAATTGCAGCCCGCAGCCGCCCCAGAAGATGGCGCGTTCATTGAAGCGCCATCCTCTGGCGCTGAACCCCGCTCTTCCAGCGGCCCTGGTAGCGGTGGCACACTGGGTAATAGAGGTTAGGGCCAGCTTTGTATTATCAGCTGACCCTAAGCCCCAAATTTATGGCGGTCACGCCAATATTAGACATGACCGCCATGAATTTCTATTAAATTGTTTTAAAAAAAACACAACACAAGGAAAATTTTTTATTAGAAATAAAAAAAAAAGCCATTAGGGACTCCATCTTTAATTAAAAAAATCCTCTTCCGTCCGACGCAGTCCAAAACGCGATGTCCTCTCTGCTACATCCCCTGTGCATAAATATAGATGTCTATGCACAGAGAATAAGCAGACTGAGAACAATCTCAGCTCTGCTACATCATCTCTGTGCACAGACATTCATGTCTGTACACAGGGAATGAGCAGACTGAGAACAATCTCAGCTCTGCTACATCATCTCTGTGCACAGACATTCATGTCTGTACACAGGGAATGAGCAGACTGAGAACAATCTCAGCTCTGCTACATCAGGCAGCAGGCGGGCTCTAGGACCCTGGAGCTGGCAGCCTGTACAGAGGAGACAGGATCTTAGCTGTGCGAGTCAGGATTACTTACAAAGTAAACGAGCAATGCAAATAAATGACAAAACTAGGATTGCTTCAGGCTGAAGCTTCCGAGACACATCTGCGATTTGTAAATCTCACACTACTCGCTATTACTCGCTTCCCCATTCATTAACATTGGACTCGCTAGACTCGCAACGAGTAGAGAGTCCTGTGCTCGGACTCGCTAGAGTCAAGCGATTCCGAGTAATTTAGGATTCGCCCATCACTACTGGCTACTCTTCATCCCGGATGAGCCTTGCTTTGTTCCAGTCCACGGGATCTCTTCACAGTCCTCCTAGGAACTGAACTTCCTAACCTCGCCCCTAGGCCAGAATTTATAGGGGAACCTCCCTTGAACTCGGGTTTCAAAGCTCCCCCTTCTGGTCTGGAGTTGGGAAGGTGTTGTGTGTGGTGGGCTTACCTGGTGTGGATACCTTCCCTTGGTTCCAAGCATGGCATGACCCCCCGAGGGAGGCAATACCATCGTGACAACTGACTGGACTCTGGGGTACCACACCAGCGTCATCAGATCTAAAATTTCTAATCCATAACATATGCACTTTGTATTGTCAAACATGGTGACAGGCCACATGTTTTCCCATGAAGAAAGGTAATTTTTAAAGTTCATTTTTAATCAATAGATCCTGGAATAATAATAAGTAACACAATTGGATGTGTTTAAAAAAAATGTTCCTAAGCTGAGATAGGCTAGGGTCACACATCATTTTTTTTTTTTAAAACCTGATCCGGTTTTGAGCTTTTAAAAAGCTCAAAACCGGATCAGGAAACGCTCCTCATTGGAGCCTATGATAAAAAACGGATTGCTTCACAAGCAATCCAGTTTCCATCTCCGGCTCTGCAGCCTGCATGAAAAATCATGCAGGCTGCAGTTTTCGGAGCGGTTCTGTTATCTGCAATGCGGGAACCGGATTGCTCAGGATGTGTAATCCTGAGCTGCCGCCAGGATAAGCAAAGTGTTCTATGGTTTGTTAAACTTGTAATTTAATAAATAAATGTTTGTATAATGTCTCTAGGGGGTGGCCAGTCCCCCTAGAGACCTTCCACCCACTCAGTTGGGCATATAATGCTGTAATCTGTTATGTACAACAGCTGACTCCTGTCAGCTGTTGGACAGTTTCATGAATGAAAGTGTAGGGCTCCTCAGAGTGGCGCACATACTATTGCTATTGCTACAGTATGTGCGCTGCTGCCTGAGGTCCTGAAGCCTTATACAGTACATCTATGGGCAGCGCTCCCATAGATCTTACTGTAAGTGGCTTCAGAACCTCAGACAGCGGCGCACATACTGTAGCAATAGCAACAGTATGCGCGCCGCTCTGAGGAGCCCGGTGCTTTCATTCATAAAACTGTGCAACAGCTGACAGGAGTCAGCTGTTGTACATAACAGATTACAGAATTATATGCCCACCTGAGGTGGTGTAAGGTCTCTAGGGGGACTGGCCAACCCCTAGAGAGATTATACAAACATTTATTTATTAAACTACAAGTTTAACAAACCATAGAACACTTTGCTCATCCCTGCTGATGAGCAAATTATCCGGTAACCGGATTGCTCAGGATTACACATCCTGAGCAATCCGGTTACCGGATTGCGGCTTCAGCAATCCGGTTCCCGAATTGCTGAATGTCAGAAGACAATTGCGTTCACCTCATCCGGATCTGGATCCGGTGAACGAAATTCCAGTTTTAAGTGTGACCCTAGCCATAATCGTAAATATGGCTAGGGTCACATCTACGTTTTTTTTTTTAAAACCTGATCCGGTTTTGAGCTTCCATAAAGCTCAAAAGCAGATCAAGAAACGCTCCTCATAGGAGCCAATGCTGAAAACCGGATTGCTTCACAAGCAATCCGGTTTCCGTCTCTGGATCTGCAGCCTGTGTGAAAAATCATGCAGGCTGCAGTTTTCGGAACGGTTTTAGCATCCGCAATGGGGGAACCGGATTGCTCAGGATGTGTAATCCTGAGCAATGCGGTTCCCGCATATACTTTGCTTATTCTGGCTGCCCCCGGGATAAGCAAAGTGCTCTGTGTATAGTAAAACTATTTATTTAATAAATAAATGCTTGTAATATGTCTCTAGGGGATGCCTAGTCCCCCTAGAGACCTTACACCCACTCAGGTGGGCTTATACAGCTATAATCTGTTGTGTCCAAAAGCGCCGGGCTCCTCAGAGAGGCGCGCATGACCCCACAAACTGACCCCCCCCCCCCGCATCTTTATACCTGTCCCTGCACCCCCTCTTATCATTTTTAGGCATCCCTTTTGCTGAAGAAAACGATGTAGTAAAGTAGAGAATAGAGGTTATAATCACCTCGTCTTGTGTGAGTTCTCTGTTTCTGTAAAAGTGTTCAAAGGCGGGCTTGTCTGCTGCTTCCTCCGCTCACTTTGTAATTATGCACGCCCCCTCTCGGCTTGCTGCAGTGCTGAGAGCCTGGCCGCGTCATGAAAGGGGTGGGGCTACCAGTATGACATGATTTTAGCCCCGCCCCTTTCATGACGCGGCCAAGCTCTCAGCACTGCAGCAAGCCGAGAGGGGGCGTGCATAATTACAAAGCGGGCGGAGGAGCAGCAGACAGGCCCGTCTTTGGACACTTTTACACAAACAGAGAACTCACACAGGACGAGGTGATTATAACCTCTATTCTCTACTTTACTACATCGTTTTCTTCAGCAAAAGGGATGCCTAGAAATGAGGATAAGAGGTGGTGCAGGGACAGGTATAAAGATGCTGGGGGTCAGTTTGTGGGGTCATGCGCGCCGCTCTGAGGAGCCCGGCGCTTATGGACATAACAGATTATAGCAGGATAAGCCCACCTGAGTGGGTGTAAGGTCTCTAGGGGGACTAGGCACCCCCAAGAGACATATTACAAGCATTTATTTATTAAATAAATAGTTTTAATATACGCAGAACAGCAGGGATGAGCAAACTATCCAGTAACCGGATTGCTCAGGATTACACATCCTGAGAAATCCGGTTACCGGATTGCGGCTTCAGCAATCCGGTTCCCGGATTGCTGAATGTATGACGACAATTGCATTCACCGCATCCGGATCTGGATGCGGTGAATGCAATTCAGGTTTAAAGTGTGACCCTTAGTGATGGGCGAATCCTAAATTACTCGGAATCGCTTGACTCTAGCGAGTCCGAGCCCGGGACTCGCTACTCGTTGCGAGTCTAGCGAGTCCAATGTTAATGAATGGGGAAGCGAGTAATAGCGAGTAGTGTGAGATTTACAAATCGCAGATGTGTCTCGGAAGCTTCAGCCTGAAGCAATCCTAGTTTTGTCATTTATTTGCATTGGACTCGTTTACTTTGCAACTGTAATCACTGGGGAACTCGCACAGATAAGAGTCCTGTCTGCTCTGTGCAGCTCCAGGGTCCTAGAGCCTGCCTGCTGCCTGATGTAGCAGTGCTGAGATTGTTCTCAGTCTGCTCATTCCCTGTGCATAGACATCTATAAGAGGATTTTTTTAATTAAAGATGGAGTCCCTAATGGCATTTTTTTTTATTTCTAATAAAAAAATTTCTCTGTGTTGTGTTTTTTTTAAAACAATTTAATAGAAATTCATGGCGGTCATGTCTAATATTGGCGTGACCGCCATAAATTTCGGGCTTAGGGCCAGCTGATAATACAAAGCTGGCCCTAACCTCTATTACCCAGCGTTCCACCGCCACCAGGGCCGCTGGAAGAGCGGGGTTCAGCGCCAGAGGATGGCGCTTCAATGAACGCGCCATCTTCTGGGGCGGCTGCGGGCTGCAATTTGCAGCGGGGGGTGCCCAGAAAGCTTGGGCATCCCTGCGCTGCGGATTCCAGCCCCCAGCTGCTTAGCTGTACCTGGCTATACATAGAAATTGCGCGGAGCCCCACGCATTTTTTTGACTCCGACTCCGAGACGACTCCGACTCCGAGACGACTCCGAATCGACTCCGAGACGACTCCGACTCCGAGACGACTCCGACTCCGAGACGACTCCGACTCCGACTCCGAGACGACTCCGACTCCGACTCCGAGACGACTCCGACTCCGAGATGACTCCGACTCCGAGACGACTCCGACTCCGAGACGACTCCGACTCGACTCCGAGACGACTCCGACTCCGAGACGACTCCGACTCCGAGACGACTCCGACTCCGAGACGACTCCGACTCCGACTCGACTCCGACTCCGAGACGACTCCGACTCCGACTCCGAGACGACTCCGACTCCGAGGCGACTCCGACTCTGAGGTGACTCCGACTCTGAGGCGACTCCGACTCTGAGACTCTGACTCTGAGACTCTGACTCTGAAATTCATTAAATAATAAAAATTTCTATGTCTAGCCAGGTACAGCTAAGCAGCTGGGGGCTGGAATCCGCAGCGCAGGGATGCCCAAGCTTTCTGGGCACCCCCCGCTGCAAATTGCAGCCTGCAGCCGCCCCAGAAGATGGCGCGTTCATTGAAGCGCCATCCTCTGGCGCTGAACCCCGCTCTTCCAGCGGCCCTGGTGGCGGTGGCACGCTGGGTAATAAAGGGGTTAATACCAGCTTTGTTATACAAGCTGGTATTAAGCCCGAGATTCTTAATGTCAGGCCACGTTTGACCCAGCCACTAAGAATCACCAATAAAGGGTTAAAAAAACACAACACAGAGAAAAATTTTTATTTGAAATAAAAAAAAAGCCATTAGGGACTCAATCTTTAATTAAAAAAATCCTCTTCCGTCCGACGCAGTCCAAAACGCGATGTCCTCTCTGCTACATCCCCTGTGCATAAATATAGATGTCTATGCACAGGGAATGAGCAGACTGAGAACAATCTCAGCACTGCTACATCATCTCTGTGAGCAGGCGGGCTCTAGGACCCTGGAGCTGCACAGAGAAGACAGCTGGACTCGGCTCGCAAAGAAACAGCAGTTATTTGCGAGTTTCCCTGCTATCACTGGCACAGTAGCCGAGTCTAATGCAAACAATGGCAATCCTAGTTTTGTCAGCGTTTCTGACAAAACTAGGATTGATATTGATTTGCATTGGACTCGTGCGAGTAATCACTGGGAAACTCGCAGAGTACCGAGTCCTGCGAGTCCCTTACTACTCGCCGAGTAACGAGTCCTAGCGAGTAGATTCGCCCATCCCTAGTGACCCTAGCCTATGTGTTCCTGCTGTGTAATGGATGTGTCTGACCGTGCACGGAGCATGGTTTGATCCTGGAAAGAAAGGAGACAACAGAGCATATAAACATCAAAGCATGAGATTGAAATTAATTATTTTTTTGAGATTTTTTAAAAAACATTTTTTAAAAAACATCTGGGAAATGTTTTACCTTTCAAAAAGAATGTGCTGTGATCCTGTGCTGTAATATGTATATACTCTTTCACTTCACCCCTGGTCCAGGAGCTGTGGTATGATCAGACCATGTCCCTGTATGGTCAGACACATCCATTACACCAGTGGTCTCAAACTCGGCTGGGTTAGTGGGCCGCACATAGAAAAAAATTTATATCGGGGGCCGCATCCCTTGTAGGACTAAGTGATATTTTTAGCAATACCAGGATTTTTTGCTCAATGTAGTAAAGTACAAATCCTGATCCCCTTCTTGTAGTAATGTCCGGTCCCAATATTGTAGTAATGTCTCCATCCTGGTCCTCATCATGTAGTAATGTTCCAATCCTGATCCCCTTTAGTAGTGATGTCCCTCATCTTGGTTCCCTTTTGTAGTGATGTCCCCCATCCTGATCCCCTTTTGTAGTGATGTCCCCCATCCTGATCCCCTTTTCTAGTGATGCCCCCATCCTGATTTCCCTTCTTTTTACACTCTCACACACACTCGTCTCTCACACACAAACACATACTCACACACCCTCACACACACACCTTTAAACACACACCCGCATATACCCACACACTCTCACACATCCTCACACTCACACACCCTCTCACACACACTTACACTTTTCTCACTTTAATGATGCATCACTCCAGTGCAGGTGGCCGCCGCAGTCCCCGTTGTGCTGACTTCCGACCTCCGCTGTGCTATGACTTCCTTCAGCCGCCGCTCAGACAAGCTCTGTTGCTCTGCAAGTTCAATGCAATCTGCCAGCCAAAGGTCCACAGGTGAAGTCATATGCCGCTGTCAGCTGCGGGCCTCTCATTGGCTGACTGCTTGCATTTATCTTGCTGAGCGGTAGAGCTTGTTAGTGCTGTGGCCGGCAGTCATAACACAGCGGGGACTGCATCGGCCCACTACACTGGGGCGATGCATCATTAAGTTGTCCAAGGTGCCCCGGGCCGCACAGTGAAGGCCCGGGGGCCGCATGTGGCCCTCGGGCCGCGTGTTTGAGACCCCTGCATTACACAGTACATAGCAGGGACACATATATAAGATTATCTCAGCACAGGAGATGTGGTATGATCAGACCATGTCCCTGTACGGTCAGACACGACCATTACATAGTACATAGCAGGGACACATATATAAGATTATCTCAGCACAGGAGCTGTGGTATGATCAGACCATGTCCCTGTACGGTCAGACACACTCACTGCACAGTACATAGCAGGGACACATTTATAAGATTATCTCAGCACAGGAGCTGTGGTATGATCAGACCATGACCCTGTACGGTCAGACACACTCACTGCACAGTACATAGCAGGGACACATATATAAGATTATCTCAGCACAGGAGATGTGGTATGATCAGACCATGTCCCTGTACGGTCAGACACACTCACTGCACAGTACATAGCAGGGACACATATATAAGATTATCTCAACACAGGAGCTGTGGTATGATCAGACCATGTCCTGTACGGTCAGACACATCCATTACACAGTACATAGCAGGGACACATATATAAGATTATCTCAGCACAGGAGATGTGGTATGATCAGACCATGTCCCTGTACGGTCAGACACACTCACTGCACAGTACATAGCAGTGACACATATATAAGATTATCTCAGCACAGGAGCTGTCGTATGATCAGACCATGTCCCTCTACGGTCAGACACATCCATTACACAGTACATAGCAGAGACACATATATAAGATTATCTCAGCACAGGAGATGTGATATGATCAGACCCTGTCCCTGTATGGTCAGACACATCCATTACACAGTACATAGCAGGGACACATATATAAGATTATCTCAGCACAGGAGATGTGGTATGATCAGACCATGTCCCTGTATGATCAGACACATCCATTACAGAGTACATAGCAGGGACACATATATAAGATTATGGCCAGGGTCACATTTGCGATGTGCCCCTAGCCTGCCGGATTCCGGTATTATCTTAGAACTTTTTCCAGCGCCGCATAGCGTTTCCGCTATGCGGTGCTGGAAACCGCT
Organism: Allobates femoralis; assembly: GCA_033576535.1. Taxonomy (NCBI): domain Eukaryota; kingdom Metazoa; phylum Chordata; class Amphibia; order Anura; family Aromobatidae; genus Allobates; species Allobates femoralis. The sequence continues at coordinate 463,508,578 of JARQOC010000004.1, forward strand.
GCCCTTAGTTACCCGCTGTTTACCTGCACGACCTGTCACACAGGCAGCGGCTCGGAGGGCGTTTTACAGCGCCGCACAGGAAACCGTTGCAGACACGATTTCCTGTGCGGCGCTGTAAAACGCCCTCCGAGCCGCTGCCTGTGTGACAGGTCGTGCAGGTAAACAGCGGGTAACTAAGGGCAGCGGTTTCCAGCACCGCATAGCGGAAACGCTATGCGGCGCTGGAAAAAGTTCTAAGATAATACCGGAATCCGGCAGGCTAGGGGCACATCGCAAATGTGACCCTAGCCTATCTCAGCACAGGAACATTTTTTTAAACACATCCAGTTGTGGAAATTATTATTATTCCAAGATCTATTGATGAAAATGAACCTTTGTTCTGGAAATACCCTGTTAAGGGTGCTTTCACACTACGATTTATTCATTTCCGATGCTGTCCGATAAAAATCGGACAGCATCGGACCGATTTTCGGACCCCATGCATCCCTATGGGGATCGGGTCAGATCGGATGTGCACTAAATGCCATCCGATTTGGTCCGATCCGATTCTCTCCGATTTTTGCCGATTTTTTTCCGGTGAAAAAAATCGTTGCCTGCAACGATTTTTTCATCCGATTACAAAATCTGACAGACTCGGAACGGACCAAATCGGATGGCATTTAGTGCTCATCCGATCTGACCCGATCCCTAACATGGGGCCCTATGGAGAAGGGTTCGAGGAAACATCTGATGCTCAGTACAGTAAAACTGCTCAACTGCGCAGGGGTTAAAAAAAAAAAGTTCATGCTCACCTGCCCCCGAGCCCCCGCCGTCTCCAGCCGTCTTCCTTAGGGCTCCCGGTGGCTCCCACAGGCTGCCGGTGTCTGCAGAGGTCTTCTGCAGTTCAGGACCTGCGGTGATGTCACAGTCACGTGACCGCGGGTTCACCATGGTAACCCGCGGTCACGTGACTGTGACATCACCGCAGGTCCTGTGTACTGCAGTAGAAGAGCTCTGCAGACACTGGGTTCCTGCGGGAGCCACCAGGAGCCTTAAGGAAGACGGCTGGAGACGGCGGGGGCTCGGGGGCAGGTGAGCATGAACTTTTTTTTTTTTTCCTTTTTTTCAGCCTCCGGCTACGATTTTATGCCAGTATCGGATGCCTATTTGGCACCCGATTCCAGGCATCAGAAGGGAGCCGATGCTGTCCAATTTATATGGGACAGCATCGGCTACCTAAAAATCGTAGTCTGAAAGCACCCTAAGTCAGCTGGGTTCATCTGGATTCATTGATGTTTATTCAAAAATGGACAGCAGCACACGAATTCCCTATGGCATTACGAGGCAGGCACCCATTCAGATGATTGTATGGTGACGTAGGACTTCAGAATGGGAGTTTCTCTTTCTTGTGGCTTTCTGCGTTAGCTAATCGACACAGACAAAATATATACAAAACTGCAATATGGTACGTGACATAAAATTAAAATAAGCAAAGCAGTCTAAATAATAGAAAGTTGGTGACCCTGGTCAGAACATTCTTTATATAGTCCACATGCAGCGGCAAAGAACTCCCTTAAGCAAAAAAAAAAAATCCACATATATTACTGAATGTAAAATCAGAATAAATATACAGTATGGTGAGCATAAACAATTGGAGGGCTACAATAAATGACACATGCAAATTGTATTTAGTTAAAGCAGCACAGTATGATGTACACATGAGAAATTGAAAATTATTAAAATATTTCCCTACATATAAAGTGAAAATAATTAAAAGTTAGTCTCAAAACCTCCTTGTGCGACCTTGGTGTATGAGTGTGTGGCCAGAAATGAAGCAACTGTGTAAGAATGGTTCAGTCCAGTACTTTTCACTGTAATTATTGGACTAATCCCATTTTACAGGCCGTATAATCGTGTTTTACATCTTTACTAATTCAGCTGTTGATTTCTCATCTATGTCTGATGATAAAACTCCGCCAAAACACTAGACAGTTTAATAATATTAGTGCCGTACTGATATTAATACTATCTTGCTGGACACATTCGAACAAAACCTAATTTAGTATAAGCCCGGTATAACCTACCTATATCACTATTAGTAACCTATACATTAGTGTTCACATACAGAATTAGTTTACCTTCAAACCAAACAGCCTTGATCCCGCTAACAAAACAATCCCTAGATAACTTGAGTATTTATTCCTCCTTTACTTTCAATACAGTGATGTAATGTACACATGTAGCAGAGGTTCCTTTACTTGGCACAATGTATGGTGAGATCACACTGCAGGAAAAGACTGCATTACCTTCCATCAGACCACACTCCAGTGCAACTGTTGCTGGATACTTGCCGTTCATAGGAATACGTCATCCATTAAAATGTAATAAAAGTTTAATGTGAATTGCACTCAACAAATGTCATGGCGATACACAACATACAACACTGAAATATCATGACTGTGATAGTAAAGTAGTCTCTTCAGCTATTTAACCATATTATAGAATAGAATTCATAGGAATTCTCAATAGGGCAATGACATTGGCCCACAGGCAATACAAGGGGGCAACATGACGAACTTTGTCAGATGTGGAATAATATGAGAGCACTGGAATGAGGGATACTGGCACTCGATATAACCAGACGTGAACGTTGTACGTGCCCCAAAAAGATAAACTTTGCCAAGAATAACAGGAATAGTAGTAATAATAACAACCATTATTAGCACTAAGATCAATGATAATAAAACCAGTATAAACACTTATTAAAGTGTGAGGGACAGAAGAATTCAAGCCTTACCTTGCTTCCCAGTGAGGATGAAGGAAAATGTGTGGCTGAGGACAAGTGGCTTCCAAGAAGATGCTGGAGGAGGACACTGGATGCCAGGAAGACAGCAGCTCCTCATCAGCACAAGTTCATTACAGAGGGAAGTCCCTGAGACCTTTCTAAGCCAGCTGCAGATTGAAGGCATTGCTGCCACCTAGAGGACACTACTTAAAACAACACTACAGAATACAAACTGGCAAAGTTTTATTTCTTGTACAAGACTTTAGTAAAAACTATTGTATACAAAATGCCTTTCTGTAAATAAATTATTCATAAATGTGTGATAGATTTTTTAGTTTTAGCAAAATTAGGGTTCACAAATTTTCTGTGTTATCCAGTGACACTCGACATAGGGAATTACCATTTCTTGCTCTTTTTTCCTCCCTTCCAATAGTCATGACTTTACTTGCATCGCAAAAAAATATCCTTTGATGAAAACATACAATACAAATAAAAACATTTATTTTAACAGATAATGTTAATGAAAAGAAAATCCAAGTGAGGTTAACTGCCAAACAATATGAAAATGTCCGTATGCTGTCTGTGATTGCTGAGCCGCGGATATGGCCGGCAGGGAGATCCCGGCTCGCTCCGCCGGGAGCCGAGGTCGGCTCCCGGCTACCTCGCAGCCACTCCGTACTCCGCTATTTTGATTGGTCGCCGCCTTCATCGCGCCGACCAATCAGAATAGCGGTGTGCACAATGCCGCCATATTTAAAATACACTGTAGTGAGTGTATTTGAAGTATGGCGCAATACAGCGCGCCGCTATTTTGATTGGTCAGCGCGCTGAATGCGGCGACCAATCAGAATAGCAGCGCGCGCTATGCCGCCATATTTGAAATACACTGTAGTCAGTGTATTTCAAATATGGCATCATTGAGCGGGCCGCTATTCTCATTGGTCGGCACGCTAAACGCGGCGACCAATCAGAATAGGGGCGCGCTGTACTACTGACTACAGTGTATTTCAAATATGGCGCCATTGAGCGTGGCGCTCTTCTCGTTCAGCGCACCGACCAATCAGAATAGCGGCGCGCGCTATGCCGCCATATTTAAAATACACTGACTACAGTGTATTTGAAGTATGGCGCCATACATCACGCTGCTATTCTGATTGGTCGGCGCGCTAAACGCCTATACATGACGGCTCCGAAATCTCGCGAGATTTCGCGGCCGCCATTTTAGAGCGCAAAATTTCAAAATTTCGCGGTCGCCATTTTAGACAGCGAAATTTGAAATTTCACCTCACAGCTTCATTCTACTGCGCACTGCCTCTCGGACGCACATCGCATTTCCAGCTGCCGCTGAACTTCTTCCAAAAAGAGATAACACCTATATTAGTTATTTATTTTCGTATTCAGGAACTGTGAAATTACAACTTTTACTTGCTATATTTCACTACTCCCTATTAACCCTTTCTGGCATATTGACTATTTCACCTTCTTTAAGGTGCTATATACACACACTCCATTAACTGTACTAATTTTCTTATACAACTTAGTGCCTGCTATTCACCTATTCTCTACCATTACCACCAACTAAGATTAACTCCTTCATTGTCAATATTAATTCCTGGCTACTATTAGCCACTGCATTGACATTAAAGGACTAATCCTATATATTAATACTATATACTGCCTATTACTTGCTCTATCTTTCTGAAAAACTACACCTTATTACTCTCTTGGTTACTCCTAATACCTGCTGACTCTAATTACCTTACTGTCAGTAACCCGTACACGTATGGTAATTTGGCCACGCCAACATGAGCTCCAATAATAACAATCAAAATGACAAGGACAAAAAAAGCCGCCGCTGCAGCGCGTAAACGACAACAGCGTGCTAACGAAACTAAATAACAGACACGCCATCGACTGGACACCGTTAAGGCTGCTTTTAATACACGTATCGCCAATGAGGCTCCTGAGCACAAAGCCATACGTTTGCAACAACAAGCTGCCGCAGCACGTGAGCGCCGCAAAAAAACTACCCCCCCTTCCACAGTAATGCTTTTGGACCACAATAACACTTCAATGTGCACAGTTACCCAAGGTGCTCACACTCCAGATACTGCACCTGCTTCACACACTAAGCGTAAGCGCAAATACCGTGATGCTGAGACTTCAGAAGCTAAACGCTGTCACCTCAACCAAGTTAACGCTGCCTTTCACACACGTGTCACTAATGAGTCTCCTAAGTCGCACAAAAATCTCTTACAAAAAGCTGCTGCTGCCTTCCGTTTACACCGTCAAAATAAACCTTCTACTACCTCAAATGAAAATTCATCACACCTTCAGGAGCCTATACCTCTCCAACGGTAAATATACGTGGCTCTACACAAACGTTCTAATGCCCCTTTAACAATGCCTCACCCTCTACTGCCTAAAGCTGTCACTCAAGATGACAGTACTATTCAAGAACACACCTGTGGTCCTATGAACTATGTGTGTCAACATTGTAACGCCCTACATTTTGGGGATGAAATACTATCAGATAAAAGTTTTACCCTTTGTTGTCATAAGGCCAAAGTCCTTATACCAATACCACAATATCCAGACGTCTTGACACTTTTAATGAAAGGAGAAAGTCCATTCAGTAAAAATTTCATGGATAACATACGCAGCATTAACAGTTCATTTGCTTTCGCCTCCGTGGGTGCAAATATATTCACCACCACCTGGACATGGCCCCTATTGTTTCCGCATACATGGACAAATATACCACCGCACTGGAACACTACATCCCTCTGAAGATCAAGTTCCTGTGTATGCCCAACTTTATATTTTAGACTAGTAAAAAGGCCCGATGCAATTGCATCGGGAGCGCGGTGAAATGAATTGTGTGTATACAGGCGGGTCAGTGGGTAGCAGAGTATACAGGTGGCTCTGTGGGTAGCAGAGTATACAGGCGGCTCTGTGGGTAGCAGAGTATACAGGCGGCTCTGTGGGTAGCAGAGTATACAGGCGGCTCTGTGGGTAGCAGAGTATACAGTGGCTCTGTGGGTAGCAGAGTATGCAGGCGGCTCTGTGGGTAGCAGAGTATACAGGCGGCTCTGTGGGTAGCAGAGTATACAGGCGGCTCTGTGGGTAGCAGATTATACAGGCGGCTCTTTGCGTAGCAGAGTATACAGGCGGCTCTGTGGGTAGCAGAGTATAAAGCGGCTGTGTGAGTAGCAGAGTATAGAGGCGGCTGTGCGGGGAGCAGAGTATACAGGCGGCTCTGTGGGTAGCAGAGTATACAGGCGGCTCTTTGCGTAGCAGAGTATACAGGCGGCTCTGTTGTTAGCAGAGTATACAGGCGGGTCTGTGGGTAGCAGAGTATACAGACAGCTGTGCGGGGAGCAGAGTATACAGGCGGGTGTGTGGGAAGCAGAGTATAGAGGCGGCTGTGTGGGGAGCAGAGTATGCAGGCGGCTGTGCGGGGAGCAGAGCATACAGGCGGCTGTGCGGGGAGCAGAGCATACAGGCGGCTGTGCGGGGAGCAGAGTATACAGGCGGCTGTGCGGGGAGCAGAGTATACAGGCGGCTGTGTATACAGGCGGGTGTGCGGGGTGCAGAGCATATAGGCGGCTGTGCGGGGAGCAGAGTATACAGGGGGCTCTGTGGGTAGCAGAGTATACAGGCGGCTGTGTGGGTATCAGAGTATACAGGCAGCTGTGTGAGTAGCATAGAGGCGGCTGTGCGGGGAGCAGAGTATACAGGCGGCTGTGGGGGGAGCAGAGTATAGAGGGGTGTGTGTGGGGAGCAGAGTATACAGGCGGGTCTGTGGGTAGCAGAGTATACAGGCAGCTGTGCGGGGAGCAGAGTATACAGGCGGCTGTGCGGGAGCAGAGTATACAGGCGGCTGTGCGGGGAGCAGAGCATACAGGCGGCAGTGCGGGGAGCAGAGCATACAGGCGGCAGTGCGGGGAGCAGAGCATACAGGCGGCAGTGCGGGGAGCAGAGCATACAGGCGGCAGTGCGGGGAGCAGAGTATGCAGGCGGCTGTGCGTGGAGCAGAGCATACAGGCGGCTGTGCGGGGAGCAGAGCATACAGGCGGCTGTGCGGGGAGCAGAGCATACAGGCGGCTGTGCGGGTAGCAGAGTATACAGGCGGCTGTGCGGGGAGCAGAGTATACAGGCGGCTGTGCGGGGAGCAGAGTATACAGGCGGCTGTGCGGGGAGCAGAGTATACAGGCGGCTGTGTGGGGAGCAGAGTATACAGGCGGCTGTGTATACAGGCGGGTGTGCGGGGTGCAGAGCATATAGGCGGCTGTGCGGGGAGCAGAGTATACAGGGGGCTCTGTGGGTAGCAGAGTATACAGGCGGCTGTGTGGGTATCAGAGTATAAAGCGGCTGTGTGAGTAGCATAGAGGCGGCTGTGCGGGGAGCAGAGTATACAGGCGGCTGTGGGGGGAGCAGAGTATAGAGGGGTGTGTGCGGGGAGCAGAGTATACAGGCGGGTCTGTGGGTAGCAGAGTATACAGGCAGCTGTGCGGGGAGCAGAGTATACAGGCGGCTGTGCGGGAGCAGAGTATACAGGCGGCTGTGCGGGGAGCAGAGTATACAGGCGGCTGTGCGGGGAGCAGAGTGTACAGGTGGCTGTGCGGGGAGCAGAGTGTACAGGCGGCTGTGTATACAGGCGGGTGTGCGGGGAGCAGAGCATATAGGCGGCTGTGCGGGGAGCAGAGTATACAGGGGGCTCTGTGGGTAGCAGAGTATAAAGCGGCTGTGTGAGTAGCAGAGTATAGAGGCGGCTGTGCAGCGAGCAGAGTATACAGGCGGCTGTGGGGGAGCAGAGTATACAGGCGGCTGTGCAGCGAGCAGAGTATACAGGCGGCTGTGCGGGGAGCAGAGTATACAGGGGTCTGTGCGGGGAGCGGAGTATACAGGGGTCTGTGCGGGGAGCGGAGTATACAGGCGGCAGTGCGGGGAGCGGAGTATACAGGCGGGAGTGCGGGGAGGGGAGTATACAGGCGGCAGTGCGGGGAGGGGAGTATACAGGCGGCAGTGCGGGGAGCGGAGTATGCAGGCGGCAGTGCGGGGAGCGGAGTATAAAGGGGTGTGTGCGGGGAGGCGAGTATACAGGGGTGTGTGCGGGGAGCAGAGTATACAGGCGGCTGTGCGGGGAGCAGAGTATACAGGCGGCTGTGTGGGGAGCAGAGTATACAGGCGGCTGTGCGGGGAGCAGAGTATACAGGCGGCTGTGCGGGGAGCAGAGTATACATGCGGCTGTGCGGGGAGCAGAGTATACAGGCGGCTGTGCGGGGAGCAGAGTATACAGGGTGTGTGCGGGGAGCAGAGTATACAGGGGTGTGTGCGGGGAGCAGAGTATACAGGGGTGTGTGCGGGGAGCAGAGTATACAGGCGGCTGTGCGGGGAGCAGAGTAATACAGGCGGCTGTGTGGGGGAGCAGAGTATACAGCGGCTGTGCGGGGAGCAGAGTATACAGGCGGCTGTGCGGGGAGCAGAGTATACATGCGGCTGTGCGGGGAGCAGAGTATACAGGCGGCTGTGCGGGGAGCAGAGTATACAGGGGTGTGTGCGGGGAGCAGAGTATACAGGGGTGTGTGCGGGGAGCAGAGTATACAGGGGTGTGTGCGGGGAGCAGAGTATACAGGGGTGTGTGCGGGAGCAGAGTATACAGGGGTGTGTGCGGGGAGCAGAGTATACAGGCGGCTGTGCGGGGAGCAGAGTATACAGGCGGCTGTGCGGGGAGCAGAGTATACAGGCGGCTGTGCGGGGAGCAGAGTATACAGGCGGCTGTGCGGGGAGCAGAGTATACAGGCGGCTGTGCGGGGAGCAGAGTATACATCGGCTGTGCGGGGAGCAGAGTATACAGGCGGCTGTGCGGGGAGCAGAGCATACAGGCGGCTGTGCGGGGAGCAGAGCATACAGGCGGCTGTGCGGGTAGCAGAGTATACAGGCGGCTGTGCGGGGAGCAGAGTATACAGGCGGCTGTGCGGGGAGCAGAGTATACAGGCGGCTGTGCGGGGAGCAGAGTATACAGGCGGCTGTGTGGGGAGCAGAGTATACAGGCGGCTGTGTATACAGGCGGGTGTGCGGGGTGCAGAGCATATAGGCGGCTGTGCGGGGAGCAGAGTATACAGGGGGCTCTGTGGGTAGCAGAGTATACAGGCGGCTGTGTGGGTATCAGAGTATAAAGCGCTGTGTGAGTAGCATAGAGGCGGCTGTGCGGGGAGCAGAGTATACAGGCGGCTGTGGGGGGAGCAGAGTATAGAGGGGGTGTGTGCGGGGAGCAGAGTATACAGGCGGGTCTGTGGGTAGCAGAGTATACAGGCAGCTGTGCGGGGAGCAGAGTATACAGGCGGCTGTGCGGGAGCAGAGTATACAGGCGGCTGTGCGGGGAGCAGAGTATACAGGCGGCTGTGCGGGGAGCAGAGTGTACAGGTGGCTGTGCGGGAGCAGAGTGTACAGGCGGCTGTGTATACAGGCGGGTGTGCGGGGAGCAGAGCATATAGGCGGCTGTGCGGGGAGCAGAGTATACAGGGGGCTCTGTGGGTAGCAGAGTATAAAGCGGCTGTGTGAGTAGCAGAGTATAGAGGCGGCTGTGCAGCGAGCAGAGTATACAGGCGGCTGTGGGGGGAGCAGAGTATACAGGCGGCTGTGCAGCGAGCAGAGTATACAGGCGGCTGTGCGGGGAGCAGAGTATACAGGGGTCTGTGCGGGGAGCGGAGTATACAGGGGTCTGTGCGGGGAGCGGAGTATACAGGCGGCAGTGCGGGGAGCGGAGTATACAGGCGGGAGTGGCGGGAGGGGAGTATACAGGCGGCAGTGCGGGGAGGGGAGTATACAGGCGGCAGTGCGGGGAGCGGAGTATGCAGGCGGCAGTGCGGGGAGCGGAGTATAAAGGGGTGTGTGCGGGAGGCGAGTATACAGGGGTGTGTGCGGGAGCAGAGTATACAGGCGGCTGTGCGTGGGAGCAGAGTATACAGGGCTGTGTGGGGAGCAGAGTATACAGGCGGCTGTGCGGGGAGCAGAGTATACAGGCGGCTGTGCGGGAGCAGAGTATACATGCGGCTGTGCGGGGAGCAGAGTATACAGGCGGCTGTGCGGGGAGCAGAGTATACAGGGGTGTGTGCGGGGAGCAGAGTATACAGGGGTGTGTGCGGGGAGCAGAGTATACAGGGGTGTGTGCGGGGAGCAGAGTATACAGGCGGCTGTGCGGGGAGCAGAGTATACAGGCGGCTGTGTGGGGAGCAGAGTATACAGGCGGCTGTGCGGGGAGCAGAGTATACAGGCGGCTGTGCGGGGAGCAGAGTATACATGCGGCTGTGCGGGGAGCAGAGTATACAGGCGGCTGTGCGGGGAGCAGAGTATACAGGGGTGTGTGTGCGGGAGCAGAGTATACAGGGGTGTGTGCGGGGAGCAGAGTATACAGGGGTGTGTGCGGGGAGCAGAGTATACAGGGGTGTGTGCGGGGAGCAGAGTATACAGGGGTGTGTGCGGGGAGCAGAGTATACAGGGGTGTGTGCGGGGAGCAGAGTATACAGGGGTGTGTGCGGGGAGCAGAGTATACAGGCGGCTGTGCGGGGAGCAGAGTATACAGGCGGCTGTGCGGGGAGCAGAGTATACAGGCGGCTGTGCGGGGAGCAGAGTATACAGGCGGCTGTGCGGGGAGCAGAGTATACAGGCGGTTGTGCGGGGAGCAGAGTATACAGGCGGCTGTGCGGGGAGCAGAGTATAGAGGGGGCTGTGCGGGGAGGAGATGATAGAGGGGGATGTGCGGGAGGAGATGATAGAGGGGGCTGTGCGGGGAGGAGATGATAGAGGGGGATGTGCGGGGAGGAGATGATAGAGGGGGATGTGCGGGGAGGAGGTGATAGAGGGGGCTGTGCGGGAGGAGGTGATAGAGGGGGCTGTGCGGGGAGGAGGTGATAGAGGGGGTTGGCGGGAGGAGGTGATAGAGGGGGCTGAGCGGGAGGAGGTGATAGAGGGGCTGTGCGAGGAGGAGTGATAGAGGGGGCTGTGCGGGGAGGAGGTGATAGAGGGGCTGTGCGGGGAGGAGGTGATAAGAGGGGCTGAGCGGGGAGGAGGTGATAGAGGGGGCTGTGCGGGGAGGAGGTGATAGAGGGGGCTGAGCGGGGAGGAGGTGATAGAGGGGGCTGAGCGGGGAGGAGGTGATAGAGGGGGCTGTGCGGGGAGGAGGTGATAGAGGGGGCTGAGCGGGGAGGAGGTGATAGAGGGGGCTGAGCGGGAGGAGGTGATAGAGGGGGCTGTGCGGAGAGGAGGTGATAGAGGGGGCTGAGTGGGGAGGAGGTGATAGAGGGGGCTGTGCGGGGAGGAGGTGATAGAGGGGGCTGTGCGGGGAGGAGGTGATAGAGGGGGCTGTGCGGGAGGAGGTGATAGAGGGGGTTGTGCGGGGAGGAGGTGATAGAGGGGGCTGAGCGGGGAGGAGGTGATAGAGGGGGCTGTGCGAGGAGGAGGTGATAGAGGGGGCTGTGCGGGGAGGAGGTGATAGAGGGGGCTGTGCGGGGAGGAGGTGATAAGAGGGGGCTGAGCGGGGAGGAGGTGATAGAGGGGGCTGTGCGGGAGGAGGTGATAGAGGGGGCTGAGCGGGGAGGAGGTGATAGAGGGGCTGAGCGGGGAGGAGGTGATAGAGGGGGTTGTGCGGGGAGGAGGTGATAGAGGGGGCTGAGCGGGGAGGAGGTGATAGAGGGGGCTGTGCGAGGAGGAGGTGATAGAGGGGGCTGTGCGGGGAGGAGGTGATAGAGGGGGCTGTGCGGGGAGGAGGTGATAGAGGGGGTTGTGCGGGGAGGAGGTGATAGAGGGGGCTGAGCGGGGAGGAGGTGATAGAGGGGGCTGTGCGAGGAGGAGGTGATAGAGGGGGCTGAGCGGGGAGGAGGTGATAGAGGGGGCTGTGCGGGGAGGAGGTGATAAGAGGGGGCTGAGCGGGAGGAGGTGATAGAGGGGCTGTGCGGGAGGAGGTGATAGAGGGGGCTGAGCGGGGAGGAGGTGATAGAGGGGGCTGAGCGGGGAGGAGGTGATAGAGGGGGTTGTGCGGGGAGGAGGTGATAGAGGGGGCTGAGCGGGGAGGAGGTGATAGAGGGGGCTGTGCGAGGAGGAGGTGATAGAGGGGGCTGTGCGGGGAGGAGGTGATAGAGGGGGCTGTGCGGGGAGGAGGTGATAAGAGGGGGCTGAGCGGGGAGGAGGTGATAGAGGGGGCTGTGCGGGGAGGAGGTGATAGAGGGGGCTGAGCGGGGAGGAGGTGATAGAGGGGGCTGTGCGGGGAGGAGGTGATAGAGGGGGCTGTGCGGGGAGGAGGTGATAAGAGGGGGCTGAGCGGGAGGAGGTGATAGAGGGGGCTGAGCGGGGAGGAGGTGATAGAGGGGGCTGTGCGGAGAGGAGGTGATAGAGGGGGCTGAGTGGGGAGGAGGTGATAGAGGGGGCTGTGCGGGGAGGAGGTGATAGAGGGGGCTGTGCGGGGAGGAGGTGATAGAGGGGGCTGTGCGGGGAGGAGGTGATAGAGGGGGATGAGCGGGAGGAGGTGATAGAGGGGGCTGTGTGGGGAGGAGGTGATAGAGGGGGCTGAGCGGGGAGGAGGTGATAGAGGGGCTGAGCGGGGAGGAGGTGATAGAGGGGGCTGTGCGAGGAGGAGGTGATAGAGGGGGCTGTGCGGGGAGGAGGTGATAGAGGGGGCTGTGCGGGGAGGAGGTGATAAGAGGGGGCTGAGCGGGAGGAGGTGATAGAGGGGGCTGTGCGGGGAGGAGGTGATAGAGGGGGCTGAGCGGGAGGAGGTGATAGAGGGGGCTGAGCGGGGAGGAGGTGATAGAGGGGGCTGTGCGGGAGGAGGTGATAGAGGGGGCTGAGCGGGGAGGAGGTGATAGAGGGGGCTGAGCGGGGAGGAGGTGATAGAGGGGGCTGTGCGGAGAGGAGGTGATAGAGGGGGCTGAGTGGGGAGGAGGTGATAGAGGGGGCTGTGCGGGGAGGAGGTGATAGAGGGGGCTGTGCGGGGAGGAGGTGATAGAGGGGGCTGTGCGGGAGGAGGTGATAGAGGGGGATGAGCGGGGAGGAGGTGATAGAGGGGCTGTGTGGGGAGGAGGTGATAGAGGGGCTGAGCGGGGAGGAGGTGATAGAGGGGGCTGAGCGGGAGGAGGTGATAGAGGGGGCTGTGCGGGGAGGAGGTGATAGAGGGGGCTGAGCGGGGAGGAGGTGATAGAGGGGGCTGTGCGGGAGGAGGTGATAGAGGGGGCTGAGCGGGGAGGAGGTGATAGAGGGGGCTGTGCGGGGAGAGGTGATAGAGGGGGCTGAGTGGGGATGAGGTGATAGAGGGGGCTGTGCGGGAGGAGGTGATAGAGGGGGCTGAGCGGGGAGGAGGTGATAGAGGCAGCTGGTGCAAGTTGAGGGGCGGGGGGAGGTGACAGCAGGCTGCAGGCCCGCCGGCTCTGCAGCGTACAATCACAGAGCTCCGGCGAGCGGCGGCTGGTGGTAGTTGAGGGTGCCCTCCAGGGTGCAGGTCCGGGGCTTCTGTCTGTGCCTGAGCAGCAGGGTGCGGGTCCGGGGCTCCTCTGTGTCCCCGGGTCTTCCCCGGGTCTGCTGTGTGTCTGAGCGGTTTGGCGGATGTGCAGGGGTGCGGGTCCGGGGCTGCTCTGTCTCCCCGGGTCTTCCCCGGGTCTGCTGAGCGGATGTGCAGGGGTGCGGGTCCGGGCTGCTCTGTCTCCCCGGGTCTTCCCCGGGTCTGCTGAGCGGCTTGGCGGATGTGCAGGGGTGCGGGTCCGGGGCTGCTCTGTCTCCCCGGGTCTTCCCCGGGTCTGCTGAGCGGATGTGCAGGGGTGCGGGTCCGGGGCTGCTCTGTCTCCCCGGGTCTTCCCCGGGTCTGCTGAGCGGATGTGCAGGGGTGCGGGTCCGGGGCTGCTCTGTCTCCCCGGGTCTGCTGCCGACGGAGGCAGGAGAGGTGGGGGGCAGCAGGAGAGCTGCGGGGGCAGCGGGTGCGCAGCGGAGACTGCTCGTGATGACGCTACGCGTCATCAGTCGCGCAAAGCAATCTGGGATTCGGCTACAGTGCCCGAATTCCAAACTGCGGATTATATAAATAGATACTGCTACTGCTACAGAACAACGCTTGCAATGTAAAGAAAATCAGAAATGTCATCCCACTCTGATGAGTCTTATTGCAACTCTTTTAGACACTGTCAATCCATTTGTAGCTGCGTACAAGATGTTAAGAGATGTGAAACGTGAAGAACAGATTAAAGCTTTACAAAATAACACTGTCATGCCAAATATAACCATGGCCCTGAAACAAGATCGCACGCAAGATCCAAGACGCTATAATAATCCGACTGTGAATGAAGTCGCCGTTGTCTTTGAAAATGATGATGGAGAGCCACCATTTAATCGCGACATATTAATTCATCTCAAACCCGACCCGAACAACCCTTTAGCTCCCAAAACGCAACAAGTAAGTATCCTCCACAGCAATTTAGATGCCTTATTATATCCTTTATTTTTCCCTCATGGAGACCAAGGATGGCATGATGGACTTAAGCACCAAGGACAAAATCCACGTCGGATTACACAGCTACAATATTACTGCTATGTGCTGTCTGTCAGAAATGACTTCAATCCACTCCTCAATGGTGGAAAACTCACTCAGCAATATTTTGTCGTGCTTATGTGAAAATTGAAGCCAATCGACTCCATTACATCCGCAAACACCAAAAGGATCTCAAAGTCGAGGATTATTGCGTTCTACAAGAACATCTACTTAAAAAATCTATTGAGAAGGGAATCCCCATTGGAAAAACTGTGATTTTACCATCCTCATTTGAAGGTAGTCCCAGAAACATGCAGCAGCGGTACCAAGATGCCATGTCAATTGTCACAAAATATGGTCGCCCTGATCTCTTTATAACCATGACCTGTAATCCAAAATGGACTGAAATAACTGCTAATTTACAACCATGGCAGCGTGTGGAACACAGACCAGATTTAGTTGCACGTGTTTTCAAAATTAAGCTGGATGCTCTTTTAAGAGATATTAACAAGGGATTGTTTGGAAAAGTGTGCGCGATGGTTCATGTCATTGAATTTCAGAAACGTGGCCTACCACATGCTCCCATTTTACTCATTCTGGATAGCAACTCCAAATTAAGGACGGAGGACGACGTAGACAATACAGTGTGGGCAGAAATTCCTACCCACTACCCTCTGCTCCATACAATTGTGCTCCAATATATGATTCATGGTCCGTGTGGAGAACACAATCCAAATTCTCCCTGCATGGATCTTGGAAAGTGTACCAAAGGATTCCCTAAAGATTTGCAAACAAAACCATCATAGCTAAGGATGCCTATCCTACTTATCGCCGACAATCTGGCCCATCTTTTCAACACCATTCTCACATGATTGACAATTCGTGGGTGGTTCCATATAATCCATTCCTGCTATTAAAATACAAGTGCCATATTAACGTCGAAGTTTGTGGTTCCATTCAGGCTGTGAAATATTTATTTAAATACGTCTACAAAGGACATGATAAAGCCAATCTTGAAATCTCCCAGACTAACATCCAACATGATGAAACACACCAATTCATGGACTCAAGATATGTCAGTGCACCGGAAGCAGCTTGGAGAATATTTGCGTATCCCATGCATAAACAATCTCATAGTATTATGCGCTTTGCTGTACATCTACCGCATTATCAGCCACTCTATTTTCATGAGGATGACTCTATTGGAAACATCAAACAAAAGCTCCATCGCAATTCTACTCTCATGGCCTACTTTGAGCTTAATCAAAACGACCAGCATGCTCATCAGTATTTATACCGTGAAATTCCAGAGAACTATGTTTGGAAAGAAGGTTCTTGGGAAGTAAGAAAGCGAGCAGGTGGTTCTGTGATTGGACGAATGTATACTGTCAGTTTGAAAGACCAAGAACGCTACTATTTAAGATTGTTATTGTTACATGTCAAAGGTGCAACCAGTTTTGACAGCATAAAAACTGTACACGGAGTCACACATCAAAGCTTCAAAGACGTGGCATTAGCCTTTGGCTTACTATTTGATGATAGTCTGTGGAGAAATACATTACTTGATGCCAGTATTCTCAACATGCCAGCACAGTTACGTGACATGTTTGCCTACATTTGTATATTTGGTCCTCCAGCTCAACCTCGGGACTTATGGGATGAATTTAAGCAACACTTTGTAGAAGACTACTGTCATACCACTCTGACACTCTCGAGTGTGTCAATTGTGAAGGCTATGCTATGACAGATATCCAACATGTTCTTAAAGCTCATGGCAAAACTTATACTGATTTTAATTTGCCACGTCCAGTCAAAAAACAACACCTCCTCCCACAGTATGATAAAGATTATGAGTTAGCAACAGCTGCTGAAATGAAAGCTACTCTAAATGAGGAACAACTTTTTGGTTTGGATGCTGTTACTCAAGCTTTAGAAGACACTAATTCTACACCAAAGTGTTTTTTCCTTGATGGTCCTGGTGGCAGAGGAAAAACCTACCTATATCACCTACTCCTACATCAGCTAAGAGGACAAGGAGACATTGTGTCACCTGCTGCCACTACTGGAATTGCCGCCAACTTGCTACAAGGTGGACGAACCATTCATTCTCTTTATGGGATTCCAATTCCTGTGAATGAAACATCTGTTTCCAGGATTAAGAATGATACCGATGCAGCAAAAGATTTGCACTGCACTAAACTTTTTATTATTGATGAGTGCACAATGATATCGAAATATGCACTCCATGTCATTGATAGAGTTTTACGTGATGTCATGACAACAAATTTAGCTCACAAGAAAAAACACCCTTTGGAGGTAAAGTCATTGTTTTTGGAGGCGACTTTAGACAATATCTTCCTGTCATCCCTCATGGGACAAGAAATTATGTTGTAGAGAGCTGTTTAAAATACTCACAACATTGGCACCATTTTACTCGCCTGCCACTTATTAACAACATGCGCTCCATTGATCCTGACTACAGCGGTTGGTTGCTTCGACTGAGAAATGGTGAACTATCTAATGAAGATAACCTTGGAGATGATGTTATTGAAATTCCTCCAGACATGATATGCACTGGCTCTTTAATAAATGACATTTTTGGCCAACATCTTTGTATTGATGTAAATGACAGGGAAAGCATAAATACAGCTGCTTCTCATGCAATTTTATGTCCAAAAAATGAGGACGTAGAGAAAGTCAATTCTCAAGTCATGGATTTATTGATAGGTGACTATACAGAATATATCAGTGATGATTCCATCGACCCTGATGAAGCTGATGACTTGGATCAATACCCACTTGAGTTTTTAAATTCCCTAACACCAACTGGAATGCCTTCACATCGGTTCAAACTTAAAGTTGGCACCATTGTCATGTTACTACGTAATCTGAACACGGAAAGAGGTCTCTGCAATGGTACGCGCCTCATTGTCACTGCCTTACATGCCAATTTCATACAAGCAAAAGTCATTAGTGGCTCAGCAGCAGGAAATGTGGTATTCATTCCACGCATTGATTTATGTCCATCAGAGACTGGATTACCTTTTAAGTTAAGACGGAGACAATTTCCCATCAAACCCGCATTTGCAATGACCATAAATAAATCTCAAGGCCAGACCCTCCATCGAGTTGGTATTTATCTACCGGAACCTGGTTTTGCCCATGGTCAATTGTATGTTGCCTTTTCCAGGGTGAAGCAACGTTGCAATGTGAGAGTTATGGTACCTTTACACGCCGCCACAACAGGATGGATACCAACGGCAACTTCACGTGCACGAGCACGGCCGAACGGTTACCAACGGGAACCGCACCCTCTTTACACGCCGCCACAAGGTGCGCTACGCTACGCTACATCTACAGCTAGCTACATCGCCGGGTGTCGCAAGTAGCCATCTGTAGCTCAATTACACACCGCTATAACCAGCTACTATGGGCGTACCTGGTGCAGCAGGAACAGCACATAGGCGTGCCACAATTGTGGATTACGAGCCGTCCGTACGCTGATAGGACGAAGCAATAACATCCTGATTGGGCAGGCAACGCAGGAGGCTGAGTAATACAGCACGCTCGAGCGATTGTGTAGTGTGAATCGTCAGCTCCTTAAATATGCCTCCCTATGCAGCGACTACCAATCGTCATGCAGCAGCTTCCACCAATGATCGCACATGGGGCGCGGTAACACGGAGCCAGGGTCACGCCTTAGCTACATTGCAGCTACATCGCAGGGTGTCCAGAGTTCCCTTCCGTAACGTCTTTACACGCCGATACAGCTCGCTACAATCGGCGATGTAGCCATCTGTTTATGGGCAGTGCACGGATACAGAGGTATCTGTAGCCGGCTGTGTCGTCCCGTCTTCAGACGCCGCTACTACGGGCGATATTGGCGCGACAAGCTACATTTGTAGCCTGTAGCGGGTTGTATCCATCCTGTTGTGGCGGCGTGTAAAGGTACCATTAAAGTGCTTAATACACCACTTCAAGGACAATTATTGCCTGATAGTACCAAAGTCTTCACATGGAATGTAGTCTACAGAAATATTTTACTTTAAAGTTACTTCTCTATTTTTTGGATACTTAGTTTTTTTTTTAAGAACATATAGACCTATAGGAAACTTATATGTATATAGATAAGGTAAAAACACAAAAACAAAAAAAAATTAGTGTAGCCATAGAAATATAGTCAAAAAATATTTAAAATACCAAAAAAATTAGTGTAGTCATATAGATATAGATTTTAAGTACTTATGTAGGAAATACGTATATAACATATGTAGTCATTAGCATATTATTTTTTTTTTTTTTATAGTGCTATGAATTTGTACATCAGTAATGCTAGCTCTATTTACGGTTAGTAACTCGATATCATATCTACGTAAATTTAGAAATATGATATCTCAATACAAATTTTTATATGTAAGTAGAACACACATTCACTACAAGATGTTAAATGTGTATCATCTAAATGCCTTCATTTGGTGATAAGAACCTGTATTTGAAGCTCCAGCACTATAGCTGCTGAGAGATTTAATTTTGTTTTTAAACAGGGTGAGGTTTTTGTGAACAGCTAAGAGACGGGTGGGACGGCTGTTCACACACATCTCCATTTTCAGGTGTGTTCGGTAAACTTAGATAGATACGGAAATAGATAGATACAAAAAGAGAGATTTTGCTTTTACAGCAGCATTTTTCTGTTATTTATGGAAGTTTAAGTGGAAAAATAATAATTTCTGCACTTGCTGCCTAAGGGCTGACCTACGGCACACTTGCCGTAAGTTGCATGCAATGTATATGGAATTTGTGGTTCACTTGCGGCAGGTGCAGCACACATGGTTACGGCAGTTTCGGCCCCAAAAATCGCAGTTACCAAGCGTTTTTTTAGCGACTGCTTTTGGTGCAGCTGCCGAAACCACGTTTCCCGCATTTACAGCAAGTTAACCACAAGTTCCATATACATTGCATGGGACTTGATGCAAGTGTGCCGCAGGTAGGCCCTTAGCTGGCAAGTGCAGACATTCTACTTTTTTCATCCCCATCTTCTGCAAATAGCAGAAAAAAGCTGATGTGAAAGGTGTCAAAGTGTTAAGAAATCGAAATAAGGTAGAGTAGGGCCCCATCAGATGTAAGGCCACCTTGCCGTGGTTGGTGGGCAAACACAAACTGGCTGATATGTAGACTATGAATATTCATATCTTAAATAAAGCTACTGAATAGATACACAATTATTAGCCAGTAGGTGTACTAAGAGCCTTACCACAGAACAATTGCATTTTCAAAAATTACATTCACCATACAAATATAGGTACTTGATGGATAGATATCATGTCTTAATTGCATTATTGTTAATTTTTACTAAATAAACTGTATATGCATTCTAGACCACCCCATTCTTTAGAATCGGGCCGCCAGCTAATTAAATAATATTGGTCCGAGTACAATGCGAGATTTTCTCGCATTGCACTCGTCCATTTTTAATGCCAGTGTGTCCGTACCCTAAAAGGTGAGATGCATAACAGGAAGAGGATTTGTGGCTTTATAGGGGAACTCCAGGGAGATAGAAAAAAATGTTGTACAGTCCCTGCCTTCCCACTTGATGAAGCACAGCTTGTCCACTATAGTTCTAGTATCTGCATTATAGATGGCTTACAAATCAATAAAATCATATCTGCTCCTCAGCCTTCACCCCTACCTTACAATTTAAAAAAATGTTATGTCCCCAGAGTTGCCCTTTAATATGGACAGGGAAATATGACCGGTCTATAATTATGTAAATAAGTCCTTCATGGTGTAGAGTGGCACAGAGTAGCTCGTTGCAGAACAGGAATAACGGCAACACAAGTGAAGACAAGAAATCTGTGTTTTTCCCCGGGATCATTCACTCTAAAATCAGGGATAAATGTAGACTTTCACATTACTGAGGATGAGATGACAGTTGTTGCTTGTAAAATTCTATGGAGAGAGGAGCTATATGGGAGAAGACGTAACGCTGCCAGATCTACTGAAACGGCAATTACACAAAGTAAGAAGTGAAAATGATAAAATTCTGTTGCATCTGTATTACCACTGCTCCTGCTCCATAGAACTCAATATAAATCTACAATTATGGTAATATTCAGCCTTGTAAAATACAGCTAGAATTAACAGCTAACCCCTTAGGAAAAGGGTCACTTTGTACCTTAATGACCAATCCACATTTTTCAATTTTGACCACATCACTTTATATGGTAATAACTGAAATGCTTCAGCATATTCCATTGATTCTGAGAAGGTGTTTCGTGACACATTGTACTTCATGGTACCGTATAAACTCGTGTATAAGCCGAGTTTTTCAGCCCAAAAATTGGGCTGAAAAGTCCCCCCCTCGGCTTATACACGGGTCATACGGTATGCTGTGGGGGGGCTGCACCGGTGGCTGGAGGAGGCAGGAGGGGTCCGCGGTGACCGCAGGCGGTCACGTGGGGCCGCCTCATTAGTGCAATGAATATGCACGGCATCCCCCCGTCCATCAGCGGTGGGGGATGCCGTGCATATTGCACTACACAGCCCCCCCCCTCCTTATTATGGGTCCCCCTGTGCAGTAATAAACAGCCCCCCCCTCCTTATCATATCTCCCGCAGGCTGCGGCAGCTGTCAAAATAACAAACACTTTATACATCACCTTCCGGCGCAGCTCCTCCGCTCCTCCGGTCCTCCGCTCGCCGGCTTCTTCTTCCTGCTTGTGCCGGTGTCATGTGACCGGGCGCAGGAGATGACGTCATTTCCTGCGCGCGGTCACAGAAGCCGGCACAAGAAGGAAGAAGAAGCCTGCGAGCGGAGGAGCGGAGGAGCGGAGGAGCTGCGCCGGAAGGTGATGTATAAAGTGTTTGTTATTTTGACAGCTGCCGCAGCCTGGGGAGGAACATACTAAGGAGGGGGAGCTGTGTGTTACTGGTGGGGGCCAGTATACCACCACTGGGGGGCCTGTTTACTACCACTGGGGCTGTATATACCTCTGGGGCTGCTGATACTACCACTGGGGCTGTATATACCTCTGGGGCTGCTGTATACTACCACTGGGGCTGTATATACCACTGGGGCTGCTGTATACTACCACTGGGGCTGTATATACCACTGGGGCTTGTATACTACCACTGGGGCTGTATATACCACTGGGGCTGTATATACCTCTGGGGCTGCTGTATACTACCACTGGGGCTGTATATACCTCTGGGGCTGCTGGATACTACCACTGGGGCTGTATATACCTCTGGGCTGCTGTATACTATCACTGGGGCTGTATATACCACTGGGGCTGTATATACCTCTGGGGCTGCTGTATACTACCACTGGGGCTGTATATACCTCTGGGGCTGCTGGATACTACCACTGGGGCTGTATATACCTCTGGGGCTGCTGTATACTACCACTGGGGCTGTATATACCTCTGGGGCTGCTGGATACTACCACTGGGGCTATATATACCTCTGGGGCTGCTGGATACTACCACTGGGGCTGTATATACCTCTGGGGCTGCTGGATACTACCACTGGGGCTGTATATACCTCTGGGGCTGCTGTATACTACTACTGGGGCTGTATACTACCTCTGGGGCTGCTGTATACTACCACTGGGGCTGTATACTACCTCTGGGGCTGCTGTATACTACCACTGGGGCTGTATACTACCTCTGGGGCTGCTGTATACTACCTCTGGGGCTGCTGTATACTACCTCTGGGGCTGCTGTATACTACCACTGGGGCTGCTGTATATACCTCTGGGGCTGCTGTATACCACACTGCTGGGGGCTGTATACCTGTGCTGGGGTCCACCCTCGGCTTATACACGAGTCAATAGGTTTTCCCAGGTTTTGGGGGCAAAAGTAGGGGGGTCGGCTTATACACGGGTCGGCTTATACACGAGTATATACGGTACTTGTAAATTTAAGTCAATATAATGTGAATTTAGGTAAATATCTAAAATTTGATGACAGTTCAAAAAATTGTTCATTTTTCAACATTCTTTAATTTTCATGCTCTTAATAAAAATTGTAATACTACAGAAAATAGTTAATAAATAACATTTAGCAAACATCTTTTGTACATCAGCAGCATGCTTGAAATTACTTTTTCTGTTAAATTGTTAAAAGAGCTAAAAGTTTATCAGCAATTTTTAATTCTTTTAATGAAATTTAGGGCCTGTTTGCATAATGCGTACTTGGTGCGTATTAGTGCGGATCTCTGCAGATCCACGCTAGATTTGCAGCAGCATGCTTTCCCAGCCAAGTCTATGGGATTTCTGATGTCCTGTCCACATAGTGTGCTTTTTTACACAGTGGATCTGCTACATATTTGATTGATTGCAGGAAAATCTGCAGAATGTAAATTTTTACTGTGGATTTTACCACATATTCTACCCATAGATCCTCATATTAGCTCAAAATATGCAGCAGTATTCGCACAATGCGTATTTGTTGCTTATTTTGAGCCAAATTTGCATTGAAGTCCTCAGGAATTAATAGTGTTGAAGGAGGGAGGATGGGAGCAGGATTTGACATCTTTTTTTCTATTTTTTTTTTTTTTACCATAGTATCCATTCTTTATTGAAATAGAAAAAAAGCACCTTCAAATACTCATCAAATCTGCACCAAAAACACGTAAAAAATGTGCGAACGTGCCCTTGGAGGTCACTTCACTTTTGAAGGGACTTTATGAAGCCTATATGTCAGAAAACTGGCAAACAAGATCCTAATTCAAAGTCCGCACCCCTGAATGTATTCAAACACCACACTCAGACAGCTTGTTACCCTTTAGCGGCCTTACAGGAATTCATGCAACCTGGCAGAAAGAAATGAAAAATTATCTCTAATTTTTTTAGTTTACTAAAATGTCTCATAAGCCGCACTGGTTGATACCTTTTAATGGCTAACTGAAAAGATTGTAAGAAAAAGCAAAGCAAGCTTTTAAGACAGCTCAGGGCTCTTCTTCAGGCTTAATAATGACACATTCTTAGCCAACATATATATACTGTATATGTGGCGCCCCACTGGTCGGGACGCCACGTAGGGGTACTGCATGCACAAGAGAGTGTGCAGTATCCCTGTGACCAGGGGACTGGGATGTCAATAGGGGACTCTCATCACATGCATCCACACACCTTAGGTCAGGGGACCATAGAGTTAACCATTGCTAGGAAACCGGCCCTGGTGGGAGGAGCTTAGGTGGGTAGTGGAGAGCCAGAAAGTTAGTGAGAGGAGTTGGAGTCTGGAAGTGAACCATTCGAGAAGCGCAGTGGAGGGCACCTCAGTACAGGTGGCCCAGAGGAAGGATCCTAGGGTGTTGAGGTGTACCCGAATCTGGACTAGTACTACTCCCGGCAGGAAGGGTCTAGTGCAAAACCAGAGAACCGACTCTGAGGCGGTGTGGGCGTTTATCCCCGAGCCGCAGAACCGGAGGGCACAGACTTCTTCAGAAGTCGCGGACAACACTCGGCATAATCCCATAAGGCCCTGTATAGGATCCGGAGGCCTCAAGACAGGAAAACCGTCCATAAGGATCTGTGGGGACCGGTGGAGGGCTCTGTGCATGGGAGTGCTGAGGAAGGAACAGAGGGAGAGCACAGTAAGAACAGATGAAAGGACCAGGCAGGCCCACCACCTAGGGTCTCCAGTGAGACATCCTAGTTCTCTGGTGACTACCCAGGCCAGTAATACCCGTTGACTGTGTAAAGACTGCTGCTTAAGTCACCAGTAAAGCCCGGTTCAGAGTCAAAGACTGTGTGTTGTGTTTATTTGGCCTGCGCTGGAGGAGCCATACTCTTGCTCCCTCATAAGAGTCTGCCTGCCAGCATCGGGACCTGACGAACCGCCTCTCTGTGAACATTTCTCTTCATTCTCAGCTGCCCCGGGGATCCCGCTCCACCTACGGGGAGTGTTAGAAACAAAGCTGCCTCATCATCACCCCGGAGGTCTGTCCTGCAGCATCGGTAACATTACCGGGAACCGTAGGTGGTGTCACTAACTCTTTTTATCTTAATTTTAACCCCTTTTTCAGCGACCACCAGGGCCACAGGTCCGGGCATAGGTTGCCCGTGATATTCCCAGTAAATTAACACCTGAAACCAGGTACCCCACGGCCCTGGGGCGGGCCATATACACATGAACATTAATTGATTAAGCAGGGCATAGTGGTCTGTGTTGGGAGGGGATAGAGGAAAAGCATCTGGGCAATAAATACCAGATACATATGTAGCGCCTCTGCGGACCCGATGCCACTAGATGGCGCAGCAGCTGGGATTGGTAAATTGGTTTTACCAAACACACACTCAACACACTCCCAATCCCAAGTCTAGGTACTCTATGTCCAGCAAGGGTATGCCTTTACCTTAAGTACCGAAACTCTTTCTGGCATCAGCAAGGACTCCAGCAATTCCTTCACCGCTCTATGGTGGCGTATTGGAGTTCCATTGGCTGTAATGAAGTCTCTCGCCCTCCAGATAGGCCCATGGTGGTGGGTGGAAAGTTAGAGGAGAACCTGGGTAGGGGTTTATAAAAGAAAGAGACAACACCAAGTTGGAGGAGAGATTTGAGGGGAAGGAGAAGAGTGTTAATAGTAGGAGACAAGACAAAACCAGACCAACCCAGACAAAGCCAGACCAGTTGGAAGGAGAGGAGAGACCATCAGATAGGACTGAGAGAACACGGACCCGGCAGTCTGTGCCCCTTTGGGGCTTGCCCGAGTCCAAGGCTGTGAACCATGGTGAAAGACAGAAGGAGTTCATGTGTGCCAGCGTTAGCGGGGACACTGGTGGACTGGGCTAGAACCAGAGTTTCGGCTTTGCAGAAGTGGCAGGGAAGCTTTATGCCATAACCACGAACCCCAGCAGGGTGCGGGGTCTTTATGTCGTGAGACCCAACCTCTGGTGCAATGAAAGGAAGTCCATCATATTAGGGCTAGGGGACCCAGCAAGACACCCCATAAAAGCCTGTGACCGCTGAACTGTAGCTAGTGTCACGCTTCCGGGGTAAGGCACCCTAGAGTAGACCCACTGGGCCGTGGGACCGAACTCCCCTGGGTGAGCCGGTCCTATTCTAACCAGCTCCTATACAGGGATTGCCAGAATCAAGCCCAGGGAGTCTAAATACCACAGCTGCCAGTACCAGGGGTCGGCTCGTAGGGTTAGCCTATACTACAGTATATCTAAGGAGGATTCGATAAGAGCCCAAGGCTAGGAGAGCAGGAATGGGTCTACCGGAGGAGAGCACAAGGAGAGCCTGACAAACAGCCAGAGAAGCAGACACTTATGGAACAAACCGAAAAGGTTCAAAAGAGACACAAAAGGGGGAGTCTTAGATAAACCATCCCAGCTGCTGAAACCACACCGGAGCCACTGCTAAACTGTGTAAGCTGTATCATCTGTCGAGAAAGGAAAGTAAAACCTGGTTAAAGCTTGACCTTGTTTGTGACTGTGTTTCTTGCACCTGAGAAGAGACAAACTGATTTGCGAAGTGGCAGCGGTGGCTGCCTGTGATGCTAAATCCTGCATCCACTACACCAAACTTACTACGCGGTTGCCCTGAGGACCAACTCTATGGAGGGCTCAACATCCTCGCTGCTACCTCATCATCCCCAGAGGTCCCGACTGCAGCGGTGGCTACCCGTAGCCGCAGACCATGGGTGGCGCCACATTTAATCCCTAAAAACTGTTCCCCCCTTTTATTGACCGCCCAGGGCCACGGAACCAGGTCTTGACCCCCGTAACTCCCCCAGCAGAGCTGCCACTTGTTTCAGAGTACGCCACAGCTCTGGTAGGGCGAGTTATATATAGGTCCCCTCCCAGGAACTATATACATGTGTGTGGTGTGTTTGCTAAGAATGTGTCATTACTACGGCTTGCCTGGCCAATCCATCAGAAACTTAGTTTCTTGCCGAAGTATCGCATAGCGTTACCAGCAGGTAAGGCTAAGCGCCGCCAGGCTATGGATCACTATGGTAACTGGATGCTTACCGCAGCCACCGGCTCCACAGAGATCTCCAGGATTTGCCCTTTTGCAGTGCACACAGGACGAAGAGACCTGAGCTGTTTCGAAAGCTTGCTTTGCTTTTTCCTACCATCTTTACAGTTAGCCATTAAAAGGTATCAATCAGTGAGGACTCTGATTCTAATAAATATTTTTCTATCTACTGGCTAACACAGTACAAACATTTTTTACCTTATTATTAGCCTCACTTCCTTTTTTACAAGGGTAAAGGTGAAAATTGACGCCACAATTGTGCAATATTTCCTGAACACTATGATGCCACATTTGTGGTAAAATTTACAATTAGGTCACACAGCAGGGCTCACAAAGGTAGGAGCAGACTGTCATTTCTAATGGTACCTTTACACGCCGCTACAGAAGGTTAGAATCAACCGGGTGTCGGAGACAAATGTATCTTGCACCATCAAAACACCGCGAGGTAGCGGCGTGTAAATCAGGTTGATGCCACCGGTCACTGTCGACATCTGTTTTGGAGCAGTGCTCCAAAACAAGTTGGTTTCAACCCAATGGTAGCGGCGTCTAAATGAGGAACAGGAAGGTTTTTGCGACACCTAGTTAACTCCCTGGGGCGTGACACAGCCTCCGGGATACCGCGCCCCATCAGCGATCATTGGTGGAAGCTCCTGCGTTACGATTGGTTGTCCCTGCATAGGGCGGCATATTTAAGGAGCTGACCAGTCACTACACAATTGCAATAGCATCATGTATTAGCCAGCCTTCCTGCGCTGGCTGGCCAATCATGATGCTATTGCATTCTCCAATCATCGTACGAGCGTCTCGTAATCCACAACTCTGGCACGCCTATGTGTTGTCCCTGCTGCCCCAGGTCCTCCCATATTACCTTGTGGTAGCGGCGATGTAAATGAGGGAAGGTGCTCTGCAGAAGGTAACCTGCGGCACCCGTTGGTGCATCCAGGGATAGCAAAAACCTTCTGTAGAGCACCTTGTAGTGGCGTGTAAATGCGGTATCGGATACCGTTAGCAACCGTTGGAACGTGCTCGTGCACGTGAGACACCCGGTTGTTTCTAACCTTCTGTAGTGGCGTGTAAAGGTACCATGAAGCGTAAATTTGGCTGGAATAGATTATCTATGCCTTGTTCCATTTGCAGAGCCTCTGAGTCGGTCGACAGGGTACTTGGGTACCGGGGCTGATGGCAGCTTTGATGGGAAATCACGGCTGGTCGGTCCCCGGTCCCGTGCCCTGGACCCTCAATGGCGGGGAACGGTGGGGAAATAAGGGGATTGTTAATGTGATGCCACCTATGGTACCTGGTATACCAGCGCTGCATCCGGCCGCTGAGGTGATGATGGGTCAGCAGAGTGTGGTACAGCTTCCCACAGGTGGAGCTTTACCTCAGGGCAGCGGGGATGGATGAGGGGAGCAGTAGTTAAGTCTTTGCTGACACAGCGGTGAATTGCGGCGGTTAGACAGGCACACAGACACACAGGGATTGTTGTTTCGGTACCTTTAATGGTACCTTTACACGCCGCTACCGAAGGAAGCAACAGGTAGGCACCGCACGTGCACGCACGCGTTTTCAACGGTTGCTAACGGTACCTGATACCGCAATTACACGCCGCCACAAGGTGCTCCATAGAAGGTATTTTCGGTCCCTGGAAGTGCAGACGGGTGCCGCAGATTACCTTCTGTGGAGCACCTTCCCCTGATTTACACACCGCTACCACAAGGGAATATGGGCGTACATATTGTGCGCCGTAACTACATAGGCGTGAAAGAGTAGTTTATTACACAGCGCTTGTACGGTGATTGGACAATGCAATAACATCATGATTGGCCAGCCAGCGCAGAGAGGCTGGCTAATACATGATGCTATAGCAAATGTGTAGTGTGACTGGTCAAATCATTAAATATGCCGCCCTGTGCACGGACAGCCAATGGGTACACAGTACTCCCCACCAATGATAGCTGATACATGATGCTCAATCACGCCCCAGGGAACTCAAATACCGTACCTGTGCCCAGATTACACGCCGCTACATAGGGTTTATACCTGCTTGTTTTCAGCACGGCTGAAAGACAGGTATCCAAAGAGACAGGTGGCAACAACCTGAATTACACGCCGCCACTACGCGGTGTTTTGAAGGTAAAAGGTACAATTGTCTCCGACACCTGCAGGTTTCTACCTTTCGGTAGCGGCGTGTAAAGGTACCATTACTGGTGACAGGGTAACAGGTACAGTCCAGAATATTAAGCAGGTCCCCGGTGCAACTTGGGACTTCCACCTTAGAACGTTATGAGGCCTCCTCTGTGTCTGTGCTCTGTGGTGTGGGATGAGTCCTGCCTGAGCCTGAACCCACCACTTTTCTCCCTCTCTGGGCATTGTCCTAAACTGGCAATTAGGTCCTTCTGCGGGGTCCCTGTTTCTCCTATGGCCCCTGGTCCTATATTTGGTCAGTTTAGCATCTCTTACTGGCTCTCCTCAGGGCTGAACTCCTCCTGAGTCTTCTGGGCTTTTGCTGTAGCTCTGAATGCTGGCAGCATCGGACTCCAGTGTCCGGGTGTACTAAAGGGCTTTAGCAACAGGTTCCCTTTCTTACTCCCTGCTTTCTCCACTTGCCTCCGACCCTTTCCTTAGGATGTGCACAGAGGTCAGTGGTCCCTGGTCCTGGGCCTGGATCTCTCCCTCTGTCTCCTCTCTCTTCTCACTCCTCACTCGAACTGAAACTACAGGGACTGACTAACTCCTCCCCTCAGGCCTGGATGTTCTTAAAGGGTAACTGACTTAAGGCAGCCAGTAGAGCTCCCCCTTCAGGTCTGGGGTGGAAGGTGTGGTGTGCTGGGCTAACCAAGGTGTATTTCCCTCCTTGCACCGGTGGATCCTCTGGCAATCCCCCGGAGGGGTGCCACATTCCCCCCAGTTAAATACAGTCCTCCGGGACTGAAACATTTTTCCATTACACAACATAACTATTTACATTTGATAATTGTACAGAGTCTTAAAAATGAAAAATTTACAAAAACCAGGTAAAAATGGGAAAACAGGTAACCAGTCCATACAGCGCTAGTCCATCCGCTGCAGGCTGTTTAGGGTGTTTGAACAGGGGTTTTGCCACTACCAGTCCTGTGGCTATGGTCCATTTTTTAAAATTAAGAAAAAGTTCAAAAGTCCAACAGGTCAAGTCTCTGTAGGCTTAAAGTTCAAAAACACAACAACAAACAATACGGGTGCCTTGACGTAGGAGCTCTAGGTACTGTAGGGGCCTCTACCGGGTCATAAGCACTGTAGGCCTCCTGGCCCTGGGGTCACATATTGGCCAAGATCTCGCTCTCCCTGCACAGCTCCTTACGCCAACTCCTCTCACCCCTCTTACTGGTGTTGTGTGCTTGGTCTGATTGTTTTTGCCCACTGTTCACCCTTTTCTGTACATTAGCAAACATAGCATATTTACATTTTGCACATATTTACAACGTATTCTCTGAGTGGTGGGTGTCCTAGACTGACACGTGTTGACCTACGTAAAACTGGAATGCCACTGGTACGTATGCCTGGTGTAGAGTGAACCCTACTTACTGACCCATGTGTTGATCTGCGTAACACAGGTATGCCTGAGTGTCTTCTGATTCTCATAGTGCGAATGGCAGATACATCAATTGCAGGATTCTCTGGTTCCGGTACAACGGGTGGTTCTTGTACTCTTGCCCCTTCTACTGCTGATGGAAACAGTAGAGGTAGGATGAGGTATGTACTAGGGATGGGGAATCTACTCGTTAGGACTCATTACTCTGTGAGTAGTAGTGGACTCGTACGACTCGGTACTCTGTGAGTTTTCAAGCGATTACTCGCAAAGTAACGAGTCCAATGTAAATGAATGGGGAAGCGAGTAATTGCGAGTAACTCCTCTGCTGCTGGACACTATAAGGTCTGGCAGCAGAGGAAAAACCTGCAATATCCCCATTTCATTGTTTAACCCCTTAAGGACCGAGTCACTTTGCACCCTAATGACCGGACCATTTTTTGTAATTCTGACCACTCTCCCTTTATGAGGTAATATCTCTGGAACGCTTCAACCGATCCTAGCGATTCTGAGATTGTTTTTTCGTGACATATTGGGCTTCATGTTAGTATTAAATTTAGGTCAATAATTTTAGCGTTTATTTGTGGAAAAAATCAAAAATTTGGCAAAAAGTTTGAAAATTTAGCAATTTTCATATTTTTAATTTTTATTCTGCTAAACCAGAGAGTTATGTGCCACAAAATAGTTAATAAATCACATTTCCCACATGTCTACTTCACATCAGCACAATTTTGGAAGAAAAATGAAAAATTGGTAGGACGTTATAAGGGTTCAAAGTTCATCAGCAATTTCTCATTTTTCCAGCAAAATTTACAAAACCATTTTTTTAGTGACCACATCACATTTGAAGTCTCTTTGAGGGGTGTACATGACAGAAAACACCCAAAAGTGACACCATTCCAAAAACTGCACCCCTCAAACTACTCAAAACTACATTCAAGAAGATTATTAACCCTTCAGGTGCTTCACAGGGACTAAAATAAAGTTGAAGGAAAAAATGGACATTTTAATTTTTGTAACAAAAATGTTCTTTTAGCCTCAATTTTTTCATTTTCAAATGGGCAACAGGATAAAATGCATCCTAAAATTTGTTGGGCAATTTCTCCTGAGTACACCGATACCTCATATATGGTCACAAACCACTGTTTGGGCGCACGGCAGGGCTCAGAAGGGAAGGAGCGCAATTTGAATTTTAGAGCCAATTTTCCGTTCAAAAAGTCAAATGGCGCTCCTTCACCTCTGAGCCCTGCCGTGCGCCCAAACAGTGGTTTATAACCACATATAAGGTATCAGTGTGCTCAGGAACAATTGCCCAACAAATTTTGGGATGTATTTTATCAGTTTGCCCATGTGAAACTGAAAAAATGTAAGCAAAAATAAATTTTTGGTGAAAAAAAGTGCTTTTTCATTTTTATGGATAAATTTGTGAAGCGTCCTAAGGGTTCAAACTGCTCACTGTGCATCTAGATACTTTCCTTAGGGGGTCTAGTTTCCAAAATGGGATCATTTGTGGGGAGCTCCAATGTGGAGACACACGGGGACCCTCCAAACGCGACATGGTGTCCGCTAACAATTTGAATGGAAAATGAGCTCAAATTTGTTAGCGGACACCATGTCGCGTTTGTAGGGTCCCTGTGTATCTCCACATTGGAGCTCCCCCACAAGTGACCCCATTTTGGAAACTACATCCCCCAAGGAACGTATCTAGATGCATAGTGAGCACTTTGAACCCTCAGATGCTTCACAAATTCATCCATAAAAATGAAAAAGCACTTTTTTTTTCCACAAAAAGTTTCTTTTTTCATTATTACGGATCAATTTGTGAAGCACCTGGGGTTCAAAGTGCTTACTATGCATCTAGATACGTTCCTTGGGGGGTCTAGTTTCCAACATGGGGTCACTTATGGGGGAGCTCCAATGTGGAGACACACGGGGACCCTCCCATCGCGACATGGTGTCCGCTAACAATTTG
This sequence comes from Allobates femoralis, assembly GCA_033576535.1. NCBI lineage: Eukaryota > Metazoa > Chordata > Amphibia > Anura > Aromobatidae > Allobates > Allobates femoralis. The sequence continues at coordinate 463,540,380 of JARQOC010000004.1, forward strand.
AATGGAAAATGAGCTCAAATTGTTAGCGGACATCATGTCGCGTTGGGAGGGTCACTGTGTGTCTCCACATTGGAGCTCCCCCACAAGTGACCCCATTTTGGAAACTAGACCTCCAAAGGATTATATCTAGATGCATAGTGAGCACTTTGAACCCCCAGATGCTTCACAAATTGATCCGTAATAATGAAAAAAGAAATTATTTGTGGGAAAATAAAGTGCTTTTTCATTTTTACAGATGAATTTCTGAAGCATCTGGGGGTTCAAAGTGCTCACTATGCATCTATATACGTTCCTTTGGGGGTCTAGTTTCCAAAATAGGGTCACTTGTGGGGGAGCTCCAATGTGGAGACACACAGGGACCCTCCAAACGCGACATTGTGTCCGCTAACAAATTGAGCTAATTTTCCATTCAAATTGTTAGCGGACACCATGTCGCGTTTGTAGGGTCCCTGTGTATCTCCACATTGGAGCTCCCCCACAAGTGACCCCATTTTGGAAACTACACCCCCCAAGGAACGTATCTAGATGCATAGTGAGCACTTTGAACCCCCAGATGCTTCACAAATTCATCCATAAAAATGAAAAAGCACTTTTTTTTTCCACAAAAAGTTTCTTTTTTCATTATTACGGATCAATTTGTGAAGCACCTGGGGGTTCAAAGTGCTACTATGCATCTAGATACGTTCCTTGGGGGGTCTAGTTTCCAAAATGGGGTCACTTATGGGGGAGCTCCAATGTGGAGACACACGGGGACCCTCCCATCGCGACATGGTGTCCGCTAACAATTTGAATGGAAAATGAGCTCAAATTGTTAGCGGACACCATGTCGCGTTGGGAGGGTCACTGTGTGTCTCCACATTGGAGCTCCCCCACAAGTGACCCCATTTTGGAAACTAGACCCCCAAAGGATTATATCTAGATGCATAGTGAGCACTTTGAACCCCCAGATGCTTCACAAATTGATCCGTAATAATGAAAAAAGAAATTATTTGTGGGAAAATAAAGTGCTTTTTCATTTTTACAGATGAATTTCTGAAGCATCTGGGGGTTCAAAGTGCTCACTATGCATCTATATACGTTCCTTTGGGGGGTCTAGTTTCCAAAATAGGGTCACTTGTGGGGGAGCTCCAATGTGGAGACACACAGGGACCCTCCAAACGCGACATTGTGTCCGCTAACAAATTGAGCTAATTTTCCATTCAAATTGTTAGCGGACACCATGTCGCGTTTGGAGGGTCCCGGTGTGTCTCCACATTGGAGCTCCCCCACAAGTCACCCCATTTTGGAAACTAGACCCCCTAAGGAACGTATCTAGATGCATAGTGAGCAATTTGAACCCCCAGATGCTTCACAAATGCATCCATAAAAATGAAAAAGCACTTTTTTTTCCACAAAAAGTTTCTTTTTTCATATTTACGGATCAATTTGTGAAGCACCTGGGGGTTCAAAGTGCTCACTATGCATCTAGATATGTTCCTTAGGGGGTCTAGTTTCCAAAATGGGGTGACTTGTGGGGGAGCTCCAATGTGGAGACACACAGGGACCCTCCAAACGCAACATGGTGTCCGCTAACAAATTGAGCTCATTTTCCATTCAAATTGTTAGCGGACACCATGTTGCGTTTGGAGGGTCCCTGTGTGTGTCCACATTGGAGCTCCCCCACAAGTCACCCCATTTTGGAAACTAGACCCCCAAAGGAACGTATCTAGATGCATAGTGAGCACTTTGAACCCCCAGGTGCTTCACAAATTGATCCGTAAAAATGAAAAAAGAAACTTTTTGTGGAAAAAAAAAGGTGCTTTTTCATTTTTATGGATGAATTTGTGAAGCATCTGGGGGTTCAAAGTGCTCACTATGCATCTAGATACGTTCCTTGGGGGGTCTAGTTTCCAAAATGGGGTGACTTGTGGGGAGAGCTCCAATGTTCAGGCACACAGGGAGGGTCTCTCCATACCCGACATGGTTTCCGCTAACAATTGGAGCTAATTTTCTATTGAAATTGTTAGCGGACATCATGTTGCATATGGAGAACCCGTGTGCCACCAGCACAAGGGCAATTGGTAGAGTTGGGGTACAGCACCAGAAAATGCCGCCTCTAATGAATGCGCTATGTTTTTGGGTGGCTGTGGGTTGAAATTTGCAGCGCGGGGACCCACAACATTTGGGTCTCTCCACGCTGAGGATTCCAGTCAGCCAGCTACCAAGTTGTACATGGCTGGCTACAAAAAATACAGCGAAGCCCATTTTTTTTTATTTCTAGAACTAATTCTAGAAAAAAAAAATGACGTAGGGCTCTGCCATATTTTTGGTCCAGCCAGGTACAACTTGGCAGCTACAGACTGCCAGCAACCCCCAGCTGCCTCGTTGTACCTGGCTGCAACCAAAAATACAGCACAGCACATTTTTTTTTATTTCTAGAACTAATTCTAGAAAAAAAAAAATGGCGTAGGGCTCCGCCATATTTTTGGTCCAGCCAGGTACAACTTGGCAGCTACAGACTGCCAGCAACCCCCAGCTGCCTTGTTGTACCTGGCTGCAACCAAAAATACAGCGAAGCCCATTTTTTTTTATTTCTAGAACTAATTCTAGAAAAAAAAATGACGTAGGGCTCCGCCATATTTTTGGCCCAGCCAGGTACAACTAGGCAGCTGGGGGCTGGAATCCTCAGCATAGAGAGGCCCAAGCGTTCTGGGCCCCCCATGCTGCGAATTGCAGCCCGCAGCCGCCCCAGAAAATGGCGCATTCATTGAAGCGCCATTTTCTGGCGCTGTACCCAGACTCTTCCAGTTGCCCTGGTGCCGGTGGCAAACTGGGTAATAAAGGGGTTAATACCAGCTTTGCATTGGCAGCTGGCACTAAGCCCGAGGTTCATAATGTCGCGCCAATGTTAGACCCGGCCATTAGTAACCTTTAAGTAAATGGTAAAAAAGACACACACTGTGAAAAAATCAATTTATTTTAACAAAAAACACAAACACATAATTGGACTCCATCTTTATTACCCCCACATGCCCTCTGACGTAGTCCATAACGATTGTCCTATGATGGTCAGTCGCCTCCAGAGACTGCAGCGAGGGATCAAGGGTCCTGCTGCTGCAGTCTCTGAGGTCACACTGATGCTGCACTGTAAGGCAATGATTTGCCATACAGTGCAGCTGTCAGTTCTGCAAACCCTAGTCCCAGAGATTACATGATCTCTGAGGCTTGGGTAAGGTTACCAGATGTTGCCATGGCAACCTCAGGTCACCAGACGTTGCCATGGCAACCTCAGGTTAACAGACGTCGCCATGGCAACTCAGGTTACCAGAAGTTGCCATGGTAACCTTAGGTTGCCATGCCGACATCTGGTAACCTTAGGTTGCCATGGCAACGTCTGGTAACCTGAGGTTGCCATGGCAACGTCTGGTAACCTGAGGTTGTCATGGCGGCATCTGGTAGCCTGAGGTTGTCATGGCGACATCTGATAACCTGAGGTTGTCATGGCAACATCAGATCACCTGAGGTTGCCATGGCAGATGTCGCCATGGCAACTGCAGGTTAGCAGAGGTCGCCATGACAACCTTAGGTTACCAGATGTCGCCATGGCAACCTAAGGTTACCATGGCAACGTCTGGTAACCTGAGGTTGCCATGGCGACATCTGATAACCTGAGGTTGCCATGGCAGATGTCGCCATGGTAACCTCAGGTTACCAGATGTCACCATGGCAACCTTAGGTTACCAGATGTTGCCATGGCAATCTCAGGTTACCATATGTCGCCATGGCAACCTAAGGTTACCCTGGTGATATCTGGTAACCTGAGGTTACCATGGCGACATATGGTAACCTGAGGTTGCCATGGCAACATCTGGTAACCTAAGGTTGCCATGGTGACATTTGGTAACCTGAGGTTGCCATCGGGGGAGAGGTGAGTGACCCTGCACTCCCTCTCCCCAGAACATAAGGGGGTGACACAGAGCCAGGGACAGCGACCACATAGTGATCGCTGCCCCTGGCTGTCAGATCGCTGCTCTGAGCCTCATCTCCTCTAAGTAGGGGATGAGGCTGAGAGGAGCGCTGCTGAGCAGGCAGTCGGCGGCCGGGCAGCCAGGATGAAGGAGGAGAGCGGCACCCCAAAAGACCGGAGGAGGTGAGCGGGACACAGGATGAAGGAGGAGAGCGGCACCGGACCGGAGGAGGAGAGAGGCTGCATGAAGACCGGGGGAGGTGAGCGCGCCAGGAATGGAGACCGGGGACCGGAGACAGGACAGAGGGGAGGAGGAAGCGGGGAGAGGACGGAGGGGAGCAGAGATAGTAGAGAGGGGAGGAGGAAGCGGAGCACGGAGCAGGGAGGAGGGAGGGAAGCAGAGATAGGAGGGAGGGGAACGGAGTCTGGACACTGGACAGCAGAGGAAGAAGTGGAGTGGAGGAAGGAGACCGGGAGGCAGGAGAGGGGGCCAGGAGCAGTGGGCACATGGGTGGAAGGGCACTTAGGGCAGTGGACACAGGCAGGGGAGGATTGCAGGAGTCGGGCACAGCTGACAGCCCAGCTCCTGCAGCGATCGCACAGGGAAATGCTCATATTCAGCCTTTCCCTGCGCGATCATGATGTGATCGGTCGGTCAGATTGACTGACCGATCACATCGCTCTGAGTGTGGGGACCCCTAAAATGGGTCCCCACACCTCTTCCCCTAACCCTTGGCTGTCACTGACAGCTGTTAGATTTGAGCTGTCACTGTTTGTTTACAAGCAGTGACAGTTCAAAGCCATGACGAGTATATCGTCATGATGCGGGAACTGACATCTTTTCATGACGAGTATACTCGTCATTAGTCGTAAAGGGGTTAAAAGCCAGCGGTAAAAAGCCGCTGGCTTTTAAACAATGCTGACAGCTTGCAGAGGGTGTCACTATTGTTTGGGAGCAGGGGAAGAGTGGGAGCGCCGGTGTTCACTCACCAACCTCTGAGTCTTCTTCCCTGTGTCTTTGCGACTGCAGCCGTATAGAACGGCGGTGGCCGCAAAGTACTGCAGCTATCGCTGAAAACCGGATTCTCCCGGATTGTACCGGTCAGGTGCAATCCGGCACCCCCATAACATGGGGCTCTATGGTCCCGGATCGAGGCAATGCGGTTTTAATCCGGTTTTCTATTTTTGACCTTCTCGCCTGAATTTTCAAATGATTTTCAGTCAGCTGTTCATTTGAAAATCCAGGCGGGAAGGTCAAAAATAGAAAACCGGCTTAAAACCGGATTGTTCCGGTCCGGTGCAATCTGGGACCATAGAGCCCCATGTTATGGGGGCGCCAGATTGCACCAGACCGGTACAATCCGGGAGAATCCGGTTTTCAGTGACATCGCTATACGGTTGCAGTCGCAAAGACACAGGGAAGAAGACAGTGGGCCGTGCAGAGGATGGTGAGTGAACACCGGCGCTCCCCCAACCGCCCCGCTCCAGAAAAATAGTGACAGCCTCTGGAAGCTGTCAGCATTGTTTAAAAGCCAGAAGCCAGCGGCTTTTTACCGCTGGATTTTAAACACTGAAATGGGGAAATTGCAGGTTTTTCCTCTGCTGCCAGACATCCAGCAGCAGAGGAATTACTCGCAATTACTAGCTTCCCCATTCATTAACCTTGGACTCGCTAAACTCGCAACGAGTAGCGAGTCCCGGACTCTGACTCGTTAGAGTCTAGCGATTCCGAGTAATTTAGGATTCGCCCATCCCTCGTACCGGTATGTACCTTCTATTTGAGGCCAATCCGCTGGTAACTCTCCAATGAATGTCTGGACTGTCTTTGGCTTCTCTTGCTCTTCTGGCTTTGGACACGGTACATTTTCTTCTGGTTGAAGCTGTTGAGGGCACTTCTTCAAATGATCTCTGGACACTGTTGCAGTTGTTTCACCATGGTCTTTACTGATTATACAGATTTTCTGGTTATCAAATTGAGATGGTAACATAGTGTATGGTTCTTTTTCTCATTGATCATCTAGCTTGTGCATTCTTCTTTTTCTCTTCAAAACCAATTCACCTGGTGTTAAGGGCATTCCTTGCACACTTTCGTTGAAGTTGGTTTCTTGTCTTTCTCAAAATTTTTCCAGAATTCTCTCAACTCATTCTTGGATTTTCTGATATTGTTCTTTCCTACGAGTATCCCAATCTGCATCTGTAGTATATGCTTCAGGAACTACTATGCCTATCTCGAAGTCTTCTGGCAATTTCCCTGCTCTTGCTTTCATGAGGTGTGCAGGGGTACAATTGGTTGAGCTTACTGGGATGTTGTTGTAGATGTCAACTAGATCTGGTAACTTCTCAGGCCACTGGTTTCGTTCTTCTAAAGGCAGAGTTTTCAGCATTTCAATTACCACGTGATTCATCTTTTCACACATTCCATTAGTTTGAGGATGGTAAGACGTGGTGCGAATTTTCTTGCATCCATATAGGCGACAGAATTGTTGAAATATTTCAGCTTCAAAGGCAGGTCCTTGCTCTGTCAATACCTGGTCTGGATAATAGGGTCTGCAGAAATGAGCTTGAAATGTTCTTGCTGCTGTCACAGCTGTTAAGTACTTTACCGGGGCTACCACAAGGAATCTGGAATAGTGGTCTACCATGGTAAGAGCGTAGGTGTAGCCTTATTTGCTGGGTGCGAGTTTGACATGATCTAAGGCTACCAGTTCTAATGGTTATTTGGTAATGATAGGCTTGAGTGGCGCTTTCTTGCTGTTACAGTCTCTTCTTCTTAACAAGCATGGTCCATAATTTTTACACCATCTCTCTATGGAAGACCTCATGCTGATCCAATAGAATCTTTCACGTAACAGTATTTCCAGTTTTCTACATCCAAAGTGTCCCGATCCATCGTGGTACGCTTCTAATACCATTTGGACATCTCTCTTTGGAACCACAACTTGCCATACCATTTCACGTGTTCTTGGGATAATGTAACGCCTGCACAATTGACCTTGATAGATGAATAACCGGCTTCTTTCTTTCCACAGGTGTTGGGCTTCTAGTGGAGCATCCTTTTCAAATTTGGAATCCGGTTGGGTTAGTAACGTCTTTATGAAGCTCACTGCCGGATCACTGTCTTGGGTCTCCTTCAATCCATAGTGAGGCAACGGTTTTAGTTCTACAGTTTGACGGTTCTGGTAGATGCAATCTTCAGCGATTGCCATTTTTTGCTTTTATGGAAAGCTGGGAGTTCTATTTCCTCTAAGTCTTTCTCTTCTTCATCAATTCCTTGTAGATGTACTTGAGTGCTTCTGGAGAGGGCATCAGCATTTGCGTTGTTGCGGCCTGCCTGGGATTTGATAGTAAAGTCTATTTCGATAGTCAAGCCAACCAGCGTTGCTCCAGTGCACCAAACTTTGTGGCCACAATGGTGGCTCTGAAGTTCTTCTCTTCTTAGATTGGCCTACCAGAAGATCTTGCAGGGGCGCTGCTTCTTTGTGTAGCCCTTAATGAATCTTCTATAGTACCCAACCAAACCTAAGAACTGACGTACTTTGGTGACGGTAGTTGGTCTCTGCCAATCCTGGATTGCTGTTACTTTTTCCGGATGTAGTGCTACTCCATCTGCGCTCACCACGTGTCCCAGGTATTGGACTTTAGGTTTCAGCAGGTGACATTTGGATGGTTTGAGCTTCATCCCGTACTTTGCTAAAGCCTCAAATACCTCTGCCAGGTGTTCCAGGTGTTCTTAGTAGAAGTTACTTCAGGGGAAATGGTGTATCAGTGTCCGCTCTGCTGAAATCCCAAGAAAACGATCCGGAAACCATATGTAGGTTACATCAATATTCCATTTATTCCTTTTACCTACGCGTTTCGGCACTGTCCTAGTGCCTTCCTCAGGGATATCAACGTGTAGGAAAAGGAATAAATGGAATATTGATGCAACCTACATATGGTTTCCGAATCGTTTTCTTGGGATTTCAGCAGCGTGGACACTGATACACCATTTCCCCTGAAGTAACTTCTGGATGGTTCCCACGTGCATGTGGAAGGTGAAAGTCCTGCAGCAGCTGCATTTAATGCTAAATGCTTTTACACCAGTTGTGGGTCTAACAACTGTGCTAGGTGAGTGAATTCATACCCACCACATACATTAGTGTCACTAGTGATAGGGCACTATTGCGCCTCTTGTTCCCCCCCCTATTTTTTACTTTGATACAGATGTTCTTGGTAGGTCTTGGAAAACACGATGACGTCGTCCAGGTATAACAGTACTGTCTCGAAATTCCGGTGTCTGAGGCAACTTTCCATGATTCTTTGAAACGTTCCTGGTGCATTGCATAACCCGAATGGCATGCTGTTGAATTCACACAGACCCATTGGCATTGTGAATGCAGTCTTCTCTCTGTCTTTTTCTGCAACGGAAACCTGCCAATACCCGCTAGTGAGATCTAACGTGGAGAAATAATTAGCAGTCTTTAATGCAGCAAGATACTCCTCTATTTGGGTTAATGGTTAAGCATCTTTGTGAGTGATTTTATTGACCTCCCTGTAATCCACACACATCCTCATCGTGCCTCCTTTTTTCTGACTAGGACTAAAGGGGCTGCCCAGGGACTACTGCTATCTCTTATAACCCCGGCCTCCTTCATGTCCCTCAGCATCTCTTTGGCATCTTGGTAATGACCTTGTGGAATGGGTCTGTGTCTCAAATTAATTGGGGGATGATCTCCTGTGGGTATGCGATGGTGTACCCCTTTAATCCTCCCAAAATCTAATGGATGCTTACTAAATATTTGCTCAAACTCCTGTGCTACCCAGTAAACTCTGTGGTTATGGTGGGAAGGGGTGGCATCAGTTCCTACGTGCAACTGCTGCCACCACTCCTCCAGCTGTCCTTTGGAGTTGTTATCCTCCGCTTGGTTAGACGAAGAAACAGGTCCTACTGCCTGTATGTTGTTGTTAGAAACAGTATACAGCTTTGCTACAGTAGCATGCCGGGGTAGCTTTGCTTCCTCTTCCCCACAATTTAATACACGGATTGGTACTTGTCCCTTGCGTACATCCACCACCCCTCTGGCTGTCAGTAGTGTAGGTCTGTGCTCTGAAAATACTGGCTCTACAACTGCCTGGTATTCCTGTCCTCTGCGACCTATCGCTGCTCGACACCATATCATCATCTCGCTTTTTGGTGGTAATACAATGGGAACCGGGTCTGTTACCCGCACACTGCCAATTTCTCCCCCAGACAGATTTACCTGTTGCTTGTGGATGAGGGCTCGGAGCTCTCGTTGGATGGCTCTTGTCCGCCCATAACCAGCAGTCTGAGAAATCTGTCGGAGTAAAAACAACACTTTTCCAAAGCAGTTTTTAATAACATTTGTACCAATTACCATGTCGGGGCATTTTTCTTTAGGATTGTCTTCAACCACAAATAACCCTTGGCCTTTTAATTCCTCCCTCCCCAATTTATTGTAGCTGCTCTGTACCCCACCTGTTTTTGGGGTTGGCCATTAGCTGCAATAATATAAAAATTGGGGTTTGGGGGTTCAAGATCGTTATCAGACCAATATTGTTTATAAAGGATATGTGGGATCGTAGTGACCTGCAACCCGGTTTCCAGTAGGGCCGACATGGGAATTCCATCTAGCGTAATGTTGAGGTACGGACGGCCTCCCACGTACCAGTTACACCAGTCCTTTGGGCCCAGCTGCTCTATTCCTGAGGGCTGGCCCTTGGGCCCAGGAATCTCGTGTTTAAAGGACATCCTCTTGCAAAGAGGCCTGGATTGTTGCATCGCAGGCAGATAAGTTGTCCTGAAGAATCCATGAAGTCCCTGGCTCTGCGTTGGAATGGTGCATTGGTCCCCTGCACGGGCGACTTGGTCTTCCTCCGCATCCATGGGACATCCTCAGGGCTATCAGCTAGTTGGATTTTGCTTGGTGGTGGTGCTCCAGGCATATTTTGCAAGAGCTTTAATACATAGTCCATGTTTTTGGTTAACTGCAGCACCTGGTTACGCATGTCATCATCTGCTACAGCTTGACTTTCTGCTTTTGCAGGTTCTGCAGAAACAGGTTTAAAGTCTCTGGGAGAGGTATTAGCTTGCCAGGATTGGATTGCAGGTTCTGCAGGCGCTGGATCTCTTAACACAGTTATTGCACAATCTTTCAAGTCAATAAAGTTCACAATTGGATGATCCAAAACCCACATGTGTACCTGTTGGCGGTGGTAGTCTGACCTCAATCCTTCTGTAAACTTCTCAGCAAGCATTTTATCCTCTTCCAATACACTTGCCTGGTCTACCTGCATAAGGCCCGGAGTGCCCCTTGTAAACGGAGGGCATAGTCTTTGATGATATCCTGTGGTCTCTGTTTACACTGGTAGAACAGCATCCTCAATTCAGACTGTGTGTGTTTTTCAAAGACAGTTTTTAGCTTATCAAACACTTTAGCAGCAGAGTTGCTGTCAACATCACTCCAGGACTCAGCTTCCAGCTCCGCTGCGCCTGTTAATTGTCCAAGCACAACGGTGGCCCGCTGCTTCTCTGTCATTGTATACATATCCAGCATTGCACACATCTTTTGCTTAAAGGTTGCTAAGGTACCGGGTTTGCCTTCATGTGTTGGTAACCATTTGGCACCCGGTATATACAGCAAGGTTAGAGGCATCATTTGGGCCGCTGCTCCAGGTGCTGTATTCCGAGGATCCCCTCTGTCAGGGACCTGCACAGCATCCGAGTCACTCATGATGGCGCCCCCCTAGTTAATCGCTGCCAACCGGTGAGATGACACAAACTTCCTCGGTCATCGGCGGCTCTGCAGAGGGAGCGGAGCACCTCGGGTATTTCCGGAGCAGGGAGCTGCGCTTCGTGAATCTCCCGTGCTGTGGCACAGCTCAATTTCTGTAATGGCGACCGGTTTTACAGTTCAGAGACAGTTAATAAAGTTTGGTTCTTGGCACACAGTACCCGGTTTTACTGGGCACGGGATCCTTTTTGTGAAGCCATGATTGAGACGGTGGACAGGGGATGGGGTACTCGGGTATTGGGGATGATGGCGGCTTTGATGGGGAATCACGGCTGGTTGATCCCCGTTCCTGTGCTTTGGACCCTCAATGGCGGGGAAAGGTGGGGGATAAGGGGGTTGTTAGCGTGACGCCACCTATGGTACCTGGTAACGGGTATACCAGCGCTGCAGCTGGCCGCTGAGGTGATGGTGGGTGCAACAGAGTGTGGTACAGCTCCCCACAGGTGGAGCTTTACCTCAGGGCAGCGGGAATGGATGAGGGGAGTAGTAGTTAAGTCTTTGCTGATACAGCGGTGAATTGCGGTGATTAGACAGGCACACAGACCCCTCCTGAGTCTTCTGGTATGTATCCAGTAGGATAGGCAACAATGTATTCTTACATCTTACATGACCGCATCAGTATACACAAATCTACTATTATATGTAAGAATACTTTGTTGCCTATCCCATATCACTTTGTGGAACACAATCACAGAGTGTCTCAATTGAGATTTCAGGTCATTGAATCCATACCACCCCCAAGACGGGGGAGGGAGGGCAATCATATCCAGAGGCTAAAATAAAGGGAAGCCTACTGGATACATACCCTACAGACCCTTGAATCCCGTGGATTAAACCGTGAATATGACACATTCATTTGATTGCTCTTACAACATGGGTTATGATGTTTTATGTGATTCATACGATATTAGATTCTGTCGAAACATAATTCTTCACAAAGGACTATGACCTGGTCACCATATTCGATTCTATGTAATATGTTTTATTAAAGATAGTCTCTCATTATAAACTACATGACCCATATAATAATCTATGTTAAATCTATGGAAAACATTTAACTTGTCATGTGTGCACTTTAATAGTGCCCCTTTATATGTACCCCGTATATTACTTCTGTGACTTATTCTCTTTTATATTTGTTTTTTTCAAACATTGTATCAATATTGTGAACCTAATTACCCTTTCTGAATTCTTGCAGACTCACTACTGAAATATGATGACATTTGTTCTGCGCACCACCACCACCTGGATGTTTCTTGTCACCAAAACCATCACTTTGCACCTGTTCATTATTGCTTTTCTATGTTCTGCACAGAATAACACACTGTGCACGCGCGGCTAGTACTGCATACCACGCATGCGCACACTTGCGTTCCAGCGGCCGGAAGTTCCGTGCGTTCCACACGCCGGAAGTGACGTGCTGCTATTCCCGCCCCTTGCCCATAAAAAGTGGCGTTTCATGCAGAGCGGCCGCACAACGCCACCGCTCACGGTCCTACATGGCTGAAAGGTAAACCTCTGCGCCCTGACACCTTGTCTTGCAGGCGCCTTAACCCCTGATGACTTTACTTATCTCTCCTTTTCTAGGCTTTCATCCTAGAGCATCTACCTCATATACCTTGGTATGTAACTAATGATCCTTATTCACCTTATACAAAACAGTCCTTTTCAATTGGCTCCCTTTCTTTTAGATCAACAGAATAAAAGACCTAGGTCTTTTTCAGTTCAGCTTCACCCTATGAGAAGATTCAGGTATTTCTTACTTTATACAAAATAAGACACTATAGAAAACTGACATATCCTTAGAGCGCACTCTAATATACCGTGTAAGGACATCTACTTTGAGATCATATCACGTTTTTTTTACCAGAGATAAATACATTTATTGTATGAAAGACTTAAATACTATAGATAATAAATATATCTCACTGTAGTCCATAGGACATGGGGTAGTCATTATTAATTTTGTTGAGATAGAATAAAGTGAATAAAAAAACCCTTGCTTTTGCTTCTATCAAAATCTATCACATGATCTATATCCGTTTTTAATATATGTTTTCAATCCCTTTCCCCATTGCTTTGAGACTAGTGATCACTTGGCTGATTCCTGATCCAGATAACTTGAATTCTCCTTTTTGGAGAAGTCCACATTTCTACAAATACGGTGAATATACTATAGATCTTGTAATAATTCACTTGATTCCTCCCTTTTCTATTTCACTTTTCTTTTTTGACCTGATCTCTGTTCTTTTGTTTACTTTTTGTTTACTTTTAACCAGTCTATACGGTTAGGAGCTCATCCTCTCACCACTGATAAATCATTCGTTGGTTCGGACGTCACCACTTGGATTTTCAACTTTTATTGCCTATTATATTTGCACATTATCAGTTCACCGAGCAATGAGCACTAATTCATGATTGTAATTAAGTTGTGAAAGCATTTACATAAACATGTTTTCATTATGTGTATTTTCTTTTTGTTATATCATTTAGACCCAAGACCCTTGATAAAGGCCAATGGTATGGCCGAAACGTTGGGTGGGCTCTTTTTGTTTTGACTTGTGGCAATAAAAGATTGAACTTTAATTCACAATAACAACTCTGTTGTGTTGTATGTTACCCATACAGTGTGCCTAGATATCCTGATCAAGTTCTGATATTTTTAACTGGAGCACCCAAACAAGTGACAGTGAGCCTGTCCCTACTCTTCAAATACTCTATTCCACTATGTCATGTCATCTGGCTATGTGACAAGAGAGGAGCTCATGGTACCAGTGATGAAGGTACAGGAGCCGAGGAACAAATGGAGTAGGGCCGAAGTTGAAGAGGTTTTTAGGAATAGAACAGTCAGGAGATTAGGAAGAAATTATTCCCTTTTCGCTTGTTCAAGATTAGCAGGAGAGGACAGAGGAAGGAAGCTTGATTTTTATGCTGCAACCAACTCAAGGATTTGGGCCTAATTAATGCATCAGACATATGAGCACTTTCTTGCTGCACTATCTGCCACATGATGTCCGTATCGTTAGGACTTGAATTAGACTACAGGGTTGCCACACTGTTGGATCTGTGGTACAAGAGTAAATTTAGCCAGATACTTCCCACCCTGAACAGGGACCCGCACATACTGGAGTATCAAATAAATTGGTAGACAATCTTAGAACTGGTTTCCCAAACACATCAGTGAGGAACAGAGTACACATGGCCGGCGTCAGCACCCGGCGCACCCAGGCAAGTGCCGGGGCCCTTGAAAGCTGGGGAGCCCATCAGGGACAGGCAGCCCTGACGGTGAGGGGCACTTCAGTGACATGTGGACCCGACGATGAAGAGCCCATCAGGGACAGGCAACAGCTGCGTGAATCATACAGTGCTCCCTGTCCACATGGCTAATTTATATGCGATGCAAATTGGCCATATGGAGGCATAAGCAAGGTGGTGGGTCTCGGTGTGGCACCAGAGTTGGAAGAAGAATTTTTTTTTTGTGCAAAATTTTGTGATTGTAAACGCGATGGTGCGGATTTCTTTAGCAGATGGACACAAACACACACCCACACACACATAGCTTAATACATTAGATAGCATGGAATAGTGCAGTCTACTATACTATTCCCAACTATCCCAGTGCAGCTGTCAGACACTGGCAAAAAGACAATCATTTTTTTTTAAATCTGCAGTATATCAATTCTTTCAGGATTTTTGCGGCATTTTTTCCCTATTCAAATGAATAGTAAGCAATAACTTAAGTGAAAAGGCTAAATTGCATGTAAAATCAACAAAAAACAACACATAAAAAATGTGCAGTTGCGCAACATTTTTCATGCTAACACTCTGGTTTTTGATGCAGTGCAATCTACAGCAAATGAACATACCCTAAAGTGGTTTTCCAAAAAAAACAAATTGCACGAAATCATAAAGTCCCCACAGATCTAGCAGAGGCTACTGGGTCGTTGGTTTTAGGCTGGAAACACACTATCCTACTTACATCTGAGTCTCTCGGACGAGTCTCAGATCAGTGACCCTGAACGGCCTCTCCTTCTCTGGATGGGAGTGTGATGCTGCAGAAAAACACAAGCAGCTGACACTTGTAGCGCCCCGCTAGTCAGCGAGCTACAAAAGGGTACTGCAGCCCTAACAGAAGGTGCAGTATTCTTTGTTCTGGTAAGGAGTAGTAGAAGTGTGGCACCCCTGCAGGGGATTGCCACAGGATCCACCGATGCAAGGAGGGAATTACACCTTGGTTAGCACACCACACCTTCCACCCCAGACCTGAAGGGGGAGCTCTACTGGCTGCCTTAAGTCAGTTCCCCTTTAAGAACATCCAGGCCTGAGGGGAGGAGTTAGTCAGTCCCTGTAGTTTCAGTTCGAGTGAGGAGTGAGAAGAGAGAGGAAACGGAGGGACTGGTCGCTGGGAGAGATCCAGGCCCAGGACCATGGACCACTGACCTCTGTGCACATCTTAAGGAAAGGGTCGGAGGCAAGTGGAGAAAGCAGGGAAGTAAGAAAGGGAACCTGTTGCTAAAGCCCTTTAGTACACCCGGACACTGGAGTCCGATGCTGCCAGCATTCAGAGCTACAGCAAAAGCCCAGAAGACTCAGGAGGAGTTCAGCCCTGAGGAGAGCCAGTAAGAGATGCTAAACTGACCAAGTATAGGACCAGGGGCCATAGGAGAAACAGGGACCCCGCAGAAGGACCTCATTGCCAGTTTAGGACAAAGCCCAGCGAGGGAGAATAAGTGGTGGGTTCAGGCTCAGGCAGGACTTACCCCACACCACAGAGCACAAAGACAGAGGAGGCCTCATAACTTTCTAAGGTGGAAGTCCCAAGTTGCACTGGGAACCTGGTTAATACTCTGGACTGTACTCGTTCCCCTGTCATCAGTAAAAGGTACCGAAATAACAATCCCTGTGTGTCTGTGTGCCTGTCTAATCGCCGCAATTCACCACTGTGTCAGCAAAGACTTAACTACTACTCCCCTCATCCATCCCCGCTGCCCTGAGATAAAGCTCCACCTGTGGGGAGCTGTACCACACTTTGTTGCACCCACCATCACCTTAGCGGCCGGCTGCAGCGCTGGTATAACCGTTACCAGGTACCATAGGTGGTGTCACGTTAACAACCCCCTTATCTCCCACCTTTCCTTGCCATTAAGGGTCCAGGGCACAGGAGCAGGGATCGACCAGCCTTGATTCCCCCATCAAAGCCGCCATCAGCCCCGGTACCCGAGTACCCCATCCCCTGTCGACCTCCTCAATCCTGGCATCACGAACAGGATCCCATGCCTGGTAAAACCGGGTACTGTGTGCCAAGAACCGAACTTTATTAACTGTCTCTGAACTGTAAAACCGGTCGCCATTACAGAAATTGAGCTGCGCCACAGCGTGGGTAGAAAAGAGCGGGAAGATAAGCCCCGCCCCCTTCACTTTATGGGAGATTCACGAAGCGCAGCTCCCTGCTCCGGAAATACCCGAGGTGCTCCGCTCCCTCTTCAGAGCCGACGACGACCGAGGAAGTTTGTGTCATCTCACCGGTTGGCAGCGATTAACTAGGGGGGCGCCATCATGAGTGACTCGAATACTATGCAGGTCCCTGACAGAGGGGATCCCTGGAATACAGCACCTGGAGCAGCGGCCCAAATGATGCCTCTAACCATGCTGTATATACCGGGTGCCAAATGGTTACCAACATATGAAGGCAAACCCGGTACCTTAGCAACCTTTAAGCAAAAGATGTGTGCAATGCTGGACATGTATACAATGTAGCAGCGGGCCACCATTGTGCTGGGACAATTAACAGGCGCAACAGAGCTGGAGGCTGAGTCCTGGAGTGTTGGAAATCACCATTCCAACGCAGAGCCAGGGACTACACAGATTCTTCAGGACAACACATCTGCCTGCGATGCAACAAACCGGGCAACTTTGCAAGAGGATGTCCTTTAAATACGAGATTCCAGGGCCTGAGGGCCAGCCCCCAGGAATAGAGCAGCTGGGCCCAAAGGACTGGTATAACAGGTACGTGGGAGGCCGTCCGTACCTCAACATTACGCTAGATGGAATCCCCATGTCGGCCCTACTGGAAACCAGGTTGCAGGTCACTACGATCCCACATATCCTTTATAAACAATATTGGTCTGATGACGATCTTGAACCCCCAAACCCCAATTTTTATATTATTGCAGCTAATGGCCAACCACAAAAACAGGTGGGGTACAAAGCAGCTACAATAAAGTTGGGGAGGGAGGAATTAAAAGGCCAAGGGTTATTTGTGGTTGAAGACAATCCTAATGAAAAATGCCCCTACATGGTAATTGGTACAAATGTTATCGAAAACTGCTTTGGAGAAGTGTTGTTTTAACAGATTTCTCGGACTGCTGGTGTGGCACCCCATGGGTTAATGTGCCACGATAACATCACATGGGTTCCCTCCCCACAACACACTGACAAACACCAGCACCTCTGGGCCAGGAGGGGGTGCACAACCTGCTCTCTTAAATACTCCAGCTCACAGGAAGCAGGGTTAGTTCAGTACAGGCAGTACTGTGAAGAGGTGAAAGACTGTAGTAGCAAGAAGCTGCAAGAGGCTTTTGTACAGTCTGCTCACCGATTCCAGGCCTAGTGAGGGTCTGCGGAAAGGAGAACTACAAGCAGAGAGACATTCCTGTGAGCTTGAGTGCAACCATTACTCGCCCCAGAGAAGCACACAGAACGGACACCGGATCCGGTACTGTGACTAACACACAGCATGGTGAATCCAGGAGCAGTGGGGTTTCTAGACGCCCACAGTACCAGAGCAAAGCAACACGGCGGGGTCAGCACAGCACAGAGGACTCAAGTTGCCTAGCCAAGTGGTACCAGCAGAACAGAGAAAGAGTGAGACAGTCCCAGGAGCTCAACTAGAATCAGCAGCCAGGACACACACACACAGCACAGCACGAGGAAGCTGATGACCCGGACAGGGTGGGAGGAAAGCCTAGCCCCAGTACAGACTCCGTGGACTATAATCTGCAACAACATCTGCAGTAAAGCTTTGGAAAACAGCAAAACTGTGAGTCTGTGTATTGATTGCAACCTTTCCCCTACATCCAACAGAAGAGAGGTCCCACCTGGAGAGCTACAAGCCTGTCAGCTCTGCACACAGGCTGGAAAAAAGCTGCAGCATCAAGAGAGAAGGAGAATTGAACCTTTTACTACAAAACATGAGTGTGTGTTCTTTAACCCTGTCTCCACTATCCACATCCATTATAGACTTCACCATCACTGCCCCAGGGAATACAGTTCTACCCACTGGAACTATTCCATCTGCGCTGCCATTACACCATCACAGGAGGTTCTGCAGCAGCGGCGGCCTCATCACTGGCCGCACATAGTGGGTGGCGTCACGATAGACTATTCTCCCCTGTAAATACACCCTTTTATTTGCCAGGGCCCGGAACACGGTCCGGACCAGGACCACCCGTGACTTCCCCAATAGCAGTCACGGTCCGGTACCGAGTACCCTCGTCCCAGTGGGCTCGCCACTGGTTATGGACGGACAAGAGCCATCCAATGAGAGATCCAAGCCCTCATCCACAAGCAGCAGGTAAATCTGTCTGGGGGAGAAATTGCCAGTGTGCGGGTAACAGACCCGGTTCCCATTGTATTACCACCAAAAAGCGAGATGATGATATGGTGTCGAGCAGCAATAGGTCGCAGAGGACAGGAATACCAGGCAGTTGTAGAGCCGGTATTTTCAGAGCACAGACCTACACTACTGACAGCCAAAGGACAGCAGGAGGAGTAGTGGCAGCAGTTGCACGTAGGAACTGATGCCACCCCTTCCCACCAGAAGCACAGAGTTTACCAGGTAGCACAGGAGTTCGAGCAAATATTTAGTAAGTATGTATTAGATTTTGGGAGGATTAAAGGGGTACACCATCGCATACCCACAGAAGATCATCCCCCAATTAAGTTGAGACACAGACCCATTCCACCAGGTCATTACCAAGATGCCAAAGAGATGTTGAGGGACATGAAGGAGACCGGGGGTTATAAGAGAAAGCAGTAGTCCCTGGGCAGCCCCTTTAGTCCTAGTCAGAAAGAAGGATGGCACGATGAGGATGTGTGTGGATTACAGGGAGGTCAATAAAATCACTCACAAAGATGCTTAACCCTTACCCTTAAAGCTGTTAGGTTCTTAGTGCGTGCATTTAAAAACCGCAAGTGTGTGCCCGTCGGTGGCAGCGTACGGGTGCAATTTTGTGTGTTTTGCACAAACTAGGATATAACGCACAAGTACAGTGAATAATACACGTCAGCAGCACGTGATAGTGTCAGACTTCTCACAAATTCTCTGTCACGCTGGGAGCGGGAGAGACACCCAGCGTAGGACAACGACGGGGGGGGATAAGGAGTCCCTAAAGCTATGGGCACAAGAGGGAGAGGGTGACCCCTAGTCTTCCTGGGGCTGACCCTGTCTGCCCTGACGTCCCTATACAGTTTCCTCAACTGTCGCCGACCACGAACCTCGTCCCTCTCTGATCCTAGCACTACCTTATCTAAGGATCAGATGGGGAGGTTCACTAGACCCCTCCACTAACAACTAAAGACAAACACAAGGAAAAACAGACAATGGGGAAAGAAAACACTTATCTTGCAGCAGAGCACAGCAACCTCCACAATCTCAGCTTCTGCTTGGAGCAAGGATAATGAGTCCACAAGGAAATATCACCTGCACCGAGGGAGGGCAATGAAACTCCTTATAAAGGAGGGAAGAACCTGCTGGGTCCTAGAGACCCAGAATACTGGTGTAGAAACCAGACCGAGCACAAGACCTTCCCAGCCGTCCTCCCATGATAGGGAGATCTTATCATACCTTCTCTTTATCTACACAGAAGGTAAATGCCCCTGAAAGACGGACCGTCCTCAAACCTTATGGCTGATTGGCCAAACGCTGGGACCGTCTGCGCGTGGCCTCTACCCTGTCATCCGTGCCACCCGTGACATTCTCGCTCCTAAAAAGCTGTTAGGTTCTTAGTGCGTGCATTTACAAACCGCAAGTGTGTGCCCGTTGGTGGCAGCGTACGGGTGCACTTTTGTGTGTTTTGCACAAATTAGGATATAACGCACAAGTACAATGAATAATACACGTCTGCACAGCACCTGATAGTGTCAGACTTCTCACTAATTCTCGCTCCTAAAAGGCTGTTAGGTTCTTAGTGCGTGCATTTACAAACCGCAAGTATGTGCCCGTCGGGGGCAGCGTACGAGTGCACTTTTGTGTGTTTTGCCCCAACTAGGATATAACGCACAAGTACAGTGAATAATACACGTCAGCACAGCACCTGATAGTGTCAGACTTCTCACAAATTCTCGCTCCTAAAAAGCTGTTAGGTTCTTAGTGCGTGCATTTAAAAACCGCAAGTGTGTGCCCGTCAGTGGCAGCGTACGGGTGCACTTTTGTGTGTTTTGCACAAACTAGGATATAAAGCACAAGTACAGTGAATAATACACGTCTGCACAGCACCTGATAGTGTCAGACTTCTCACTAATTTCTGCTCCTAAAAGGCTGTTAGGTTCTTAGTGCATGCATTTACAAACCGAAAGTGTGTGCCCGTTGGTGGCAGCGTACAGGTGCACTTTTGTGTGTTTTGCACAAACTAGGATATAACGCACAAGTACAGTGAATAATACACGTCTGCACAGCACCTGATAGTGTCAGACTTCTCACTAATTCTCGCTCCTAAAAGGCTGTTAGGTTCTTAGTGCGTGCATTTACAAACCGCAAGTGTGTGCCCGTTGGTGGCAGCGTACGAGTGCACTTTTGTGTGTTTTGCACCAACTAGGATATAACGCACAAGTACAGTGAATAATACACATCTGCAGAGCACCTGATAGTGTCAGACTTCTCACAAATTCTTGCTCCTAAAAGGCTGTTAGGTTCTTAGTGCGTGCATTTACAAACCGCAAGTGTGTGCCCGTTGGTGGCAGCGTACGGGTGCACTTTTTTGTGTTTTGCACAAACTAGGATATAACGCACAAGTACAGTGAATAATACACGTCTGCACAGCACCTGATAGTGTCAGACTTCTCACTAATTCTCGCTCCTAAAAGGCTGTTAGGTTCTTAGTGCGTGCATTTACAAACCGCAAGTGTGTGCCCATTGGTGGCAGCGTACGGGTGCCCTTTTGTGTGTTTTGCACAAACTAAGATATAACGCACAAGTACAGTGAATAATACACGTCTGCACAGCACCTGATAGTGTCTGACTTCTCACTAATTCTCGCTCCTTGATCGTGGACACTCGGACAGCAAGATCCAGCCCTGACCTAGGACAGAACCAAGGGACAGCTGCAACCCCCATCTCTCCCCCTGAAGCCTTCTTACTGGTATGGATGCTCTTATAGAGAGACTGCAGGCAGCAGCCAGTGCTCATCCTCCGGGCTGGCTGGAGGAGACGATCGATGGGATCCTGGGTGGGAGCAACATTAATCATAGCAGGGGCCTGCCATCATCCACTCGGAGGCCAGCTGCTAAGTCCCGGAGGAGAGGCACTGTTGCTTCCCCCGCAGTGAGCAGTGTCTCTCCACAGCAATTATCATCCAAGAAAACTCCAGCAAAGCAAGCTTCACGCTCGGCTGGGCGAGCAGCCAGACGCCGGTATAGTGACCCCCCCCACCCCCGCTGTGCAGCAGCATGTTGCCCGGGAAGCGCCATCTTACTTCCAGGGTCCATCACAAAGGACCCCAGGGAACAGGTCGTCCGGTGACATGCCTGATGAAAACTCCCAAACTGAAGGACTGTCTTTAGATATATCTGTGGGGAATCAAAGACCCACAAGGCCTGCACGCAGGACCCGACCCCCCGAGAGACTGTCTTTAGAGATGCCTGCACGGGCACAGCGGCGCTTTAGAAGCCCCTCTAGGGACCCTCCTGGCCCAGGGCACAATAGAAGGTGCAGGCCCCGGTCAGAGAGGAATTCTTGTGCGCTGTTGGGGCCCATGGCAGGACGGAATGAGGGCCCCTATTCTAGAGATGAGACACCGATCGCCCACACCAGGGTAACCACTGATGTCACGCCATGCCGCCAGGGTGATGTGCCAGTCCGGCGGTCTGGTAGGAGCCACGGATACCGGGACAGCAGAGGCGCAGACGAAACACATCACTTTCACCCTTCATCAGAGGGACGGCCTACATGGGCCCAGGGACCAGGTTTTACAGAACCCCCTCAACAGCTGACCCAAGCCGGTTCCGAAGGGGAGGACGACGTGCAGGATTCCAGACCTACAACGGCTGGCGGGATAACAGCTCCCGAGCGGCCTGGTGAGTATGACTCTATGTTTTGTTCGTCTTCTGTTACCTTTGCATCACATGGGGGAGGTGGTAGTCAAGGGGCCCCGGGGTTAAATTTAGTTCCCAACGCAGGGAACATAGAATCACCTAACAGGGAGATAACAGCATTGTTAACAAGCTTAAAAGAGAGGTTAGATCGTTTAGAAGGTTCTGGGCCTGCACACTTGGCGGCCTGGACTAGTCCTTACATGAATCAAGCCCTGGGTGTAAATGAAAATACTACAGGGGGTTCAGAGTTAATGGTAGCCAGAGAAGGGGAGAATTCTCATTTAAATGATAGAGCACGGGGGGAGGTATATATTTGTTTTTCGGGGCCACTTGGTGCCCACCTTAAAAGAGAAGTCAAAGAAAAAATTTGGAGGGATGAATATGTTGATATCTTCTCTTTGTTACCTCTAGATAAGTTAGGTGGTGGTAAAATTGGAAAGGAGGCAAGCAAGAAGGAAGAGGATGATAGGCGAAGTCAAATGATACCGCAGACGTTTGCAAATTGGTTGCAAGCCTTTGCGATTTTAGCCAGTGTTATTGGGGAAAAAGCACCAGAAAACTGCTCACATTTGTTCTGTTATCAGGATTCCATTGGGGAAGCCTATAGAGCATACGGGGGTCAAGCATGGTTGCGTTATGACGAGCAATTTCGCCAGCGGAAGGCCGTTCGTCCTTCTATCGGGTGGGATCAAAAGGATATCGGCCTCTGGCTGCGGATTATGGCCCCTGATAATAGATATGGGAATCCCTTTCAAGGGTGGGCCGGTAATCCTGGCCAGTCAGGGAGTAATTCAGGCAACCAGCGGTCAGGAAGCTACCAGGGCCGGGTGGTTACACAGAAGTCCGGCTTGTGTTGGCAGTTTAATGAAAACCTGTGCAAGTTTGGATACAGTTGCAGATTCAGACACTTGTGTTCGTTATGCAATGGATCTACACATGGGGCCGCTAGATGCTTCAGAAGGAACAGTGGAAGGACAGGGGGGTCTGGTTATACCCAAGGGACAAACACCAGTCAGGCTACACGCGATGCTCCCCTACCTAAATAGGTACCCCGACAGATGCAAGGCAGATCTATTAACTAAAGGCTTTAGGGATGGTTTCATGATTCCCTCCCCGACATTCTCAATACATAGAAAGTCAAAAAATCTATGTTCGGCATATCAGTACTCTGAAATCGTGACTAAAAACCTAAGAAAAGAAGTACAGCTAGGCCGAATGGCTGGTCCATTTAAGCACCCCCCCTTCCCGGATTTGGTGGTTTCTCCTTTGGGTATTGTTCCAAAGAAGGAACCAAATAAGTACCGGTTGATTCACCATCTTTCATACCCGCGTGGGAAGTCCGTCAACGACGGCATTGATCCAGAATTATGTTCAGTCGTGTACACTTCATTTGATGAAGCAGTTCAGTGGGTGAGGAAATGTGGCAAGGGTGCTTTAATGGCTAAAACCGATGTTGAGTCAGCTTTTAGGTTGATGCCAGTACATCCGGTTAGTCAGCGTCTACTTGGTTGTTACTGGGAGGGGGAGTACTTTGTGGACAGGTGTTTACCTATGGGCTGCTCCTTGTCTTGTTCATTGTTCGAGGCTTTTAGCACTTTTTTGGAATGGGTGGTGAGAGACATTTCAGGCTTGGACTCGTTGATTCATTATCTAGATGATTTTTTGTGCGTAGGCCCACCTAAGTCGCATGAGTGTGATACCATTTTGGGGAACCTGGAGTGGGTGGCAAAGGAATTTGGGATCCCGTTAGCCCCTGAAAAAACTGTGCGCCCAACTTCGTGTATTTCCTTTCTGGGTATTGTTATTGATACGGTTAATTGGGAATGTCGCCTTCCGGAAGATAAAGTGTCTACACTGAAGGCAGGAGTAGCCAGGGCTTTGAGAGTTAAAAAATTGCAGCTGCGGGAGGTCCAGTCGTTGTTGGGTAGTTTGAACTTTGCATGTCGAGTTGGTTCCCTGAAAAATGCCCACAGGAAAATTGCCCACAGGAAAATTGCCCACAGGAAAATTGCCCACAGGAAAAATGCCCACAAGAAAATTGCCCACACGGAAAATTGCCCACATGGAAAAATGCCCACACGGAAAATTGCCCACATGGAAAATTGCCCACACGGAAAATTGCCCACATGGAAAATTGCCCACACGGAAAATTGCCCACATGGAAAATTGCCCACACGGAAAATTGCCCACATGGAAAATTGCCCACAAGAAAATTGCCCACACGGAAAACTGCCCATACAGAAAACTGCCATTTGCAGCATCACAAAGTTTCAGATCTCTGAGGTGCAAGATGAGGATTCCCATGATCTGTGATCATCTTGTGAATTACAGTTGACCTAGTGCAGAAATGCTGAAGATCTGTGGTTTGTAGCAGTCAGTCATTATCTGCAATAGATAGATCCAGTCTGCTGTCATCTCTCAGTGATTCTGCCTTACTCCTCCCTCCCACCAGCCCAAAACAGCAGAACCCAACCAGTAGCAGATTCAGAGAAGCCATCACTGCTATCTGTACTCACAGGAGTATCACTGGATTATCTGTGGAGTTACATGGGACTGCAGGTCTAATACATTATCATCCTAGTGGGCAATTTCAGCTGACATTCTTCTTTGCTGCGGTTCCCTGAAAAATGCCCACAGGAAAATTGCCCACAGGAAAATTGCCCACAGGAAAATTGCCCACAGGAAAAATGCCCACAAGAAAATTGCCCACACGGAAAATTGCCCACATGGAAAAATGCCCACAAGAAAATTGCCCACACGGAAAATTGCCCACAGGAAAATTGCCCACAGGAAAAATGCCCACAAGAAAATTGCCCACACGGAAAATTGCCCACACGGAAAAATGCCCACACGGAAAATTGCCCACATGGAAAATTGCCCACACAGAAAATTGCCCACACGGAAAATTGCCCACATGGAAAATTGCCCACATGGAAAATTGCCCACACGGAAAATTGCCCACATGGAAAATTGCCCACAGGAAAATTGCCCACATGGAAAATTGCCCACACAGAAAATTGCCATTTGCAGCATCACAAAGTTTCAGATCTCTGAGGTGCAAGATGAGGATTCCCATGATCTGTGATCATCTTGTGAATTACAGTTGACCTAGTGCAGAAATGCTGAAGATCTGTGGTTTGTAGCAGTCGGTCATTATCTGCAATAGATAGATCCAGTCTGCTCTCATCTCTCAGTGATTCTGCCTTACACCTCCCTCCCTCCCACCAGCCCAAAACAGCAGAACCCAACCAGCAGCAGATTCAGAGAAGCCATCACTGCTATCTGTACTCACAGGAGTATCACTGGATTATCTGTGGAGTTACATGGGACTGCAGGTCTAATACATTATCATCCTAGTGGGCAATTTCAGCTGACATTCTTCTTTGCTGCACAGCATCTCACCTTTTTTTGGAAGTGCACTGAGATACAGGCTGATTTTCTGCTAAGGGAAAAAAAACCCTCTATATATCTGTGTTTCTAGCGAGTGTGACGAGCTACGTGTGACAGAGCGCAAGTGCGACAGAAGTAAGTGTGTGACTTGTGATTCAGTGACTTTGGATTCAGGGAGTTTGGAAGGGAGGACTTACTGAATTGGTTGCTGGTTGTATTTAATTAATACTTTGCATTTCTTTTTACTTATCATTTCTGTCTGGTGCAATCCCCATTAGGAAATGAGCTCCATGATTGGCAATGCCATCCAGTGTACATCTTGCCACATGTATGCATTCCTTGACCAGCCGGTCGAGGGTGCATACTGCTGTGTGAGATGTGAGTATGTTGTGCATTTGGAAGCCCAGATACTGGATCTAAATGAACAACTGACAACGCTGAGATCCATAGACAATATGGAGAGGAGTCTGCTGCTCACTGAACAGCTGCTCAATGGGATAGATGTGGGGGAGGATGGTAGTATGGAGCTGCAGGACCGTGAGGTAGCTAGCTGGGTGACAGTTAGAAGGCGGGGTAGAGGGAAGGGTGCCAGGGAGGCTAGCCCTGATCTGGCACACCCCAATAAATTTGCTATGTTGGCAGATGAGGGGGGTGTGAGTTCAGGGATAGCACTGCTGCAGCAGGGCATGACCTCTGAAAGCCAGAGGAGTGTCTGCTCCAGTAAGGGGGAAAACAGGAGAGTAGGGCAGGACAGACAGGTGCTGGTAGTGGGGGACTCAATTATTAGGGGAATAGATAGGGCAATCTGTCACAAAGACAGGGATCGTCGAACAGTGTGCTGCCTACCTGGCGCTCGAGTCCGGCACATCGCTGATCGGGTTGACAGATTACTGGGAGGGGCTGGTGAGGACCCAGCGGTCATGGTGCACATTGGCACAAATGACAAAGTTAGAGGTAGGTGGAAGGTCCTTAAAGATGATTTCAGGGAATTAGGCTGCAAGCTTAAGGCAAGGACCTCCAAGGTAGTATTCTCTGAAATACTGCCTGTACCACGTGCCACACCAGAGAGGCAACGGGAGATTAGGGAGATAAATAAGTGGCTCAGGAATTGGTGTAGGAAGGAGGGGTTTGGGTTCCTGGAGAACTGGGCCGACTTCTCTGTTGGCTACAGGTTCTATGCTAGGGACGGGCTGCACCTCAATGGGGAGGGTGCAGCTGTGCTGGGGGAGAAAATGGCTAGAAGGTTGGAGGAGTGTTTAAACTAGGGATTGGGGGGGAGGGTATTCATTGTATAGGAGGGGAAGATAGTGTAAACAGTAACCTGGGCACAAGTAATAAAATTGGGGGTGGCATGGGGGGTGGGGTTAGAACAGTCAAACTAGTAGGAAGGAAGAGAGGTAAAGAGAGATGCATAAAGTGCATGTTCACTAATGCCAGAAGCCTCACCAACAAAATGGAGGAATTAGAATTGATTTTGTTGGAAAATAATTATGACATGGTGGGGATTTCAGAGACTTGGCTGGACGAGAGCCATGACTGGGCTGTTAATTTACAGGGCTATTGTCTGTTCAGAAATGACCGTACAAATAGGCGAGGAGGAGGTGTATGTTTATACGTAAAATCATCCTTAAAACCCATCCTGCGTGATAATATAGGTGAATCTAATGGAAATGTAGAGTCCCTGTGGGTGGAGATAAGGGGAGGGGGAAAAAATAATAAATTACTGATAGGGGTTTGTTATAAGTCCCCAACAATAATGGAAGTGGAGGAGAATATCCTCATAAAGCAAATAGATGAAGCAGCGACTCAGGGAGAAGTCATTATTATGGGGGACTTCAACTACCCTGAAATACATTGGGGATCAGAAACCTGCAGTTCCAGCAGAGGTAATAAGTTTTTGAAAACTATGAGAGACAATTACCTTTCGCAACTGGTTCAGGACCCAACAAGAAGGGGGGCACTGCTGGACCTAATATTAACCAACAGGCCAGACCGCATATCAAATATACGGGTTGGAGGTCACTTGGGTAATAGTGATCATAACTTAATAAGCTTTCAAGTATCCTTTACTAAGACGTGTAGTAGAGGGGCCACAAGGACACTAAACTTCAGGAAGGCAAATTTCCAACGGTTGAGAGATGATCTTAGTGCAATAAACTGGGACGATGTCCTGAGACATAAAAGTACACAACACAAATGGGAGATGTTTATTAGCATCCTGAATAGGACATGTGCACAATATATACCCTATGGGAATAAGCATGCTAGAAATAGGAGGAAACCACTATGGCTAAATAAAGCGGTAAGAAGTGCAATATGTGACAAAAAGAAAGCATTTAGGGAATTAAAGCAAGTAGGTAGTGATGAGGCATTAAATAAATACAGAAAATTAAATAACATTTGTAAAAAGCAAATCAAGGCAGCAAAGATTGAGACAGAGAGACTCATTGCCAGAGAAAGTAAAAAGAATCCCAAAATATTTTTTAACTACATAAATAGTAAGAAACTAAAAAATGATGGTGTTGGCCCCTTTAAAAATAGTCTGGGTGAAATGGTGGATGAGGATGAGGAAAAAGCCAATATGCTAAATGACTTTTTTTCAACAGTATTTACACAAGAAAATCCCATGACAGACAATATGATCAGTGATAACAAAAAGTCTCAATTAAATGTCACCTGCTTAACCCAAGAGGAAGTACGACATCGTCTAAAAATCACTAAAATTGACAAATCCCCGGGCCCGGATGGGATACACCCCAGAGTGCTGCAGGAATTAAGTACTGTCATAGATAGACCATTATTTTTAATATTTAAAGATTCCATAATAACAGGGTCTGTACCACAGGACTGGCGTATAGCAAATGTGGTGCCAATATTCAAAAAGGGGACAAAAACTGATCTTGGAAATTATAGGCCAGTAAGCTTAACCTCTACAGTGGGTAAAATCCTAGAGGGTTTTCTAAGAGATACTATACTGCAGTATCTGAAAAAAAATAACCTCATGACCCATTATCAACATGGTTTTACGAGGGACCGTTCCTGTCAAACGAATCTAATAAGCTTCTATGAAGAAGTAAGTTCTGGACTGGACCAAGGAAATGCAGTGGATGTGGTGTATATGGATTTTTCAAAAGCTTTTGATACGGTGCCACACAAAAGGTTGATACATAAAATGAGGGCAATGGGGATAGGGGAAAATATGTGTAAGTGGGTTAAGAACTGGCTTAGTGACAGGAAACAAAGGGTGGTTATTAATGGAACACACTCAGAATGGGTCTCAGTTAACAGTGGGGTACCACAGGGGTCAGTGTTGGGCCCGCTTCTATTTAATATATTTATTAATGACCTTGTAGGGGGCATACAGAGTGGAATCTCAATATTTGCAGATGACACTAAACTCTGCAGGGTAATCAATACAGAGGAGGACAATTTTATATTACAGGAGGATTTATGTAAACTAGAAGCTTGGGCTGCTAAATGGCAAATGCGCTTTAATGGGGATAAATGTAAAGTCATGCACTTGGGCAGAGGAAACAAAAGGTATAATTATGTGCTTAATTGTAAAACACTGGGCAAAACTGTCACTGAAAAAGACCTGGGTGTATGGATAGATGATAAACTCACATTTAGTGGCCAGTGTCAGGCAGCTGCTGCAAAGGCAAATAAAATAATGGGATGCATTAAAAGAGGCATAGATGCTCATGAGGAGAACATAATTTTACCTCTATACAAGTCACTAGTGCGACCACACTTAGAATACTGTGTACAATTCTGGTCTCCGGTGTATAAGAAAGACATAGCTGAACTAGAGCGGGTCCAGAGAAGAGCGACAAAAGTCATAAGAGGACTAAGGGGTCTGCAATACCAAGACAGGTTATTAAACTTGGGGTTATTTAACTTGGAAAAACGAAGGCTTAGGGGTGATCTTATAATAATGTATAAATATATGAGGGGGCAGTACAGAGACCTTTCTAATGATCTCTTTACTCTTAGGCCTGAGACTGGGACAAGGGGGCATCCTCTACGTCTGGAGGAAAGAAGGTTTAATCATAATCACAGACGCGGATTCTTTACTGTAAGAGCAGTGAGACTATGGAACTCTCTGCCACATGATGTTGTAATGAGTGAGTCACTACTAACATTTAAGAAGGGCCTGGATGCCTTTCTTGAAAACTATAATATTACCAGTTATACATACTAGAATCTTTGATAGGGCGTTGATCCAGGGAATTAGTCTGATTGCCATATCTGGAGTCAGGAAGGAATTTTTTCCCCCAATGTGGAGCTTAGAGTTGCCACATGGGGTTTTTTTTTGCCTTCCTCTGGATCAACATGTTAGGCTATGGGTTGAACTAGATGGACTTAAAGTCTTCCTTCAACCTTAAAAACTATGTTACTATGTTACTATGTTATAATTCTATACCATTCTTCTGCCTGCAGAACATCTCACCTATAGGGTACAGGCACACTAAAGGCTCCGTTACACATAGTGATGTTTCAACGATCCCACCAGCAATCCCACCTGACCGGGATCGCTGGAACATGGCTATGTGATCGCTGGTCTGCAGTCACACTGGGTGATCCACATACCGATGCTGCGTCCCCTGACGCTCACTGGGATCGCTCAACGTCTTGGACGCAGAATGATGATCGCTGGTCGTTGCCCCTGTCACACATGCCGATGGATGCTGGACAGCGAGAGACCAACGATGGGAAAATGGTCCCGGCCAATCCGCAGCGACTAGCAATCAGTGAGCTCATCGTTGATTGCTGCGGCATGTCACTCGCAGCGACTTCGCTAGTGAGGTCGCTGCAACGTCACAAAACCTGTGGCTTTGTAGAGATATCGTTAGCGATATCGCTGTGTGTAACGCCGCCTTAAGGTATGCATTATCAGAGGGATTTTGATGATTGACAGTCGCGTGAGTGCTTTCCGTATGGTCATGCGACTGTGGTACGCGTGTGATGCAATTATGCATTTTTTTATCAGCTACCATCAGTGTGACATCCATGTGACCTATACCTCTATACTATCCCCCTGCCCTGCAGAGCATCTCACCTACACCTATACAGTTCCCTGTTCTGCAGAGCATCTCTCCTACACCTCTATACTATCCCCCTGCCCTGCAGAGCATCTCACCTATAATTCTTTATTATCCTACCCTGCAGAGCATGTCACCTACACCTATACTGTTCCCTTTTCTGCAGAGCATCTCACCTACTTCTCTATACTATCCCCCAGTTCTGCAGAGCATCTCACCTACACCTCTATACCATCCCCCATCTTGCAGAGCATCTCATCTACACCTCTATACTATCCCACAGCTCTGCAGAGCATCTCATCTATACCTCTATACCATCCCCATCTTGCAGAGCATCTCACCTACACATCTATACCATCCCCATCTTGCAGAGCATCTCACCTACACATCTATACCATTCCTATCTTGCAGAGCATCTCACCTACACCTCTATACCATCCCCTGTCTTGCAGAGCATCTCACCTACACCGCTATACCCAGGGGCGGACTGGCCCAGCGGGAGATCGGGAGATCCCCCGGGGGGCCCCGACACTTTGTGGCCACGCCCACTAAGCCCCGCCCCCCATACCCATCCCTGGGCCCTGTAGGGAGATATGTGAGGCCCCCCCTCTGGTACTACTAATCATATCGGCGCACTGCCGATATGATTAGTGATTGTTCTATCTTCATCCAGGACCATTGTAATCTGCAGGACCGTGGCGACGGCATTTATTTAAAAGATTCTGGGGGCAAGGGCCGCTCTCTTCAATACTTGCATCAAGAGCTCGGGTCTGTGCAGCAGAGGTCGGAGCCACGCCTCCCCCCTGTCTCTGCCAAGTCCTGAAGAGAAAGTGCACTCTGAGTCTGCCGGGGTGGCAGGGGAAGCCTGCCCTCACACATCACCGCTGGGCAGCAAGCCTGAATGATTCCTGTGAAGACCCTAGGTGACTGAGAAATAGAAGGTGCCTGCCTGATCTGTGCTAGTCCTGCTGCTATGCCTGCACATCACTAGCAGCAGGCAGCTCTGTATGTGTAATGGCTGCCCAGCGTGCCCCACTGCTAGTAATGTGCAGTTTAGGTGCAGCAGGCAGCTCTGTATGTGTAATGGCTGCCCAGCGTGCCCCACTGCTAGTAATGTGCAGTTTAGGTGCAGCAGGCAGCTCTGTATGTGTAATGGCTGCCCAGCGTGCCCCACTGCTAGTAATGTGCAGTTTAGGTGCAGCAGGCAGCTCTGTATGTGTAATGGCTGCCCAGTGTGCCAACTGCTGCACATCACTAGCAGCAGGCAGCTCTGTATGTGTAATGGCTGCCCAGCGTGCCCCACTGCTAGTAATGTGCAGTTTAGGTGCAGCAGGCAGCTCTGTATGTGTAATGGCTGCCCAGTGTGCCAACTGCTGCACATCACTAGCAGCAGGCAGCTCTGTATGTGTAATGGCTGCCCAGCGTGCCCCACTGCTAGTAATGTGCAGTTTAGGTGCAGCAGGCAGCTCTGTATGTGTAATGCTACCCAGTGTGCCAACTGCTGCACATCACTAGCAGCAGGCAGCTCTGTATGTGTAATGGCTGCCCAGCGTGCCCCACTGCTAGTAATGTGCAGTTTAGGTGCAGCAGACAGCCCTGTATGTGTAATGGCTTCCTAGTGTGCCCACTACTAGTGATGTGCAGTGCAGGCACAGCAGGCATCTCTGTATGAGTAATGTTTGCACATACTGTATATAGGAGTCTACGTGCTTGCTCCTGCCGTATACAGGGTCTGCGTGCTTGCTGCTGCCGTATACAGGGTCTGCGTGCTTGCTCCTGCCGTATACAGGGTCTGCGTGCTTGCTGCTGCCGCATACAGGGTCTGCGTGCTTGCTGCTGCCGTATACAGGGTCTGCGTGCTTGCTCCTGCCCTATACAGGGTCTGCGTGCTTGCTGCTGCCGTATACAGGGTCTGCGTGCTTGCTGCTGCCGTATACAGGGTCTGCGTGCTTGCTGTTGCCGTATACAGGGTCTGCGTGCTTGCTCCTGCCGTATACAGGGTCTGCGTGCTTGCTGCTGCCGTATACAGGGTCTGCGTGCTTGCTGCTGCCGTATACAGGGTCTGCGTGCTTGCTCCTGCAGTATACAGGGTCTGCGTGCTTGCTCCTGCCCTATACAGGGTCTGCGTGCTTGCTGCTGCCGTATACAGGGTCTGCGTGCTTGCTGCTGCCGTATACAGGGTCTGCGTGCTTGCTCCTGCCGTATACAGGGTCTGCGTGCTTGCTGCTGCCGTATACAGGGTCTGCGTGCTTGCTGCTGCCGTATACAGGGTCTGCGTGCTTGCTGCTGCCGTATACAGGGTCTGCGTGCTTGCTGCTGCCGTATACAGGGTCTGCGTGCTTGCTGCTGCCGTATACAGGGTCTGCGTGCTTGCTCCTGCCTTATACAGGGTCTGCGTGCTTGCTCCTGCCCTATACAGGGTCTGCGTGCTTGCTGCTGCCGTATACAGGGTCTGCGTGCTTTCTCCTGCCGTATACAGGGTCTGCGTGCTTGCTGCTGCCGTATACAGGGTCTGCGTGCTTGCTGCTGCCGTATACAGGGTCTGCGTGCTTGCTGCTGCCGTATACAGGGTCTGCGTGCTTGCTCCTGCCGAATACAGGGTCTGCGTGCTTGCTCCTGCCGTATACAGGGTCTGCGTGCTTGCTCCTGCCGTATACAGGGTCTGCGTGCTTGCTCCTGCCGTATACAGGGTCTGCGTGCTTGCTGCTGCCGTATACAGGGTCTGCGTGCTTGCTGCTGCCGTATACAGGGTCTGCGTGCTTGCTGCTGCCGTATACAGGGTCTGCGTGCTTGCTGCTGCCGTATACAGGGTCTGCGTGCTTGCTGCTGCCGTATACAGGGTCTGCGTGCTTGCTCCTGCAGTATACAGGGTCTGCGTGCTTGCTCCTGCCGTATACAGGGTCTGCGTGCTTGCTCCTGCCCTATACAGGGTCTGCGTGCTTGCTGCTGCCGTATACAGGGTCTGCGTGCTTGCTGCTGCCGTATACAGGGTCTGCGTGCTTGCTGCTGCCGTATACAGGGTCTGCGTGCTTGCTGCTGCCGTATACAGGGTCTGCGTGCTTGCTGCTGCCGTATACAGGGTCTGCGTGCTTGCTGCTGCCGTATACAGGGTCTGCGTGCTTGCTGCTGCCGTATACAGGGTCTGCGTGCTTGCTCCTGCCTTATACAGGGTCTGCGTGCTTGCTGCTGCCGTATACAGGGTCTGCGTGCTTGCTGCTGCCGTATATACAGGGTCTGCGTGCTTGCTCCTGCCGTATACAGGGTCTGCGTGCTTGCTGCTGCCGTATACAGGGTCTGCGTGCTTGCTGCTGCCGTATACAGGGTCTGCGTGCTTGCTCTGCCGTATACAGGGTCTGCGTGCTTGCTCCTGCCGTATACAGGGTCTGCGTGCTTGCTGCTGCCGTATACAGGGTCTGCGTGCTTGCTCCTGCCGTATACAGGGTCTGCGTGCTTGCTGCTGCCGTATACAGGGTCTGCGTGCTTGCTGCTGCCGTATACAGGGTCTGCGTGCTTGCTGCTGCCGTATACAGGGTCTGCGTGCTTGCTGCTGCCGTATACAGGGTCTGCGTGCTTGCTGCCTGCCGTATACAGGGTCTGCGTGCTTGCTCCTGCCGTATACAGGGTCTGCGTGCTTGCTCCTGCCGTATAC
Organism: Allobates femoralis; assembly: GCA_033576535.1. Classification (NCBI taxonomy): domain Eukaryota; kingdom Metazoa; phylum Chordata; class Amphibia; order Anura; family Aromobatidae; genus Allobates; species Allobates femoralis. The sequence continues at coordinate 463,574,508 of JARQOC010000004.1, forward strand.
AGGGTCTGCGTGCTTGCTGCTGCCGTATACAGGGTCTGCGTGCTTGCTCTGCCGTATACAGGGTCTGCGTGCTTGCTGCTGCCGTATACAGGGTCTGCGTGCTTGCTGCTGCCGTATACAGGGTCTGCGTGCTTGCTGCTGCCGTATACAGGGTCTGCGTGCTTGCTCTGCCGTATACAGGGTCTGCGTGCTTGCTGCCTGCCGTATACAGGGTCTGCGTGCTTGCTGCTGCCGTATACAGGGTCTGCGTGCTTGCTGCTGCCGTATACAGGGTCTGCGTGCTTGCTCTGCCTTATACAGGGTCTGCGTGATTGCTCCTGCCCTATACAGGGTCTGCGTGCTTGCTGCTGCCGTATACAGGGTCTGCGTGCTTTCTCCTGCCGTATACAGGGTCTGCGTGCTTGCTGCTGCCGTATACAGGGTCTGCGTGCTTGCTGCTGCCGTATACAGGGTCTGCGTGCTTGCTGCTGCCGTATACAGGGTCTGCGTGCTTGCTCCTGCCGAATACAGGGTCTGCGTGCTTGCTCCTGCCGTATACAGGGTCTGCGTGCTTGCTCCTGCCGTATACAGGGTCTGCGTGCTTGCTCCTGCCGTATACAGGGTCTGCGTGCTTGCTGCTGCCGTATACAGGGTCTGCGTGCTTGCTGCTGCCGTATACAGGGTCTGCGTGCTTGCTGCTACCGTATACATGGTCTGCGTGCTTGCTGCTGCCGTATACAGGGTCTGCGTGCTTGCTCCTGCCGAATACAGGGTCTGCGTGCTTGCTGCTGCCGTATACAGGGTCTGCGTGCTTGCTCATGCCGTATACAGGGTCTGCGTGCTTGCTCCTGCCGTATACAGGGTCTGCGTGCTTGCTGCTGCCGTATACAGGGTCTGCGTGCTTGCTCCTGCCGTATACAGGGTCTGCCTGTGTGCGCCTGCCATATTTAGAAGAAATCTTAAATCTATTTCCCACCCCTGCTTCATTGAGTATAAGTCCATACATGATTCAAGCAGAATATCCAGATTGAGGGGCACATACAGCATGTAGAGGCATTTCACATGTGTCTATCGAAGGTGGAGGGGCAGTGGGTGCACAAGCTGAGGATTGGTGAGGTTTGTACCTCAGGTTTGTACCTCAGTATTTGTAAGGCCTCGTGTACACGCTATTTGATGTTTTTTACCTCTGTATGTGTAAGGCAATGTGCACATGCTGAGTATTGGTGAGGTTTTTCCTCAGTATTTGTAAGGTCTCGTGCACACGCTGAGGCCTGTTTCACATCTATGGCAGGTTTGCGTTTTGCTTAATTTGCGTTTTTAGGCGTTTTTACCGCGTCCCATTGATTTTAATGAAAACGCATGTAAAAACGCATGCAAAAACGCATTAACGTTTTAAAAAACGCAAAATGTCGGGAAATGCGTCCAGCGCGGCGTTTACAAAACGCATGCGTTTTGCGTTTTTGAAAACGTTAATGCGTTTTTACATGCGTTTTCATTAAAATTAATGGGGCTAAAAACGCCTAAAGACGCAAATTAAGCAAAACGCAAACCTGCCATAGCTGTGAAACCGGCCTGAGTATTTGGTGAATTGTTACCTCAGTTATTGCTAAGCTATGTTCACATAAGATTTTTTTTTAATTCGTTTAATCAAATGCATGCTAGATGTTTGACAGGTTATAGTTTCACTCAGCAACTATTTTTCTGGAATAATCTGCTTCAGGTATATGATGACCCCTGTCACATGACTGGGGGGCCCACAGAGTCTGAACAGCCCCGGACCCTGGCTACCTTTAATCCCCCCCTGCCTGCTGTTGCGGTGCCGCCCAGCCTCCTCTGCGCAGCGCGACAGTGCCGGCATGTGCGCAGATGCAGTCAGTCCCAGGCTCAGCCTGCGATGGCTGTCTGCCTCCATCCAGGCTGTGTAGGTGCCTGCAGCGTCACGCTGCGGAGGAGAGACCCGCCGTCGCCCAGCAGGCCTCCAGCAGCTCCTTCTCTTCTCAAAGATGGTGGCAGCCCAGGGTGAATATGAAAGGCGGGGGAGCTTGGGTTTATGGGTTGATTGAGGGGGGGAAAGGGGGGGAGGGTTTATGGGTTGATTGAGGGGGAAAGGGCTGGGGTGCTGGTGACTGAGGAGCCCATTCTGCCATAAGAGATGGGCTCCTCAGCCACCAGCCTGGGACCAGGGGTCCCACACCGTGCTCCAGCCTCCACCATCCACTCTCTCCTGCTGGCTGGGGGCCTGTAGTGCTGTGCAGCATTTAGTGTGATGTGATGCTGCTTCTACTACTGCGCCCAGCATGGTGCACTCAGGGAGGTTCCACAGGGCATCACAGGCCTCAGCATGAAGCAAACACTGTGGGAGCTCCCTGAGGGCACCATACTGGGGCGCTGTGAGAGCCTAACCTCATGGGGCCCCATGATCTCTATCTACGATAACTGAATGGGTCCCATGATCCCTATGTACACCCCTGAGTGGGCCACATGATCTCTATGTACGCCTCTGAGTGGGCCACATGATCTCTATGTACGCCTCTGAGTGGGCCCCATGATGATCTCTATACATGCCCCTGAGTGGGCCCCGTAATCTGTATGTAGACATCTGAGTGGGCCCCATGATCTCTATGTGTGCCTCTGAGTGGGCCCCGTAATCTCTTGATCTCTATGCACGCCCCTGAGTGGGCCCTGTAATCTGTATGTACGCCTCTGAGTGGGCCCCATGATGATCTCTATGCACGCCCCTGAGTTGGCCCCGTAATCTGTATGTACGCCTCTGAGTGGGCCCCATGATGATCTCTATGCACGCCCCTGAGTTGGCCCCGTAATCTGTATGTACGCCGCTGAGTGGGCCCCATGATGATCTCTATGTACGCATCTCAGTGGGCCCCATGATCTCTATGTGTGCCCCTGAGTGGGCCCATGATGATCTCTATGTATACCCCTGATGAGGCCCCATGATCTCTATGTACGCCCCTGATGGGGCCCCATGATCTCTTTGTATGCCCTTGATGAGGCCCCATGATCTCTATGTATGCCCATCATCCTTATATACGCCCCTGATGGGGCCCCATGATCTCTATATACGCCCCTGATCGGCCCCATGATCTCTATGTACGCTCTGATAGGGACCCATGTCCCCCCCTGATGGGGCCCCTGTAATCTCTATGTGGTCCTCACCTCCACATGGCAGTAGTAGAAGCAGCATCTCCATAGTGTGGCATTCACACTACATGCTTCACTGTACAGGACTCCCAGCCAGCAGCAGGATGGATGAGGAGGTAACTTTCTGGGACCCTTGGCTGAGGCTGGCAAGACATACTACTGGGCAATGGCCTTGATTATCATGCCCATTGGACAGCATGTCATGCCAGCCTCAGGTGGTATTATCATGCATGCCCATTGCTTAGTATGTCCTGCCAGCGTCTGCGGTACTATCATGCCCACCCAGCATGCCCTGACAGCCATTGGTGGTAGTACTAGCATGATAGTACCACAGAGGCTGGCAGTACATACTGGGCAATGGGCATAATAGTACCACAAAGGCTGGGAGGACATACTGGGCAATGGGCTTGATAGTACCACCAGTAGACTGACTTGCCGGTCTCCAGGGCTCCGTCTCCCCTCCTCGCTGCTGTTAGGCTGGGTTAACATTGCATTTATGCTGTGTGTTACAACGGATCAGTTGTAAATCAGCACAAATGCAATGTACCGTAGACTTGCATTGCAAAAATGCATACTAACGCTTGCAAAAATAGGCATGCGTTTGAAAGTATGCATTATTTGCAACGCACAGGAAAACATGGTCGCTGGGTGGAGGCCAGCTAAGCACTTCTCTAACAGTTGTGTTCTAGTGTAACGGCACCGTTACACACAACGATATCGCTAACGATATCCTGGAAACGTCACTGATTTTGTGACGCTGCAGCGACCTCGCAGCGATATCGCTGTGTGTTACATGCCGCAGCGACCAGCGATCAGCTCGCTGATTGTTGCGGAATGGCCGGGACCATTTTTCGGGCGTTGTTCTGCCTCTGTCACGCATGCATCGGCATGTGTGACAGGGTCCAACAACCAGCGATGTCCATTCTGACAGGCTGGGCAAGCAGGAGCAGGCTGGTAACCAAGGTACACATCGGTTAACTAGGCACAGCGCTGTGCTTAGTTACCCGATGTTTACCCTGGTTACTAGCGTTATCGCTGCTCGCTGGTGAGTCTGCCTGTGTGACAGCTCACCAGCGACCACACAGCGATGTTCCAGCAATGCCTGCAAGGTCGGATCGCTGGAACATCGCAGCTTTTAACGGGGCCTTTATTCTGTGCCTGCTTATCTCTGTCAGCAGACATATTTGTCTGATGGCAATGATGTAGCAGACAGACTTGTGGATTACATCGGGGCGAGGATTTTTTTTTTATTATTAAAGATGGAGTCTCTAAATGTGTTTTGTGTTTGATTTTTATCAAAAAATGGTTTTCTCTGTTGTGTTTTTTTTTTCTGCAAAAACAAGGCAGCTGGGGGCTGGGATTCTCAGCATGGTAGGGCCCAAGCATTCTTGGCCCCCCACATTGAAAATCACAGCCCGCAGCCACCCCTGAAAATGGCGCATTCATCATAGCTCCATTTACAGGCACTTTACCCTGCTCTTCCAGTGGCTCTAGTGGTGAGTGGCACCTTGGGTAATAAAAGGGTAAGTACCAGGCCAGCTTTGTATTATCAGCTGGTACTAAGCCCAAACTTCATGGTGTCATGCCAAATTAAACATGTCCACCATAAATTTCTATTAAACAGATAAGAAAACAGAATTCTTTTTTTTATTAAAAATAAAACACAAAACACATTTAGGGACTCCATCTTTTTTTTTTTTTAATCAGATAAATTTTTATTCAAAATTCAAAATGAAAATATTATATACAACACAATCAGCATATTCACATTATAAGGTATTTCAATCAATTTATAACCCACAGTCCCACCCCTCCCAAACAGCGTACATTCCCACCCCTTTATAGCATTGAGCATATAATTACATATGTGCATTTATGTGCATCTTTAACCAACATACCACTACAGGCGGAGAGAATCAACGTCATTCCCTTTATAACTATTCAGTTTAGCCATACTGCAACCATGGTAGGGACTCCATCTTTAACTAAAAAAAATCCTCGTTCCGACGAAATCCACGGGTCTTCTGTCTACAGCTCTGCTACATCTTTGCCATCAGACAAATACCGTATATACTCGTGTATAAGCCGAGTTTTTCAGCCCAAAATTTGGGCTGAAAAGTCTCCCCCTCGGCTTATACACGGGTCATATACGGTGGTGGGGGCTGTGGAGGCTGCAGGAGGCGGGGGAGGCTGCTGTATGAGCGGCCCCGTCACGTGGGGCCGCTCATTATATATGCACTGCTTCCCCCTGTCAATCAGCGGCAGGGGGAAGCAGTTCATATAAGCCCCCCAAAAGCTGGCACTGTCCCCCCCTTGTAAGGGCCCCCCCCCCGCTGCTTATACATTACCATCCCGGTGTTCTGATCGGCGCCGCTCCTCGGTGCTGCGTCTTCATCCTCCCGTCCGCGCTGGCTGCATCCGGGTTCTCCGGCTGTCGCAGCGATATGACGTCATCACGCGACGGCTGGAGAACCCGGATGCAGCCAGCGCGGACGGAAGGATGAAGACGCAGCACCGAGGAGCGGCGCCGATCAGAACACCGGGATGGTAATGTATAAGCAGCGGGGGGGGGCCCTTACAAGGGGGGACAGTGCCAGCTTTTGGGGGCTGTTGGTACCCCCAGGGGGCTGCTGGGTACCCCCTGGGGGCTGCTGGGTACCCCCTGGGGGCTGTTGGTACCCCCTGGGGGCTGTTGGTACCCCCAGGGGGCTGTTGGTACCCCCAGGGGGCTGCTGGGTACCCCCTGGGGGCTGCTATATGTACCCCTGGGGGCCTGCTGTATACCACTGGGGCTGCTGTATACTACCACTGGGGCTGCTGAGGCTCCTGTATACTACCACTGGGGCTGCTGGGGCTCCTGTATACTACCACTGGGGCTGCTGGGGCTCCTGTATACTACCACTGGGGCTGCTGGGGCTCCTGTATACTACCGCTGGGGCTCCTGTATACTACCACTGGGGCTGCTGGGGCTCCTGTATACTACCACTGGGGCTGCTGGGGCTCCTGTATACTACCACTGGGGCTGCTGGGGCTCCTGTATACTACCACTGGGCTGCTGGGGCTCCTGTATACTACCGCTGGGGCTCCTGTATACTACCACTGGGGCTGCTGGGGCTCCTGTATACTACCACTGGGGCTGCTGGGGCTCCTGTATACTACCACTGGGGCTGCTGGGGCTCCTGTATACTACCACTGGGGCTGCTGGGGCTCCTGTATACTACCGCTGGGGCTCCTGTATACTACCACTGGGGCTGCTGGGGCTCCTGTATACTACCACTGGGGCTGCTGGGGCTCCTGTATACTACCACTGGGGCTGCTGGGGAATCTGTATACTACCACTGGGGCTGCTGTATACTACCACTGGGGAGGCCTGTATACCACACTGCTGGGGGCTGTATACCTGTGCTGGGGTCCACCCTCGGCTTATACACGAGTCAATAGGTTTTTCCAGATTTTTGGGGCAAAAGTAGGGGGGTCGGCTTATACACGGGTCGGCTTATACACGAGTATATACGGTATGTCTGCCGACAAGGATGAGCAGGCACAGAATGACACTGGAGCACTGTTACTGTGTAGTGCGGCACTATGTTTCTTTTTTTGTCATTTCATTTAGTGTAGAAATCTTGGAAAAAGTGTGGATTGTGCTCTGGAAGTGAGTCAGGTATAGCTAACTATGTTATTTTCTGCAGAGATAAATCCTGCATAGAAGACGTGATATCGGTCTGTATCTGTATTAGGCTGGGGTCACACATAAGCCCTCAGTCCGTTTTTGGCTTCATTTTTGTTAATATTTTTTTCTAAGTCCAAAAACTGACAGAAAAACGCATTGGATGTAATAAACACCCTGTGCGTTTTTCTCTGGAGCTCAAAACATTGCTCTGTCCGTTTTTGAGCCAAAAACGCTGCTAGCAGCGTTTTTGGCATCAGTTAAAAAACGCATGCGTTTTTATGCGTTTTTTTAACATGGGGCCCTATGTGAAACGCATGCGCAAACGCATGTCATATTTGGCACTTGCGTTTGCGCATGCGTTAACGCGCATGCGTTTTTAATGAAAAAATGACTAAGTCCAAAAACGTTCAGAAGTGCAGGAGGCTCAAAAAGCACCCTATAAAAAACGGATTGGGGATGAAAATCACTTCCAAAAACGGATTTCTATGTGTAACCCCAGCCTTACTTATACACACACACTGACACTATATACAGAGCTACTGTGTATAATATCAATGGTGATCATTGCATTACCTGTACACTGACACTATATACAGAGCTTTTTTACAGTTTTATTATTTTAGTATTATTTGTCACTATGTGGTGGCACTATGTGCTTTGGTCATGACATGACGGTATTTGTCCCTTGTATGTAGTATTATTCGGTCACTATGTGGTGGTAATATGAGGTCTCATGGTGTGGCAGCATTTATACCTTATATGTGGTAGCATTTGATCACTATGTGGTGGTATTATGTGCTTGGGTCATGGTGTGGCGGTATTTGGTATGTGGCATTATTTGGGCACTATGTGGTGGTAATATATGATCTGGTCATGGTGTGGTGGTATTTCTGCCTTCTATGTGGTATTATTGGTCTTGGTAGAATGGATTGTGGTCATACATTTCTTTTATCTGATATCACTAAGGGGAAACTTCTTTATTTCCAATAGATATTAAATTCTTGGATGTTTAACCCCTCCCTGTCCTGTGACACAGCAGCAGAGATGCAGTTACAGAGGTTCGCCAGAGAAAGCAAGTTGAGCATTTGGTGAGATTTTCTCCTCAGTATTTATAAGACAAAACCAGGAGAGGGTGAGAAATGCAGAAAAAATTACCTCTGATTGCTCCACTCCTGGTTTTCTCTTACAAATACTGAGGGAAAAACCTCATCAAATGCTCAAAGTGCCACATTCTTCTGATGGTGTGGATTCCACCAATAGATAAGTGATCACCTTCCGAACCTGCAGATCGCTGATAACTTGTGTTCACTGAAAAATCCCTTTAATGCAAACTACAGTAATGATACATCGCAGTAATGGTGAGCGCACAGTGATGTGCAAGAGCCGCCTGTGTTTTACAGTCCACGCTCCACTATAATAGGTATAACGGATAACAGGTACTTGTATTTAGCTGAAGAATGGGTGGGCCCGGGTGGGTGGGCCCGGGTGGGTGGGCCCCTGGAGTCAATTTTCCTGGTGGGCCCCAGACACCCCAGTCCGGCGCTGGCTATACCATCCACAGTCCTGCAAAGCATCTCACTTACACCTCTATACCATTCCTCGTCTTGCAGAGCATATAACCTAAAATTCTATATTATTCTCCAGTCCTGTTTTCCTGTTGGCATTCATGTCTGTGGGCATTTTTCACATATCAGGTGAACATCCTCACCTTGCACCTCAAATATCAGAGATCTGAAACTTTGTGATACTGCAATTAGCAATTTTCTGTGTGGGCAATTTTCCTGTGGGCAATTTTCCATGTGGGCAAATTTCTGTGTGGGCAAATTTCCATGTGGGCAATTTTCCATGTGGGCAATTTTCCATGTGGGCAATTTTCCGTGTGGGCAATTTTCCATGTGGGCAATTTTCCGTGTGGGCAATTTTCATGTGGGCAATTTTCCATGTGGGCATTTTTCCATGTGGGCATTTTTCCTGTGGGCAATTTTCCTGTGGGCATTTTTCATGTGGGCAATTTTCCTGTGGGCATTTTTCCTGTGGGCATTTTTCTGGTCACCATTTTTCACATATCAGGTGAACATCCTCACTTTGCACCTCAAATATCAGAGATCTGAAACTTTGTGATACTGCAATTTGCAATTTTCCATGTGGGCAATTTTCCGTGTGGGCAATTTTCCATGTGGGCAAATTTCTGTGTGGGCAAATTTCCATGTGGGCAATTTTCCATGTGGGCAATTTTCCGTGTGGGCAATTTTCCGTGTGGGCAATTTTCCGTGTGGGCAATTTTCCGTGTGGGCAATTTTCCATGTGGGCAATTTTCCATGTGGGCATTTTTCCATGTGGGCATTTTTCCTGTGGGCAATTTTCCTGTGGGCATTTTTCATGTGGGCAATATTCCTGTGGGCATTTTTCCTGTGGGCATTTTTCTGGTCACCTCAAAACGCGACCTGCAAATAGCCTCTAATTGTAATCCCAGCCTCTCCAATAACCCGAATGACACTGGCCGCCTGCCATCCACCTGCGTTTTTCCCCTCCGAAAACCCTTGAGCGCCTGCTTGACTAAAAAATTCTTTGTCAAATCATTTCTATTCCGGAGCTTAAAACCAAAAGCTATCCCCGCGATTAATCGGTTTACCTTTGCTGTTGACCACCTACCATCTGCCGCGTGCCTTATCCCCATTAATAACACCCCTACCTGCTCCTCCTCTGGTAATTGTTTCCTGCGTCCCAACCATTGCTCCCAAAGCTGCCATGCATGTTGGTAAGTTGTCCAAGCGCTGGCCGCTAGGGATGACCTGATTAATGGCTCAGCGGCCCTGATACCGATTTCCAGAGTCCGGGAGGACAGGGTAAGCCCTCGTCTTCGGCCTCTGGGGCCAATGCCCGAAACCGTTCCCACTGAAAACGAGAAAGTGCATCTGCTATAGAGTTACATTCACCAGGGACATGTGACGCGGTGAAATAAGCATTGATGGATAAACATTCTAGCACCAACTGCCGCAACACTTTGATTACTGGGGGGAGGAAGCAGTTATATTATTTATGGCCATGACCACACCCATGTTATCACATTTGAATCGAACCTTCTTGTTTGCTAACTGGCCTTTCCACAATGTCACTGCACTAAAATCGGGAAAATCTCGAGCAGTGCTATGTTTTTGACCAGTCCCGACAATATCCATTCATCAGGCCACTTGGCCGCACACCACTGACCTTGGAAGTAAGCCCCAAAACCTGAACTACCCGCTGCATCTGTGTAGAAATCCATATCCGAATTGCAAAGTACCCCATCCATCATCAAAGATCGCCCATTGTATTTCTCTAAAAATGTGCCCCAGACTGCTAGATCTGCTTTGTTCTCTGCTGACAGACGAACGTAATGATGCGGCGATTTTACTCCTGCCGTTGCCGCTGCTAATCTTCTTGAGAAAACCCTGCCCATTGGCATAACTCGACGGTGACCAGAAAAATGCCCACAGGAAAAATGCCCACAGGAAAATTGCCCACATGAAAAATGCCCACAGGAAAATTGCCCACAGGAAAAATGCCCACATGGAAAAATGCCCACATGGAAAATTGCCCACATGAAAATTGCCCACACGGAAAATTGCCCACATGGAAAATTGCCCACACGGAAAATTGCCCACATGGAAAATTGCCCACATGGAAAATTGCCCACATGGAAATTTGCCCACACAGAAATTTGCCCACATGGAAAATTGCCCACAGGAAAATTGCCCACACAGAAAATTGCTAATTGCAGTATCACAAAGTTTCAGATCTCTGATATTTGAGGTGCAAGGTGAGGATGTTCACCTGATATGTGAAAAATGCCCACAGACATGAATGCCAACAGGAAAACAGGACTGGAGAATAATATAGAATTTTAGGTTATATGCTCTGCAAGACTAGGAATGGTATAGAGGGTAAGTGAGATGCTTGCAGGACTGTGGATGGTAT